>OU342742.1:217681654-218365116 GCA_910589775.1 Avena eriantha
AACTATACATGGATCCACCAAGTTTCATTGCATGTCTGTTCTTCTCATGAACCACACCCAGTGCCATTGCATGTATGTTCCTCTCACAGTGTACACATGGATCCATCAGTGTCATTGTATGTGTGCTCTTCTCATGAACCGCATCTGGAGTCATTGCATGTCTGTTCTTCTCACAGACCACATAAGGATCCACCAGTGTCATTGGATGTGTGTTCTTCTCACAAACCACACATGGATCCAACAGTGTCATTGCATGTCTGCTCTTTTCATTAACCACACATGGATCCACCGAGTGTGACTGCATGTCTGTTCTTTTCACAAACTACATATGGATCCACAAGTGTCATTGGATGTGTGTTCTTTTCAGGAACCACACCCAGTGTCATTGCATGTGTGTTCTTCTCACAAACCACACATGGATCCACCAGTGTCATTGCATGTGTGTTCTTCTCATGAACCACACCCAGTGTCATTGGATGTGTGTTCCTCTCACAAACCACACATGGATCCACCAGTGTCATTGGATGTGTGTTCTTCTCATGAACCACAGCAAGAGTCATTGCAAGTCTGTTATTCTCACAAACCACATAAGGATACATCAGTGTCATTGCATTTGTGTTCTTCTCATGAACCACACATGGATCCACCAGTGTCATTGGATGTGTGTTCGTCTCATGAAGCACACCCAGTGTCATTGCATATGTGTTCCTCTCACAAACCACACATGGATCCACTAGTGTCATTGCATGTGTGTTCTTCTCATGAACCACACCAAGTGTCATTGGATGTGTGTTCTTCTCACAAACCACACATGGATCCACCAGTGTCATTTCCTGTGTGTTCTTCTCATGAACCACAGATGGATCCACCAAGTGTCATTGCATGTGTGTTCTTGTCATGAACCACACCCAGTGTCATTGCATGTGTGTTCGTCTCACATTGTGCACATGGATCCACCAGTGTCATCGGATGTGTGCTCTTCTCATGAACCACACCCAGTGTCATTGCATGCGTTTTCTTCTCACAAACCACACATGGATCCACCAGTGTCATTGCATGTGTGTTCTTCTCATGAACCACACCAGTGTTATTGGATGTGTGTTCTTCTCACAAACCACTCATGGATCCACCATTGTCATTGCATGTGTGTTCTTCTCATGAACCACACATGGATCCACCAAGTGTCATTGCATGTTGTTCTTCTCATGAACCACACCCAGTATAATTGCATGTGTGTTCCTCTCACAGTGTACACATGGATCCACCAGCTGTGTCATTGGATATGTGTTCTTCTCATGACCCACACCCAGTGTCATTGGATGTGTGTTCTTCTCACAAACCACACATGGATCCACCAGTGTCATTCTATCAGTGTTCTTCTCAAGAACCACACCTAGTGTCATTGAATGTCTGTTATTCTCACAAACCACATAAGGATACACCAGTGTCATTGCATGTGTGTTCTTCTCATGAACCACACCTAGTGTCATTGGATGTATATTCTTCTCACAAACCACACATGGATCCACTAGTGTAATTGCATGTGTGTTCTTCTCATGAACCACACCCAGTGTCATTGAATGTCTGTTATTCGCACAAACCACATAAGGATACACCAGTGGCATTGCATGTGTGTTCTTATCATGAACCACACATGGATCCACATGGTGTCATTGGATGTGTGTTCTTCTCATGAACCAGACCCAGTGTCATTGCATGTGTGTTCCTCTCACAGTGTACACATGGATCCACCACTGTCATTGGATGTGTGTTCTTCTCATGAACCACACCCAGTCTCATTGGATGTGTGTTCTTCTCACAAACCAGACATTGATCCACCAGTGTCATCGCATGTGTGTTCTTCTCATGAACCACACATGGATCCACCAAGTGCCATTGCATGTCCGTTCTTCTCATGAACTACACCCAGTGTCATTGCATGTGTGTTCCTCTCACAGTGTACACATGGATCCACCAGTGTCATTGGATGTCTGTTCTTCTCAAGATCCACATCTAGAGTCATTGCATGTCTGTTCTTCTCACAAACCACATAAGGATCCACCGGTGTCATTGGATGTGTGTTCTTCCAGAAACCACTCATGGATCCACCAGTGTCATTGCATGTCTGCTCTTTTCATTAACCACACATGGATCCACCAAGTGTGATTGCATGTCTGTTCTTTTCACAAACCGCATATGGATCCACCAGTGTCATTGGATGTGAGTTCTTTTCATGAACCACACCCAGTGTCATTGCATGTATGTTCTTCTCACAAACCATAGAAGGATCCACCAGTGTCATTGCATGTGTGTTCTTTTCATGAACCACACCAAGTGTCATTGGATGTGTGTTCCTCTCATGAACCACACATGGATCCACCGGTGTCAATGGATGTTTGTTCTTCTCATGAACCACGCCAAGTGTCATTGAATGTCTGTTCTTCTCACAAACCACATAAGGATCCACCAGTGTCATTGCATGTGTGTTCTTTTCATGAACCACACCCAGTGTCATTGGATGTGTTTTCTTCTCACAAACCACACATGGATCCAAAGTGTCATTGCATGTGTGTTCTTCTCATGAACCACACCTAGTGTCATTGGATGTGTTATCCTCTCACAAACCACACAAGCATCCACAAGTGTCATTGGATGTGTGCTCTTCTCATGAACCATACCTAGTGTCATTGAATGTCTGTTCTTCTCACAAACCACATAAGGATCCACTAGTGTCATTGTATGTGTGTTCTTCTCATGAACCACACCTAGTGTCATTGGATGTATATTCTTCTCACAAACCACACATGGATCCACTAGTGTAATTGCATGTGTGTTCTTCTCATGAACCACACCCAGTGTCATTGAATGTCTGTTATTCGCACAAACCACATAAGGATACACCAGTGGCATTGCATGTGTGTTCTTATCATGAACCACACATGGATCCAGATGGTGTCATTGGATGTGTGTTCTTCTCATGAACCAGACCCAGTGTCATTGCATGTGTGTTCCTCTCACAGTGTACACATGGATCCACCAGTGTCATTGGATGTGTGTTCTTTTCATGAACCACACCCAGTGTCATTGCATGTGTGTTCTTCTCACAAATCACACATGGATCCACCAGTGTCATTTCATGTGTGTTCTTCTCATGAACCACGCCCACTGTCATTGGATGTGTGTTCTTCACAAAAACCACACATGGATCCACCAGTGTCACTTCATGTGTGTTCTTCTCATGAACCACACCCAGTGCCATTGCATGTATGTTCCTCTCACATTGTGCACATGGATCCACCAGTGTCATCGGATGTGTGTTCTTCTCATGAACCACACCCAGTGTCATTGCATGCGTTTTCTTCTCACAAACCACACATGGATCCACCAGTGTCATTGCATGTGTGTTCTTCTCATGAACCACACCAGTGTTATTGGATGTGTGTTCTTCTCACAAACCACACATGGATCCACCAGTGTCATTGCATGTGTGTTCTTCTCATGAACCACACATGGATCCACCAAGTGTCATTGCATGATGTTCTTCTCATGAACCACACCCAGTATAATTGCATGTGTGTTCCTCTCACAGTGTACACATGGATCCACCAGCTGTGTCATTGGATATGTGTTCTTCTCATGAACCACACCCAGTGTCATTGGATGTGTGTTCTTCTCACAAACCACACATGGATCCACCAGTGTCATTGTATCAGTGTTCTTCTCAAGAACCACACCTAGTGTCATTGAATGTCTGTTATTCTCACAAACCACATAAGGATACACCAGTGTCATTGCATGTATGTTCTTTTCATGAACCACACATGGATCCACCAAGTGTCATTGCATGTCTGTTCTTCTCATGAACCACACCCAGAGTCATTGCATGTGTTTTCCTCTCATAGTATACACATGGATCCACCAGTGTCATTGGATGTGTGTTCTTCTCATGAACCACACCTAGTGTCATTGGATGTATATTCTTCTCACAAACCACACATGGATCCACTAGTGTAATTGCATGTGTGTTCTTCTCATGAACCACACCCAGTGTCATTGAATGTCTGTTATTCGCACAAACCACATAAGGATACACCAGTGGCATTGCATGTGTGTTCTTATCATGAACCACACATGGATCCACATGGTGTCATTGGATGTGTGTTCTTCTCATGAACCAGACCCAGTGTCATTGCATGTGTGTTGCTCTCACAGTGTACACATGGATCCACCACTGTCATTGGATGTGTGTTCTTCTCATGAACCACACCCAGTCTCATTGGATGTGTGTTCTTCTCACAAACCAGACATTGATCCACCAGTGTCATCGCATGTGTGTTCTTCTCATGAACCACACATGGATCCACCAAGTGCCATTGCATGTCCGTTCTTCTCACGAACTACACCCAGTGTCATTGCATGTGTGTTCCTCTCACAGTGTACACATGGATCCACCAGTGTCATTGGATGTCTGTTCTTCTCAAGATCCACATCTAGAGTCATTGCATGTCTGTTCTTCTCACAAACCACATAAGGATCCACCGGTGTCATTGGATGTGTGTTCTTCCAGAAAGCACACATGGATCCACCAGTGTCATTGCATGTCTGCTCTTTTCATTAAGCACACATGGATCCACCAAGTGTGATTGCATGTCTGTTCTTTTCACAAACCGCATATGGATCCACCAGTGTCATTGGATGTGAGTTCTTTTCATGAACCACACCCAGTGTCATTGCATGTATGTTCTTCTCACAAACCACAGAAGGATCCACCAGTGTCATTGCATGTGTGTTCTTTTCATGAACCATACCAAGTGTCATTGGATGTGTGTTCCTCTCATGAACCACACATGGATCCACCGGTGTCAATGGATGTTTGTTCTTCTCATGAACCACACCAAGTGTCATTGAATGTCTGTTCTACTCACAAACCACATAAGGATCCACCAGTGTCATTGCATGTGTGTTCTTTTCAGGAACCACACCCAGTGTCATTGGATGTGTGTTCCTCTCATGAACAACACATGGATCCACCGGTGTCATTGCATGTGTGTTCTTCTCATGAACCACACATGGATCTACCAAGTGTTATTGCATGTGTGTTATTCTCACAAACCACATGTGGATGCACTAGTGTCATTGGATGTGTGTTCTTTTCATGAACCACAACTAGTGTCATTGCATGTCTGTTCCTCTCACGGACCCAACATGGATCCACCAGTGTCATTGCATGTGTGTTCTTCTCTTGAACCACAGCAAGAGTCATTGCAAGTCTGTTATTCTCACAAACCACATAAGGATACATCAGTGCCATTGCATTTGTGTTCTTCTCATGAACCACACATGGATCCACCTGTGTCATTGGATGTGTGTTCGTCTCATGAAGCACACCCAGTGTCATTGCATATGTGTTCCTCTCACAAACCACACATGGATCCACTAGTGTCATTGGATGTGTGTTCTTCTCATGAACCAGACCCAGTGTCATTGCATGTATGTTCTTCTCACAAACCACAGAAGGATCCACCAGTGTCATTGCATGTGTGTTCTTTTCATGAACCACACCAAGTGTCATTGGATGTGTGTTCCTCTCATGAACCACACATGGATCCACCGGTGTCAATGGATGTTTGTTCTTCTCATGAACCACGCCAAGTGTCATTGAATGTCTGTTCTTCTCACAAACCACATAAGGATCCACCAGTGTCATTGCATGTGTGTTCTTTTCATGAACCACACCCAGTGTCATTGGATGTGTTTTCTTCTCACAAACCACACATGGATCCAAAGTGTCATTGCATGTGTG
Organism: Avena eriantha; assembly: GCA_910589775.1. Lineage (NCBI taxonomy): Eukaryota > Viridiplantae > Streptophyta > Magnoliopsida > Poales > Poaceae > Avena > Avena eriantha. The sequence continues at coordinate 217,687,458 of OU342742.1, forward strand.
TTCTTCTCATGAACCACACCTAGTGTCCTTGGATGTGTTATCCTCTCACAAACCACACAAGCATCCACAAGTGTCATTGGATGTGTGCTCTTCTCACAAACCACACATGGATCCACTAGTGTAATTGCATGTGTGTTCTTCTCATGAACCACACCCAGTGTCATTGAATGTTTGTTATTCGCACAAACCACATAAGGGTACACCAGTGGCATTGCATGTGTGTTCTTATCATGAATCACACATGGATCCACATGGTGTCATTGGATGTGTGTTCTTCTCATGAACCACACCCAGTGTCATTGCATGTGTGTACTTCTCACAAACCACACATGGATCCACCAGTGTCATTGCATGTGTGTTCTTCTCATGAACCACGCCCAATGTCATTGGATGTGTGTTCTTCACAAAAACCACACATGGATCCACCAGTGTCACTGCATGTGTGTTCTTCTCATGAACTATACATGGATCCACCAAGTTTCATTGCATGTCTGTTCTTCTCATGAACCACACCCAGTGTCATTGCATGTGTGTTCCTCTCACAGTGTACACATGGATCCACCAGTGTCATTGGATGTCTGTTCTTCTCAAGATCCACATCTAGAGTCATTGCATGTCTGTTCTTCTCACAAACCACATAAGGATCCACCGGTGTCATTGGATGTGTGTTCTTCCAGAAACCACACATGGATCCACCAGTGTCATTGCATATCTGCTCTTTTCATTAACCACACATGGATCCACCAAGTGTGATTGCATGTCTGTTCTTTTCACAAACCGCATATGGATCCACCAGTGTCATTGGATGTGAGTTCTTTTCATGAACCACACCCAGTGTCATTGCATGTATGTTCTTCTCACAAACCACAGAAGGATCCACCAGTGTCATTGCATGTGTGTTCTTTTCATGAACCATACCAAGTGTCATTGGATGTGTGTTCCTCTCATGAACCACACATGGATCCACCGGTGTCAATGGATGTTTGTTCTTCTCATGAACCACACCAAGTGTCATTGAATGTCTGTTCTTCTCACAAACCACATAAGGATCCACCAGTGTCATTGCATGTGTGTTCTTTTCATGAACCACAACCAGTGTCATTGGATGTGTGTTCCTCTCTTGAACAACACATGGATCCACCGGTGTCATTGCATGTGTGTTCTTCTCATGAACCACACATGGATCTACCAAGTGTTATTGCATGTGTGTTATTCTCACAAACCACATGTGGATGCACTAGTGTCATTGGATGTGTGCTCTTTTCATGAACCACAACTAGTGTCATTGCATGTCTGTTCCTCTCACGAACCCAACATGGATCCACCAGTGTCATTGCATGTGTGTTCTTCTCTTGAACCACAACAAGAATCAGTGCATGTCTGTTATTCTCACAAACCACATAAGGATATACTAGTGTCATTACATGTGGTTCCTCTCACGTTGTACACATGGATCCACCATTGTCATTGGATGTGTGTTCTTCTCATGAACCACACCCAGTGTCATTGCATGAGTGTTCTTCTCACAAACCACACATGGATCCACCAGTGTCATTCCATGTGTGTTCTTCTCATGAACCACACCTAGTGTCATTGGATGTGTGTTCTTCTCACAAACCACACATGGATCCACCAGTGTCATTGCATCTATGTTCTTCTCATGAACCACACATGGATCCACCAAGTGTCATTGCATGTCTATTCTTCTCATCAACCAGACCCAGTGTCATTGCATGTGTGTTCCTCTCACAGTGTACACATGGATCCACCAGTGTCATTGGATGTGTGTTCTTCTCATGAACCACATCTAGAGTCATTGCATGTATGTTTTTCTCACAAACCACATAAGGATCCACAGGTGTCATTGGATGTGTGTTCTTCTCACAAACCACACATGGATCCACCAGTGTCATTGCATGTCTGCTCTTTTCATTAATCACATATGGATCCACCAAGTGTGATTGCATGTCAATTCTTTTCACAGACCACATATGGATCCACCAGTGTCATTGGATGTGTGTTCTTTTCATTAACCACACCCAGTGTCATTGTATGTGTGTTCTTCTCACAAACCACACATGGATCCACTAGTGTCATTGCATGTGTGTTCTTCTCATGAACCACACCCAGTGTCATTGGATGTGTGTTCCTCTCACAAACCACACATGGATCCACCAGTGTCATTGGATGTGTGTTCTTCTCATGAACCACAGCCAGTGTCATTGAATGTCTGTTCTTCTCACAAACCACATAAGGATCCACTAGTGCCATTGCATGTGTGTTATTTTCATGAACCACACCCAGTGTCATTGGATGTGTGTTCTTCTCATGAACCACACATGGATCCACCGGTGTCATTACATGTGTGTTCTTCTCATGAACCACACATGGATCCAGAAAGTGTGATTGCATGTGTGTTCTTTTCACAAACCACATATGGATCCACCAGTGTCATTGCATGTGTGTTGTTTTCATGAACCGCAGCCAGCGTCATTGCATGTGTGTTCCTCTCACAAACCACACATGGATCCACCAGTGTCATTTCATGTGTGTTCTTCTCATGAACCACAGCAAGAGTCATTGCATGTCTGTTATTCTCACAAACCACATAAGGATACACCAGTGTCATTGCATGTGTCTTCTTCTCATGAACCACACCCAGTGTCATTGCATGTGTGTTCTTTTCACAAACCACATATCACCAGTGTCATTGCATGTGTGTTCCTCTCATAAACCACATATGGATCCACCCAGTGTGATTACATGTGTGTTCTTCTCACAAACCACACATGGATCCACCAAGTGTGATTGCATGTATGTTCTTTTCACAAACCACATATGGATCCTAATTAACGTTACGAGAGCCCTAACCTTAGCCCCCCAATGGGTGGCCGTTAGACTGAGTCTTCTAGAAGGCATGCCCTAACACAATTGTTCTGCTTGACGATTGTTACATACCATTCGATCGGGGCGCTTGGACGATTGGGATGGTCTTGGTGAGAGCAATCCGTGAGGAGTCCGTTCTACGGCATGATTGGCCACACTTGCTCTGGACAAACTGGCAACACCGGGGGCTCCCCTGTTGCGAGTGTCATGACTCACGAGTTCAGTGGGCCATATCCCAGTGTCACGTCCCCATTAGTTCTCTTCCTCCCTGTACTTCTCTTCCTTCCCCTCTAAGACACTTTCCCCACTTCACTCCCATCTTGCTGTAGCCGCAAGCTGACGGCGCCTCCATCCCAATCCCCTCTCTGGCAGCCACCCCCCTCCCCTCTCGCCATGGGTTCAAGGGGGGACGGCGAGGAAACGCGTCATGACGACATGGACGGTGATTTCGATGTGAGTCGTCTCATCTCTATCTCTATCATCCGTGGCTAGTTATCTATTTTTTGAGCCAGATCTACTCTGTTTACTCATGCGCGTATGATGTGTTAGGCCAACCAGACGATGTATGACGTCGACTATCACGGTTTAGCGGATGAAGACAGTCCTCTGGTATGTAAACATGGATATGTCCCCGATAAATTTGTAGCGTTCGAAGGACGAAATGCATATAGGAGGTTTCTACGGTGTCAAGGACATCGTGCAATGATGCGAGACAGGAAGTTGTGGTGTTGTCAAATGGGTAGATCCAGAGTGGCCCAAATCGATGCAGAAAACGCTGGACAAACTATCGGAAATGACTGTTGAGTTGAAAGAATCCGCATTCAGCTCACTTCTTGATAGTGTTGAGATGAAGCTATGGGAACCAGTTGACACGACCAAGCATAAGCGAGATCTCAGGTGGGTGGAAGACAAGGTTAGCAAAGTTGAGAAGGAGAGGGACACGGCGTTGGCCCTGAAGGCTAAAGCAGAGCAAGAACTGACTCAAGCAAGGAATGATCTTCACCAGGACAAAGTCCTGTAGTTCACAACTACGAGTATTGACAAGTGCATGAGGAAAAATGCAGAGAAACAATTGAAGCTGTGCAAGGAAGATGCTAAAAGGAAGGAGCAGATGATTCGATCCTTGCTCTCGCAGGAAGAAGTGCATCGGGATAAGAATAGGAAGATCAAGGAGATGTGTGATAACTAGTAGTTCTATTTAGCTTGATCTTCGTTCCCTTTTAAGTTGTAATAGATGTACTTGTTGACCTAGCGGTCTGAACTATTGGCCTCGGAGTCCTGGGAGGAAAAAAATTGGTCGCCCGTTAATCTGTCTTAACCCTGCATTACTTCCATTTGTCTGACCAATGCCCCTTGGGTATTCCTCCCATCGCTTCGTCGTCCTTGTGTACAAATAGGAAGCGCCACAGCGCGTCGCTTTGTCATCAATCCCCTCGCCCTCTCCAATCTCCACTGTGCCCTCGCTTCGTCATCCATCCCCTCGCTCCCTCTCCAATCTCCACCAACCCTCCATGGAGATGCCCGTGCTGAACTTCTATGAGGCGGTGATGTTCACACACTTCGACATTCTCGCGCCGCCGGCCGCGACGGTGCCCCACGGATGGCGCATCAACTATGCGGGGGTGCCGGTGGCTCCGCTTCTCGCCCTGGCGAAGCCGCGATGGAGAGCGAAATTGCGGCACGCCGCCGCCAGATGCCTGCGTGGAAGAGGGTGCTGCCCCGGTATGCGGCGACCAGCCCGTACTGGCCGGCGCTGTTCAAGAAGTAGCGGAAGGCCAAGATTCGCAACCACATCGTTTACGGGCGCGTGGTGCACCGGCATCTCCACAACCGAGAAGGGCGAGAGAGGTTCTGGTCCGTCCCTGGACGGACCAAGTACACTGTCATCACCGCCGCTTTCCGTGAAGAGGTGCTCCGTCTCGCGAACAATGCGGAAATCGTGGAGGTTCTGTCCGATGATGACGAGGAAGCCGGCGGCTCGGAGGACAACGGCAGCGGAAGTGAAATTGTTGACTAGTGGTTGAATTAATGTAGGATGTGAAATCACACCTTTGTTTAGAAAAAATTGTGGTTGAATTAATGAAATGCCTCAATTTAGATCTCTCTCTCGATTAATTTGTGAAAGAATTTGTGATTTAGATCAATTTCTGCCTCGATTTAGATCTCTATCCCGGATTGGGAACGTGACCGTGGACCAAAGACCCCCTTTCTACTATGTATTCTGACATTGGTGGTTTGTTTAAACGTAATGGACGTGGATTGTGCCGCATGAAAATGGCACAACCATAATTTATAAAGTGGAAGCACGTACACCTGGTTACTAGAGATCCGAGAGCTTCGCCAGACGCAGGGGATGCAGGAGCAGGGAGGCGGTGAGATAGACGGGCTCAAGATTAGGCCAGAAAGTGGTACCGATTTCCTCATCATCTAGGCATTATCAGTTGCCATTGCTGTTTATGTTGCCACGTCATTGTGCAGCATCTGAAATAAGTTGCTACTTCGTGGAGTGTGGCAGCTTAAAAAAAATTCTGTGCCACTTACATTTCGTCGTATTTGGAGACCTCCTGCCCCTCAGTAATCGTGGAATCGGTGCTACGTGTTTTCAGATAGCAGTGGCACAATCATAATTTTGGGTTCAACTACTGACTAGGGCATTTCCAAACCCTAAGTCGCGGTACATTTTACTCAGAGAACGTGGGTAGATTGTTTTGCCCAGCAACGTGCCACACACAGAGCTCCAGAATTTAACAGAATTACATATATAGGTTCAAGTTCAACACATTACTATGCATCTTCATTGCCAGCAGCCTTCTTCCGCAACCTGGGTGCCAAGCCTTCACGTCCACTGGCTTCTTCATTTCCTGCCTTCTTCCTCTTCCTCGGTGCCAATTTTCTTCGCTTCACATACTCTGTATCGCCGGGACAATGGGCACCAGAATCATGTCCAGCATCCTCTTTCCACTCGTTTTTAATTTCTTTGGGCAGCAAAATGACTGACCTGGCAATCATGTTTCTAACCATGCGGTGCTTCCTATCAAAGAAACAGGACTGTTGCATAACTACCCAATATCTACAGAGTAAATAAAACAAAAATTACAATTCAGCACAAACATGTGAACCCCAAGCGACCTTTGCTTACTAGGAGCTAATTGGGTTCGAGCAACCACCCTGTCCAAGAATAGAAGGGCGACTCCCAGTTGCAGCAGCTTCCACATCTAGTACATCATAATTCAGCTCAAACATGCAAGCCGAAGCATACCTTTTCATCAACCCAATTAGCTGACTGTCACATGTTAGATGAACCATGATGCCACATTCATCCATGAAGCTGAACTTTAAAGTCTGCTTCGGCCATAATTCAACATGATTACGCAGAGCAGCAACCATACCAGATATAGTGCAAATCTGCGCAGGCGCTTCTTCCATCGTGATACAATGGTGCCCATACCACTTGCCCTTAGAGTCGTACCTGAAGAGGACTACCGTAACCAGGTAAGGGTGGTCCACGGAGATCTCACTTGACAGAAAACTGTGGACAAAATATGTTTGTCAGTGTTGGGCTAACAAACAATTTGAGGTTCAGTAGCTAGCTAGCAGTTATAATTACTGCGAATAGCAAAGAGAAGGGTAGCTCACCTGCTTGTGGCCATAACTTCTTCTTCCTTGGTAGTAGGATCTGCCATCCTTCGAGCTACTCGGCTCGTCGGCAATGGAGGCGGGCTAGAGCCTCGCAAAGGCGGCTACGACGTGCGCCATTGGAGCTCGGGATCAGCGACTGGGCGCAGCAACTGGGCGCAACAACTTGGCACGAAAATTCAAATGTCCGAAGGGATCGTCGTGCCTTGAGGGTGGTTTCCGATGCCGCCGGTGCTAGGGTAAACATGGGAATGGATTTGTGAAATTGGTCAACGCATCCAATCCACTTAGTTACTTGATTTGCGTAAGAGGTTACCGCATTGGCGCTCGCGTCACGGACAGATGACCGACATGAGGGTCCCGACCGTCTACTTCACGGGGCAGTTTAACAGAATGTTTGAATTTGGCAGGGGTGAGATGAGTTTGCCTCGAAATGGTCCCTCTCAGTAGTTGGCGGCCCAACTTTTCAAAACACGGCAATTTCAAGGAACTTAGGTACCACCATGCGCTAGCCTGCGAACTTTGGTACTAGAGACGAACATGCCCCTCAGGAGGAGGGTTAGACGCGTCGAAAGGAGGCACGCCTGGTTCACCTAGGAGAACCTCCTTGGCAGTGTATTTGGTCACTAGTCGCACCCTCTTATCCACCTCACCCACGGAAATGCCCTCGGCAGACACGCGAGTGACATCATCAGCGCCGGTCCAGCAGTACATAGGGTGCACTCTGGCCTGCAGAGGCTGGACGCGATGGCGCAACCAGGTGCGAATGAGAGCAGCGCCACCTTCATCCTTGCCCATGCGGTTTTCGAGGTCGCAAACGCGCTCATACAGCACTTCTGTTTCCGCGGACTCGCCGGGCATGATGACATTCTTCCAGGACCGCCTCCTCTTGCAAGTCACCGTAGGATCGAAAGGGGCGAGTCCGTAGTGCTCTCCATCAGCTTTCTGGTCGTGGATGTAGAACCACTTGTCCCTCCACCCTTGGATGGACGCGGTGAGATTGATGGCAAAGTAGATGACAGAGGAGTCGACGTGGATTCCACAACCTCCTATGTTGTAGACTACGGAGCCGGATGCTGAATGGCGTTTCAGCTTAAAAAGCTTCTTGAAGAGGCCAAAGTGCGGCTCGACTCCGAGCCAGCACTCGCAAAGAGTAATGAAGCAGGAGATGTGGAGAATGGAATTTGGGGACAGCTGGTGAAGCTGGAGCCCATAGAAACAAAGGAGGCCGCGAAAAAAGGATGCAGAGGTAGAGAAATACCTCGGATGATGAATGCAAGGAACATCACCTGGAAACCCGGAGGAGGACAAGGAATTACCTCATCACCAGGAACTCGTGAGTCGTCTTCAGTAGAGGGAAGAACTCCATCTTGGCGATAAAGATGAAGCTCGGAAGGCTTTATGATGGACACCCGCCAGGCGCCATTGGTGATGCGGGTGCCCGCACCCTTCTTCTTCCCAGCACCGACGGTGCTGGTGCCCACAGTGGCAGTTCCGCCCTTCTTCTTGGCGGCCACAATGGTGGCCATGGATCCAACTACGACGCCTCCCTTCTCCTTGCCCATCTTTCGATGGCGGTGACAACGAAGGAAGTAACTGGGGAAGAAACAGATCTGGTCCAGTGCCGCGATGAGGAGGTGCGCAAGGAAGCAGAGAACAACAACAATGGCGATGGAGGCACGAGCAAAGAAGACAGATGGGGAAAATTACCGCAGCTGTGCTGCTACTTAACATCCTCGCAGATACCATCCAACGGCTAGCAGAAACCCTACTACACGCGTGGCGTACATCGCCATCGACACATGGCGAAGCTGAAGCAGGAACCGTCCCCCCACTATTCCCATTACGCGCAGAAATTGAGGAGACACAGTTAAAACAGAAGATTACGCACGCCCGGTCAAATCAAAGTCAGAAAGTGGGACCCACGCTCGTCACGTGCCGTCAAACCGCTCATGCGAGCAACTGAGGTCATCACATCGTCAGCACTGACGTCATCGATTTTAGCAACCAAATTTGTTTACTACTTTAGTCCTTGTCTAAGTCTTCAACTCAACCAAGCACTCGGGGGCTACTACCATAGGGAGCGCTGGTCGCGCAACCTACGATTATCTTTATGCAGGTATATGAACATTCAAGACAAACCAATTACTCGAATCTACGATTCGATTGTGAATTATGGTTACTCCCATAGGGAGCACTGGAAGCAAATTCGACTGAAACAAGCAACAAAGGACGACAGCAGTCGCAAAAGGTTTTTAGTCCCAGCTTGAGTCTTTGACTCAACCAGGCACTCGGGGGCTACTCCCATAGGGAGCACTGGTCGCGCACCCTATGATTATTTGTACATCGAACTGTGTGTTGATACCATCCACACTCAAATGCTATGGCGACTCCGCCTCATGCTTTCCCTACAAACAGATTACGTCTCCTGGGCCACCCGAATCATCTCCGCGATGACCAAAGATTTGTATGCCACGCTTACAGTGTGAAGATAAGACCTGAATAAGGCCTGGAAATGCATCTGTTGTGCACTACCAGAAATATATTCGTGCCTGTAGGTACGATGAACACGCCTTGACGGACGCGTCGAGTGCTCACACTTATATACTCAAATTTGACTCCTATAAGACCTCCGCGGCCAGAGTCGAATTACGCCAGCATTTTTTTGAATTTGAGTCCGAGGACTTGAGTTTGAGTAGATTGCGTTGTTTTGCCCTAAGGCAGTTAACTGACATCGATACATCGGTTAAATCAGCCACGTATATCAACAATCCCTATGACACAAACAGAACACTCGAAAAAATGCTCAGTCATGCACTCGAAAGGCTTCATAAAGTCTCTAGTCAAATCTGCGATTCCACTGGACACTCGGGGGATACTGACATGGGTACACCCTACAGGTACTCGAGTTTGGTATATACGGCCCAGATACGGCAGAAGCCCATGACGTTGCCAAGGCCTAATGCAGAATTTGGGTGACCCACAGACTCTTCAGTTGCTTGCGAGTCAAGATGAAGTTTAAGATAGAAAGTTCAAAGGGGCGAACCCTAATCTGTAACCAACTCGACCTGCTACCCGAGACCTAGCTTATCTATATAAAGGCTAGGAGGGGGCGGCGAGGAGGACAATCACAACCCTAGTTTCCACAACTCTCGCCAGATTGCATCTGCGTGCTCCTGTAATCTTCGATTCCTTCGCCAATTCCAAGAGCAGACAAGCAGGAGTAGGTACCTCTACAAGGCCTGAACCTGGGTAAAACTTGCGTCCATGTGTGCTTGTTTGCTAGCCGACTGATTCCTCCAGCGCTCCCTCCTTCTCCAAAACCCAAGTCCATAGCAATGGGCATTGATGAGTTAAACCCTCGTCACTTAGAGAAGTGCTTAACGAAATAAACCGGTTTTTGGTTAAGCAATGGTGCTTATTTATAACAGGATGATGTCTAAATTGGCACCTCTCGAATAAAGCATTGTTTCTTATGAAAAAGCTTGGATTATTTTTCTAAGCAACACCCCAAGCATATTCCACTGTACATATGTGTTTCTAACATGTATAGGGAACTCCAAATATGGCTCAATATATAACAAATGGGGTGGAACAGTCCTCTATGACCAATTCATACTCTGATCATAAGACATACGATGAAATAGCAAAACAAATGCTATATGGATTACATGATAGTCCTACTATGGGTGGCCTAGCTGGTATTATACACTAGTATCGTACACATAATACTAGTGTGTACAAACTTCCCACTATGACCAACCTAAATGATGGTGTCTATGTTATAAGACCTATGACTCTGCTCACTATGGAGATAATATTAAGACCAGTCATAGTGGGGAGTAACATAACCTAGTAACATGCTATGTTACTCCCCAATATGACCAGACTTAGTATTATGCACTACAATAATAAGCAGGGCAGGACAATTAAGCATAAGCAGTACAAGCATCTACCGTGCAATTAAATAGGCAATTAAGAAAATATAACCTATGGTGCTCATTGTCCTATAGTAACCATCATGTAAAATAGTAAACTATGAACTAATTATACCATGAACATAAAACATATCACGAAACAGCCAAAGTAATGCAACAAACAGGATAATGCAACCTTTATCACACGCAAACTGATCATAAGCCTAATAGTTTACAAGCTGGGAAATTCACCAATTGGTTGGAATAATAAGGAGGTCAGGACAATTAAACATGAGCAGTATATGCATCTATATCTTGCCACTGAATAGGCAAGTAGGCAGAATATAACATATGTTGTTGATTATCCAATAGTAATCACAAGTGTAAAATATTCCACTATGAACAATTTGTATTTATACTCTAATCATAACACGTGTTATGAAAAGCATTTATCTACAACAAACAATATAACCAAACAGCAGCAAAGCAAGGTCAGTGTTTCCTTGCCTTCAGGTTGTGGGGCCTTTTTCTTACTGTTATTCCTGGTGGAACGCTTAAATCATGGCATCGAGGCTTGTCAACGGACCTTGGTAGCAAACTATGTGGAGGAGGTGCACGGCGAGTAGGCAGACCTTATCGAGGACGATGTGGTAGACCGTGTCAACTAGGTGGATGGCGAGTAGGCGTACCTTGTAGTCAAGGTGCACGTCAAGTGAGCATACCTTGACCGCGAGTGGGAAGATCTTGACGGCAACCTGCAAGGATAGTGGGAAGAACTTAATGGTGAGGTGGCAGGCCTTGTCGACAAGGTGCACGACGAGGTGGCATACCTTGTCGGCGAGGTGCACGTCGAGTGACCATACCTTGACCACGGGTGGGCAGACCTTGGCGTCCAGGGAGCAGACCTTGATGGAGAGGTGCATGACGAGTAGGGATATCTTTACAGAGAGGTGCACATAGAGGTGTCAGATCTTGTGGGTGAGGTTGATGGCGAGGTTGCAGACCTGTGAGCTTGATAGTTGGCACGGCGTGGTAGGAAACCACGAAGGTGACGATAGCCTGGAGTTTGGGCTACGGAGATAGCTACCTGCTATCTACTAGAACTAAGGACGGCGACATGGTGAGGAGGAGCATAGGGCGGCGAGGGGTGGAGGGAAGGACGGCGACAAGTGGAGAAGGATGGACGGTGGCGAGGGTGAGGACGAGGGAGGAGGCAGAGGATGGCGAGGTTAGGAAAAATGGATCTCGTCCACTTTTGGCGGGGGAGGGAATAAGGAGGGTTTCTTTTAGATTACCTAAATTCCCTCTCCGCGAATGATGCACGGCGCTGTGTTGAAGGGCTGATGAGTTTATCCCAGGGACGAAATTTCAAGGCGCGAAATTTAACTCCTATGCGCAAAATTTGAGCAGGGTGTGTCGGTCAATTTTTTTGATGGCGTATCCTGGCCGTCTATTGCATGACGAGTGTCTCAAATAAATTAATCATATAGGATACTTGTTAAAAAGGGTACCTTTCGAAGAAATTAGCAATTACTAACCCAAAAATTCAGTAAAATTCCGTTATGCTGATTTTTGCCAAAATATTGGTATAGGTGAGATGCAAACTGTGGTATGAAAAATATCTTTACGGGTGAACCAGATGGGAAAAACATGTGGCAATATTGCATATATGGAATTACCATATTTATTAAAGTGTGGATGTTGATATAGGCAGAACCCGCACCTGGGTGAGCCTGTTCTCAAATGCAACTTCCCTGTAATGGTGTAGTTGCATATTCATATGTGTTTCTTTTTTACGAGTACGTGTTTTGACAATAGTGTGTGTGTGGTTCATGTATATATATATCAATGTGGTTTTGGAAAAGAACACATATATGCAATGTGCAATGACTCTATGGGGATCCAAGTGGCAAACCATCATGTAGAAGCAAAACACACATAGGAAAGCAACTTCCACACATTGCAATGTGCAATGACTCTATGGGCACCCAAGTGTCAAACCATGGTGTAGAACAAGCAAAACACATACACATAGGAAAGCAACTTCCACGCATTGCAATTAATGCACAGTACGTGTGACATAGAAGTTGCATCATAGATCCACTGGAGTGTGTGTGTGGTCATGTAGATATCAATGTAGTTTTGGAATAAAAAACATATATGCAATGTGCAAAATGACTCTATGGGGACCCAAGAGTGGCAAACCATGGTGTAGAAGCAAAACACACATAGGAAAAGAACTTACACACATATTGCAATGCACCAGTAGTGTGACAGAGAAGTTGCATCACATAATCCACTAGGGTGTGTGTGGTCATGTAGATATATATCAATGTGGTTTTGGAAAAGAACACACACATATATATATGCAATGTGCAATGACTCTAGGGGGATCCAAGTGGCAAACCATGGTGTAGAAGCAAAACACACATAGGAAAAGCAACTTCCACACATTATATTAATGCAACAGTGTGACAGAGAGAAGAATCCACTAGTGGAGTGTGTGTGGTCATGTAGATATCAATGTGGTCTTGGAAAAGAACACGTGCAATGTGGTCATGTGGATCATCAATGATTCTTTAGTGGAGATATCAATGTGGTTTAGCAAAAGAACACATGCAATCACTCTAGGGGATCCACATATTTGTGTGCCAAACCACCAAAGCAGCTTCCACATTATTGCATGTTGCACCAGTGTGATATAATAAGTTGCATCACAGAATATCCACTAGGGTGTGTGTGGTCATATATATATATATATATCAATGTGATCCCCTGGAAAACCATGGTGTGTAGAAGACCAAAAACACATAGGAGATAAAGCAACTTCCACATTGCATGCACCAGTGTGACAAAATATGTGTGTCAAACCATCATGGTCATATAGACCAAAAGTACACATGCAACTTCCACATTGGTTTAGGAAAAGAACACATATGAGATAAAGCAACTTCCACATTGGTTTAGGAAAAAGAACACATAGGAGATAAAGCAACTTCCACATTGGTTTAGGAAAAGGACACATGCAATCACTCTAGGGGATGATCCATATATATATATATGTGTGTGTGTGTGTCAAACCATCATGGTCATATAGATACCAAAAACACAGTAGTACTGTGACAGAAGTTGAATCACAGAATCCACTAGAGTGTGTGGTCAGATATCAATGTGGTTTTGGAAAAAAAGACATATGCAATGTGTAATGACTCTAGAGGGGATCCAAGTGGAAAACCATGGTGTAGAAGAATAAAAACACACATAGGAAATCAACCTCCACACATTGCAATGCACCAGTGTGACAGAGAAGTTGCATCATAGAATATAATCCACTGGATTGTGTGTGGTCATGTATAGATATGATCAATGTGGTCATGTGGATCATCAATAATGACTCTAGTGGAGAGATATATCAATGTGTGGTTTAGTAAAAGAACACATGCAATCACTCTAGGGGATGATCCATATATATATATATGTCAAACCATCATGGTCATATATATAGAGACCAAAAATACACTAGTGGGACAGAAGTTGAATCACAGAATCTACTAGAGTGTGTGTGGTCATCAGATGTCAATTTGGTTTTGGAAAAGAACACATATGTAATGTGCAATGACTCTAGGGGGATCCAAGTGGAAAACCACGGTGTAGAAGAAGCAAAACACACATTGGAAATCAACTTCCACACATTGCAATAGTGCACCAGTGTGACAGAGAAGTTGCATCACAGAATATAATCCACTAGAGTAGTGTGTGTGGTCATGTATAGATATGATCAATGTGGTCATGTGGATCATCAATGACTCTAGTGGAGATATATATATATATATATCAATGTGTGGTTTAGGAAAAGAACACATGCAATTACTCTAGGGGATGATCCATATATATATATGTGTGTAAAACCATCATGGTCATATATATAGAGATCGAAAACACACTAGTGTGACAGAAGCTGAATCACAGAATCCACTGGAGTGTGTGTGATCATCAGATATCAATGTGGTTTTGGAAAAGAACACATATGCAATGTTGGGGATATACTTTTCGGGTATCCTCACAGTTCCTCACTGACCAGGGTGGCCCACTTCGGGTTAGAGCTTTGCTTCACGGGCGGCCCAGTTAGAGAGAAAAGACGGAGTCCAATCCGACTACGGGAAGGCCCAGAAGACTTACCGACTTAGGCCCATAATGTTACTTGTAGTTCAAGTTGTACTCTATAACCAACTCTTAGTCGTAGCCGGATTGATCTCTCCTGTAAACCCTAGGCCGGATATCTATATAAGCCGTCCTAGGGAGAGCCTTTAGGGCATAACCTCAATAGTCTACTCTCACATCGCACAGGCGAAACCCTTGTAACCCATATTCCGGCTCTGCCGTATTACTGGATTGCTAGCAGGAGTAGGATCCGTCCAAAGCCGGCGGATTCGAACCTGGGTAAACTTGTGTGCTCACCGTCCCGGAACACCGTACGTCTCACACCCCTCTCTCCCGCACGCCTCGAGGACCCCCTTATGGCGTACTTGTCCTCAATCCGACGACAGTTGGCGCCCACCGTGGGGCAAGTGAGCTTCGGATCTACGTTCCGAGCGGAATCTGCAAGAATTAGAATCGGCGAGACCATCGCCGTCGGTCGCATCCTCTACGCCAGCGACGTCCCTCTCATCGTTCTCGACGAGACTTGGATTCCGGCTAGGGAGGCCGTGACTGCCTATACTATCATGTCTTTTGGCGAGATCGATGTTTACATCGGTTTCGCTGAACCTGCCCAACCCACCCCAGCGGTGATGATAGAGGCAGAAGAATCTTCTGGGTCCCCTTTGTTCGCGGAGGCGGCAGAGTTCCGGATCTCAGAAAACCCTAACCCCACCCAACCCGCACAAATTGTGGAGATAGTGGAGAAATCCGAGCCTGAAGAAAACCGCATGGTCCAAGTCGAATCTAGAGTGGATCTCCCTGGAGAAGCCGGATCCCAGATCGACCCACCCATGGAAGTCGAAATCCAGGAGGAGCACATCAACGACATTGATTCCGACTCTGACGATGTCAGGACAGACATGCCTTTCCTCAGGTACACACTAAGATGTATGATACTGCAAGGCGCTAGCGCAGATGCAATCCTCGAAACCGTTAAAAGTTTCGATATGGCTGATCGCGAAAGCCGCAGATACCTCAGGAAGCACGCATCGCACTTCGTCGGATA
This sequence comes from Avena eriantha, assembly GCA_910589775.1. NCBI lineage: Eukaryota > Viridiplantae > Streptophyta > Magnoliopsida > Poales > Poaceae > Avena > Avena eriantha. Next base: position 217,703,103 of record OU342742.1, read on the forward strand.
TGTTGGATCTGGATCCGGCTCTGCCGATGCTGGAGAAAACACCGACTCGGTGCTGGAGGCAATTGGAACAAACGCCGGCGTTCCCGCATCTTCGGATGAATCCATGACGTCGGAAGATTTCCGAAAGTTCTCCGCGGAATATTAAGAGGAGTACAACTCCAAAGCTGCAGAGGATGGAGAAGCCATGGATGAAGTATCCGGGGAACACTCTCCCGAAACGCAGGATGACATGGACGTCGGAAACAATCCCAAAGTCCAAATATCCGAAAGTACCGATCAGAGCTTGACTCCGGGAAACGGACCCAAAGCCGTCTTTGCTACCGGCGCTGCCAAGAAGGCAAAGAAGAAGAACAAGAAAAACAAGACCCCGACAAAAGACCCTCTGGCAGAGGAGGTGATTACCGAGGAATACGAGGAAGACTCGGATGGAGCACTAATCCCAAATGAGCCGAAAGAAGAAGCATCGGTGGATGGACACGTGATCACTGAAGGTGCGCGTAAACTCATCGATGCCGCATTAACCACACCTATCCCTACAGCTGCAGAACTTACTGCAGATGAGGTGGATGAAAGGGCCCAGGCCCTAGAAGCGTGCCGTCAACAACTCCTTGATGAAGCCAAAAACATCGAGGTGGAGAAGAAGCGCATGTCAAACAAGGAGTACATGTCCCGTCTACATCAGAAGACACGGAAGCGTCACATAGATGACAACCAATTCCCACGTGTCCGTGCCGTCCTTTTTGGAGATGAGATGGGGAAGCCATGGAAGGATAGCAATGGAGATTGGGTTTACCCAACACCAGTGCAAAATACCGTGGCAGCTCGCGAAATTCTATCGGCTAATCCAGGACCAGAGGAGATACGTTTGGGTATCAAGCTACTCAATAAGGGACTGGAGCAGCAAAAAGTCGCCCTGTCTGGAAGCCAAAAGCTGGTCTCGGATTCCGACCGATGTCGCACAGATCCGGCATGGGCTGACGTAAGATCCCACTACGATCGGGCGCAGCATCGTCACCCCGAACGAAGGGAGGACAATTATTCAAGAACCGGATCGTCGGGGCAGCACCGCAGAACTACACATAACTGGAGCACCGTCACTCCGGCAGCCAAGAAAGACGCGATCGCTGCACTGATTCTGAGGAATCCTCCTCGAAAAGGAGAAGATAAAGAGAAACGTCAGGAGGAGGATCATCAGAAAATGCCACCTCCTAGACACGAAAACCGTCCGGCTGAGCCTCACCATGGTAGGAACGACGGACGAAGGAACGACGGAAACAACGCTGGCACGAGCCGGCAGGGGGCTCGTCATAGTCAAGAACCTCCCCGGAACCGGAATAATGACGCTCTGGACGGAGGCCGGCGATCAGCCGGAAACAACCCAGCTGCACCACCCTCTCCATAGCACAGTTATCACAACGGCCCCCAAGGAGGTCAAGGAGGATGACGTGGCGGAGGACGTGGTGGCAGAAGCCGAAGTCCGGCTCCAAGGCACCATGGACACAGCCGATATTCGGGACGATCCCTATCCCTGAACGATGCAAGGCACAGGATCAACTCCAACATAGAGGCTCGGCGCTACGAAAACGATGACGTGTACGTGGGCCCAAAGTGCTTCGGACCACGCATCAGAGCTACAAAATTCCCGGAAGGATTTGCTATCTCAAGACACATCCAAGGCTATGACGGCATTGCTCGTCCAGACACCTAGTTACAGGATTTCTTCCAAGCTTGCTGCATCGCCAAAGGCGAAAACAGCCTGGTCGCAACCCGATATCTCCCACTTATGTTGCGGAAGACGGCATGATCATGGCTCAATGAACTTCCGGCGAACACCATCCACAACTGGTATGACTTACAAAGTGCGTTCTTTCGGAATTTCGAAGGCACATATCGGAGGCCCTGTACGGTTGGAGACCTACAGCGTTGCACCCAGAAAGCCGGAGAAACTTGCCGGGATTATCTCGGACGATGGATTGACACCAAGAACTCCTGCGAGGGAGTAAATGATCAAACTGCGATTGAAGCTTTCATTGCAAGTCTCCCAATTGGTTTACTGCGCCATCGCTTGAAGTGTGACAAGGTTACTGATCCGGGAGAGATGATAGAAACAGCGAGCAAGTATGCAGATGCTGACGACGACGCAGAGGGATTACTCAATGTCCTAGTTGTGCCTCAGTCGGCAAAACAACCAAAGCAACAAGCTTAGAAAGGCAAAAATACCTCGGAAGAAAAACCCAACACGGAGACAGGAGTAGTCACTGCTGATTCCGGGTCTGGAGGACGAGGAGGACGTGGCGGAGGCCGCGGGCGTCGCCGTGGGACATCAAGGGTCCAAGGTAGAGGAGAACAACAACCAGGCAAAACCTACACTTGGGCCGACATCGCCAATAACCCATGTGTGCATCACTTGGATGCCAATGGGGGCTCGTCCCACACCAACGCTGAATGTCGTTTTAACGACGACATCAAGAGAGATGATACCGCGGGCTACAAAGCTAAGCGGAAGAAGGGAAAGAAAAATCCCGAAAAGGACAAAGAGACCAAGGAAGATTCCGACATGGAGGAAGCCGATGCTTCAAATCCCAAGTCGAAAGGGAAGAAAACTTTTCCCACCAAGAAAGACACTTACGTCACCTTCCTCGGATCTCAACCAGCAAAGGTCAAGAAAGCAGTTCTCCACGAGCTCAACGCAACAGTTCCGGCTGTCCCTCAATATCTGGACTGGTCGGAAGTGGTAATAACGTTTGATCGTGCTGATCACCCGCCTAAGCTACACAGGCGAGGAAAATACGCCTTAATTGTCAATCCACTTATTGACGGTTATGTTTTCTCCAAGACCCTCATGGACGGGGGTAGGAGCATCAATATTCTCTATGTCGAAATGCTACACTGGATGAAGATCTCGGAAACACAGCTGAACCATAGCTCTGTGATCTTTCACGGAGTTGTCCCAGGAAGACAAGCTAATTCCCTGGGAGAGATCACTTTGGATGTTACTTTTGGAACACCAAAGAATTATCGGACGGAGGCACTTTCCTTTGGAGTGGTCCCGTTCAAGAGCGCATACCACGCTATATTCGGATGTCCGACTTACTAGGCTTTTATGGCTCGTCCGTGTTACATTTACAATATGATGGAAATTCCAGGTCCCAACGGCGTGATCACCATCAGGGGAGACCCGAAGAAGGCGCAAGAGTGCGAGGATGGAAATGCCGCCTTTGCCGAAGCCGTGCTGCACGCCTAGGAGTACCAGGAGATCAAGAAGACCATAGATCCGTCCGAGATGCCCGCGACGAAGAAGGAGGTGACAAAGCCAAATCTGGAGTTCAAGGCATCAGAAGAGACGAAGACGACGCCGTTGAAGGATGATGACCCCTCCAAGGTAACCCAGATAGGCGTAGGCCTTCGTAGCACATAGGAAAACATGCTCGTGAAGTTCCTCCAAGCAAATCAAGATATCTTCACATGGCAGCCATCTGACATGACCGGAGTACCTAGGGAACTTGCCGAGCACTCTCTAAATGTAAACCCGAACGCTAAACCCGTCAAACAGTCCTTACGATGGTTTGGTGATGAAAAGCATAAGGCAATAGCTAAGGAACTAGCGCGGCTCGAGTTAGCTGGATTCATAGAAGAGGTCATCCATACTGATTGGTCGGCCAACCATGTAATGGTCCCTAAAAAGGACACCACTGATTTAAGGATGTGTGTTGATTATACTGCCTTGAACAAGGCTTGTCCAAAAGATCCGTTTGCTCTGCCTAGAATTTATCAAGTTATCGATTCTACGGCAGGCTCGGAACTCCTCGGTTTTCTCGACGCATATTCTGGTTATCACCAAATCCGGATGAAGGAATCTAACAAAATCAAAACTTCATTCATAACCCCCTTTGGAACCTTCTGTTATGTTACGATACCCTTTGGGCTGAAGAACGCAGGAGCTACGTACCAGCGCACGATGCAGCGTTGCCTCGATGATCAACTCGGATGCAATGTACATGCATACGTGGATGATATCACGGTCATGTCCAAAAAGAAGGAAACATTGATTTCTGACTTGGAGGAGACGTTCGCCAATTTACGAAAATACAACATCATGCTTAACCCGAAGAAGTGTTTCTTTGGAATACCAGCCGGAAAATTGTTAGGTTTTATCGTATCTCAAAGAGGTATAGAGGTGAACTGCGACAAGATCAAGGATATTCTCAATATTTCCAGGCCAACTCGCCTGAAGGACGTACAAAGATTAGCTGGTTGCACTGCTGCGGTCAGTCGATTTGTAAGCCAGCTTGGTGAAAGAGCCGCACCATTATACAAACTCCTGAAGAAGACCAAGGATTTTGTCTGGACTGACGAAGCTGAAGCTGCATTACAAGACCTGAAGAAAGTGCTCTCATTTGCTCCTATCCTTGCAGCGCCGGAACCTCAGGAACCGATGTTGCTTTACATTGCTGCGACAAATAAGGTTGTTAGTATAGTTATGGTGGTAGAGAGACCAGAAGAAAATCAGGAGCACCTGGTGCAGCGTCCGACATACTTTGTCAGGGAGGTCTTGACAGAATCAAAACAGCGGTATCCCCACTATCAAAAGTTGGCTTACGGTGTTTTTCTAGCATCTCGTAAGTTACGACACTATTTTCAAGAGCATCCAATTACCGTGGTGAGCAAAGCTCCCATGAGAGATATAATCAACAATAGCGATGCCACAAGACGCGTCGCCAAATGGGGTATAGAGATTGCAGCTTTCGATATTGAGTACAAACCCCGGACAACAATCAAATCCCAGATCCTTGCTGACTTTGTCGCTGATTGGACAGAGACCAAGGAGAACATGGTCCTCCCTGAGTCGGAATATTGGACCCTCTTTTTCAACGGGTCTAAGGCTCGAGGGGGCTCGGGGGCTAGCGTGGTTCTCAAATCACCCCAAGGAGATAAACTTTTATACGTGTTGCAGGTCCACTTCATAGCGACAAACAACATTGCCGAGTATGAAGCACTACTGCATGGAATCCGGATTGCTAAGGATATTGGCATCCGATGTTTGATGTGTTACGGAGATTCGGATCTTTTTGCTCAGCAAGTCTCGGATATTTGTAATGCAAATAAGCACATGGAAGCATATAAAGCTGTCGTGGATGATCTATCTAAATCGTTCGAAGGGTTTGAAGTTCAACACATCCCTCGAGCAGAAAACGAGGAAGCAGATGCACTATCTCGAATAGGCTCTGCGCGGAAAGAGGTTCCGGATGGCACATTTTTAGAGCACCTCAAAGTTCCCTCGATAAAGGGAGTAGATGAGGAATATCCGACCAAATCAAACTCGCCTTTAATAGCAGTTCTGGCTGTAATTCCCAGCTGGACTCAACCCTACCTCGATTACTTGGTAGATGACAAATTACCCGAAGACGAGGTGCTGAGCCGGCAGATTATCCGAGCAAAAGCCTATACTATTGTTAGAGGTGAGCTCCATAAACGGAGTGTTTCTGGGGTTTTTCAGCGCTGTGTATCTCCGGAAGAAGGAGTGGAAATCTTAAGAGAAATCCACGAAGGCGAGTGTGGTCACCACGCTGTAGCCAAATCTTTAGTGGCAAAAGCTTTTCAACATGGACTTTTCTGGCTTACAGCTCAGGCAGATGCCGAACGATTAGTCAAGACATGCAAAGGCTGCCAAAAGTACGCCAAGCAAGCTCATGTTCCAGCTGATCAGCTGCGAACAATACCTATAACATGGCCTTTTGCAGTCTGGGGGCTTGATATGGTAGGACCTTTTAAACGAGCTCCAAGTGGATTTACTCACCTCTTAGTGATGGTGGATAAATTCACAAAATGGATCGAGGCTAAACCTGTCACTAGTTGTGATGGAGCAACATCCAAAAGATTTGTCGAGGATGGTTATCCACATAGCATTATCACGGACAACGGGAGTAATTTTTCCATGGGAGAGTTGGCTGAATTCTGCGACGAGCAAAATATCCGGCTTGACATTGCGTCAGTCGCACATCCACAGGCTAACGGACAAGTCAAAAGAGCAAATGGTTTAATTCTACAAGGCTTGAAACCAAGACTCGAAGCACCACTGAGACGTGCTGCGGGGGCTTGGGCAAAGGAACTACCCTCTGTAATTTGGAGTTTACGAACAACTCCGAACAGGTCAACAGGATATACACCTTTCTTCTTGGTCTATGGCGCAGAAGCAGTTCTTCCTAGTGATTTAATTCATACTTCTCCTAGAGTGGCCGTGTATATCGAGGAGGATGCCGAGATTTCTCGACAAAATGATCTCGACTTAGTCGAAGAAGTTCACGTCGTTACTGAAATGAGATCTACAGCCTATCAGCAGAAGTTACGCAAGTATCATAGCCAGAGAGTCCGAACTAGATCTTTCAATAAAGGTGATTTGGTTCTCCGGCTTGTGCAACAAAGAAAGCACAAACTTTCCCTAGTATGGGAAGGGCCCTTTTTAGTTAGTCGAGTATTGCACAATGGGTCGTACTACTTAACTGACATGAGGCTAGTCAAAGAAAGACCTGCTACTAAGAAGAGAAAGAGAGCTGGAGGCAGTACAAATCCAGATGAGTTAGACAGACCGTGGAATATTTCTCAGCTACTTCCCTTTTATTCTTAGTTTATCCTTCTTTGTAATCATACATATGTACATGTTCTGTGAGAAATAAATGTTTTGGTTACCTCAAAGTTTTCCTGAGAAGTTTTTTACCATCTTATTTCCTAATGATCATGTCATAGTCGAAAATCCCAGAATGCTTGAAAGTACTTTATGCTCATGTTCGTTCTGGTTTAGAATTCCGATTCTAAAACTGCTACCTTTAGGTATAACTCTAAAAAAAATCTAGTCTTTACTTGGGTTATTTGTTTGATTGCTAGATGCGGGTATCTTCCGAGTAGTGAATTGTTGGTACTAGAAGCCGGCTTTGTTTCCGAGTTTAAACTGGTTTAGCAATTGAGCTCCGTTGCTCGGCAAAGTTTCCGGCTGAAGGTTTAGCCGGCTCACGAAAGGGACGAGGCGGAAAGCTAGATAAACGGTAAGTAGAGGCGGAAAATTCTAAGTGCTTATGAAAACATTTCAGGCACGCAAATAATCTAAGACAAAAGTGCTGAATAGATAAAAAACTTAGCACTACTAAAAGTCATTGTACTTAATATTTACAAAACGCATCATGTCTTTCTAGAATAATACATAGTTTTCTGATCTATGATGCAGGAGGAGATGAAGGAACTGTCGGATCGCTGGTTACTCCGCCTTGATATCGTGCCGAGATGTCCGGATCCGAGGTGGTCCGTTCATCGTCGGAAATTTCTTCGGTTTCTTCTGGAGGAGGTGGCGGAGTATCCACGCGAGTGAAGAAGGGGACCTCGTAGCTAGTCAGGTCAGCTACGTGGCACCCATATCCGGCGCAGGAGTGCATGATAGCTTGAAGGTCTTGCTCCTGGCCGTCTTTGTCTACTTTGCAGTACCCTCTGGTCACTTGCCATATCTCCATGTTTCCATGATGGCTCATGACCATGGTGAGAGCGTTCTGCGCAGCAGTCCGCGCGTAGGACATGTTCCAGTCCCGAACGAGCAACGACATCTCCCACACCTGGAAGTCCGACATGCTTGGCATGTTCGGAATCTTGAGAGACTCACCAATGTCCTCAAGGGACTGGCGGTAGTCATGAAGAAGATCACCAACCTGGGTAAGCCGGTGAGTGTGGGGCTCGGACGAGGAGGAGTCCGTCCAGTTCAGAGGACCTATACACAAAATAAAGATAAGAAAACACCGACATTGATGAAAGTCAAAGAAATGATAAGTCAGATAGATGGAACATACCAAGAATGACGTCTTCAATCTTGGCTTTCTCCTCCCGGAGACTATGGAGTTCAGCCCGGAGTGCCTGGGAGATATCCTTCTCTCTGCCGACCTCATTCCTGAGGTCCGAGATAACTTTATCTTGAGCGGCAATCTTGCGATCGCGCTCTTCAGTGGCCATGGAGGAGGATTCCAGGACTTGAGCTATGCTCGTTTCATGATCCGCCTTAAGCTTTTCTAGCTCTTGGCGAAGTCCTTTGTTCTCCACCACCAAGGTCTTGAGGTTCTCGGCCTCTTCAATCATAGCGATGGATTGTTTCACCAACGCTGAAAGTCAAAAAGAACAACAGTTCAGAAAAATTCAAACATTGAAAAAGCAAAAGACAAGGTTTGAATCTCGAAATGTTTACCTTCGGCTTCATCCTTGGCTAGCTTGAGCTTAGCATTTTTAAGATAGAGAGCTTTGATCTCTCTCCGCTTATCACAGACATTGGTTAATAATTCCTGGTTATAGGAACATACTTTCTGTAAGTCAGAATACCCAAAGTCAGAAAGCTACTTAAGACTCGGGCTAATATTTTTTGCTAAATATCAGCACGAGCCTTGGGGGCTACACTAGTTCGTTCTTTGGCATCCTAATGAAAGCATAAACCCAGATTTCTATATCCTACTTCATGCTTGGGGGCTAGAGGATATGATATAACATAAGGTAAAAAACAAGAGTTGGAATTACGACTTACATATTGCTCGCGGGTGAGTTTGTCTAACCCCGCATTCACTTCAGCTGCCACCTTCTCGGCGAGGGTAAGAGGAATTACTGGGGCTGTTGGAAGCTCGCCAGTCCTGATCCTCTCGTCGCGAAGGCAGACTTGAGCGAGAAGGTCAGAGAACTTGACGTCCTCTACTTCTTGCGCTTCCTCTTCGGGGGATAGATGGCTTTTGTCCAGGACTTGCCTGGCCAGCCGCTAGATCTCCTCTGCAGATTTCTGGGATAAGCCAAACTTGGCAAGTCTGGGGTTGCTGAGGAGGTTGTCGGTGAAGACTTCAGCCGAGGGATCATTACCCGAGGAGGGTTCACCCTTATCTTGAGCTGACGCACCCACGGTGACGCAGTGTGTGACCCAAGGATCACAGGCGCCATTGGAGGAGCCGGATCTTCTATAACAACCGGAGAAGGAGTAATCGCTGGTGTTGTAGAAGGTTGAGGGGCAGGAGTCGAAGGAGCCATGGCAGGGGAAGCTATGGTAAGCTTCGTCTGTCGCAGGGGCTTCGTAGGAATCCCTTTCCCCTTACCGTTGATGAGAGGCTTTGCTCTAAGAATGTAGTAAAGTCAGAAACATTACATCTCAGAAAGAAATTTGAGAAAGGTACAAAGGCGGAAATTGTGAATGAAAGTTACCTCTTCACAACGGGCACTTTCTTTGTGCCAACAACCACTGTCGGAGCTTTACGCTTCTTGAGCGCAAGATCCGGCAATGGGACCACTTCAGTCTCCTGAGAAAACTCAGGAGGATATCCTTCGAGTGGAGCAAGCTCCGACTCGGGGAGATCAGCAAGCTGAAAACAAGAAAACATATCATCACTGCAGTATATAACTTAAAGATTGAAACACGTAAAAGGTGTACTGATGGAAGCTTACCGCTACCACGGGGTTGTCCTCCGTGTGCATGTCCAGAGAAACCTCCGGAATTTTCCTCTCGATCCGCTCCTTGATCAACCACTTGATCTGGCTTATGTAACCTTGGGCGGTGTAGGCTTTGGGGCTGATGCGGAGAGTCTTTTTTGGAAGACGTGATGGAGTGCATCAGTCTATCCCCGTGGTACTGAAGTGGCTGGATCCGACGTGAGACCCAGCATTGGACCAAGTCAGATCCCTTCAGACCCTTGTGCTTGATAAGATATTCGATCCGCCTCTTAGCGAGGATCAGATCGTCGGTGAGAGCCGGAGCAGCCTCGTCCCAGGAAGGCTGGGCTGTGGCGGCTCTGTTGACAAAAGCCGGCAAAGCAGTAGCTTTGCCGGGAGCCGGAATATCCCTATGGTAGAAAAAAGTGGTCGGCCATTGTTTGACCGAGTCACTGGCAGAAATTTTGGGATATGCCCGGTCTCGTCTAACTGAAAAACTAATGGTACCGGTGATATAAGGAACACCGGTAGTAATGAAATTTCTCCGGACATGGAAATAGTACCGGAATAGAAGCAAACTCGGCCTAATGCCGAGAAAGCCCTCGCAAAGCGCAGCATATGCGCTCATTTCTAGAAGAGAATTGGGAGGAAGATTATGGAGTTGAACTCCATAGTGGTCAATCACCTCGGAGAAGAACTCCGAGGGAGGAAAGGACAAACCTCGGTCCAGATGGGTGCCGAAGTGGACGCGCTCGCCCTCGCTCGAATTGGGGATGGTTTCGCCGAAGCCGGTCCACCAGTCGCCGGCGGCGAGAAGCCCCTCCTTCTCCATGTTTTTGAGGCCGTCTTCGTCGAGGGCGCAGGGGATCCAGATTCCTCGGAAGCTCTCCTTCTCCGCAGCTGCTTCCGCCGACGCTGCCGCCGCCGCCAAAGAGGAAGAAGAGGATGAAGCCATTTTTTCTCCGGTGGAGAAGGTGACCTTAAAGTGGCGGCGCTAGGAGCTCTGTGGAAGGAGGACGAGAAGGCTCTGGGCGTGTGGGAAGATTGGGAAGGAAGGAACGGCAAAGGACTGGTGGGGATGAGAAGAAGAAATCTAAACCCCTTAAATCCACCTACCTGCGCCAAGATTCGTGTAAATGCTAAAGTGTAACCGCCACGCGTCGTGGAAAGAACTGGGAAGGGCCCGCGCGATGATTGCATCGCCTCGATCTCGACGCGTGCATTGAAACGGCGCCTCGGTTCCGCGAACCGCAGACCCACCAATGGTCGTTCTGACGGAACGTCTGTCAGATGACATGACTTGACCATGCTTGTGTCAGGTTGCGTTATAAACCAAGTTCCGGCTTAGTTTAAAAGCAAGCTGGAAAATCCGAGTAACCAATTGCAAGGTCCGACTTACTTGTAAGACCCGGATCGTATTTTTTGTTGTGAAGTTTCAGGAACCCTTCAAGATTCTGCAAGCCGAAGATCAGGCTGGACGATGATAAAATCCGACTTTTGATCTTGGAGGCCTCCGGGGGCTACTGTTGGGGATATACTTTCCGGGTATCCTCACAGTTCCTCACTGACCAGGGTGGCCCACTTCGGGTTAGAGCTTTGCTTCACGGGCGACCCAGTTAGAGAGAAAAGACGGAGTCCAATCCGACTATGGGAAGGCCTAGAAGACTTACCGACTTAGGCCCATAATGTTACTTGTAGTTCAAGATGTACTCTGTAACCAACTCTTAGTCGTAGCCGGATTGATCTCTCCTGTAAACCCTAGGCCGGATATGTATATAAGCCGTCCTAGGGAGAGCCTTTAGGGCATAACCTCAATAGTCTACAATCTCACATCGCACAGGCGAAACCCTTGTAACCCATATTCCGGCTCTGCCGTATAACTGGATTGCTAGCAGGAGTAGGATCCGTCCAAAGCCGGCGGATTCGAACCTGGGTAAACTTGTGTGCTCACCGTCTCGGAACACCGTACGTCTCACACCCCTCTCTCCCGCACGCCTCGAGGACCCCCTCATGGCGTACTTGTCCTCAATCCGACGACATGCAATGTGCAATGACTCTATGGGGGATCCAAGTGGAAAACCATGGTGTAGAAGAAGAAAAACACACATAGGAAATGAACTTCCACACATTACAATAATGCACCAGTGTGACAAAGAAGTTGCAACATAGAATATAATCCACTGGAGTGTGTGTGGTCATGTACATATATGATCAATGTGGTCATGTGGATCATCAATAATGACTCTAGTGGAGAGATATATCAATGTGTGGTTTAGGAAAAGAACACATGCAATCACTCTAGGGGATGATCCATATATATATATATATAGGACGTGACTATTCAAGAACCCCCTTAAGAGGTTCGTAAATAAGCTTATTCAGCAACCACCAAACCTAACTACCTTCTTCATCCTCCTCTCCCGCGTCGTCAGCCCCCTCCTCCTACCTCGCGTGCCACCTACCTCCTCTGATCCACGCGCCGCCGGCCTCCTCTGCCCCGCGTCGCTGGCCATCCTTCCCCCGTGCCGCCGACCTCCTCCGCCCCGCGTGCCGCCGCGCCGTCCTCCCCACGCGCCCTCCTCCCTGCAGGCCTCCTCCGCCCCGCGCCGCCGGCCACCTTCCTCCCCGCACGCCGCCGGCCACCTTCCTCCCCACGTGCCGCCGGCCTCCTCCGCCCCGCGCGCCGCCGTGCCCTCCTCCCCATCTAACTACCTTCTTCCTCCTCCTCTCCCTGTCGTCAGGCGCCCTCTTTAGTCCTTTTCAGGAAGTTAACTAGTATAGAAAAAGAGGGAGTTAACTTGTACATATGGGGAAGTTAAGAAGGGTCGCGCAAGTTAACTTGCACATGCGGAAGTTAATATTCAGTCCGCAAAAAAACAAGAAAAAACGATGCTCCGTTAAGAAGTTAACTAGCATAGAAAGAGGGAGTTAACTTATACACAAGGGAAAGTCAAGAAGTTCGCGGAAGTTAACTTGCACAGGTGGAGGTTAACATTTATTATTACTGCTACAGTCTAGAAGTTAACTTGAAAAGAAAAATAGGTTAACTCATGTTTGCGTGAAAGTTAACAAGGGGTTTCTGTGTGTTCACCTGAAAGAAAACAGGTGCTCCGCCAGGAAGTTAACTAGCATAGAAGTGGGAGTTAACACTAGTGGAAAACGGGCCTCCAGTCCCGGCCCGTAAGGGGCTTTAGTCCTGGTCCTAGTAACCAGGACTGGAGGGGCGGGACTAAAGGCCCACCCACTAGTCCCGGCCCTCTTACCAGCCGGGACCAATGCGCATCCACGTGGCTATCTCTGCGGGTGCTGGGTGCCCCCCATTAGTCCCGGTTCATATTACGAACCAGGACAAATGGTTCTCTGCCGCGGCAGAATTTTAGGCACTTTCTCTGCCGCGGCAGAGAATTCAATTTGTATCCTTTTTTCATTTCAAAATAGTTTTCTACGCTACCATATACCGTACATGTTCGTGCATACATAAGATAACTTCTCTTAAGATCGAGCATACAAATATATACATGATAGTTACACATGGAGATCACAATTATCGGGACTAGAGCCCGTCTATTCAATTACATGGTCGGGGATCATCGGCGCCTATTCACACTAAATTCTCCGGTGTCATCTATCATCTCGTTCATCAAGAATCCTGCCAGTTCTTCAGCAATTGCTACTACGCGTTGTTGTGGTAGGAGCTGATCCCGCATTTTCTCGAACTATATAAGAAAAGGAGATCAATATGAATATCAATCATGATAACAAAAAGTGGCGGTAATAAAAATAATGTTATGAATGTATTGCTTACATCGACTCTATAATCATTCAGCTCACTAGTAAACGTGCGAATGAACTCGCAAACGTAGAATCCACATAGATTCGTCTTTGGTGGCTGTCTCGTGCACTTTACGAGAATAGAATTCAATCAAAATAATAATCTAGCATCATAATTGTATTGAAACTAGAAGTAAAGAGATGCGCATACTAATTACCGAGACCGGCTTAAACGTCAGCTTCTCACTAAATTCAACCGTAACCACACTCTAGAAATGGTTCCAAACCCTACCCGGTAAAGAAAATGAATGAGTTATTTATTACGTGATATCTCAGGAAATCAACAAAAGAGACCGATGTAGCGCGAAAATTACCTCTAGAGCATGTCCTGCATGTCCCTAAACATTTCCAGGGGTCTCTTTAATGGGTCCATGACTTCAACTCTTCCCTTATCAAGTTGAATGTCCATGAGAATCCAGTGGAAACTGTACACGTTTATATATACAACAGTAACTCATCAATTACACTTAACATCGAGTAAGCAAAAGAGAATATGTACAATAGAGTAAGACCCTCACGCGAAATTGTAAGGAAACAATATGTGGTCACAGAAATTTTGCTCCGTTGGAAACCTTAGAAGGTTTTTCTGTGTGTCCTTGGTTTTATCCTTTAGCGTCTGACAATGTATTTTATCTGGGTCAATGAACCCAACACTGAAGATTGACCTTCTTTTACATTCCATGATCTTCATTCTGCATAATAATAGAGTACAAAAGGATATAATTAGGATAATTACATGCAATGAACTGAACAACTGAAAAAATGAACAACTTATATATAGACAATGAATTCAACAACTTACAGACAATAGCAACTCATGAGACTTTTGTCGAGGGCGTCGAAAATGTATAACTGGAAGAGTTCTGGAAACTCAACATGGACCTCTTCTTCTCGGAAGTAGTAGTCATGTGGGACTTTCGCCACGATCATTATTCTCTCCTGCTTTACGGCTTTCAAGTACCATTTATGTAAACTCTGCATTTGTGTTGGCAGTTGTTGGAACTGCTCAAAGCTGACCAGAGGCTTCCCTGGGACATATGTAGGGACTACCTAAGCCTTGGGTAACTTATCGTCCTGGGAACCTAGCAATTCCTCAACAGTCACATTCATAGAGGCCGCAAGCTTCGTAGCTTCTTCCATATTCTGCTGGGGAATGTCATGGAATACCACCTTGAGGGGTGGGGTCGATTATTTGGCCTGTTCCCCGAGCTGGGGGACGTCCTTTCTTTTCCCGGTTGCACTTTGACTTGATGATTTTCTCCCGCTTGCACTTCTACTTGATTTGCTCTTCTTCACTTCCTTCTAAAGTGTGCGTCGATAGTCATCTGGCTTATGGTGCAAGTTATATTGCGATTTTGTGTTCAGAAAAGAAAGTGCATATGCTTTTTGCTTCTCGGTGTATACCGGGGCGGGCTCGGGTTTCTTCTTTTGAAGCTGCGCAACACATTCGGCCTTTACGATCATGTCGGTTTCCTCGTCAGTATGATCGTAAGGTCTGATAGGAAGATTCTTATGAGGTACTCTTGGGAGGGGCGACATTTGTCGTTTTGGGCTCCTGTGTCGTTTAGTACTAATCGGAGGCTGCGGCGGAGATCGAGATGGACTCGGGCTGTGGTGGTCGTAGTCATGGGGTGGGCTTCTTGGACGTGATGGAGGTGAAGGTGACATGCGACCAATCGGAGGCGGTGTTGGCTTTGGCGTCTAGCCTGGAAGCATGATGTTGTTCTTGTCCCATAGAATGATACCACCCAGTACTTCTCCGAGTGTCCTCTCACCTTCAGGTCCAGAGATGTCAAGCTCCATTGAGTCCCACCCCATTGCGATTTCATCCACAACAACTTTAGCATAGCTAGCTGGAATCTCACGGCCATGCCAGCGTGCGGCAGGTGGACAAGGTAAAGCACATCCGACCGCTACCTTGATGGATAGGTTCTTCACCTTCTGATGGAGCTCACAAGATGCCTGCTCCTTGATTCCATCCACGGGGTAGCCGGGACCGCCATCTACCATACGTGCATCGTCAGAAGGGACCTCCGATTCAGCCACGTTGCTTCTCCGCTGAGATGGGACGGCAGTAATATCGAGTACAGGATCTTGCAGGCGCGCTGCTCCTCGAAGTTCATCAATCTGTTGCTGATGCATTCGAAGTGTTCCTAGCAACTCGGTGAACCTGTCTCCCTCCTCCTGCCATCTCCTCTTTGCTCTCTCTCGGCTCCTATAAGTATCTCTGTCTTTGGGAAACCCCATCTCCCACGTATAACTAGGGCCAAGGCCTCGTACACGTCCTCCATGTTCGTCATTCCCGAGGACCTTTGTCAGCAAGTCTTTCTCTCTATCGGGACAGAACTTTGTTGTCCCCGCTTTAATCTCCTTCACCACTTTCTGCCATGTATCCCGAGGTATCCTAATCCCGTCACTGCAAATAAGGTCCCCTGTACTTTCGTGATACTCACTCCCATGCCCAAGGAACCAATTCCTTGCCCTTAGATCCCATTCTTCGCGTTTGGTTCTGGAGTGATCCCTTTAGCAAGCAGCTCATTCTCTTTAGCATCCCACTTTGGCATGGCAGGCGCGTAGCCCCCTGGCCCCAGGTGATGGTGATATTTCTTCATCGCGGCATTTTTCTTGTTTTTTCTAACATTTCCATAGCAGGTTGTGACTCCTTGTACTTCACAAATGCATCCCAGTTAGCCTGCTGCTTCGTTAGATAGCATTCAAATCTAGGAGTCTTCTTCGTCTTCTGATACTTTTGCCATAATGCTTTCTTCCAGTTCTTGAATAGTTCGGCCATCTTCGTAAGAGTCCACTGCTTGACTTTCTTCCTCAATGCAGTTGTGTCGGCATCATCCTCACATTCTGGCAGGGTGAAATGTGTCATGAGGTCATTCCAAAGACCCTCTTTGCACCTGTCGGCGACATACTCACCCTCTTTCGCCCCTTTGGTCTTATTCCACTCTCGAACGGTGATCGGGATGCGATCCCTAACCATATCTCCGCATTGTTGTTTAAATACAGTTTTAGCCTTTTCGGGTTCCACCGGTTCACCCCGTGGTGATACCCGCGTAATTGTATAACGCGTAGATGCGTCCAACTTTTTGGCCGGGACTCGTTTGGAATATTTTTTGCTCGATGTGCAGGCCTAAGAGAAGAAACATTCGTCAATTTATATATATATACAACTTAGTTAATGCATCTACTGATCACTAGACTTCATATATATACCTCGCCGTCGGCTTCTCCACCACCGGAGCCGTCGGCTTCTCCACCACCGGAGTCGTCGGCTTCTCCTTGATCATTTCGGTCGACCTCCTCTCCCTCACCGGAAGGGTTCAGATAAATCGACGGAGATTCGGGTGGATCAACATGGGGGGTGTCATTGATCATATCCTCGAGAATTTCTTCATGTGCTAGGTCTCTCTGGATTGGATCCATAGTTTTCTACAAAATGCACACAATAACATTTTTCATTCAATATTGCTGCATAAAATAATACTAAACAATAATATGAACACGCCATTTTCAACAATAATACTAAACAATAGCAAAATTCTAGTGATGCCCTAACCCTAACCCTAAGTCTTGGGGCCCGCGAGCACTACCACATTAACCCTAAGTCCGGGGGCCCGCGAGCACTACCACCCTAACCCTAAGTCCGGTGGCCCGCGAGCACCACCACCCTAACCCTAAGTCCGGCTGCCCGCGAGCACTACCACCGTAACCCTAAGTCCGGTGGCCCGCGAGCACCACCACCCTAACCTTAAGTCCGGCTGCCCGCGAGCACTACCACCCTAACCCTAAGTCCGGGGGCCCGTGAGCACTACCACCCTAACCCTAAGTCCAGTGGCCCGCGAGCACCACCACCCTAACCCTAAGTCTGGCTGCCCGCGAGCACCACCACCCTAACCCTAAGTCCGGCTGCCCGCGAGCACTACCACCCTAATACTACTAATACTACAGTACTAATATATTACACTACTAATATTACACTACTAATATATTACACTACTATATACTATATACTATAATAATATTACACTACTAATATTACACTACTATATACTATACACTATACTATATACTATAATATTACACTACTAATATTACTCTACTATATATTATAATAATATTACACTATATATACTAGCTATTACACTACAAAAATAATATTACAATTCAACAAAAAAAGGAGCCGCCGGCTCGCCTGCACCTGGCCGGCTCGCGCCTGCGCCCGCTCGCCAGCTGCCAGCCGCCGGCCTCCCCTGCTGCGCGCGCGGCCGCGCGCCAATCTACTCCGCTCGTCGGTATTACCTAGCCTACAGGGATGACGGCGGCTGGATAGGTGGTGGTGCGGCGGCATTCGTCGGTGAGACGGCGGCGGCGCGGACAGGCAGCCTGCCGGCGTCGTTTCGTCGTCCTAGCTCGCGCGCGATTTCCCCTGGAGTGAGTAGTGGAGATGGTGGGAGAGTGAAGGGGCACACGTAATAAGGAGAAGACCTTTAGTCCCGGCCCGTGTAACGCACCGGGACTAAAGACCCTTTAGTCCCGGTACGTTACACGGACCGGGACAAAAGGTCCCCTCCTTTAGTCCCGGTGCGTGCCGCCCACCGGGACTAAAGGGTTTTCGGCACCGCCCAACGCGCGCGCGCCAACGCCACACCTTTAGTCCCGGTGTGTAGCACGCACCGGGACTAAAGGTCCTTTTTTTGAAATGTTTCACCTTAGGGGCGCGCCTGTTTAAAAAAAATTCAATTAGCATATTTTTGAAACATTTAAATTTTACAGTTTTTGCATACTTATGAATTTGAGAAAAATTTCAACATGAAAAGTTCTTGAATTTGAATAAGTAATCCAAATCTATTTTCGTTTTATAAAATAATTATTCTAACTAGTGAAACTAATAACCATTTTGCCATTTTCAATTTAAAAATGCATTAACTATTATGTTTTGCATATTTTTGAATAAGTGATTCAAATCAATTTTTTGTTTTATAAAATAATTATTCTAACTAGTCAAACTATTAAGCATTTTGCCATTTTCATGTGATTCCGACGCTCCGGTGGTCTTCCTCCGGCGAAACCCTAGACCGGGGGCCTCGGATCATCTACCCCGCCTTATTTTTTCCTGCCCGTTTTCTTCCCGCCCGTTCTCTTCCGGATCGTAGCCCCTTTAGGGTTTAGGGTTTAGGGTTTAGGGTTTAGGCTTCCCTCCTCTGACTTCCCGCCATTTCTCACTATATATATGTAGGCTTGGTCGTTGCCATAGCACATCTAGACTCATATCTGCCGCCTCTCTCCACTCTATCCCATGGCTTCCACCATACCTCTAACCCTAGGGAGGCGGAGATGGAGTCTTTCACGGGCTAGCAGGAAAATATTTTCTGAGGCAGAACTTCTGAAGATGCCATAGGGCATGTGCACCAAGGGCATCTTCAAGATGTTCCGCCACGGGAGATTTCCCAACCCTTTCCTCCATCCATGGGGATGAAACTCTCCATCCATGTTGGCTTGTTGAGTTGCTTGCCATGGCATATCGATGCTCCTTTTATAGGCACGGTGCCGCTTCTACTTTGTCTTCTTCCTCCAACAGGGCGTCGTGCGCTACATGCTTTATCTCATCGAGCAGCGCGTCCACCCACGCGTCCTTATCCTACCGACAGCTTTAGTCCCGGTTTGAGCCCCCACCTAGTACTAAAGGTTACCCACGCGTCCTTATCCCACCGATAGTTTTGTTAGATGACACAAAAACCACCTTTAGTCCCGGTTGCACCCACCAGCCGGTACTAAAGGTTAGCCAGCCCCCAGATGAGGCCCTCCCAGATAAGCCTCCCCCAGATAAGGCCCCCCATCTTTTGTCCCGGTTTGAGCCCCCACCCGGGATGAAAGTTTCTCGCGGCACTGCGTTCCCGCGCTTTCCATCGGTTCCCACCTCTGTCTTCCCGCCATTTTTTTCAGTATATATATGTACGCTTGGCCTCCATTTACATATCACATCTAGACTCATCATTCTCTTCCCATGGCTTCCATCGTATCTCTAACCACCCGGGAGGCGGAGGTGCTTTGCGCCTCGAACTACCCCTGCCCACCGGGCTACCGCGTCCCCACCGGCTAGATGCTGAGCGCCGGAGGCGTGCCGGTCCCTCTTGTCCCTCTAGGTGTGGAGAGCCGGATGGCCATCACGAACCACTACTACCTCGAGCTCACGCCAGAGCAGCAGAGGAATCCCAACTGGCATCCCGACTATTTCCCGACTTGGGAAGCCTTCTTCATCAATCGGCGAGAGAGGGCGCTCGCCAGGCACGAGGAGGACGGCCCACCTCCTTCGAACTTCAACGAGGCCGGCCGTCGGCTGTGGTGGCGCGGCCGGACTCTCCAGAGTGTCATTAGGTATGTTTCTTAATTTTTAGTTGTGCTATGTATCTTAATTTTCAGTTGTGCTATGTATCCTTAGTGTTTGTGGGTTCCTTCTCTTGTGATGGTTCCTTCTCTTTGGGTGATCACCTCCCGCGGCTCAGAACCCGGTCATCAACGTCTAGTTTGATTGAGCAAGATGTATTACATGAAAGGGGACCTTTATGTCTCAAATAAAAGGTTTAATACATTAGATAGATTTATGTCTCAAATAAAAGGTTTAATACATTATTACACATCACCAACATCTAGTGTTGTGGTTTTCTTCTGCACCATAGCCATGGAGAATCTTCATCATTTGATAGGATGCTTGGGTCAGTTTTCACTTTGAAGGGCGGAATTTCATGGAACTTATTGTAATCTTCTGACATGTCTGTCTTCTCATCCACTCCCACGATGTTTCTTTTCCCTGAAAGAACTATGTGGCGCTTTGGCTCATCGTATTCTGTACTCTTTTGCTTATCTTTCCTTTTTCTCGGTTTGGTAGACATGTCCTTCACATAGAAAACCTGAGCCACATCGTTGGCTCGGACGAATGGTTCATCCATGTACGCAAGATTGTTGAGATCCACAGTTGTCATGCCGTACTTTTGGTCTACATGTACCCCGCCTCCTGTCAGCTTGACCCATTTGCACCGAAACAAAGGGACCTTAAAAGTAGGTCCATAGTCAAGTTCCCATATCTCCTCTATGTACCCATAATATGTTTCCTTCTGCCCATTGTCATCTGTTGCATCAAAGCGGACACCACTGTTTTGGTTGGTGCTCTTTTTATCTTGGGCGATTGTGTAAAATGTATTCCCATTTATCTCGTACCCTTGGAAAGTACATATAGTCGAAGATGGTAACCTGGCCAAAAAGTACAACTCATCTCCAACAGTGGTGTTATTCATGAGATGTGTCTGCAACCAATTGCCAAAATTCTTCTCGTGTTCCCCTTTAATCAAGGTTTTAGGCTTCCCTGGGTTTTCAGAGCGTAGAATATTCTTGTGTTTCTCGATATACGGAGCCACCACGGTGGAATTGTGTAGAGCTGTGTAGTGTGCTTGAGTGAAAGAATGCCCGTCCCTACATACCATTGATTTCCTTCCTAGTGTGCCTTTTCCAGTCATCCTCCCCTCATACCGAGATTCAGGAACACCAATTGGCTTAAGGTCAGGAAGAAAGTCAACACAAAGCTCAATGACCTCCTCTGTTCCATAGCCCTTGGAGATGCTTCCTTCTGGCCTAGCACGGTTATGAACATATTTCTGTAAGACTCCCATGAACCTCTTGAAGGGGAACATATTGTGTAGAAACATAGGACCGAGAATTCTAATCTCTTCGACTATGTGAACTAGGAGGTGCGTCATAATATTGAAGAAGGATGGCGGGAACAACAACTCGAAGCTGACCAGACATTGGACCACATCAATCTGTAACCCTGATAGACTTTCTCGATCGATTACCTTCTGAGAAATTGCATTGAGGAATGCACATACCTTCACAATGGCTAGTCGAACATTTTCTGGTAGAATTCCCCTCAATGCAACCGGAAGCAATTGTGTCATAAGCACATGGCAGTCATGAGACTTTAGGTTTTGAAATTTTTTCTCTTTCATATTTACTATTCCCTTTATATTCGACGAGAAGCCAGACGGGACCTTGATACTGAAAAGGACTTCAAAAAAGATTTCCTTCTCTTCTTTGGTAAGAGCGTAGCTAGCAAGCCCTTGAAACTGCCCTGGATGCTTGCTGTCTCGTCCTTTATGATGTTGCTGGTCTTCCCGTGCTGCCGGGGTATCTTTTGAGTTCCCATACAAGCCCAGGAAGCCTAGAATATTCACGCAAAGATTCTTCGTCAGGTGCATCATGTCGATTGCAGAGCGGACCTCATGCACTTTCCAATAAGGTAGCTCCCAAAATATAGATTCCTTCTTCCACATGGGTGCATGTCCGGTAATGGGGTCTTTCGGAACAGGTTGTCCTCCGGGACCCTTTCCAAATATTACATCCAAATCCTTGACCATACCAAATACATCAGCACCACTACGGGGGACAGGCTTCGTCCGGGTTTCTGCCTTGCCATTGAAATGCTTGCCTTTCTTCTTTAAGGGATGACTGGGCGGAAGAAAACGACGATTGTACGGATACACATTCTTTCTACATTTATCTAGATATATACTTTCAGTCTCATCTAAACAGTGCGTGCATGCATTGTATCCTTTATTTGTCTGTCCTGAAATGTTACTAAGAGCAGGCCAACCATTGATGGTTACGAACATCAACGCTTGTAGGTCAAATTCCTGCTTTTTGTGCTCATCCCACACACGTACACCTGGTTTGGCCCACAACTGTAGAAGTTCATCAACTAATGGACTTAGGTACACATCCATGTCGTTGCCGGGTTGCTTCGGGCCTTGGATGAGCACTGGCATCATAATGAACTTCTGCTTCATGCACAACCAATGAGGAAGGTTGTAGATACATAGAGTCACGGGCCAGGTGCTGTGACTGCAGTTCTGCTCCCCAAAAGGATTCATGCCATCGGTACTTAGACCAAACTATAAGTTCCTCGTGTCACTAGCAAACTCCAGGAAGTCTCTCTCGATTTTTCTCCACTACCGACCATCAGCAGGGTGCCTCAACATCCCGTCTTTCTTACGGTCTTCCATGTGCCATCGCAACAACTTGGCATGCTCTTTATTTCTGAACAAACGTTTCAACCGTGGTATTTGGAGCATACCACATCACCTTGGCAGGAACCCTCTTCCTGGGTGGCTCGCCCTCAACATCACCAGGGTCATCTTTTCTGATCTTATACCGCAATGCAGTGCATACCGGGCATTTATCCATATTCTCGTACTTCTCACCGCGGTAGAGGATGCAGTCATTAGGGCATGCATGTATCTTCTGCACGTCTAATCCTAGAGGGCAGACAAGTTTCTTTGCTTTGTACGTACTGGAGGGCAATTGGTTATTTCTTGGAAGAAGCTTCTTCATTATTACCAGCAACTTTTCAAATCCTGAGTCAGTCATACCGGCCTCTGCCTTCCACTTCAACAATTCCAGTGCGCTACCCAGCTTCTCCTGGCCATCTTCACAAGTTGGATACAGCAATGTGTTGTGGTCCTGTAACATCTGCTCGAACTGCAACCTCTCCTTTTCTGTGTCGCAGTCTCGCCTTGCATCACTAATGACTCGACCAAAATCATCAATGGGCTCATCTGGTTCTCGTTCTTCACCCCCTTCTTCTTCATTATCTTCAACTTCAGTATCATCGTATTCAGGGAACATAAATCAGTAGTTGTCATCATCGTTCTCTTCTTCATTGCCGTCTTCCATCATAACCCCTCTTTCTCCATGCTTGGTCCAAACATTATAGCCGGACATGAAACCGGACCGAAGTAGGTGGCTCTGAATGACTCTTCAGGAAGTGTGAGCCTGCTCATTTCGACATTCAACACATGGACAACACATAAAACCATCCCGCCGCTTGTTCGCCTCGGCCACAAGGCGAAAAGAACGCACGCCTTCTCTGTAAGCGTCAGAGCGTCGGTCACCGTACATCCATGGGTGGCTCGTCTGCATCATACAACCATGCATATATATCAAACGCAATCACGATGCTTAAATTAGTACCGCGCGGTCAAAACGAGAAAATAGTTGCTAACCTTTTAGGACACTTCAAAACAAACAGGAGAAACCTTAAGTGTCGCTCTGGCACCTCATATCATATTTTGTCTTGTGTGAACTCAAGTGGCATCGCTCTAACAGGCATTTCACCGAACACCTCTAGTGCATATGAAGAAAAAAAGTTAGCACAAAGTTATACCCACCTCTCACATAGGAAAAGAACAGGAGAGAGTGGAGGGCTGGGTGCATATATATAGGGCCAGGCCATTAGTCCCGGTTTGAGATACAAACCAGGACTAAAGGTTCTGCCAGGAGCACGCGCGCCGGCCCAGACCCATTT
Source organism: Avena eriantha (assembly GCA_910589775.1). Classification (NCBI taxonomy): domain Eukaryota; kingdom Viridiplantae; phylum Streptophyta; class Magnoliopsida; order Poales; family Poaceae; genus Avena; species Avena eriantha. The sequence continues at coordinate 217,726,729 of OU342742.1, forward strand.
GTCCCGGTTTGTATCTCAAACCGGGACTAATGGTTCCTTACGGACCGGGACAAAGTGCCTCGGCCTCCTCAGGCCGTCTGGTTCGGACCATTAGTCTCGACCTCAGCCACGACCGGGACTAGTGGCCCGAACCAAAGGCCCATTTTCTACTAGTGTAACTTGTACAAACAGGGGGAGTTAAGATGTTCGTGGAAGTTAACTTGCACAGACGGAAGTTAACATTTATTATTACTGCTACAGACTGGAAGTTAACTTCGAAAGAAAATGAAGTTAACTCGTGTTTGCGTGGAAGTTAACAAGACGTTCCTGCTGTTCACGTGAAAGGAAGTGGGTGGTTCCTGAATAGTTATTCAGGAAACGGTTCTTGAATAGCATACCAATATATATATATATATATATATATATATGTGTGTGTGTGTGTGTGTGTGTGTGTGTGTCTAACCATCATGGTCATATATATAGGGACCAAAAACACACTAGTGTGACAGAATTTGATTCACAAAATCCACTAGAGTGTGTGTGGTCATCAGATATCAATGTGGTTTTGGAAAAGAACACATATGCAATGTGCAATGACTCTAGGGGGATCCAAGTGGAAAACCATGGCGTAGAAGAAGCAAAACACACATAGGAAATCAACTTCCACACAATGCAATAATGCACCAATGTGACAGAGAAGTTGCATCACAGAATATAATCCACTGGAGTGTGTGTGGTCATGTATAGATATGATCAATGTGGTCATGTGGATCATCAATAATGACTCTAGTGGAGAGATATATCAATGTGTGGTTTAGGAAAATAACACATGCAATCACTCTAGGGGATGATCCATATATATATGTGTGTCAAATCATCATGGTCATATAGAGACCAAAAACACACTAGTATTGTGACAGAATTTGAATCATAGAAACCACTAGAGTGTGTGGTCAGATATCAATGGTTTTGGAAAAGAACACATATGCAATGTGTAATGACTCTTGGGTGATCCAAGTGGCAAACCATGGTGTAGAATAAGAAAAACACACATAGGAAATCAACTTCCACACATTGCAATAATGACCCAGTGTGAGAGAGAAGTTGCATCATAGAATATAATCCACCGGAGTGTGTGTGGTTATGTATAGATATCAATGTGGCCATGTATATATGTGGATCATCAATGACTCTAGTGGAGAGATATCAATGTGTGATTTAGGAAAAGAACACATGAAATCACTCTAGGGGATGATCCATATATATATGTCAAACCACCACATCATGGTCATAGGAGACCAACAACCACAAAGGAAAGTGGCTTCCAACATTATTGCATGCATGTTGCACCACTGTGACAGAAGTTGCATCACACAGAATCCACTAGGGTGTGTGTCGTCATGTATATATCAATGTGATCCAAGTGGAAAACCATGGTGTAGAAGACCAAAAACACATAGGAAAGCAACTTCCACATTGCATGCGCACCAATGTGATAGAAGTTGCATCACATAATCACTGGATCAGTAGGTGTGTGTGTGTAGTCTATATATCAATGTGGTTTTGGAAAATAACACATGCAATCACTCTAGGGGATCCATATATAACCATCATGGTCATAGAGAGACCAAAAACACACCAGTGTGACATAAGTTTGCATCTATCACAAAATTCACTGGAGTGTCTGTGGTCATGTGTAGATATCAATATGGTTTTGGAAAAGAACACATATGCAATGTGCAATGACTAGGGGGATCCAAGTGGCAAACCATCGTGGTCATAGAGACCAAAAATGTGTGGTCATGTGTAGATATATATATATATATCAATGTGGTTTTGGAAAAAGAACAATGCAGTGTGGTCATGTGGATCAATGACTAGTGGATATCAATATGTGCAAATGACTCTAGGGGATCCATGTGTCAAACCATGGTGTACAAAGACCAAAAACACGTTGGAATTCTTTTTGGTCCGCATGCATGCATGCATGGTGTATCTAGAGTAACAATGATTTACTAAAAAAATAGAAGAAATTAAATTGAGTGTGGGTTTTGCATTTTCCATTGACATGCCTAAAAATGATTAACTCCAAAAGAAATCGAGCTGTATATACATGCGTTTTGCATTCCCACTCGTGCGTTTTGCATTGACACGTACGATGTACACGTTCCCACCCCGCGTGCACTCCTACCACCCAACTACCCCATCGTCTCCCAGTCATTTAAAAGACATCAGCCACACGGTCTCCCTATCGTCTCCCAGTCATTTCTCCACACTCCATCCCACTCTTCCTTGCACTCCAAAGAACATAAGGAAACCCTAGCAACAAGTACGAGATCGTTTTCTCGCGAAGATGAATAGATCAGGACCCGTGGTCGCCGAGGATGCCAAGGTCATCATCACCAAGGACACCAATGCCATCATCCAGAAGGAAGCAAATAACAAGGTCAAAGAGGAAGCGGTTGCAGATCCGGTGGTGGTTGAAGATAACAAGGTGGACTATGATTACTTCGACGATAGTGGGGATGAAGAATCTACTGATCCGTTCGTGTTCGAGCAAGAACCCATCAACGGAGAACGGAAGGTAATTAGATCTGAACTGTGAATGGGGTTTTCAGATTTTATTGTTCATATTTTAATTTTTAGGGTTTTCTGATCTTGTAGAGTTTGATTAATTAATTTGTTCTCCACCTAGTAATTCTATGCTCATCTTTTGTTGGTCATTTTGATCTACCCTTAGTCATTCTAGTCGCACATTTTCTAGTTTGATCTGATCTGCCCCTAGTAGTTCTAGGCGCCTAGTAGTTCTATATATGCTCATCTTTTGTTGGTCATTTTGATCAATATTTTCTAGTGATATAATTTCATGTGGAGTTCAAATCTCTTATCTAGGTTGTGTTCATGTTGTCCAATGTATAGTTTGATTTGTATGATAAAAGTCACATATATATAGTAATCATACGAGCTCCTGACTACATTAACAGAAATTTAATGTCCATCTCTGTTATAATTAGGGAAACAAATCATTTGTACAAATGCATTCACATGCAGATAATGTCCATCTTTGTTATATTTAGGAAAACAAATTGTTAAATTCCTAATTAACTGAGTATATTTAGGAGAAAGGAAATTCCTATTTGTACCATGTTCTGGTCATAACTTCTTTTCGTTTTTCCAATTTACTGATAAGATGAGTGGAAATAATTACTCCATCTGTCCTAAAAAAAGGATGTCTTAGATTTCTTATTGAAATTTGGATGTATATTTATATATACTGAAACTTATATAGATATTCATTCAAATTATTTGAAATAAAACAGTATAATTTTAACTTAAGTTGAGTGTATATGTTAAATACTGGATCATGCATGTTTTATCCAATCTCTGTTATAGTAAGTTGTGTATTTATATGAACAAATGCATTGAAATAATGCTGATAAATTAAATTTCTCTGTGTAGCCCATCTCTGTTATTTGTTTAGGGAAAGAAATTGTTAAATTCATAATACATTGAGTATACATTTAGGAGAAAACAAATTCCTATTTATACCATATTCAAATTGAATAAAACTAGCTAGTCATAACTTATTTTTGTTTTACCAATTTACTGATAAGATAAATGGAAAGAATTACTCCATCTGTCCTAAAAAAGGATGTCTCAGTTTTGTTAAGATTTGGATGTATCTTTATATACTAAAACCTGTATAGATTCTTTCAAATTATTTGGAAGGACAATATAATTTTATATAGCACTTGTTTTATCATATATGTATGCAAAACATATATATGTTTGATGGACTAGTTTGTGCAAAAGCTGGTTCAACTTGTGCGCACATGCTAAAATTAATCTCTCAACACAACCCTTTCCTAGTTTGATCTCATGATCTAGGAAGAGTTTTTTTTCATTCACTGACTTCTTCTCTCTACTTGCTAATTCGCAGGAACCAGATAGCAATGTCGGTGAAAGTATGTGGTCCAGGCATGGAAGAAGCTGCCACATCCTGAAGCAGATGAGGAATGGGAGGTTCCCCTTCCACCAAGGTGCAAAAAAGTACAGGTGCCCCTTCCGAGTAAGAAGGATTGCAGAAGACCTGAACAACATCGTGTAGCATGCCGGGGTCATTTCCCATGGAGGATAGTGGCCTGCGAATCATACGAAGGCTAAGCATGCTTCCTTCATGGTTTACCTGAGCAAGTATGCCAACCTCGGTCACATTACTCTGTGGACCTACCTGCTAGCTCTAGTTGCCTCAGCTGCCTCCTGCTGCCGCCTCGTGTTGCCTCTGTTGCCACCTCCTATTGCCTCTACTGCCTCTTGTTTATGTAATGGGTGTACTGTTATAGTATACCGTTTGGGTTGTGTAATTAAGTACTACTAGTAGTATGTGGTGGTTGTGATCAAACCTATTTAACTAGTACCTCTATATATTGTCAGTACATTTTAAGTTGTTTGTTATGATTGTTCCTGGTTGCACATATTTCTGACATTTCAAAATATTTTTTTAGTGTGAATCTTTGAGAAACACACACGCAATTGTTGCTGGTTTTGCCACAATATAGAAAATCCATGGTTATTGTTCCTGGTTGCACCATGTTTGAAATCAACAAAAGATAAATACACATTACTTTTGCAACCATGATTTTTCCTAGTTTCAACAAGTTTGGTACAACAAGTTAAATACATCTCATGAATACTGAAAACAATTGACTAGCTAGATAGCTAACTAAACATCCAACAAACTCATTTCTCTTACTGATTTCTAAAATGTCAAAACCAAGAGGAAGAAAAATACATCCATAATTCAATACTTATTTACACAATTGCCAACAGCAAAAAGAAGAACACACCCTAAAGTCACTGCCACACTAAGCATCATCATGAACCAAACATGCTTGCATTCCATTTATTTTCTCATTTTCTTCAACCTCAATTTAGATATCTGTAGATCCGTGTCTCTATCTACCAGCCTCAGCTCAATCGTCATCTTATCATATGCCTTCTTACATAGCTGGGCAAGCATCCTCTGCATCTGTGCTGGCCATGGGTTGTCCATCTAGTACAACTAATAGCAAACCTCATCTGGACAACCTAAAAAATTTCTACCAATGTCTGCACCATAGGAGGCAACCTTCCTAGCAGGAACATGGTTGCACTGGCATCTCCAACTAGGATCTAGCTTCTTCCCACCAATCTCTTGATCTAGGATGGAAATTGGTAGCTCCCCATCGATTCCAACCTCACTCTGCAGAAAAAGTCATTGAAACTATTAAATTCCTCTGACTGCTAGAACCCTAGGTAGAACAGATTCAGGGACAGAACAAGACCTAATTTACCTGGTCCATAACGTCTCCCTCTCCTGCCCGGCTTGCGCATCCCCATGACAGCCCAGATGTGTCAGCAACGGCAGCGACGGCGGTGGAGATGTGACAGCAGCGACGGCGGTTATGCGGTGTGGCGCGGCGTGCTGCAGTCTGGTGCGGTGCGGTCGGGGCAACGACTTGTTATGGGGCCACTCGTCAGCTCCAGCATGGGCCCCACCTTTCATTGGGTATTACGGGTCCCTTCCACACTCGCCCAAATCCACTCACCTCCCAGCGCTGGGAAAACGCTCTTCGGCGATGGCAGAATCCCCTCCCCAACCCTCCCCTGCGACGGACAAATCCCATCCCTTCCCCTCCCTGGCGACAGACAAATCCCCTCCCCTCTCATACCCTCCCCGGAGAAGACCAAATCCCCTCCCCTCCCCTGCGATGGCCAAATCATCTCACCTCCCCTTCTCGGCAACGACCAACCACCCTCCCCTCCCCGGCAACGACGGCTGCAATGTCAGTGCTCCTCGACCTACTTCCCTTCACCGCGTCACCTCCTCGTGCTAGGTTCTTCGTGTCAGTGCTCCATCTAGGTCACCGACGATGGATCTTGGCCTCAGTGTCACCGCCTTGTTCTAGGGCAGAGCGGCGGCGTTGCTATCTATGTTACTGGATGATCTTGAAGTAGTCGCCAAATTAATGCCCCAAATTGTTGTTTTTCATAGCTATATGTTAGTGCTGATGGATAATCTTAGGATATTAATTATTTACAACTGTCCAATGACTAATATGTGGCACTTAGCTTGTTGATGGTATGATCTCCATCTACTTAGTGTCTTTGTACAACCACTATGGCTCTACATCTCCTTGGTAGATATAGATTCATCTCATTGACTTGTGTGTCCTATCTTACAATGGAGCCCACATTATATATTGATGTAGGTCATTGTATTCTTTTCACATGCATTTTGCCAATGATTAAAGGGTGGCACTATCTCTCTCCATGGGATGTGCATATAGCATGTGTTCTGTACAAACACATTTGTTGTGCATGCTTCTTGCTATATGTTCGATTATCTCATTGATTTATGTGTTCTTTGTTAGTATGAGGCCCAAATTGATGTTTTTATAGCTATGTTAGTGCTAAGGGATAATCTTATGATTTTCACTGTTTACAACTGGTCAATGATGAAAATGTGGCACTTTGACTATTGATGGGATGATAGGCATGTGCTTACTGTCTTTGCATGGCCACTATGGTTGTACATGCTCCTTGGTATATACAGATTCATCTCATTGGACAATGCTTGTAGTTGTGACCAAACCATATGCTTTTAAATTTGATTTTTGTAGTTCACTAATTATTATTTGATTCTTCTAGTTAGCAAGTGTCAGGGGGATGATTGATGGGTTCGTAGCATGGAAAACAAAAAATTTCTACCGCAAGAACGAACAAAACCCAGATCTAATCTAGATAAAAGCCAAGATCTAATATATTAGACATGTGCAACGAGATAGATCTGTACTAACCCTTGTAGACCCGAAAGCATTACGAGATCGGATCTCGTGGTTGATGTAGTCGATCACTTGCCGATCTCAAGATCGAGTAGAGGATCCTTCCGGCGCCGCGTTCCGGCAGCGCTTCCGCAGTCGGTCACACGTGCGGAGTCGAAGTAGACCTTCCTCTCCTCGTTCCAGCGAGCAGCGGAGGTAGTAGATCTTCTCCACGGAATCCCAGCAGCACGATGGCGTGGTGGTGGTGGTGGAGTAGAGAATTCTGTAGGGCTTCGCCTAAGCCTGAGAAGAAGAAAGGAGGAGGAGAGAGGCGGCTAGGGCAAGAGTGGAGGGGCCAGGGGTGGCGCCTCCACCCCTCTATTTAAAGGAGGGAGGCGCCATGGGGAGGTGGAGTCCTTGTAGGACTCCCCTCTCCCTTGGCCAGCGGATCAAGGAGGTGGGGGGAGAGTCCTAATCCCCACGAATCCTTGTCTTACCCCACAAGGATTCCTTGATCCTTTCTTGGTTTTCAATTAAACTCCAAGAAATTTTCCAGAACCTTCCGGAACCTTCCGAAACCTTCTAGAATCCCCATACAAATACTCCGGAACATTTCCTAACTTTAGAAAATGATCCCCAATATATGAATCTTTATTCTCCGGACAATTCCGGATCTCCTCGTGATGTCCCAGATCCAATCCGAGACTCCGAACAACATTCGGTCTCCAACACAAATTCCATATCTACTTAAAACAACTTCGAACCTTAAGTGTGTCACCCTACGGTTCGTGAATATGCAGACATGATGGAGACACCTCTCCGATCAATAACCATCAGCGGGATCTGGAGATCCATAACGGCTCCCACATACTCAACGATGACTTCGTGATCGATAGAACCATTAACATACGAAACCAATTCCCTTTGTCACATGATACACTACTTATCCGAGGTTTGATCGTCGGTATCTCCATACCTAGTTCTACCTCGTTACTGATAAGTACTCTTTACTCGTTGCATGTTATGTCATCCCTTGTGACCTAGTCACATGCTTGCAAGCTAATTAGATGACATTCCACCGAGAGGGCCCAGAGCATATCTATCTGTCATATGGATGGACAAATCCCAATCTTGGTCCATGCGCTTCAACACATACTTTCAGAATACCCAATGACACCTTTATGACCACCCAGTTACGAAGCGGTGTTTGATGTCATCAAAGTACCCATCCGGTGATGGTGATTAACATAACCTCATGGTCGAAGGATTAGGTTACTATGTATTTTAAAGCTTATAGCAAACGAACTTAATGACTTGATCTTATGCTATGCTTACTACGGGTGTGTGTCCATCACATCATTCTCCTAATGATATGATCTTGTTATTAACGACTTCCAATGTCCATGATCAGGAAACCATGATCATCCATTAATCAACTAGCTAGTTTAACAAGAGGCTTACTAGGAACTCTTTTATGTTTACAAAACACAGAAGTATCAATGTTTCCGGTTAATACAATTATAGCATGGGATGTAAACATTTATCATAAACATAAAGATATAATAATAACCACTTTATTATTGCCTCTTGGGCATATCTCCAACAGTGTCCCACTAGCACTAGAGTCAATAATCTAGTTAAAAAAAACTTGTGCATTCAACACCTATGGCTTTCTGGTGTTGTATAGACACTATTGCTAGTGGTAAACATAATCTTCGGATCTGACACTTCCAGGTCCGTGTGTATTTGCATGTCCTTGCGTCTCTACGCATTACTCATTCTCCAATGAGATGGCATTGTATAAATTTGGTCCTTTGGTGAGACCTTTAGTTCCTTGGGATTAAATCATGTTGATACAATTGTCGTACAATGTATCTTCATAGTATTATCCTGCTATGAACCACGCCTATTTTGATAACAAACTACTTAACACAAATGCCCTCCTTTGCTGCTACTATAGCAGTTATATACTTAGCCTTTTGTTGTAGTATCCGTCAAAATATCTCAACTTTGGAACTCATCCAAATCCATCATGGAACATCCTTGCCATTATATTGTGCCACCCATAGTCTAAATTGAGATAAATTTAATTTGTATCTTGTGACAAAACTAGTATCAATGTAACACTTTACAATGAACTACCTTTAACTATTTGTCACTTATACATGATATATTCTTAGTTTTTCCAAAGCTCATAAGAATATCTTTACTGTTGTCCAATGATCATCTTATGAATCATTCTGGTATATGCTCATAACATTTAGAGCATAGGACATATCTGGATGTGTACATCTCAAAGAATGATTGATCAAAATATTCTTGTGATTTCACCAAGTGTCAAAACACTTGAATCTCGTGTCAACACACTTGAATCTTGATTTAGTCCTTTCCGTGCATCAAGAACCTTTTTTGTTGTTTCCACATTGAACTCATTCAACATCTTATCTATGTACATTTGGCAAAACCATATTAGCGCCTCAATCTATTCATATAGACATTGATGCCTAATTCTTGGGTTATGCCTAAGTTTTTCATCGAAATGAAATTCTTAACCTATGTCAATAAAAGATACATCATTTCTAATCAACAATATGTATTTCACATAATGTATTAGAAATATGTCTTAGCGCTCCCACATAATTTCTTACAAAATGCAAACATCTTCATCGTCTCTGATGAAATTAAACCTTTTAACGGTTTCATCACGGTGAAGATTCCAACTCCGCGATGCTCACTTCAACCATTGAAGTTTTGCATACTCTTTTAGCATCCTTTTAATTTAACAAAACCCTTTGGATCATGTCATGTACACGTCCTAGGTAACCATTCTATTAGAAGAACTTGTTTTGTTTATTCAACTACCATATACCAAAATATATGTAGTAGTCCTTGAACATTGTCGTAAACTCTTTCCGACATGTCAACTATTTCATAGATGTGAAACATCCATGTCTATTTATAGATCCATATACGACTGTAAGGTCTTGCACCTTTCCAGAGGGTCTTTCAAATTCAAAGCTAGATTTCTCGTGTATGGAATTATCACGGATTTTATGGCTTCAAGCCACTTAACGAAGTCAGGGCCCATCATTGATTATTTGCATGTAGTCGGTTCATCATTGTCAAACAACAATGATTTAACTCTCAAATCTTGGCATTTGATTACTTACCCGACCTACTTGGTTCAATAGGAACTTAGATCTCCGTGACCACAACTTTTGAGGCATGTGAGCTATGAGCATTGTTGCTGCCTCCGGGACACTTACCGATGCTGCGCAACTCAGCACATATTAGCCAAGGTTCAACAACCTTGTCAAAGTTCTATTGTCCTCCCACTTAAATTTTCACCAAAAATTCATTCTCAAGAAACTTGACATTCTAAGTGAAAAACACTTTTGTCTTCGGTGTTATGGAGGAATACCCAATGGTTATTCGAAATAACCTACAAAGACATGCTCATTCGACTTTGGTTGTAAACATTTTACTTATGCATAGCATACCAAAATTTAAGAAAAGACAATTCGGGTTTAATCCCAAACCATAACTCATATGGTGTCATTTCAACGGATCACGATGGAGCTCTTTTCAGTGTAAAAGCGGCAGCCACTAAAGCTTTAATCTTTAATATATAAGGAGGTGGGGGGAGAGTCCTAACCCCCAGGAATCCTTGTCTTACCCCACAAGGATTCCTTGATCCTTTCTTGGTTTTCAAGTAAACTCCAAGAAATCTTCCAGAACCTTCTGGAACATTCCGAAACCTTCTAGAATCCCCATACAAATACTCCGGAACATTTCCTAACTTTAGAAAATGATCCCCAATATATGAATCTTTATTCTCCGGACAATTCCGGATCTCCTCGTGATGTCCCGGATCCAATCCGAGACTCCGAACAACATTCGGTCTCCAACGCAAATTCCATATCTACTTAAAACAACTTCGAACCTTAAGTGTGTCACCCTACGGTTCGTGAATATGCAGACATGATGGAGACACCTCTCCGATCAATAACCATCAGCGGGATCTGGAGATCCATAACGGCTCCCACATACTCAACGATGACTTCGTGATCGATAGAACCATTAACATACGAAACCAATTCCCTTTGTCACATGATACACTACTTATCCGAGGTTTGATCGTCGGTATCTCCATACCTAGTTCTACCTCGTTACTGATAAGTACTCTTTACTCGTTGCATGTTATGTCATCCCTTGTGACCCAGTCACATGCTTGCAAGCTAATTAGATGACATTCCACCGAGAGGGCCCAGAGCATATCTATCTGTCATATGGATGGACAAATCCCAATCTTGGTCCATGCGCTTCAACACATACTTTCAGAATACCCAATGACACCTTTATGACCACCCAGTTACGAAGCGGTGTTTGATGTCATCAAAGTACCCATCCGGTGATGGTGATTAACATAACCTCATGGTCGAAGGATTAGGTTACTATGTATTTTAAAGCTTATAGCAAACGAACTTAATGACTTGATCTTATGCTATGCTTACTACGGGTGTGTGTCCATCACATCATTCTCCTAATGATATGATCTTGTTATTAACGACTTCCAATGTCCATGATCAGGAAACCATGATCATCCATTAATCAACTAGCTAGTTTAACAAGAGGCTTACTAGGAACTCTTTTATGTTTACAAAACACAGAAGTATCAATGTTTCCGGTTAATACAATTATAGCATGGGATGTAAACATTTATCATAAACATAAAGATATAATAATAACCACTTTATTATTGCCTCTTGGGCATATCTCCAACAATGATCCCCAGGTACCCCAACCGAATAAGTAACAGGTCAGTCGGATCGCGTCCGGTTGACCAGATGCAGCCGGACAAGGCAAGACGGGCCGGCTATCCCCCGGTAGCCGGATCAGCAAGAGGCAGCCGGATACGGAGATGTAGCCGGAGTCAATCAAGGGGATAGAGCGACGTGTGTATCAGTGCACGGTACGCCCTGTACGGTGACAAGACTGGCAACTACCCGGCCATACCGAAGACTTTGCGTGGGTGACGCAGGAACAATGGCCGGTGCTGACGACAGGCTCGCACGGCGTCCACCGTGCCTACGACAGCCATACCGCTCGTACTCCGACATGACAAGCCATACTGGACACTGTAGATGACTAGTCGGCTGGGACCCGCCTGTGGGGCCCGCCAGTCGGACTAGCCAGCGAGACCTTTGCCTCTCTGCCTATATAAGGAGAGGCAAGGCCTTAGTAGAAAGGGTTGGTCTTACAGCATTTAAGGCAGTAGCTAGCGTATACAGCTCGAGGAGCACTTGTAGTTCGAGTATTCCACATAGTCAGATCCGGCAGGAGTAGGGGCTTTACCTCACCACGAGGGCCCTGAACCTGGGTACTTCTTGCATCCCGCTGCGCTCGCTTGTATCCAATCCCGCCTGCGGACGCCGTCGATAGCTTCCCTGCTAGTCCCCACACCTCTATCTAACCTCTTCAGGTACTGCCGTTCCTAATACAACGATAGTTGGCGCCCACCGTGGGGCAAGATGGCTTCGACCGGAGTCACGTTCCGCACGGGACCCCGCACTTCAGTCGGTGAGCGCGTGGCCTCTGGCCTGGTGCTCACGCTCGGCAAGTTCGACTGCGTCATCGACAACGCTTCCTGCTTCACCAGAACCTCCTTCCCGGCGAACGGCACCGTCCTGCTATTCGGCGACCTCCCCGTTTACGTCGCCACCGTCCCGGAGCGCTTCCCTAGGGAAATCGTCTCTGTCACGGAGCTGCCGTGCTCAAGCGGCAACGCCTCTGCCACGCCTCGCGGCGTAGAGGTCATGATGGCCGGTTCCAGCTCCCATCCCCGCCAGCCGCGAGAGCAAGGTGCGGACGAGGTCAGAACTTCCGCTCTCCCGCAGCCCCGGAACCTAGTGGAGGATGCCATTGATCAGCCAACTTCAACATGGAGAGACAGATCCTCCTCCATGAGGCCATGGAGCTAGCAGCAGCCCGCAAGCAGCTCGAGATCACTCGGCGCGAGTACGACCGCACGCACGGCCTCACTCCGGCTACCGTGGAGCCGAGCCGGCGCGGCTAGGTACGGCGTCGGGGCGGGGAGCTAGGCGGTAGGTTGGAAAAGGACGGGGAACCGGACCCCGCGCCCGCCCTCACACGGCCCACCTACAGCACGCCCATCAAGAACTTGCGCGTGGCGCGAGCCGCGACAGAGGAATTACCCAGCCTAGAGGGCGAGGAGCGAGCCCGCCAGCACGCTCGCGTGCAGGAGCTCCTCCGCGTCGCGGACGAGCAGGCTGGTGCCAACCGGCAGATGCAGGAAGACCTTAGCTACTCCCCGGGGAGCAGGCTACCTGCCAACAGCAGGGGCGTGCCGCGCGACACCCAGCAGGCGTCCTCCCCTCAGCCGCACAGGGCCCGCAGCAGGCGTCTCAGCTCTGGTAACAGGGGCCAGCCGCGCCAGGAGCAGATGGTGAACAGCAACCCGCCACCTCCCCCTCCACCAGCCAGAGTGCCCAAACCAGCCGGTTCCCGTCTCTCGGGCCGCGTGGGAGCACCCAACCCGAACTGTCCGGATTCTCGCGACCGCATCGAGCTCCACGCTCAAGCGCGCGTCACGGAGGAGGAAGATTCCATCGGTCCGGTTTGTTTCGGACCCCGCATCCAGAACAAGCCATTTCCGGATAAATTCTCCCTGCCCAGGGACACCCCCAAGTACGACAGCAGCATGAAACCGGAAGACTGGTTGACCGACAATGCTACGGCAGTCGGCATCGCCCACGGGAACAAGCGCACAGCCGTGCGCTACGTCCCCCTCATGCTAACCAGGTCGGCAAGGACATGGCTCAATAGCCTCGTGCCCAACAGCATCAACGCCTGGCCTGACTTCGAGAAGGTGTTTGTCCGCAACTTCAACGGCATGTAAAAGCACCCAGGGCGCCCGCGCGACCTGCCCTTATGCGTCCAGGGCGACCACGAGACCGACCGCGAGTACCTCACCAAGTGGACGGAACTACGCAACACCTGCGAGGGCATCCTGGAGAGCCAAGCCATCGGTTTCTTCATCGAGGGTTGCCGAGAGGGCACCATGCTTCGCCACCGGCTACTGTGTGACGAGCCGAAAACCATGGCAGAGCTCATGAGGGTTGCGGACCAGTACGCCACGACGGATGCCGCCATGAAGAAGCTTCTCCGAGTAAACGCGGACGGTCGTCCGACTCCCACGGAGCCGGCTCGCGACCGGCCCAGCAATCCGACTGGAGAAGCCGGATCCTCCAGACGCCACGGCAACGACAACCGCTTCCAGGGGGACCGCCAGGCCGGACAGCAGAAACCTCGCTACCACGCGCGGCAGGTCAATGTTGTGGAGGGCGCGCCCGACGCACCGGCTAATGAAGCAAGGAGGCAGAATCCACGGCTCACCTTCGACCAGATGTTCGATGGCTCGTGCAAATGGCATAGGGGTCCCTTCAAGCCGGCTACGCACACCACCCGGAACTGCAGCTGGACCCGCCAGCTAAAGGACCAGGGCAACCAGCCTCGTCCCCTGCCTCCCCCACCAGGTGGACCTCCACCACCGGCTAGGGGAGCCGGCAATGATGGTAACGGCGGCAACGGCGACAACAACAACAATAGCTACCCCTAGCCGCACGCCGCCTACCATATCTTCGAGACGGAGCAGGACGACAAGCACAGCCGCAGGCGACGCTCCAAGGAGGTCAATACCATCGCATCTCCGGTCCCCCAGTACCTGAACTGGTCGGAAACCCCCATCACCTGGAGCCGGGCGGATCAGCCTGAGCATCTACCGACTCCCGGGGCTACGCCATGGTGCTCGACCCCCTCATCGTCTCCAACACGTGCACTTGCCGGTTCTCGGGCGTCCTCATCGACGGAGGCAGCAGCCTCAACCTCCTCTACCAGTCCTCGCTAGAGAAGCTGGGCATTCGCGAAAGCGACCTGCGCCCGACTACCACGACGTTCCACGGCGTTCTGCCGGGGCCAGCCTGTGCCCAGCTGGGGAAAATCCAGTTGGACGTCATCTTTGGGACCGAGGAGAACTTCCGCCGCAAACCAATCTGGTTCGAGGTGGTAAATCTGATGAGCTCCTACCACGCTCTCCTCGGGCGCCACGCCCTCGCCAAGTTCATGGCCATCCCCCACTACGCCTAACTCAAGACGAAGATGCCGGGACCCCACGGCGTGATCACCGTCGCCGGCTGCTTGAGGCGATCGATGGAGTGCGCCTCAGCCGGTTCCAAACTGGTAGAGGCCCTCATCATAGCAGGGGAGAAGCGCGTGATCATGCGCAATGTGGCCATGGCCCAGCAGGACATTCCGGCTAGCAGCAAGCCGGCTGGAGAAGGAGCCTTCCAGCCGGCAAAGGAGATGAAGAGGATCCTGCTCGACCCCTCTGATCTAACCAAGGTCATCACCATTGGCGCCGTCTTGGACAGCAAATAGGAAGGCGCGCTCGTCGACTTCCTCCGTGAGAATCGGGACATCTCCGCGTGGTCCCCCAAGGACATGCCGAGTGTGCCGAGGGAGTTCGCCGAGCACTCACTTCACGTGCGTCCGGATGCCAAGCTGGTCAAGCAACCTCTGCGCCGGTTCGCAGAGGAGAAGAGAAAGATAATCGGTGACGAGATCACCCGGCTCCTTGTAGCCAGGTTCATCATGGATGTGTACCACCCAGACTGGCTGGCGAACCCAGTCCTGGTGCTAAAGAAGAACAAGACCTGGCGCATGTGTATCGACTACACCAGCCTGAACAAGGCGTGCCCGAAAGACCCCTTCGCCTTGCCCCGTATCGATCAAGTCATCGATTCCACGGCCGGCTGTGATTTATTGTCTTTTTTAGATTGTTATTCCGGGTACAATCAGATCCGGCTAAACCCGGCTGATCAGATTAAGACATCATTTATCACCCCCTATGGGGCTTTCTGCTATGTAACCATGCCTTTCGGCCTAAATAACGTAGGCGCCACCTACCAACGATGTATGCAGAAATGCTTGCACTCGCAGGTAGGCCGAAACATGCACGCCTACGTGGACAACGTGGTCATTAAGACCAAGGAGAAGCGCACCCTCCTCGAGGACCTGGGAGAAACATTTGGCAACCTCCGCCAGTACCAGATGAAGCTGAACCCAGAGAAGTGCGTCTTCGGAGTACCGTCCGGCCAGCTCCTCGGTTTCCTCGTTTCGCAGCGAGGTATCGAGGCGAATCTGGAGAAGATCGCGGCCATCGAGAGGATGCAGCCACCCAGGAACCTGCTTGGAGTCCAGAAGTTCACCGGATACCTGGCATCCCTTAGTCGCTTCGTCAGCTGGCTGGGGGAGAAGGCACTCCCGTTGTACCAGCTGATGAAGAAGACGGACAAGTTCTCCTGGACCTCGCAAGACGACGCCGCGTTTCACGACATCAAGCGCATGCTATCCACACCACCGGTTCTAGCCACGCCGGCTAGTAAGGAGCCGATGTTGCTCTATATAGCAGCCATCAGCCGGGTCGTCAGCGTCGTCCTGGTGGTAGAGCGCCCCGAGGAAGGCAAGGCTCAGCCGGTTCAGAGGCCTGTCTACTACCTCAGCGAGGTTCTCTCCCTCTCCAAGCAGAACTACCCCCACTACCAGAAGATGTGCTACACCGTGTACCTGGCATGCAAGAAGCTCAAGCACTACTTCCAGGAGCATCCGATTAAGGTCGTGTGCACTACACCCCTTTTGTAAATCATCGGCAACAAGGACGCCACCGGCCGAGTCGCCAAGTGGGCCATCGAGCTTGCCGCCTACTCCATCCAGTACGAGCCCCGGCTCACGATCAAGTCGCAAGCGTTGGCGGTCTTCCTCGTCGACTGGGCCGAGACCCAGTATCTCCCACCGGTTCCGGATTCGGACCATTGGCGGATGCACTTCGACAGATCGAAGATGCTCGGGGGCTTGGGAGCTGGCATCGTGCTCACCTCGCCCAAGGGAGACCGGCTGGAGTACGTACTGCAGATCCACTTCAAGGCCTCCAACAACGTAGCCGAATATGGGGCACTAGCGCACGAGCTCCAGCTGGCCAAGGAGATCGGCGTCAACTGGATCCTGTGCTTTGGTGATTCGGAATTGGTGGTGCAGCAGGTATCCAGAGAATGGGACGCCAGGGACGCAAACATGGCTCTCTACCGGTTCCACATCCAGAAGCTCAGCGCCTCCTTCGACGGGTGCGAATTTCACCACATCCCCTGTGTCAACAACGAGGCAGCCGATGGGCTCTCCAAGATCGGCTCCACCAGGCAGGCCATCCCACCGGGGGTCTCCTTGGAGCACCTGCGCAAGCCATCCATCAACCCGTCGCTAGAATCGGACTCCATCGTCTGGGCAGGAACCGTTCCGGCTGACGGAACGGCGGGAACGGAGCCGGCAGAGCCGCTAAAGAAGAAGACCCGCACCAATTCCGGCCTGGCAGCGCCTTCCGTCTCGCAAGTCCCGGGGGCTGCCGGCTCGCCTAGCGGCTCGGGGCTGCTATTCCGGGTACGCCACCTGGACGACCCCCCGACACCCGTCAACCGGAGGACATGAACGTCCTCGTCATCTAGGAAGTGCCATCCTAGGCACAACCCTTCATGAGCCACATCGCCGAGGGAGAACTTCCAGACAACGAGGTGGAGGCCAGGAAAATCCGGCGCCGCGCGCACACGTACACCATCATAAACGGCGAGCTGTACAAGCGCAGTGTATCCGGTATCTTCCAAAGATGTGTCGATACGGATACGGGCTACCGGCTACTCAAGGATATCCACCAGGGCGAGTGCGGGCACCATGCGTCGTCAAGGGCGATAGTCGCCAAGGCATTCCGCCATGGTTTCTATTGGCCCACTGCCCTCGAGGACGCCAAGCAGCTGGTCCGCGCATGCAATGGGTGCCAGCGCTTCAGGCAGCTTAGGCACATGCCAACTTCGGTACTCAAGACCATACCGATCACCTGGCCTTTCGCAGTTTGGGGCCTCGACATGGTCGGTCCCTTCAAGCGAGCACGCGCGGGCATGACCCACCTGTTGGTGGCGGTGGACAAGTTCACGAAGTGGATCGAGGCCAAGCCTATCCGGAAGCTGGACGGGGCGACGGTCGTCACCTTCTTCACCGACATCATCAACCGCTTCGGCTACCCCAACAGCATCATCACCGACAATGGCACGAACTTCGCCAAGGGGGCCTGCGCCCGGTTCTGTAGCAACAAGGGCATCCGACTGGACCTCGCCTCCGTCGCGCACCCGCAATCCAACGGGCAAGTCGAAAGAGCAAAAGGCTTCGTGCTAGCCGGCATCAAGCCACATCTCATCGAGCCATTGGAGCGTTCACCCGGATGTTGGATCGAAGAACTTCCGGCTGTGCTGTGGAGCCTCCGCACCACGCCGAATAGGTCAACCGGCTACACGCCGTTCTTCCTGGTCTACGGATCGAAAGCCGTCCTCTCCGCCGACATCGAGTTCGACTCCCCTCGCAAGCTCCTCTACAACGAAAAAGCCAACCAGGAGGCGCGGGAGGACGGAGTGGACCTCCTGGAGGAGGCCCGCGAGCTGGCCTTGTCCAAATCAGCCCTGTACCAGCAGCGACTACGTCGCTACCATTCAAGCCGGATCCGCCTAGTCGCATTCCGCGAGGGCGACCTGGTTCTCCGGCTGGTGCAAGACACGAAGGGCATGCACAAGCTATCGCCACCCTGGGAGGGCCCCTTCATCATCAGCCGTGCGCTGCACAATGACTCCTACTACCTCATCGACGCGCAGCAGCCACGCAAGAACAAGATGGACAAATCGGACGAGGAAACCGAGCGTCCCTGGAACACGGCCCTGCTGCGCCCGTTTTACACCTAGTCGCCAGGCAGTGTATGTATCCCGAAAACCCTATGAATGAAAATGCGGACCCCCACGAGAATCTCGGTGGCTCCTTGCTAGAAATGTGTATGCATCCATTTTCCGGTTATGATTTTCCGGCTCCGGCAACCCCTACCCGGAGGCTCGCAGGCAGGCCCGGTCTGCTAAGTCAACAAACCGGCCGAGTACTGTGCGACGATGTTAGAGGCCCACTCTTCGTCTCAGCTACAGACCGTAACACGGCTGTCCGGCTAGCAAGAGCAAAAGCCCGAGGCATCCCACATGAAAAACGGGGAGGAGACGCGACAGATCGGGTGCCCCGGCCCTGCAACTAGCTCGAACCAATCTAGCTGCTAAGCCATTAGTACCGTGTGCAATGTACTGTCAGCTTCCTTCGATTCCGGCTGCAGACCGCAACCTGGCTGCCCGGCAAGGATGCAGCGAAAATAGCAGAGCGCACGGGAAAGCGACTAAGTGTCTAGAAAGGACAAGCTAGTTTTTGGAAAAACAAGCCGTTTTCCGGCTACAATTTGGCAGACTAACCTACTAACCTATGTGGACATGTGTGTATGCGTATGTACATTTTGTCCGACTACCTAGAGTCGGAGTCCAGGAGAAGGAGAGAAGATTCAAAGTCCTTGCCTTCATCAAGCGCTCCTAATCACGGGGGCTACACCCACTGGGTGCGCTCGCGTGCCCCCGGTGGAATCTTGTGGTTCCCGACCGGCTAAAGGCGTTTAGCTGGCCGATCGGAGCCCAGGTGAGGGCAAGGGCAGGAGCAAGAGAAGACAAGGATGATTCGAAGCACCTGGCTACGCCAGCTACTCCGAATCTCAGGGGCTACACCTAGTGGGTGGGCTCGCGCGCCCCCACTGGATTGTTAGTTCCCCCGGCTGAAGGCGTTCAGCCGGCAAAAGCAACCGACCGAGACGAGTCTAGTCGGATAAAAATAGAAGAATAGGGAAAGAAGGAAGATTCGAAGCACCTGGCTACGCCAGCTACTGTGAATCTCGGGGGCTACACCTAGTGGGTGCGCTCGCACGCCCCCACTGGAGGTGCGGTTCCCCCGACTAAAAGTGTGTAGCCGGGCGAGGTAACCGGCGAAGTTAACCGGCGAAGTATGGAAAGAAAATTTGAAGCACACAAGTCAAGGGAAATCCAAGCACGGTCAATATTAACAAACAAAAGAGAGACGAAGCTTCCATAAGTTACTCGGCGTCAAAGACAGCCGGCACAAACTGACAAGGTTCATAAACATGTCACACAAGACAAATACACCCGTCATCCCGGGGCGAGATCTAAGCGGCAGGACCCTTGCCGCGAGGGAGATCTTGGCCAGCAGAGGCTTCGGGCGGCGGAGGAGGCGTGGAGCTTGATCTGGTTCTGGCGCTAGCAGGCGGCGGCATCGGGGCCTCCATATCAGGAGTGCCGACGGACTCCGAGTTGGTGAGCACCTCGTCGGGGTCGACGTAGTCGGTGATCTTGATGGCAGACCCGCGGAGCTCTGGATGGGCTTGGCGGATAGCGGCAAGATCAGCTCCGGCGCGGAAGCCTCCGTCGATCTTCTCGACGCGGGCGTCCTTGTACCAGGAGAGCATCAGAGCCAAGGCCATCTCTGCTCCAGCTCGCGCAGCCAGGTCCCGCAGCCAGTCCACCACAGCCGGCACCTCTCCCACCTTCGCACCCAGCTGCGCCATTGTCTCTGGAACTGGAGCCTCTGGACATACGAAGGAGAAGACGTCCCGTGCCGCCTAGCGAAGCTTGGCAGCTTCCTCGCCAAGAAGGACGACGAGCTCCTGGGCCATCGGCTACGCTCCCGGCCAGTTCTCCTACAGCCGGTTGTAGGCCAGCAGGTCTATGCCGGGGTAAAAGGATGTCAGAAAAGAGAAGAAAAATTTAGCTACCGGATCCGGAAAGAAAAGAAGACGGAAAGAAAACTCACCCTTGGCAGTGTGGCCGACCTGCATCAGCTCCTCCACCAACGCCTTCTCCTTGAGCGCTAACCATTTAATCTCCTTCTCTTGGTCCTTGTTCTGGGCCTCGAGAAGGGAGAAAGCTTCGGTCCGGCTGGCGAGCGAGGCATCACGCTCCTTGATGGTGGCCTCCAGACCGTCCACCCGCACGTGGCAATCCTTGTTCTGCAGCCGCAGAGTGGAATTGGACTTGCTCAGCCGGTCGTTCGCTTTCTTCAAGCGATTGATCTCGCGCTGTGCGCACACGAGGATGGTTGCAACAAGACCGGCTGTCAGTTCAAAAAAAAAAGGCAAGCCGGATGAAGCGAACTTACTCTGGGAGGTCCCGTTGGCGGCAGCGAGCTTCTGCTCCAACGTCCGGTTCCCACCGGCTGTGGCCTCCAGTAGCCAGATCTCCTTCATCGCCAGCTCAAGCATGGCGGCGAGGTCCGACAGCGAGGCGGCAGGGGAAGCGTCGTCGTCCACAGCATTGACGGCCAAGGACTCCTTCGCCGCGACCACCGCCGTCTGCAAATCCTCCCCACGCTCCTCGTCGGAGTTGTTGTCGCCAACGACGACGAGCTCCTTGCCAGAAGCCCCACGCGCGCCCGCGGTGGAGCCTTCCGGCTGGGAGGACCCCGCCTCCAGTTGGGGGACTTCCGGCTGGGCAGAGGCAGTCGGCTAAGCCCGTGGGGGAGGCGAAGGCTGCGCCCTAGAAGAAGGAGGGGCGCTGGTCAGCACAGTCGGGGTGCGGGGCGGCGACTCGGCTGGCGCGCGCGCCGGGCTCGCGGCTCCGAAGGAAACCAGCGTGCTAAGGAGAAAGAGAAGAAGACAAGAGCAAAACAAGCCAAAGTCAGAAAAGGAGGAAAAAGGCAGGTAGACAGAAAACAGGCAGAAAGGGAAGGGGAGAAACAACATACCCCGGCACAATAGGAGGCGGCCCTTTCTGCCGGCCCAGACGGCTTGGCGGCAGGGCGCCGGACCGGCTCCTCTTGGGCGCCGGCTCCTCCGTCGCAGGGCGGCGGGAGCCGAAACGGCTGGAGCTGCTCCCACCCACTTCCCCGTCCGTCGCGGAGCGCATCGCCGGCTCCGCGGTCGGCGCGGCCTCCTACTCGTGCACCTTTGCGTGCGGGTTGGCGGCCGGCTCGTCATTCCGGCTGGGGAAGGCGTCGCCGTCCCCATCCGATCCCTCGCCAGACCGCCGAGCGCGCGGATCGGGCAGGTCGGGCGTGAATTCCTCGAGGGCCGCCGCGCCCTCCTCGCGGATGATGCATGGGAACATCTGCCGAATACAAAAGTTAGCCAGACGAATACAAAGGACAAGTACAAGAAAACACCAAAAATGCATCCGGTTAGGCGCGCGGTTCTCCTGAGTATAAGGCGCCAGACTGAACTTCCAGTTCTCTGGCAACCGCTCCTTGGTGATCGTCCACACCCACTCCTTCAGGTTGGGGTAGCGGGGATCACGGCGTGACAGCCGGGTCGGGTCCAGCCGGCCGGAGTAGTAGCACATCTTGTGTGCTCGCTGCTGCAATGGCATCATCAGCCGAGACATCCAGCTGAGAGTGACGTCCAGGCCGGTCAGCCGGTAGTGGACGAGGGAGCGCATGCGCTTCAAAAGCTCGTCTGTCTCCGCCTTGTCTCCGTGGAACTTCAAGTCCTAGTTCTGCCGGCTGGACTCGACGTCCTGGAAGGCCGGTCGACGTTGGTGAGGTTCTTCACGTAGAAGTACGACTGCTGCCACAGTCGTACCATATCGTGAAGAAGGAATTTGGGGTAGCCGGTCTGCGTGCGGGAGTAGATGGAGGCACCGCCATAGACGACTAGTGGCCCCTGCGTAAACTGCACCTGCGGCCGGACTCGGAAGAGCTGGCAGAAGAGCCCGAGATCCGGCTGGATCCCGAGGTAGCTCTCGCAGAAAGCAACGAAGTGCGCCAACGTTCCGATTGCGTTGGCGCCGAGGTGGTGGAGACGAAGATCGAAGAAAGCGAGGAAGGTCAAGAGGAACGGGTTCATCGAAAGGGCGAACCCGCGGGTCAAGTGCGAAAGGAAATAACGCGCTCTCCCTCTACCGGATGCGGCGACACCTCCCCGGCCGGCGCCAGCCACACTGCCACCTCCTCCGCCAGCGGGAGGACGCGGGTGGCGCTGTACTTCGCGATTTGGTCCTCGGTGACGGCGGAGCCGCACCAGGCCCCGCGGTCGGCGGCCATTTCCGGTTGGTAAGGGGGAATGGCGACGGAAGATTGACGGTGGCCCGTGTTGGAGATATGCCCAAGAGGCAATAATAAAAGTGATTATTATTATATCTTTGTGTTTATGATGAATGTTTACATCCCATGCTATAATTGTATTATTAGGAAACACTAATACATGTGTGTTTTGTAAACATGTAAGAGTCCCTAGTAAGCCTCTTGTTGAACTAGCTTGTTGATTAATTGATGATCATGGTTTCCTAATCATGGACATTAGGATGTGATTAATAACAAGGTTATATCATTAGGAGAATGATGTGATGGACGCACACCCATAGTAAGCGTAGCATAAGATCAAGTCATTAAGTTCGTATTGCTGTAAGCTTTCAAACACATAGTAACCTATTCCTTCGACCATGAGGTTATGTTAATCACCATCACCGGATGGATACTTCGATGACATCAAACGCCGCTTCGTAATTGGGTGGTTATAAAAGTGTCATTGGGTATTCTGAAAGTATGTGTTGAAGCGCATGAACCAAGATTGGGATTTGTCCATCCATATGACGGATAGATATGCTCTGGGCCCTCTCGGTGGAATGTCATCTAGTTAGCTTTCAAGCATGTGACTGGGTCACAAGAGATGACATATCACAGAACGAGTAAAGAGTACTTATCAGTAACGAGGTAGAACTAGGTATGGAGATACCGACGATCAAACCTCGGATAAGTATAGTGTCGCGAGACAAAGGGAATTAGTTTCATATGTAAGTGGTTCAATCGATCGCGAAGTCATCGTTGAGTATGTGGGAGCCATTATGGATCTCCAGGTCCCGCTGATGGTTATTGATAGGAGATGTGTCTCTATCATGTTTGCATATTCACGAACCGTAGGGTGACACACTTAAGGTTCAAAGTTGTTTTAAGTTGATATGGAATGTGCGTTGGAGACCGAATGTTGTTCGGAGTCTCGGATTGGATTCAGGACATCACGAGGAGATCCGGAATGGTCCGGAAAATAAGATTCATATATAGGGGATCATTTTCTAAGTTAGGAAATGTTCCGGAGTGTTTGTATGAGGATTCTAGAAGGTTTCGGAATGTTCCGAAAGGTTCTAAAAGATATCTTGGAGTTTGCTTGAAAATCAAGATAGGGATCAAGGAGTCCTGGTGCGTCTAGAAACGGAGTCGTGGGGGAGGAGGACTCCTCCCCCCACCTCCAATCCGCCGGCCTACAAGGGAGGGGAGTCCTACAAGGACTCCCCTCCCTAGGCGCCTCCCTTCTTTAAATAGAGGGGCAGGGGCGCCCCCTCCTCCCGAGCTCCAATAACACCCAATCTCTGCCGCCTCTCTCCTCCACCATCTTCTGCACAGGCATAGGCGAAGCCCTGCAGAATTCTCTACTCCACCACCACCACCACGCCGTCATGCTGCTGGGATTCCGTGGAGAAGATCTACTACCTCCGCTGCTCGCTGGAACGGGGAGAGGAAGGTCTGCTTTGACTCCGCACGTGTGACCCACTGCGGAAGCGCTGCGGAATCGCGGTGCCGGAAGGATCGTCCACTTGACCAACTGCGGAAGCGCTGCTGGAACGTGACGCCGGAAGGATCGTCCACACGATCTTGAGATCGGCAAGTGATCGACTACATCAACCACGAGATCTAATCTCGTTAACGCTTTCGAATCTACGAGGGTTAGTTCCTATCTATCTCGTTGCTCATGTCTAATAGATTAGATCTTGGCTTTTATCTAGATTAGATCTAGGTTTTGTTCGTTCTTGCGGTAGAAATTTTTTGTTTTCCATGCTACGAACCCATCAGTGGTATCAGAGCCGTATCTATGCATAGATCTGTTGCACGAGTAGAACACAATGTTTTTGTGGGCGTTGATGCTTTTGTTGTCGGTGTCTTAGCGTGTACTTTGCATCTTGCGGCATGGTGGGATGAAGCGGCTCGGGCTAACATTACATGTCATCGCACATGAGACTTGCTCCACGATTGACGTGCAACTTGCTTTGCACAAGTGGCTTTGCGGGTGTCTGTCTCTCCCACCATAGTTAAGATTCAATTTACAAT
Source organism: Avena eriantha (assembly GCA_910589775.1). NCBI lineage: Eukaryota > Viridiplantae > Streptophyta > Magnoliopsida > Poales > Poaceae > Avena > Avena eriantha. The sequence goes on from OU342742.1 coordinate 217,751,586, forward strand.
GAGCATCTTGACAACACTTGTATCAATGTTGTGGTCCTTGTTCGTAGGTAAGATCGGTCTTATGCGAAAGCCCCAAACCACGTAAAACATGCAAAGAAAATTAGAGGCGTCTAACTTGTTTTTGCAGGGGTTTTGTGATGTGATATGGCCATCATGTGATTGTGATTGTATTTGATGTATGCAATGATCCTTGTTGTAATATGGCAACCGGCAGGAGCCTAATGGTTGTCTTTAATTCTGTTAAGACCTGCGTGTCTATTCATCTTGTAATAGCTTTATTCCAAGTAGTTGTAATAGTTGCTCGTGATGATGGACAACCATGAAGCGGCGCCACTGACCTTGACGCAATGCTGGTGATGATGGAGATCATGTTCGTGCTTTGAAGATGGAGATCAAAGGCGCAAGAAGAAAACGCCATATCATATCACACTAATTATGAATTGCCTGTGATGTTAATCCTTTATCCATCTTGTATTGCTTAGATCGTGACGGTAGCATTATAAGATGATCCCTCTCACTAAATATCAAGTAATAAAGTGTTCACCCTTAGTTGGCACCATTGCTAAGACTCGTCATTTCGAAGCATCTCGTGATGATCGGATGTGATAGATTCTACGTGTGCATACAACGGGTGCAAGCCAGATTTGCACATGCGGAAACTAAGGTTATCTTGACGAGCCTAGCATGTATAGACATTATCTCGGAACACGGAATACCGAAAGGTAGAGCATGAGTCATATAATTGATATGATAAACATGAAGATTGTTCGCCGATGAAACTACATCTTCTCTCGTGAAGATCGGACTTGGTGTAGTGGACTTGGTTCGTGTAATCACTAAGACAATGTGAGGGATGTTGGTTTGAGTGGGAGTTCACCTAGTTAGTTTAATAATTAAATTTGAACTCAATTTGTCATAAACTTAGTCTAAACTACTTGCAAATTGTTGTAGATTATGGCGACCCCCTCCATCAATTTCAATACATTCCTAGAGAAAGAAAAGCTTAAAAACAATGGAAGCAATTTCACGGACTGGTTCCGTGGACTGAAGATCGTCCTCAGGGCTGGTCAGTTGACCTATGTGCTCGATGCACCGCTAGGTGACCCACCTGCAGATAATGCCACCGATGACGAAAAGAATGTTTTCGCCACTCGGAAAAATCATTACTCCACAGTTCGGTGTGCCATCCTGTACGGTTTAGAAGCGGAGCTCCAACAGTGTTTTGAGCACCACGACCCGTTCGAGATCATTAAGGAGCTCAGGCTAATTTTTGAGACTCGCGCGGCCATGGAGAGCTATGAGGCCTCCGAAAAGTTCTTTAACTGTAAGATGGAAGAAGGAAGCTCCGTTAGCGAGCACGTGCTCACCATGTCTGGGTACACAAAGAAGCTCCTAGAGTTGGGAATATCGATTCCTAATGAATTGGGGATTCACCGTCTCCTTCAATCACTGCCACCAAGTTACAAGAACTTTGTGATGAACTACAACATGCACTACATGAACAAGACGTTGCCTGAACTGTCGTCCATGCTGAAAACTGCTGAAGTGGAGATAAAGAAGGAGCACCAAGTGTTGATGGTCAATAAGGCCACCAATTTCAAGAAAAAGGGCAAGCCTAGGAACAAGGGCAACTTCAAGAAGGACGGCAAGAAAGCTGCCACACCTGCTAAGAAGCCCAAGGCTGGTCCTAAGCCTGAAACTGAGTGCTTCTACTGCAAGGGTGCTGGTCACTGGAAGCGTAACTGCCCCAAGTACCTAGCGGATCTGAAGAACGGCAACATCAAGAAGAAAGGTATATTTGATATATGTGTTATAGATGTGTATATTACTAGTAATCGTAGTAGTGCCTGGGTATTTGATACTGGTTCGGTTGCTCATATTTGTAACTCGAAACAGGAGCTGCAGAATAAACGAAGACTGCCAAGAGACGAGGTGACGATGCGCGTTGGAAATGGCTCCAAGGTTGATGTGATCGCCGTCGGCATGCTCCCTCTACATCTACCTTCGGGATTAGTTTTAAATTTAAATAATTGTTATTTGGTGCCTGCATTAAGCATGAACATTATATCTGGATCCTGTTTATTGCGAGACGGTTACTCTTTTAAGTCTGAGAATAAAGGTTGTTCGATTTATATGAGTAATATCTTTTATGGTAATGCACCTGAGATGAATGGTTTATTCTTATTGAATCTCGATAGTAGTGATACACATGTTCACAACATAGATGCTAAACGAATTAAATTGAATGATAATTCTACATACATGTGGCACTGTCGTCTTGGTCACATTGGAGTGAAGCGTATGAAGAAACTCCATTCTGATGGACTTCTTGGATCACTTGATTTTGAATCACTTGAAAGATGTGAAGCATGTCTAATGGGAAAAATGACTAAGACTCCATTCTCTGGTATAATGGAGCGAGCTACAGACTTATTGGAAATAGTACATACCGATGTGTGCGGTCCAATGAGTGTAGCATCGCGTGGTGGATATCGTTATGTTCTCACTTTCACGGATGACTTGAGTAGATATGGGTATGTCTACTTTATGAAACATAAGTCCGAAACTTTCGAGAAGTTTAAGGAATTTCAAAGTGAAGTGGAAAATCATCGTAACAAGAAGATTAAGTTTCTGTGTTCTGATCGCGGAGGTGAATATCTGAGTTATGAGTTTGGCATGCATTTAAAGAAATGTGGAATACTTTCACAGTTGACACCGCCGGGAACACCACAGCGTAATGGTGTGTCCGAACGTCGTAATCGAACTCTCTTAGATATGGTTCGGTCTATGATGTCTCTTACAGATTTACCGTTATCATTTTGGGGCTATGCATTAGAGACAGCCGCATTCACTTTAAATAGGGCACCATCTAAATCCGTTGAAACGACACCGTACGAATTGTGGTTTGGTAAGAAACCTAAGTTGTCGTTCCTTAAAGTTTGGGGTTGCGAAGCATATGTAAAGAAGTTACAACCTGATAAGCTAGAACCCAAAGCGGAGAAATGCGTCTTCATAGGATACCCTAAAGAAACAATTGGATATACCTTCTATCATAGATCCGAAGGCAAAGTTTTTGTTGCAAAGAATGGATCCTTTCTTGAGAAGGAGTTTCTCTCGAAGGAGGTGACTGGAAGGAAAGTAGAACTCGATGAGGTTATTGAACCTTCTCTCGGATTTGAGAGTAGCGCAACACCGGAAGATGTTTTTGTGCCGCCTGCACCAATTGGAGAGGAAGCTAATGATAATGATCATGAAACTTCGAATGAAGTTACTGCTGAACCTCGCAGGTCAACAAGGGTTCGTACCACTCCTGATTGGTATGACTCTGCCTTGAATGTCATGTTGGTTGACAACGCTGATGACCCTGCGACGTATGAAGAAGCTATGGTGAGCCCAGATTCCGACAAATGGCTAGAAGCCATGAAATCCGAAATGGGATCCATGTACGAAAACCAAGTGTGGACTTTGGTGGACTTACCGGATGGCCGTAAGGCTGTCGAGAACAAATGGATTTTCGAGAGAAAAACAGATGCTGATGGTAATGTTACCGTCTATAAAGCTCGACTTGTCGCGAAAGGGTTCCGACAAATTCAAGGAGTTGACTATGATGAGACTTTCTCACCAGTAGCGAAGCTAAAGTCTGTGAGGATTTTGTTAGCAATTGCTGCATATTTCGATTATGAGATTTGGCAGATGGATGTCAAAACGGCGTTCCTTAATGGTGACATTGAGGAAGAGTTGTATATGGTACAACCCAAGGGTTTTGTCGATCCTAAAGATGCTGACAAGGTATGCAAACTTCAGCGCTCCATTTATGGACTGAAGCAAGCATCCCGGAGTTGGAATCAACGTTTTGATAAAGTAATCAAAAACTTTGGATTTATACAAACTTATGGAGAAGCTTGTATTTACAAGAAAGTGAGTGGGAGCTCTGTAGCATTCCTAGTACTATATGTAGATGACATATTGTTGATTGGGAATGATATAGAACTTCTTAATAGCGTCAAAACCTATTTGAATAATAGTTTTTCAATGAAGGATCTTGGCGAGGCGGCATATATTCTAGGCATCAAGATTTATAGAGATAGATCAAGACGCCTGATAGCGCTTTCACAAAGTACATACTTAGACAAAGTTCTAAAGAATTTTAGAATGGAAGATAGCAAGAAAGGGTTCGTGCCCATGTTGTCAGGTAAGACCTTGAGTAAAACTCAAAGTCCAGCTATGACAGAAGATAGAGAGAAAATGAATAATATTCCCTATGCCTCGGCCATAGGTTCTATCATGTATGCCATGCTGTGTACAAGACCGGATATAGCACATGTTGTTAGTTTAACTAGCAGATATCAAAGTGATCCTGGAATGGAACACTGGACAGCTGTCAAGAATATCCTAAAGTACCTAAATAGGACTAAGGATATGGTTCTTTCTTATGGAGGTGATGAACAGCTTGTTGTAAACGGTTACACCGATGCTAGTTGGAACACCGATCCGGATGACTCAAAGTCACAGTCGGGATACGTATTTGTTTTGAATGGTGCTGCAGTGAGCTGGAGGAGTGCGAAGCAAAGCGTTGTGGCGAAATCTTCAACTGAATCGGAATACATAGCTGCTTCGGAGGCTGCACAAGAAGCCGTTTGGATGAAGGAATTCATTACTGAACTTGGCGTGGTTCCCAGTGCGTTGGACCCGATGGCCATCTACTGTGACAATATAGGTGCCATAGCTAATGCATAGGAGCCAAGGTCACATAGCAAGCTGAAGCACATCAAGCTACGTTTCCATGCTATTCGCGAGTATGTCCGAGATGGTGACATAAAGATTTGCAAAGTACACACTGATCTGAATGTGGCAGATCTGTTGACTAAACCTCTCCCTAGGGCAAAGCATGACCAACACCAGAACACCATGGGTGTTAGGTATATTACCATGTAATCTAGATTATTGACTCTAGTGCAAGTGGGAGACTATTGGAGATATGCCCAAGAGGCAATAATAAAAGTGATTATTATTATATCTTTGTGTTTATGATGAATGTTTACATCCCATGCTATAATTGTATTATTAGGAAACACTAATACATGTGTGTTTTGTAAACATGTAAGAGTCCCTAGTAAGCCTCTTGTTGAACTAGCTTGTTGATTAATTGATGATCATGGTTTCCTAATCATGGACATTAGGATGTGATTAATAACAAGGTTATATCATTAGGAGAATGATGTGATGGACGCACACCCATAGTAAGCGTACCATAAGATCAAGTCATTAAGTTCGTATTGCTGTAAGCTTTCAAATACATAGTAACCTATTCCTTCGACCATGAGGTTATGTTAATCACCATCACCGGATGGATACTTTGATGACATCAAACGCCGCTTCGTAACTGGGTGGTTATAAAAGTGTCATTGGGTATTCTGAAAGTATGTGTTGAAGCGCATGACCCAAGATTGGGATTTGTCCATCCATATGACGGATAGATATGCTCTGGGCCCTCTCGGTGGAATGTCATCTAGTTAGCTTGCAAGCATGTGACTGGGTCACAAGAGATGACATATCACGGAACGAGTAAAGAGTACTTATCAGTAACGAGGTAGAACTAGGTATGGAGATACCGACGATCAAACCTCTGATAAGTATAGTGTCGCGAGACAAAGGGAATTAGTTTCATATGTAAGTGGTTCAATCGATCGCGAAGTCATCGTTGAGTATGTGGGAGCCATTATGGATCTCCAGGTCCCGCTGATGGTTATTCATAGGAGATGTGTCTCTATCATGTTTGCATATTCACGAACCGTAGGGTGACACACTTAAGGTTCGAAGTTGTTTTAAGTTGATATGGAATGTGCGTTGGAGACCGAATGTTGTTCGGAGTCTCGGATTGGATTCAGGACATCACGAGGAGATCCGGAATGGTCCGGAGAATAAGATTCATATATAGGGGATCATTTTCTAAGTTAGGAAATGTTCCGGAGTGTTTGTATGAGGATTCTAGAAGGTTTCGGAATGTTCCGGAAGGTTCTAGAAGATATCTTGGAGCTTGCTTGAAAATCAAGATAGGGATCAAGGAGTCCTAGTGGGTCAAGAAACGGAGTCGTGGGGGAGGAGGACTCCTCCCCCCACCTCCAATCCGCCGGCCTACAAGGGAGGGGAGTCCTACAAGGACTCCCCCTCCCTAGGCGCCTCCCTTTAAATAGAGGGGCAGGGGCGCCCCTCCTCCCAAGCTCCGATAACACCCAATCTCTGCCGCCTCTCTCCTCCACCATCTTCTGCACAGGCATAGGCAAAGCCCTGCAGAATTCTCTACTCCACCACCACCACCACGCCGTCGTGCTGCTGGGATTCCGTGGAGAAGATCTACTACCTCCGCTGCTCGCTGGAACGGGGAGAGGAAGGTCTGCTTCGACTCCGCACGTGTGACCGACTGCGGAAGCGCTGCCAAATCGTGGAGCCGGAAGGATCATCCACTTGACCGACTGCGGAAGCGCTGCTGGAACGCGACGCCGGAAGGATCGTCCACACGATCTTGAGATCGGCAAGTGATCGACTACATCAACCACGAGATCTAATCTCGTTAACGCTTTCGGATCTACGAGGGTTAGTTCCTATCTATCTCGTTGCTCATGTCTAATAGATTAGATCTTGGCTTTTATCTAGATTAGATCTAGGTTTTGTTCGTCCTTGCGGTAGAATTTTTTTGTTTTCCATGCTACAAACCCATCATCCCGTAGCGTCGATGACGGTGAGCGGGCGGCGCAAAGGGCAAGGGCGCAGGAGCGGAAGCAACGAGAGAGAAGTGAACTGCTGCGGGGGAGCGAAGGAAAGAAATTGCCTCTCCCGCGGCGTCCCTTTAAAGAGCTAGAAGGGCAACCGTCGACGGGGCACGTGGCGCGCATCCGGGCAACCCACACCCTAACCGCCGCCTAGATCCCGTGCGCCAGAGCAGGATGCATAGAAGATCTCGGAGCAAGAACCGAAGCGCCGGACAGCAGTTTCCCGAGGCGACGTGCGATGGGACGTTACGCTGCCCGCCGTAGAGTAATGATGGCGCGTGCGCGCATGGCCGGCGTCAGCACTGACGTCACGGGTAGCACAACCGCCAAGCTCAGCCGAACACAAATTCAAAAACAAGAGGAAGCACGCGCACATTTCGCCTAAGGGCGGAATCCACACGCGCTCGGGGGATAGTGTCAGGGGATGATCCCCAGGTACCCCAACCGAATAAGTAACAGGTCAGTACGATCGCGTCCGGTTGACCAGATGCAGCCGGACAAGGCAAGACGGGCCGGCTATCCCCCGGTAGCCGGATCAGCAAGAGGCAGCCGGATATGGCGATGTAGCCGGACTCAATCAAGGGGACAGAGCGACGTGTGTATCAGTGCACGGTACGCCCTGTACGGTGACAAGACTGGCAACTACCCGGCCATACCGAAGACATTGCGTGGGTGACGCAGGAATAGTGGCCGGTGCTGATGACAGGCTTGCACGGCGTCCACTGTGCCTACGATAGCCATACCGCTCGTACTCCGACAGGACAAGCCATACTGGACACTGTAGATGACTAGTCGGCTGGGACCCGCCTGTGGGGCCTGCCAGTCGGACTGGCCAGCGAGACCTTTGCCTCTCTGCCTATATAAGGAGAGGCAAGGCCTCAGTAGAAAGGGTTGGTCTTACAACATTTAAGGCAGTAGCTAGCGTATACAGCTCGAGGAGCACTTGTAGTTCGAGTATTCCACATAGTCAGATCCGGCAGGAGTAGGGGCTTTACCTCACCACGAGGGCCCCGAACCTGGGTACTTCTTGTGTCCCGCTACGCTCGCTTGTATCTAATCCCACCTGCGGACGCCGTCGATAGCTTCCCTGCTAGTCCCCACACCTCTATCTAACCTCTTCAGGTACTGCCATTCCTAATACAACGACAGCAAGTCTCCAAATGGCTGCACTGTCAAGGGAAGAATTAGAAAGAGGCGCATGTAGAAACTGTTAATATTGCAAAATGGAAGGGATGATGCAGAAGGAGCCTACTGTACAGCATAGCATCAAAATTCAGGTTTTAAAATTGTTGCTACTGACTCTAAGATAGTAGTTAAACCTACTGTACATCAGAAAAACAAAACATTAATTCTAATTACTGCAATGTCCATTTAGGTTTCTAAATCCAACGCTAGCTTAATTGATGTCACATCTGATGATGATGATGATTATGATCTGAAGGAACCTATAGTCAAGAGACCTAAGAAAGCAAGGTTCACAACATTTGATGATGATGTGAAGCAACTAGTCAAGAGACCTAAGAAAGCGAGGTTCAGAGCACCTGATGATGTGGTTGTTAGAATTGCCAAAGCTAAGAAAACTAGGATCCCAACTCACTTGTTTAAATCATAATACGTTTAATGTATATATACAGTCTATTTCTTTTGGGAGTTTAGTTCCATATATCATTTAGATATTCATCATTATTGCCTAACAGGATCTGGCGTCGTGTCTAGTATGCAAGAGCAATTGCGAATCCAGGTTGTCATCGGGCATGTCCTTTTGTATCTACTTGTCAGAGTCAGAGAGGTTCTAGAACTCAGTGGTAAGTGGTAACAAGCAATTTCCTTTCAAACTACATTGTAAGTCTGTAGCCGTTTGTTTAATGTCTGATTCTTTTGTTTTTGGTGCACAGACTGTGCCATGCAATTCAAGTTTCATGTTCAATCTAGCCACAGCTGAATGTGAGAGTGTTCCCTTCAAGGTGCTTGGGCGCACCTACAAGATTGACCTCGAGAAAAGAAAGAACATGACAATCATGGGAGATGAAGGATGGAAGCGATTCATTACATAGAATAATTTTACCGGGGAAGAAATGTTATGTTTTTCTTTGACAAGACCCATGCTGAGGATAACTGTTCTCTATATCTATGGTCTTGGTGGTGAGGAAGACGTATATGAATCTACGATTGTCGCCCAAAGATGCCACCTTACCGATGATGAGATGGAACACCTCCTAGTTACCCTACCGCCAATCAACACCTTCATCGGGGTTCCATTTGTGAGCCATTTGACAAGGACAAATCTTGTCCAACAAAAGATGGTATGGCAACTACCTTTTGTTTGTTCCTTGTATGGCTCCATATATAACTTGTGGTGGTCGTCGTCTGACATGATTACTTCTTATTTTTAATCCATGCCGCGACATCACAGAGATTACCTACGAAAGTGGTTTCCTCCATGGGCATCCCCGATGATGGCGTGGCTGGAGTACAACTAGAAGATTTTGACATCACCCCAATTACATACAAGACTGACCCAGATGGTCGTGCCGTCTTCAGCAATCAGGGGTGGAAGAAATTCCACGAGAGTGAAGATGATCTAAAGGTTGGACAAGCCGTGCTAATCACTGGCAGGAAGACCATAGTAGAGATATTGGATGTGAAGTTTTTGTTCGAGACCATCTAGAGTGTAGTTGTGGTTGGGAACTGTTAAGCTTAACTAGTATGACATAGTCTGCAATAGTTAATTAGTCGTTCAAAACCTAGTGTATATATATATAATATATTTGCATATTTAGTCTACTTTTGGAAGATTTTGCCGGGTATGGTTATGATTGTGTGAACTGGAAGCTACTACAAAGAATTATATGGAAGCTACTAGTACAAAAGAATTCTGAAAGATTTCTTGTCCACATGCATTCTGGTCGTTTGGGTTGCTCGTGAGAGGGTCCCTCGTCATGAGTTCGAGAGATTTCCATGAGACTCTGATCTCCGTTAGATTTTTTGAATCAGTAATTACAACAACTTGAGTACTATGATTGTAAATGTTGAAAGATAGTACTTGCACATAATTCTGAAAGCTAACACAGAGAATTCTGAAAGAAGCTACTAAAAATAAATACTTTGAATTCTGAAAGTACTCAAATTAAATACATTACAATTTTATTTGAAAGGTAATATACATACAGCTGATCGAAATAATATAAATACAATACAAATTTCTAATTCGAAATAGACCTGAAAATGCTAGCAAATAACCTAGGATGAATATAGGATTCATTCTCCCCTATATTTTTTGTCGTCGTCGGCTCCCACATGCTGTAACACATGTTCAGAGAACTCTCTCCGTCTGCAATGTGCTGCTAGTATCTTGTCCAGAGGCTAAGGCCTCGGTGTATGTTCCAGACTTAAGCCATATGTTACCATTGTTGGTTCCTCTTCCTAGGCTTGAACCTCATGATCGTACAGTCTGATATGATTCCTGTAGTATATGCAACCAGGTTTGACTGTGGGGTGTAACCTGGTGTCAATTGAGATAGACCGATGGTAATCAATGAAGTGGGCATGACTTCCAATATCACTAACAGCATCGAGAGAGCGGTTCTCTGTGTCCACCCGGTACAACACCGGTTGCCCCTTGGTAAAATCTCCGTTCAACACAAGAAGCATATCACCATCTGACTCCACTAGGTAAAATTTGTAGCTTCCGTGTACCTGTTCAAAGACTGGGTTGAAATTATTTTGTCCATCGTGACAGTGCTCGCGTGCTACTCTAACTGGATGTTGGTCGACATGATGTCTCCATTCTCAAGTAATGCATGTAATTCCCCTCGAAATGCTGTCATGCAGACCATAATCATATCAGGTGGTGGCGAATACATTTCTTCTCCAAATGATTCATTTATTTGCACCGTTGGGGTGCTCTCATCAGCCCATGCAATAATATCAGGATAATCTGTGCAGACGAACACCATCGTCGGGGACTTTGTCACGATGACAGATTGCAGAAGATCAGATGGTATGTGTGCTTGAAACTTAGTATTAGACCTATGAGTGATTCGGTTTAGAAGCCGAATCTTGTACGGCTCCACCCTCTGAGCAAGAACGATGATGCCACGAGAAACACCAACGAAGTAGAATCTTTTGGAAGAAGAGGACATCGGTTAGCACTAAGATGTTTACAATGGAAAATACAAATAAATGAATGTTATATATATATCGGATGTGAATGTTAACCTGCGATGGACGTCCATTCGATTCATCCTGAAGCAACGACCAGTGGGGAGGTTTAGGAAGGTGAAGTCACCGACGTCTGGAAGTGTGTGATCTATCATGATCCAGTTGTTGAGATGGAATTCGGGCACTTTTAAAGTGCGGCGCCAATCGGTGTAGACTTCCCGACAAGTAGCATAGGTGTCAATGTACTCCTCTTTCTCCAGCAAGTAGTCAGCGATCTTGCGAAGTGGGTCGTCCGGGAGATCGGACCAGTTCTTCTTCATCCGGCTGCTGGCCATGGCTTACATGCGGGAATGTTTTGATCGAGGAAGAAAGAAGAATTACCACTACGAGGTGAAGAAGAAGAGGAGAAGAGACGAGGGAGATGAAGCAGAACTACCACTGCGAGGAGACGAGGAGACGAGGGAGAAGAAGCAGAACTGCCACTTCAAATTTGGATCAACGGGATTTTTTCGGAACTAGCACGTGAACTAGCCATGCACTGCATGCAAGTTTTGATCAAACAGACTGACATGTGGGACCGGCTAAAAAGTCACCCCTAGATTCCGCGAAGTGCTACCGTGCACAGTGCGCTGACAGGTGGGGTTGAAGCACGAAGGAGACGGTCGATGCGAAAAAAGTATCAAATATGTGACGTGATGAAATCCACGACGAATTTTGCACCAAACGAAATGGCAAACTGGGCTTCAGGGCCTAGGACGAAATCTACGACAAATTTTCCACGACAAAACCAAGGAACGTCATGGATAACCGGGATGGAGGGCTTGGAGCTCGTTGTGACGAACCGTTCTAGAATGTCAGCGATCTGTGACGTGTTTAGGTCGCATCATAAAAAAACGTCATGGATCATTCAGGTTCTTGTAGTGCGTTTAATGTTTCACGGAAACGTGGTCTATGTACTTGTACTTGCGGTTGACCTCAAGGTCATGTTTCTCCTCTCACGATGTCTAGGTTCCACAAGTGGAGCACCTCTGTGGTCTCGCACACATCCGGTGTCCTCCAACGACTCATGTTCTCCCTGATCCAGCCGGGGATGTAGAAGTAGACCTTTTGGAACTAGGATGCACAAGTGGACATTTGGAACTGGGATCCAACAGTGTGATAGCATACAAGAGTGGTGTTGTCTCTCCATCCACTGAGGACAAAACAAACAGTAAATATGTTGACATTACCGTGCTCTCTATCCCAACGTCGCTCAACTCCCATCGCCATATCCCTTCCTCGCCACCAACTGTAGCCTGCCTACAACGCGAGCTCCAACGCCTCAATATTCTCCGCCTAGTCTTAGCTCCACGCTCGCCTTTGAATCACGTGGCCTCGACTCCCGATGCCCATGATCGGTCGTCTGCGCACATACGTATTTGGAGCTGGGGATGCAAGATCCTGCAGTGGAGAGGAAAAACTGAAGTGGAGAAGAAACTGACGAGTACTATTTCGAATCGAAGGTGATGGCAAGGGGAGTGGGGAAGGTGCGTACTAATTTCAAGTGCACATATCGTTTGTAGTTAGTTTCGAAGTATAGATATCGATCCCATAGGGAGCCCAAAGGTAAGTGTTTATGGTGAAGTCTCTGTCACACCCAAAGTTGTCAGAGGTCTTCGAGTGAATTGACTGGAAATATTGAAATGAGAATGGAGTTTTGATTAAACTGGGTATATTTAAATGAAACTAAAATATAAATTTCAAAAATATAAAGCATAAAAGTAAAGAATGATTCGGTTGTTTGTTGTTTTCTGCAGATGGTGAAAGAAGGCGCGAGGAGATTCGGTTCATTGTGATAGTAACTGTGCCAGGTGGACGAATGATAAATGTAACAATTCTAATCTTATAAGTTTATGTGTAGGCGAGCAACCCATAATTAGCCGGAACTTCTCTTGGTAGATTTCATCCCAACTTCAATAATCCTACTAGTCTGTTACCAAAACCATGGTCAGACACTAGACGATTAAGCCCCTTCAGGTCGCTTAGCGATTAAGCTCCTTGGATCAGACTAATGCAATAAGCACGGTGGTTCCTCGTTATCCTCGAGTCTACTAGTTTTCCATTGATATCGCCGTGTCACTCAGGGGTTACCGGTCTGCTAGCGAACAAGATCCTATCCATGTAGAACAAAGTATCATGTTGTCTCGGCCCTTAATTGGACAATAAGCATTAGGCATCCCATAGATAGCCAAGCACACATAATATAATAATTAGAATCAATCACAAGCTAATGGAAAATATATGAAGGCACATCACATCTCACCAATCCCCTACATCTCCCACGCCTAAGGAACTTACTCACACATGAGAGAAGAAAGCATCATCAATATAATTAAATAAAGGGAGTTCTTCTTGATATTACCATGGAGATCCACAATAAGAATAGAAAAGTAATCCAACACAATTCAAGATGGGAAGAAACAATCTCAAATCCTAGTCTTGCAATGTGAAGATCTCTCTCTCTCTCAAGTACAAGTAATGGCTATGGGGGTGTATTGGCTAGGCGATCGAAGATCGTGGAGTGACATGAAGAATGTCTTCCCCTTCTTCTCTGGATCTCTTATTCCTCCCTTCTGGATGGGATGGCGGCTACTATGTTGTGTTTTTGCGTATGGTCCCTTCACGGAAGTTGTCCCTTTTGACAAGACACATGCGGCGATAGCTCTACGGCAGGAGCTATACGACCGGAAAAATTGCTCCCACCGTATAGTTGCTCGTTAAAGCCTCTTTATGCTTCCCTCGATTACTTCCAAAGAGGGACTTGCTTTTTTCTCTTGAATATTGTGGTTCTCTAGTTAAAACCTTCTGTTGATGCTCAGAACCTGAAACACACATTAAAAACCAAGTTTGCCTCGCTACCGAAGTATTAGCGTTAGGTAAAGCTAGAAAACGATCAAATCCAGGAGAAAACCATCAATAAAAACCATCAAAAATGTGTCGAATCTCACAACTATCAACTCCCCCAAGTTTAGATATTGCTCACCCTCGAGTGACAAGGAAATAAAGAAGAATAGCGGAGATTCAAGACCAAAATAAAAGAACTTACAAGCTTAGATTGGTGTCAAATTCTTTTCTTCACAGTCCCTGGAATCTTAAACATGATCATACAAGTATTTACAAGATTGCACTGAGTCCACTTCCTAACCACGTATATCTTGCTAGCAAATAAATCATATTCCCGAGCAAGTGTCAAAAGTTTAGGTAGGAAAGTGAGACAAATTCTTTTGGTACCTCTCTTTGTTGAGAGATGAAAACATTTTGCTCTTATTTCTTTAATCAATTAAGAGTTCTCAGTTGACACCAATACATTCAATTTAAGAACAACTCATTGATACGTCCATTTTGCATCACTATTCTATGTCTTAATTCACTATTATTCATTGATATATTTCGTATTGAGAGGTGATACTTATGTTATTTCATCTATTTTGCATGGTTGATGACTTTTGGAGCATGGACCGCTGCAGTCAGGATTCTGATGGAAAAGGTGCTGTTTGGAGGGAAAATTCGCGAAGATCAGAAAATCCAGGAAAATATATGGAAAATTCTATTTTTCCAGAAGACTCAGGATGCCAGAAGATGGAGTGGAGGTGGGCCACAGGGGGCCCACACCACCCCATGGCGCAGGCAGGCCTAGGCCGCGCCTAGGAGTGGTGTGGCCACCCTGGCCCACTCCGGCCTCTCCCCTTTGGCGTATATCATCCCCACGAAACCCTAAGACTCCGAGAGCGACCATAGAAAGATTCCGCCGCCTCTGCGGGGCGGAAAACACCGAGAGAGAAAGATCTCTCCGGTAGACAGATTTATGCCAGGGGAATTCCTTCCTGGAGAGGGGAGATCGTCGCCATCAACACCACCATCAAGCTGGACTTCATCGGGATCATCATCATCATCACCACCATCATCACCATCTCCATATTGCTGTAACAATTGCGTCGAATCTTGCATAGTTCATAGGGGAAACTTTCTCGGTGTTGATTACTCTTCGTAGTTGATGCTATTGAGTGAACCAATGAATTATTGTTTATGTTCAGATTGTTATACATCATTATTCCATCTCTGATCATGATCCATATGATGTCTTGTGAGTAGTTCATTTTGTTCTTGAGGACATGGGAGAAGTCTTGTTGTTAGTAGTGGAGTTGTGTTGAGAAAGATACAATAGATTGTTATTTAAGTTGTGGTGTACTTCTTCTAATGGTGTCATGTGAACATCGACTACATGACACTTCACCTATATGGGCCTAGGGGAATGCATTGTGTATTTGGCTACTAATCGTAGGGGTTGCCGAAGTGACAGAAACCTGAACCCCCGTTAGGAAACCATTGCACAAGGGACGTAAGGGTCTTAGAGTTTAAAGTTGTGGTTAGGTTTCTACCTTAATTACTTTCTTGTACTTACGGATGTTTGCAAGGGGTATAATCACAAGTATGTATTAGTCTTGGATGGGGCGGTACATTAGCACAGGTTCACCCACACAACACTTAGCAAGCTAAAGAAGATTAATGAACTATATGAAGCGAAAGCACTTAACTGTCTTCCCATGTGTCCTCGAGAACGTTTGGTCATCTTAAGTAATACAACCGGCTTGTACTTTGCTGCATAAAGGATTGGGCCACTTGCTGCATTCATTCTTACTGTCTTTCATTTACTCGTACTTTGTTTACTTGCTTTATCAAAAACCCCTAAAAATCCGTTTGCTAAGTATTTGTAGAGAATTCCTGATCCATACCACTAGCCAGCACCTTCTACTCCTCGTTGGGTTCGACACTCTTACTTATCGAAAACACTGCGATACACCCCCTATACTTGTGGGTCATCAAGACTATTTTCTGGAGCCGTTGCCGGGGAGTGAAGCGCTATTGGCGAGTGGAACTGGTAAAGGAAGCTTCTACTGTGAATATTGTTTACTTCTGCTAGTTGCTTTATTTTCGTTATGGATAATTCGCTGAGTTTCTTATTTGGTAATGCTACTACAACTACTAAGGTAGTAGATAAGCCACAACCTGCTGACAAAGATGTTTTCAAAATACCTACAAGAATTATTGATCGTGTTATGGATAACTACTATGTTGGGGATGGAACTGTCCATCCCGGTGATCATTTACTCTTTATACACGAATTATGCGGGTTGTTCAAGTGTGCAGGTATTACTACAGATCAAGTTAAGAAGAAGTTATTCTCATTATCACTGAAAGGAAGAGCTGAGGAATGGTATAAGCTGCTGAAGAATGGTCAAGCTCTGGAATGGGAGGAAATAGTGCCTCTCTTTTATTCAAAGTTTTATCCTCCTACTGAGATTCATAAAGATCGGAATCAAATATACAACTTTTGGCCTCTTGATGGAGAGAGTACAGCCCAAGCTTGGGGGAGATTGAAGTTACTAATGCTCAAATGTCCCATTCATGAGCTCCCCAACAATATTATTATCAATAACTTTTATGCAAGGCTCCCTCTACATGACAAGGATTTATTGGATGCTTCTTGTGTTGGATCATTCACTCGCATGGAAGAAGAAGCTAAATGGAATCTTCTGGACCGTATTCAAGATAATGCTGAAGCTTGGGAGAATGACAAAGGTAGAAAGTCAGGTATAAATTATGATTATGAATGCATTGAATCTTTTATGGGAACTCATGACTTTCAAAATATTAAAAATGCTTATGGTCTAGACTCTCAAGCTATTTGCTTCTTATTTTAAGGCTTTTGCTTCCTACATTGAAGTGCCTAAAAAGAAGTGGAATAAGTATCATGAACCTTATAAAAATGTTGCTAAAAGTGTTCCTGCAAGAAATACTGAAGTTTATACTGCTAATCATGTTTCACCTGAACCTTATATTGAGAAAATGCCTTTTCCAGTTAAGGTAAAGGAACATGCTTTGATAGCTAGTATGGTTAATGAAAGTATGAATAAGGCTATTGAACCTGATAAACAAATGGTTGATGAACCTATTGTAGCAAATGTGAATGACTTTGTTACTAAATATGAAAAAGAGGGACACACTATCTTTTGTAAGGATACCTCTAATATTGTTTCACAAAGTAGTGTTATGAGAGCTAGTATCCCCGTGTTTTCTGTTAGAATAAGTGATCATTGCTATGATGGTCCTTGTGATAGCTATATTGTTAAGTTTATGCATGATACTGAAAGTTACTATGAGAGAGGGAAAAGTGTTCTTATGTATCTCATTAATATCAAGTTTCCTTGTTTTATGCTGAAAGTTCTTATATTGCGCTTCTTTTAACTTCTTATGCAAGTTGTCTTTGGTTTCAATAACTTGTTTGTTTACAAAATCCCCTTGCATAGGAAGTGGGTTAGACTTAAATGTGCGTGTGTTTTTTGCTTCTTAATGCTCTCTTTCACTTCAAATCATATCCCTATGAGAGCTTCTTCAAAATTATCATGCCCATCTTAATGGCTATAAAGAAAGAGCTTTATGGGAGACAACCCAATTTGTTTTTGGTTTTAGTTTGTTTTTGTTTCGTTGAGTCTTGGAAGTTATTACTTCGGTAATAACCGCTCCTTATCCGTTTTGTTTGGTTTTTGAGTCAAGATCAATCTCTAATGAGAGAGAAGTAATATTTGGGGAAGTTGCCATCCCGAAACAGATTTTTGTTCTTCACAGTAAAAATTCGTGAGAGGTCTCTGTAAGTCGGATTGAGATGTAATTGTTTGTGCTTCTGCCCCAAGTTGTTATTTAACTTTCGTTAGTTTTGCACTTTTTGATTTGAGCAACAGAAGATTTCCGAAAAAATTGATCTTTACCTGCTGGTCTGTTTTGACAGATTTTTCCACTCTTGCATTTGCTTCTTTATTCGATTTCCTTTTTGAATTCTTTTTTTGGGTTTTCAGAAGGAGTTGCTACAGTAGCTTTTGTTTTGATGGTCTTCAGTTGAAGTTGGACTCAAAAGGTTTTATCACTTCACTTATACTAATGTTGCTAATGAGAACTGTGTGAAGTTTTGTGTGAAAGAAATTCCTAGGAAGTGGAGATAATGATGTAATAAGGAAGAGAAGGGTTTTATGACTCAAGTAATAAGTATATGAAGATGAAGATACTGATGGTTATTCAAGTGGAGACTCCGGAAGAATCCACTAAATACCAAATTCAGAGACCTGCAGAGTCCGTTTCCAACTAGGTAACAGTTCTGGTATGAAAAGTTCCGCGAAAATACAATCCAACTATATTTTTGCAGTTTTCAGTCGATAACGAAATATACAAAGAGAAAAAGGGATGGAAACGGAGCCAGGGTGGCCCACACCACCCCATGTCGCGGGCCCACCCCTGGCCGCGCCACCAGGTGGTGAGGCCACCCAGGACTCTGCCTCCGACTCGTTTTCTCCCAGTACCTTCTTTTTTATATGAAACTTCATAATATATAACCCCCCGGATCCCCCGAGGTCCGTATATCGTGTTTTCGTCGTGTTTTTGTTTCGATCTCTTTCTGCTAGGACACACTCTTTGAAGGCTTAGAAGCACAATGGTGTCCGCCAAGGATAAACGGAAGGAACCTATGGAGGAAGACCTCCAAGACCTCGGGAAGGAGAAGGAGATCAAGAGTGAAGGTGAAGAGGAGCAAGGCCAACACCCGCACACCGGCACTACAGTTGCAAGCATTGCAGTGGTGGAAAACCCTGCCAGGATCAGAAGGACTGCACGGATGTCAACTGGAGGGAAGCCTCCGCATGACTGCTTGGCACCACGGACAACTTCTCCACGCACCAAGAATCCTTTCCATACCCTTATCCATGAGCATCAATACCAGAATATGCCCAAGGAGAAATTACCCTCCATTTGGATATGCCTCGTTCTAGCCATACAGGAAAATAAGACTTCAAGGAGGAAGAGTGGGGAAAGAATAGCAAGAGCTGGAATTCTGAACACGACATAATCATGAGCCGCATTGAGCAAAATTCACAGCTGATTCGTAATCTCACCTTCGAGATTGAGGACTTGGGGAATCTGATCAAAGAGCTCATCAAGAAGATACCACCACCACCGAAGGAGTAATTCGTCATCAGGTTTGGCATCCCCTTGGTTTGTTCCAAGCTTGGGGGAGTGCCGCGGTATCATATCACTATCTTCTATCTTTTTACCTTATTAGTAGAGTCATATCATGAATAGAGGAGTTATTATGTAGTATGGTTTGCATTATGGAAGTGTCCCCTCTCTCGTTAGATTTGTATCCCTTGGAGTGAGTTGCCGTTATGAAATATTAATGAGAAGTTCTATCATTCACTCGTTTGCATAGCTTATGTTAGTTTTCAATTCGTGGTTATATGATTGATCTTGTTGTTAGTATTGGTATCACTTTGGGAACATTGAGTTAATTTAGTTGGTTTTGGCAAACCTGGCTCGGTTTGAGAGTTGAAAATAAAAAGATAGAAGTACTCTAGAGAAAAATAATTTCATCATCCTTCTTTCTTGATTTGCTCATAAGTCTAGTATTCTCTAGTTAAGATCTTTTGTGCTTCCAAGGAAGATTGCATGTTTGTCTTTATCACTTGTATGTTTGGTTGTTTCCTTCAACTCTTGTACTTGCTAACCAGCCTTGCTAGCCAAAAACCTGTACTGAGAGGGTATTCTTCTCGTGCATCCACCTCCTTTAAACCAAAACCTTTGCCATTTGTGTCCACAATACCTACCTAGTAGCATTATTGCTATTCCAAGTAAATTCTTGTTTTGTTTACCTCCCAAATTAAACTTGTTATGAGAAAATTAGTGATTAAAGCTCTCAAGAACTTGATGGCACACTTTATTTTCCGCACTTAATAAACCTGAACCATTGTGAACTCTCCATGAAAGTTATATGCTTGCAAATTATAAGTTGGGGATTAGCAGAACCGTGCTGTCACGGGGAACGCTTTCAACACTTGATAATATATACCCAGTTGATACCTTGCTCTTTTGTTTGCGGATGTCGTCGGTGTGAAATAAAAGGGGAGCTTGTCAGTCCATGGAGTTATGTATGTGTGTTAGAGAAATGCCTGGGCCGCTGGTCTAATCCATGCTGACAGGGTGCAAACCTGCAGCGTAGCCATAATGATATCTATGAAGCATTCTTATTATAAAAAAAAGAGAGATAGCTATTGAGAAAAAGAAAAGAAAAAAAGAGATACTATGAAAAGAGGAAAGAGAGAAAAAAGCACCATTTTCCCATGGTAAATAAGAAGATTGCTGAGATACTCATTGTCTGCTTGCCTTGTCATTTTGATATGGGGATTCTTCCGTATCATCGGGCAAGGGGTACCCCATTGGCGGATCTCAATGATACGCACACATACTTACAATGACAAGAACTTACTGGTAACTAAAGTTGAGTAGCATGAGGAGCGGCCCTCGTACTCAAGGGACTTGGGATCTTCAGTTTATAGTCTGTCAAGCATATAACTCAGATTTGACCTCACTTTCACCTTAATCACCTAAATATGCCTATGATAGGGGCAATGAGAGCTGAAAGCTAGTAAGTATCATAATTTTTGGGAGCTCTTTATGAGACTTACAATCCCTGCTTCCCTCTTTGAAGGGCCTTTCTTTTACTTTGTAGTTGAGTCAGTAAACCTATTCCCTTCTATCTCAGCATGTATTTTGAGTTGATGTGTTTCATTCATTCATATGATGATTTATGCATTCATGTTTCTTTTGTTCCTTGCTTTGCACATTGCTCTTGTCTTGATGTTTACTACTTTGAAAGCTATCATTGAAAAAACCAGCTATTTGTGAACTCCAGCAATTTATCAACTATTCTTCGACTAAGAGCTAAGTTTGCCATTACCAATTATGATTCACTTTATGTATCTTTATTGTGTTTCTTTTACTCATTACAAGTTGAGTTATATAATAGTGAGTTGTCTTCTATTATGATCTATGTATTTGATGAATGTGATGCTTCTTGTCCGTATTCGTTTATCGACTCTTCACTCCATAAACCTGAGGACATGTTTATTGAGCTCAGTTTCGCCTAGGGACAAGCGAAGTCCAAGCTTGGGGGGAGTTGATACGTCCATTTTGCATCACTATTATATGTCTTAATTCACTATTATTCATTGATATATTTCGTATTGAGAGGTGATACTTATGTTATTTCATCTATTTTTGCATGGTTGATGACTTTTGGAGCATGGACCGCTGCAGTCAGGATTCTGATGGAAAAGGTGCTGTTTGGAGGCAAAATCGCGAAGATCAGAAAATCCGGGAAAATATATGGAAAATTCTATTTTTCCAGAAGACTCGGGATGCCAGAAGATGGAGTGGAGGTGGGCCACAGGGGGCCCACACCACCCCATGGCGCGGGCAGGCCTAGGCCGCGCCTGGGAGTGGTGTGGCCGCCCTGGCCCACTCCAGCCTCTCCCCTCTGGCGTATATCATCCCCATGAAACCCTAAGACTCGGAGAGCAACCACAGAAATATTCCGCCACCTCTGCAGGGCGGAAAACACCGAGAGAGAAAGATCTCTCCGGCAGACAGATTTCTGCCGGGGGAATTCCTTCCCGAAGAGGGGAGATCGTCGCCATCAACACCACCATCAAGCTGGACTTCATCGGGATCATCATCATCACCATCATCATCACCATCAGCACCCTCATCACCATCTCCATATTGTTGTAACAATTGCGTTGAATCTTGCATAGTTCATAGGGGAAACTTTCCCGGTGTTGATTACTCTTCGTAGTTGATTCTATTGAGTGAACCATTGAATTATTGTTTATGTTCATATTGTTATACATCATTATTCCATCTCTGATCATGATCCATATGATGTCTTGTGAGTAGTTCGTTTTGTTCTTGAGGACATGGGAGAAGTCTTATTGTTAGTAGTGGAGTTGTCTTGAGAAAGATTCAATAGATTGTTATTTAAGTTGTGGTGTACTTCTTCTAGTGGTGTCATGTGAACGTCGACTACATGACACTTCACCTATATGGGCCTAGGGGAATGCATTGTGTATTTGGCTACTAATCGTAGGAGTTGCCGGAGTGACAGAAACCTGAACCCCCGTTAGGAAACCATTGCACAAGGGACGTAAGGGTCTTAGAGTTTAAAGTTGTGGTTAGGTTTCTACCTTAATTACTTTATTTTACTTACGGATGTTTGCAAGGGGTATAATCACAAGTATGTATTAGTCTTGGATGGGGCGGTATATTAGCACAGGTTCACCCACACAACACATAGCAAGCTAGAGAAGATTAATCGACTATATGAAGCGAAAGCACTTGACAGTCTTCCCATGTGTCCTCGAGAACGTTTGGTCATCTATAGAAATACAACCGGCTTGTCCTTTGCTTCATAAAGGATTGGGCCACTTGCTGCATTTATTCCTACTGTCTTTTGTTTACTCATACTTTGTTTACTGGCTTTATCAAAAACCCCTAAAAATCCGTTTGCTAAGTATTTGCAGAGAATTCCTGATCCATACCACTAGCCAGCACCTTCTGCTCCTCGTTGGGTTCGACACTCTTACTTATCGAAAATACTGCGATATACCCCCTATACATGTGGGTCATCACTCATCTATTCCCATGTCAAAATTTCAAGACTCTCAAAGCACCTTTTTCCTTCCTTTGCCTTCCAAAAACTTCCGCTCTTTCATAGAGAAATCATGTCACTGTTTTTATCATGTTAATTGGGACTATGTTGTGCACTCGTGACCATGCCAATGAATATGTTGAGCAATAATGGGTCAAAGGAGTACTACAACTTCACTTGGAACGTGAAACCACGAGGAGACTAAAGATTTATCCATCATAGCATTGCTGCTACAAACGTTTACATAACTCAAAATAGCCAAAATCAAGTGGTTTCCCACATTTAGATCATTCGCTTCGCTAGTGGAGTTAATAGTTCCCCATGGAGCACAACAGTGTTGTAATGACATGCGTAAAGCAATATCTTACGGTAATTATTGGAAAAAGCAGTGGCATAATCTCTACTACTTCTAAGCATCCATTTTATCAAACAATTTCATTCAAGGGTACTATCGAGTCTATTTATATTAAGCCCAAACGGGATGGAGTAGTTCTAAAATGAAATTCTTTGGGCTGAACATGGGCTCAAGTCATATTTTGGATGCCTTTTCTTGTTGTAAAAATGTAGGAAATATTTTTAACCAAGTTCATTGCTCATTGTTTCAAAGCTAAAAAGGGGACACTAATAAAGGAATAGAATTTATAGGATAACAAGCTAAGTGGGGAGTGACTCCACCGCAAGCGAGTAAATAATTGTAGGATCAATATAAGGTTGCAGAAAAGGTGATGAAAGGAATATGATACCTCCTCTTTCTTGCTTCATTCTCGTATTTGAGTCGAACCTCCTCTATATTTCCATATTGCCAAGTCACCTGAAATTGAGAAATCTCCGAGAGAAACAAAGAAACGAACTTGCATTAAAAGTTACAACTATTTTTTTGTATTTTTGGTTTAGGAATCCAAACTAAAAGTAAACATGCAATTTTGAAGAAGTAAAATAAATCAAAAGAAGAAATAAAAATATGAATGCAAGGTTTGGAGGTTTTCAAACCTCCCCCAAGCTTAGGTTGTTGCCAGGCTCAGTTGTTGCCATCATTTGGTGGCTGCTAAGGATACTACTAGTCGTAGTCGGGGAAGTGGGTCATGAAGTGACTGAAGTTGTGAGTCAAGGCACTCACTTCTTCATTAACTCCTTGAAGAGTGTGGTCGATCTCCCCAAGGCGCTGGTTGAGCTGCTGGAATTCTTGATAGGGGACGTAGTTGTACCCCTATTGCGGCTGGTTGGGACAAAGGTCCCAGGCTCCCCCTTGCTGCTACTGTCCCTCCCAAGCAAGGTTTTATCCCTGCTCATCCTCATGATCTTGCTCATCCTCATCCTGCTGCTCCCTTCTTCTTCTTCCTCTTGATCAGGCTGAAGTTCAGCCATGATCTCCATCACTTGGTCCTTGGTGAGGATCCAAGGGTCCTTCTCCACAATCGAGAAGGCTTGGGGATAGGGCAACAGAACCTGCTCACCCTGTGCATTATCAAGATAACTAAATTGATAGGCTCGGAGCCTCCGGTTAGCTTGGTAAACAGCAAGGAAGCCGCAAGCAGTTAAGTATTTGACGTCCATTAGCTCGGAACCGTCAACAAATTGCATAACAGATAATGTAATATTTAATGCATGGGCAAGGTGGGTTACCAATCCACCAATGCAACCTTTAGTCTTGTTGCTTTGGTGGCGAAAGTGTTGGATGAGTAGAGCTGCAGGATTGGGGCTTTGCAGTGCAGTGGGAAAGAGAGCCTTGGTGATCATTTCCATGTCCACATTGGCCATGGAACCGGTATCACCTCTTCCCAATAGAGTGTTGGCGAGGAACAAGGTGTAGTAACAAATTTTTGGGTTCTGAATGGTGGAAATTTTCTTCTGGTAGAAGTTGGTGCCACCATTAATAGAAATAGCCTCCCAAGTTTCTCTGCTTGTGACGCTATAGAGGTTAGTAACAGTTGGATCCCCAACATGGGGGAAGCCGAAAGCATTGCAAAATTGTTCAAAATTTATTTCATAGTGCTGCCAGTTCATGGTGAAGCTTACCGTGCACGCATTACCTTTTCTCCTTGTGGTCGTCATAGAAGGAGGCAAGGACCTCATGGGTAAGCTCGGTGTAGGTGTCGTGGCTTGCGAAGCCAAGTATTGTCAGCCCCGCCTTGTTACACATGAGGTTGAAGTCCACCTTCAACCCCGCCGCGGTGAGAAAGCTGTGGTCGACCCAACGTGTGGGCAACACCCTCCTTGATGAAACCATGGTCAACTTGGGGCTGCGCTCGGCTTGGGACCCCGAGCCCGAGCCCTCACCACGTTGGCGCTTGCTCTTGCGAAAGATGTTAAAG
The DNA here is from genome assembly GCA_910589775.1 of Avena eriantha. Lineage (NCBI taxonomy): Eukaryota > Viridiplantae > Streptophyta > Magnoliopsida > Poales > Poaceae > Avena > Avena eriantha. Next base: position 217,776,395 of record OU342742.1, read on the forward strand.
ATTAGGTTCATCTCGATGCACTAAAAAAATTCACCATAAAACCTTAGGCATATAGTTTCTACATGATATATGAACGATCCTACATGGAAAAATTCAATCTTAACGTGAGAAATCAAATGAAAAACAAAATAAGCTTGAGTTCATCCACTAGATCAATGTGAGAGTTTCAACCATGGAAATCTGAAAATAAAGCATGGATAGGGAGAGAAACATACCGATCTATTGATTCCCCCACTTAAACGAATGAAATCCGCGAAGAATCAAAAGTTCTAGGCGGTTTTTGAGAGGTTTGGAGAGAGAATATGTGAGAAATAATGAGGAGGAAGGAGAGACCTAGCCGTCTCGGTGCGATTTTGTGATCACATCGAACTATACGGCCAGAACTATATGGGCATGATATATTGTTACGCTCGCATAGTCGCGGCGACACCGCCAACTAGGCTTCCTTTTTGTGGAATACAGCTATACGGACGCAACTATACGGCCAGATCGCAATGATCCCGCCGTATAGTTGGTCATTAAACCATCTGTACCCTCAAGATAAATTTCTAAAATAGGCATCGATATTATACGACCGGAACTATACAGCCGGAATTTTTATACCCACCGTATAGTTGGTCCTTAAACCATCAGTAGCTTTGAGAAGATATTGTACGAAGGCATTGATATCTATACGACCGGAGCTATACGGCCGGAATTTTTATTCCGACCGTATAGTTGGTCATTAAATTCTTTGTGGCTTCGAAGAAAATCTATTGATGGCAAAGATATCTATACGACCATAACTATATGGCCGGAATTTTTATTCTCGCCGTATAGTTGGTCGTTAAACCATCAGTAGTCATCAAAAAAATTATATTTCTTTGAGAATACCTTCGTATCTCGAAACTTAGCAAAATACCTTATTTTTGACAGAAAAATGACAGTTGAAACTATCAACCAACATTAGCGTATGAAGAGCAGAATTTTAGTCTTCGTAGATAAAACTCAAACTTTTATTTTTATTCTTATTCTATAGTCATTTAATCGATGTTTCTACTACTTTTTGATAGCTGCATCTTCACGGGCGTGCTTCCGCAAAAATGTCTGTGAAAAAGTGGTAGGAATGCGATGAGCTTTTTATTCTCTATTTTATTTTATTGAAGAGATGGGTTGACTCCCAATAAGCATTTTATTAAGAATGGTTTAGTAACTCAACCCCTTCTCTGTTCTCGAATTCTTACCTTGGGTTGCCCCTTATCAAAGGCACTTACCACATGAACTCATTTTGCTAGTGGAATATATCATTCTCCTGCTTCTAGCTTCTTTGGAAAATACCGGATGATTTTAGCATCATAAACATTGAAAGTTATCTTTCCCTCAGCACAATCAACTGATGCCCCTACAGTACTATGGAAAGGTCTTCCAAGTATTATGGATAATTTTAGCATCTCAAGAATAATAAAATTAGTGGGAATAACATGCTCATATATTCTAAGTAGAACATCCTCAATCATACCAATGGGTTGTTTAGTGGACTTGTCAGCCATTTGTAAAGTGATAGTAGTAGGATAATACTCCCGTAATCCTAACCTTTTATAAAGGAAGTATGGCATTACACTAACTCCTGCACCTAGATTACACAAAGCATTGTGAATATCAGTTTTGCCTATTAAGCATGAAATAATTGGTATTCCGAGATCTCCAGACTTAGACAACAACTTCCCATTAGCAGGATATCTAGGTACCATGGCAACAGTTTCAGTTATTTCTTTCTTTCTACTAAGAATATCACGGAGGAATTTAGAATAGGTAGGAACTTTGATTACATCCGCAAATGGAGTTTCTAGACAAAGGTAACCAAGTGCCTTTGTAAAAGAATTATAAATTACCTGATCTGGTGCTTTCTTTTTTTGATCTGGATAAGGAAGCTTTTTCTCACCTGACATATTCTTGTCTTTTACCTTTTGTGGGGGTCATTCTCTTTTGTTTCTTTCTTTTGTTGTTGTTAATCACTTTTCTTCTTTTCTACTACAACAACTTCATCTTCATTGCTTATCTCTTTTTCTTCTCTTGGATCAACCATCTCTGCATCAGAGCCATAACAGTCATCCTGTGCATCATTTTGGTCCTCCTTTGTTTGATCTTGTGTTTCTTGAGCAGTTTCATCTTGAGGACTAACCAGTGTATCATCTTCTTGGCTTGCTTCGAGCAAGGCTTTTTCCTTTCGCTCTTTTTTAGCTTCATATTCGGGTGGTCCTAATGGTCCTGTAACAACGGCACCTCTTCTTGTGACAACATTAGTAGAAACAGGAATATATTTATCATCTTGAAGAAATTTTTGATAACCAGATGCTATTTGTTCACACTGGTTTTCAATCATACTAAGATACTTGTGAAATAATTTTATTTCTTGGCCAATCTCATCATAATTTTTCATGAGTTCTGCCAAAACATTTTTGTGTTTTTGAAAGTGCTTATGCAGATTATTATGAGATTTTGCTTGTTGATGTTTTAATTCTTGAAAAACTTTTCTAGTTTCATCTTCTTTAGTTAAAACTTGTAACAAGTCTACTTTGTTTTCCTTAGCAAGTTCAGAAGGTATACATTTTTCTTTCATTGTTTGCGTACTTCAGGCATAATATCAGAAGTTATCCGAAGTATCCCTTTTTCCAGCTTAGTGCCAAAATCAGGATTATATAAATAATCATTCTTAGCCCTAGTAGACATCAATTCCAAACATTCTTTAATAGTTAAGGTATTTATTGATCCTCCTGCTGAGAAGTCAAGAAATTCTCTACATTGAGTATTAAGACAATGGTATAATAAATGGCAAATAGTTGATTCAGAATAGCCATGATTAGGAATACCATTGATCATTGCAAATAATATTTCCCAGGCTTGTGGGTAGCGTTCTAAATAAAGTTGCCTATATTCTTTCTTAGTTTAGTTACCTTTTTAAAAGGATTAAACCTATTTACGAATTTAACAATGCAATTTTCCCAACATTTAATGTAATGGTGAGGGAGAGAATATAACTAGTCTAGAGCCTTACCTTTAAGAGACCAACGAAATAATTTTAGACGAGAAAAGTCTCTTGGCAAACCTTTTGGTCCAAATGATGTTATCACATCATCGAACTCTCTAATATGTCTTCCTGGGTCTTCATCTTCCCGTCCACTAAAAGCTTTTTCTTGCAAAATTTTAATAATTCCACCATCAAATCTATATTCTCTAACTCCAAGATTAGGGAATTCTATTGGTTGTTTAAAAAATTCAGAACTTGGAGCACTATATTCTCTGAGAGTTTTCTCAGGTTTCATAGGAGTTGTCCTATAAATAGACATGATTTCCATAATATCACTCAGGTTTTCAACTTCAACTTTATTTGATCTTAAAAGTTTTTCAATAATTTCTTCGCGCCTCTAAGCAGGCACACGCTCAATATAATCTGGTAGATAGGTCCTACCAGAGCGTGTAGACCCTTTGTCTCCTAGGGAGAACATTTTGTAGTAGCAACACCTGAAATGTCAAAAGACAAACACTTAGTGCTTAGCTCCCCGACAATGGCGCCAGAAAATAGCTTGATGTCTGCAAGTGCACAGATTGTTTGTAGCTAGTTTCGAAGTATAGATATCGATCCCACAGGGAGCCCAAAGGTAAGTGTTTATGGTGAAGTCCCTGTCACCCCCAAAGTTGTTATGGGTCTTCGAGTGAATTGACTACAAATGTTGAAACGAGAATGGAGTTTTGATTAAACTGGTGTATTTAAATGAAACTAAAATGTAAACTTCAAAAATATAAAGCATAAAAGTAAAGAATGATTCGGTTGTTTGTTGTTTTCTGCAGATGGCGAAAGAAGGCGCGGGGAGATTCAGTTCATGGCGATAGTAATTGTGCCAGGTGGACGAATGATAAATGTAACAATTATAGTCTTATAAGTATATGTGTAGGCGAGCAACCCATAATTAGCCGGAACTCCTCTTGGTAGATTTCATCCCAACTTCAATAATCCTACTAGTCTGTTACCAAAACCATGGTCAGACACTTGATGATTAAGACCCTTCCGGTCACTTAGTGATTAAGCTCCTTGGGTCGGGCTAATGCAATAAGCAAGGTGGTTCCTCGTTATCCTCGAGTCTACTAGTTTTCCATTGATATCCTCGTGTCACTCGGGGGTCGTCGGTCTGCTAGCGAACAAGATCCTATCCATGTAGACCAAAGTATCTTGTTGTCCGGGCCCTTAATTGGACAACAAGAATTAGGCATCCCACAGATATTCAAGCACACATAATATAATAATTAGAATCAATCACAAGCTAATAGAAAATATATGAAGGCACATCACATCTCACCAATCCCCTACATCTCCCACGCGCAATGAACTTACTCACACATGAGAGAAGAAAGCATCATCAATATAATTAAATAAAGGGAGTTCTTCTTGATATTACCGTGGAGATCCATAATAAGAATAGAAAAGTAATCCAACACAATTCAAGATGGGAAGAAACAATCTCAAACCCTAGTGTTGCAAGGTGAAGATCTCTCTCTCTCTCTAAAGTACAAGTAATGGCTATGGGGGTGTATTGGCTAGGAGATCGAAGATCATGGAGCGAGATAAAGAACGTCTTCCACTTGTTCTCTGGATCTCTTCTTCCTCCCTTCTAGATGGGATGGCGGTTGATGTTTTGTGTTTTTGTGTATGGTCCCTTCACGAAAGTTGTACCTTTTGACAAGACAGAGGCGACGGCAGTTATACGGCGGGAGCTATATGGCCGGAAAAATTGCTCCCACCATATAGTTGCTCGTTAAAGCCTATGTAGGCTTCCCTCGATTGCTTTCAAAGAGGAACTTGCTTATTTTCACCTGAATATTGTGTTTCTCTAGTTAAAACCTTCTGTTGACGTTCAGAACCTGAAACACACATTAAAAACCAAGTTTTCTTCGCTACCAAAGTATTAGCTTTAGGTAAAGCTAGAAAACGATCGAATCCGGGAGAAAACCATCAATAAAAACCATAAAAATGTGTCGAATCTCACAGCTATCACGTACCGAACATCGGGACGTAGGCATTGGGTCGAAACATCTGCGTCAGCGATGGAACCACCACACAGTACATCTTCTCCGTGACTGTAGTCCTGCTGCCTCGACTGCTCTAGTATGGCAGTCTGCTTGATGCTGTTTGAGAAAGATAGATAGGATGTGAGGGAGAGACAGATAGAGTGGAGGTGGAGGAGAGAAAAGCTAGGAAGGAACCTATGGAGTGGATGCCACCAGACTTCTCGATGTCATTGCTCCCTCACAGACCCCATGTCGCGGTCGTACTCTCTTGGTACTGGCGGAGGTAGCCATCCATGCTGCCGCCGATGCTTTTGTGGTAGCCGCTGCCATGTACACCATCTTATTGCCTCATGATGACAATAAAGAAAGAAATATGGGGTTATAAATCATAGAGAGGAGAAGTGGAGGCAGAGAAGGCAGATGTGAGGCCACCATACCTATAACAATGGTGCTAGGTGTAGAGGTGCCGGTCGTCGACTCGCACGAGATCCAATACAGATGCGGAGAGGTTGTTTATGCTATCGTCCTAAAAAATTGTCCTAAAAAAGGGGATCTTGAACAGAAAAGGGGCAGGTCTAGAAAAAAGGGATCTCAAATAGCTAGTGTACCTGCGACTTACTGATGCATGGTCTCTGCGAGTCTACTCACCTGTGCTTCCATAACAAATAAGGAGAAAGGGGAAAGGGATGAAGAGGCGGAGGACCAGTGGAGGTTCAAAGTGTTCTTACCAGCAAGAGCATGAAGCGCCCTAGATATCTTATGATCGTGGAGCACTTTTATTCCCGTGCTTCGTGCTCTTCATCTAAAACCTACAGAAGAATGGTGTTGAGAAGAGAGAGAGAAAGGATGAGAGATAGGGAGGACGGAATACAGACACGGGGATGAGCAAACTTACCAATAAAACACGGGATGAACTCATCGTAGTGGAGGCCATCTGATCGAGGAGGATGGTGCGCATAGCCACAACGGAATACCCGTGCGAGGGTGCTACGTCAGGTGGATTTGAGAAGCCATGGCAGCATACGCATGTGATGGCTACCGCCCTGGGCGGATCTGGGGCAACTACATCGCTTAGGGACCAACCCCCAAAGACGGTGGCGACATAGGACCCATCGGTAGGGTTTCTAGTCTACGATAGAGATCATTTCATTGAGGAGGGGATCACATGAGGTGGAGATGCGTTTGTGGCAGTGAGATCTGAGGAGGGGATCAGGGGTGTTTAGGGTTTTGGCAGGAGGGAGAGCACACTTAGGCCTTGTTTTGTACTAGAGTTTTTGTGGGGATTAGTGGGGATAATCCCCATCAAACCCCAAATCCCCACTTACTTCTAAAAATACATTTGGTACTAGAGTATTGGGCAAGTTTAATTCCCGCTTATCCCCACTTTTCCCCAAATTTTAGTGTATTTTTCTCAATCCCCAATACTCTACCCCTACCTAGTGGATTGTGAGTGGGGTTTTATGGGGATTGGGTGAGGGTAGAGGTTTCACCCAATACTCTAGGGGATTATCCCTACTAATCCCCACAAAAACTCTAGTACCAAACAAGGCCTTAGTGTTTAAGAAGGACGGACATGAGGTGAAATGAAGGCATTTTTACGCGCTCCACTTAGGGCATGCCTTTTATGTAACAACAGACAATTTTTCGGGTCCATAGGTGGGAGGGCCAAACTGCAAAATACGAATCTATTCGGTGTACGTCTACTATATTTGTTTGACCTAGACACAATGACATCTAGGTCCATTTGTCTAGGAGCCCCACTGGTCAGTGACTCTGAATGTTCTAGGGTCAAACTGATGTCTATAAGACGGTGTGCAGTGCGGAAGGGGGCGAATATGGAGGCAATCCTGGCCACTCGTTTAGTCGGTTTGGTCAATATGCCATGGTCGAAAAGAATCGGGACCATATGGATAGCAGATTTGGCCAAAACATTCTAGCGCTATTATTTACTCCTGATTCATTTAATCAATATAAAATACATATTATTTAATTCCTGTCACTTCGAAACACCTTTCAGAACAATCCGATCATCATCAGATATCCCTAGAATCATTCTTGTACCACCCCCAAACTATTCTGGAGTTCTCTCTCTTTTCTCCTACGATCTCAAATAAATCCCTAAGTGTCATCTACCCTTAAGCGTGACACCCTATGGTTCGGGAATGCACAGACATGATCAAGACACCTCTCCAATCAATGACCAATAGAGGGATCTGGAAATCCATGATGCCCCCCATGCATTCCACGAATTAACTTGATCGCTTGAACCATGAACGTCGAGCCTCATTCACTTTGCGACACGATACCTGGTTTTTCCAAGACTTGATCTTTGGTATCTCTATACCTAGTTCGATCTTGTTACCTACAAACACATTTACTCGTTCCCATGATATTACACAACATGACCTAGTCACATGTTTGCAAACTTTATAGATGTAATCACTACTAGGAAAACAGCTATAGGTAGACAAGATATTCTTTGGCGCATATGGAAAACCATGCGCTAGAGAAAAGTTTCAGTGGCGCACTAGGTAAAATGCGCCACAGATACTAAAAACATCTGTGGCGCATTTCAGTACACATGTGCCACAGAAGTTAGGTGGGACCCGCCATCCGGGGTGGGGCGATTCACTTTCTGTGGCGCATAATGACATATGCGCCACAGAAGAGACAAAATATGTGGCACATATTTCCTTATGCGCCACAGAAAGTGGAGGCGGGCCCCACCACAAAATCTATTTGACCCAGTCTCTGTGGCGCATATGTTGATATGCACCATAGATATCTGACCTGGGTCCCACCACTTTAACCTGCACCACCTTGTTCTCTGGTGCATACTGCTATATGTGCCACAGAAGTTTGAACATCTGTAGCGCATGACTACCATATGCGCAACAAATCAAGGTGTCTAGATCCATGTGAAAAAGATGGCAAGCTCACCCCCTATCTATCCACCACCACCCCATAGTTTCTCCATTTTTTGTAACTAAACCTACTTTAGTCCATAGATTGGTAAGTGGAAGCCTCCCTCCAACTTGTAGATCTAAAAGTTCCTTACTTTTCTCTCTCACATCTCTATTTGTTTACTAATTTCCTCTCCACCAACTTGTAGATCTATTTGTCCACACTCTCTCTTCGCGCGGTCTCGTCTCGCTATTATTGAGTCTACTAGGTGAGTACTTGGCCATGAACATTTGGTGAAGCTTATCGCATGGGCGGTGTGTGTGCGATGCATGGCGAGACGATGCTTGTGTGGTTCATGAATGTTTGCATTGGGAGGAAGTTTTTTGTTGCTTTCTTGTTGTTGTCCCGGCCGGTGTGGTGCATGGATGTTTGCTGAAATGTTGATTCGTTTCCATTTTGAATTTTTTTGCACTACCAATATGTCCTAATTTTAGGAAAGGTCATGGCGATTTTTTCTGGCTAGCATTCATGCATGTGTGTGTGCATATGGTGTGGTTCTAACATATACTCTCTGTTGTGACCGCTCAGGCAACCATGGTCCTTACAATGAGCGAAGGTCGAATTGCTAGGTACAAGAAAGACACGAAGGAAGACATGATTCTAAACAACAAGACCATGATAAGATGTCCATGTCGAACATGCAAACTACAGCGCTGGATAGACCCTAATTCTAGACAATTGGAGGGTCACCTGCTCAGACGCGGTTTCATGCGCGACCTCAATGAGGCACCGGCAGGACATGTTGGTCACGAAGACATGGGCAGGCGAGAAGAGTCTACCGGGCATGATCATCATGACAAAGGAGATGCCGGCGGGCATGATCAACATGAAGAAGGAGATACCAACAGGCATGATCATCATGAAGGAGATGACGATAGGCATGATCATCATGAAGAAGGAGAAGACGCGAATACATAGATGCTGCTAACTTAGGCCTTGCATGACCCTCATGTTCAAGAACAGCTCCTCAAGGAGACGAGCAACGACAAAGCTGCAGCCAGAGAGAAAGCCAAGCTGGCCCAAATGGAGGTAGACAGGATGACTCCATTGTATCCTGGGTGTCGCCCCGAGGATACAAACACATTGCCAACAAGTATCGAGGAGACCAAGAAAATCGTGTGCCCTCTCGACCTACCACACATTAAATACCACGCATGCATCAATGATTGCGCACTTTATCGGAACGAGTACGCGGATAGAACCACATGTCTGGTGTGCGGCCAAGGATGGTACAAGAGAGGGAACAAGAAAGTTCCTCGAAAAGTGGTATGGTACTTTCCTATCACCCCCCATCTGCAACGATATTTCGTAGATCCTAAGGAAGCAAAGCTCATGCAACGGAACGCGGAAAGGGAGAAACCCGAAGATGATCCAGAGAAGCGCAAGATCCTGACACACCCTTCAGACGCTAGCCAGTGGAATGCATTAGACATCAAGTTCAAAGAGTTCGGGGGCGATGCAAGGAACGTCAGGCTAGGTGTGAGAACCGATGGACTCAATCCTTTTGGAAACCAAAGTAGCACGCATAACACCTGGCCCATGTTTGTATGGTCGTACAACCTCCCCCCGTGGCTGTGCACGAAGCAAAGGTACATACACATGAGAATTCTTATTCAGGGGCCGAAACAACCAGGTATCGATATGCATCTGTATCTCGGGCTATTGAGAGAGGAGTTAGCCAGCTTGTGGGACACGCCGGCTTGTACGTGGGATGCCTACACTAAATAATATTTCCATCTAAGAGCCGCGTTGCTCACGATGGTGCAGGACTATCCTGGTTACGCATATGTATCGGCCCAGGTGAACCACGGACACAATGCATGTGTCAAGTGCATGGATGAGACACCACATCTCCAGCTACCAAGGGATCTTGGGTCTTTGAAAACCGTGTTCCAAGGTACTCGAAAGTGGCTCCGCATGGATCACCCGTGGAGAAAACGCGTTGACATGTTTAATGGTAAGGGCGAGCTCGAAAGTGCCCCGCGTTAGAGGAGCGGCGAAAAAATCGAGGAGCTTTTGAATAATTGGGTAGATTGCCCTGCGCCGGGAAAAAAACAACCGAGGACAAAGCCGCTGCTGGGTGTATGGAAAGCAAGGTCTGTTTTCTGGGACCTGCTGTACTGGAAGGTCCTCCACACTCCCCATAGCCTCGATGTAATGCACATCACGAGGAACGTTACCGAGAGTCTGCTTGGCACTATACTGAACATGCCGGAGAGGACCAAGGATGGGCCAAAAGCAAGAAAGGACCTTAAATTGCTTGGCATCAAGAAATATCTTTAGTACCCTGATAGTGATGATGATGATGATGATCAGACGGAAGGGACTCAAGGTCGCCGTAAAAGAGTTAAGAAGAATGAGGTGGTGCTTCGCGCCGCCTGCTTCACTCTGAGTCTGGAGGAGCTCGAGCAGTTTTTCAGGTGCCTCCTAGGAGTGAAAGTTCCTCACGGTTTCTCGGGGAAGATAAGAAAATATCTAGACATGGCACAGAAGAGGTTCAGCGGCATGAAGTCTCACGACTACCACGTGCTGATGACGCAGATACTCCCCGTTGCGATCCGTGGGATAATGGACGACCATGTCCGTGAGACGTTGTTTGGCCTCTGTAACTTTTTCGACGTCATATCTAGGAAGTCGATCGGTGTGAAGTAGCTCGACAGGCTACAGGAAGAGATCGTGATGATACTATGCAAGCTCAAGATTTACTTCCCGCCCGCATTCTTTGACATCATGGTGCATATGCTTGTACATGTCGTGGATGACATCATCCAGCTCGGGCCGACATTCCTGCACAACATGATGCCGTTTGAAAGGCTAAACAGTGTCATCAAAGGATTCGTTCGCAATAGGTCCGTCCAGATGGAAGCATAGCCAAGGGTTTTCTGATCTACGAGTGCATCTCCTTCTACCGGAATTATCTAACCACCGAGAACGAGGATGTTGGAATACCCATGAATAAGCACCTCGGTAAGCTCGGTGGATATGGTCACCGCGAGGGCTACCGCTCACTGCATGTCGGCATTGATGGTCGACGCACCGACTTTGAAAGGGCACACCGAGTCGCGCTACAACACATTGAAGTGGTCGACCCTTGGGTGGAAGAGCACATAAGCTTAATCGAGCAGGAGTTGTCGACCAGGGCCGGCCGAGGAAGAAGGGAGACGTAACCAGAGAGCACAACTCCATCTTCACGGGTTGGTTCAAAAAAAGGCAACTGGACAATCCCCCACAAACGCCTTCTACGGAAGATCAAAAACTCATATTCTCCTCGTCGCAGGGCCCAGGGCATAACCTAAGAACCTATCAGTCATACGACATAAATGGTTACAGATTCTACACTGAGGAAAAGGATAGGAATAGCGAATATCAAAACTCAGGAATAACTATGTTATCCTTTGCCGATGACGAGACTACTGTCATGGAAAGATTCTACAGAAGGATCGAGGATATATGGGAGCTCGACTACTGTGGAGAGATCATACCGATGTTCCGTGTTAGATGGGCCAAGAACATGGAAAAGAAGGCCGGTATTTCACCACAATGGTTATACCAGATGCCACATCGACGAAGAACACCTCCACAAAAAATGAGCCTTGGGTACTCGCTAGCCAAGTTGACCAATGCTTTTTTATTACCGACCCGTCAAAGCCCAACCGTGTTGTAGTTAGGAGGGGCAAGAGGAGCATCATCAGAATGGAAGGATCCACCAACGAGCAAAACTTCGACAAAAATAGCGACCCGGAGATCGAAGAGGAATTTGACAAGTACTTCGACATGCCTACTACTAGTAAAGTAAGAAGGAAGACCACACTACCTACTATTCCATTCACAATAAGAAATCTCAAAGTGCACGGGCTAAAGTATTCAAACGCGACGAAAAAGGGCAAGAAGATTGTGAAGAGACGCTAGCAATTATGTGACTTTTTTGTGTATTAATTCATGTGGGTATAATGTGATATTAGTGTGGGTATTAGTTAGAGACTAAAACATATAATGTGATATTCATGTGGGTATACAAATTCACATTTGTGTGTGACAAGCTCACACACACACACACACAGATATATATATATATATATATGATCCAGGAGCATTTTTTGAATAAGTATGCATGTGTATGTTCTTGCTTTTTTTAAATAAATATGCATATGTGTGTATATGTTCTTACTTTTTTGAATAAATATGCATATGTGTGTAATTAAAAATATTTTTTAAAAAGGGAAAAAAAGTGTGAGACAGCCAGGATTCGAACCTGGCTGCCCCAGGTGCCCCAGGATAGATCCCACATATTTTATATGCATGTACTAGACCCTACATGATTTTTTTTGCCACTGGCTATTGTTTTAGAATGTATTATTATTGTAGCACTGCTAGCTGTTAATTGTGAATTTTGTTTAGGAAGAGCTATTATGAATGATAATATGATAATTGAAGAGATTCAAGGATGGAGGGTAACAGAGCTATAAACTGTTGCACTTGTATGCATGGGCTCAACTCTTCCATTAGAGTGTTTGTAGGGTTGTCATGCATTTAGGACTAACTGTGTTGACACTAGATTATTTGATTTATGTTTTTGCAAAAAGTTTAGTGTCACGTGCATAGATACAACATCCTATGCTTTGTTTGCTCTGTGTGGGGTTAGACTATATTCCAGAAAGCATTCTAATTGTTGGTTTGTTCTTGCTGACTAATATATGGATTCACTAACAATTAGACTTTTACCTAGCAAAATTTCCATTTTCACCTGTTGGTTGGAGGAAGTTTGATGTAGTGCCACTATAGCCATATATTTACTTGTAGATAATGACTAAAAAACAAGTCTAGTTACATCCGAAGTTTACCTCTAAGTAAAAGGTATTAACATTTGTGATGTAAATGCTTTCCAGAATTAGCTAAAAATCGCAAAAGAGTCAAACTGAGAGTGCAGGGAGAAATTCGCTTGATATATTTACTCAAGAGGGCATATTTGTATCATTGTGTTACAAGTTGCCTGACACCTGTGGATGCCATTCATAAAACTATGTATCACAAGATGATTTTGTAAGGTCTTAAGCAAGTTCCCCATAAATGCTCTAATACAAACACAATTAATTAGATAGATTTGGTATGCTTATCGAATTATTCTAGATGATCATTAAGAAAAGATTGACCACCCCCACATAGAACTTAACATGACTATCAGTATATGATATATTGTATGTGTACTTACCGTGCTTTCTAGGCTAAGAAACTCAAAGAAAACTATCAAAAATATGAATAAAACAACAATTCACCAAACAACCTCGTGTCTACCAATGCAACATGGCAATTAGTATTTGATAGACTAGTTATTACTATTTTGGTTTTACATGTTTACTAACTTGGTGAAACTTGGCCCTTAAGGCCTGTGATGGTGATCTGAGGTCATTTAATATAAAACGAACAGATTCTACACTTGTTCCATTTCCAAACACTCAATGATGAGCTTAAGTATATCATTAGTATGCTAAATCTGAGAGTAAGCTATTGTTTACTTGTATACTTGTATCTGTTATACTTGCTATTTTTAAAGTTGATGTATACTTGTTGATGGTACTTGGAGTGTATATCTATTATACATGTAGCTGATGGTACCTGTTATATATACTGAATGTTGATGATGGATGATGAATAATGGGGTCAATGCATGGGGCTGTCAATATGGGGATGGTGTGTTTTGTCTTGCAGGGATATATTTCTTCAATTGAGTTGCCCATTTCTCCCGAAGTGTCGATTCACTTCCGTTTCGGTTGAGAAATGGGCACTCTTAGGTAAAAAAATTAGCAAAGGTCATGCCACATTTTTTGGCCGAGATTTGTGCTAACTTTTTGCCTCTTTTTAATAGAGTGCAAACATGTCGGGCAACAACGAGGCCGGCCCTTCTAAGCACATGAGCATCGAAGAACAAGCTAGACAGGCCAACAAGTCATTCTGGCGGGGGTCCCAACAGGAGGAGGAGGCGACCGCCGCCAGAGCTGCTGGGGGCAATGAGGGAGGAGATCCTAATTACGAGGGGGATGAAGACGACTATGATGGAACTAGTGAAGGCGGCGAAGAGGATGACACCACCGATGGCGGCACCCACACGGATGGCAGCGAGCGCACGGATGGTGGTAGCGGCAACCCGGCCGCTTCTTAGAAGAAGAAGAGGAAGAAGAAGAAGAAGAAGAAGAAGAAGAAGAAGAAGAAGAAGAAGAAGAAGAAGAAGAAGAAGAAGAAGAAGAAGAAGAAGAAGAAGGAAAAGAAGGATTGGAAGGTGCCATTGCTCGCCACCATCTGTGATGAGTTCACTGAAGTCACAGAAAGTGGTTGTAGCATCCCAATTGTCTAACAATTGTAATGCTACTTGTCCTAGTAAGATATTGGCTACTTCATATAAATTATTGTGCATCATAATGATATCATGTTGATGTCATCATGCCACCTTGCATTTCAGCATCATATAAAACCCTCTGTCTTTTGGTTTTCCTCTCACATGCATTATTAATTGTATTTGCCTCTTGATATTGTATTTGGTTATTAATATATTGTTCAATGCCCAAGTTGAGTTGGGGGCATATCTTTTATTTCCATTCCACCCCCTTTCTCTTACACCACCTTATAATTCCACCATCCCTCTAACAATGAGCTTGCATTTCTTTTCCTTTCATATTTTAATTCTAGCTCATGTAGTTTGGGGTGGATTAAATCCTCTAAATTCTTGTGCTTGGTTTTATCTCCACTTCTTGGATATGCATAGAGTAATGCCATAATATTAATATTGTTTTCAAAAATAAATAATGGCATTAGTATTTTTGCATGGGCCATGCAAAATTCTTCACCACTTTTCTCTCTTTTGGTTCTTCTGTGGTTTTAAGGGATCCTATCTTGGGAAAACATCTACCACCATTACACCATCCTCATAATCTCATCCATCTCATTTTGCTCTTATTTTAATCCTCCATGCATGCATATGTGACCTTTTCCATCTATTCTTTTCTTCCTCTTTCTTTCTTGTTTCTCCTTCTCATTGTCTCAAGCAAGATCAAGCTTCATGCTTCTTGTTGGTTTGGCCTCATAAACAAATTAAAAATATAAATGCCTAATAAAACCTAACCTAATTTTTCCCTCTCTCTCTAATTTTCTCCTAAACCCTAAGTCTCTCTCTCTCTATCTCTAGCATGACCTCCATGCCCAGCCCCTCTCTCCCTAGCTGCTGGCCACCCTCTCCCTGGCCCACACCCAGCCACCCTAACCTAGACAAAACCCTAACCCGGGCCATGCCCATCTAACCCTAGCCTAGCTACCCCTTCCCTCTCTCTTCTTCTACCGCCATGCTGGTCCCACCCTGCAGCCACCTCGCCGCCCTGGGCCACCTGCAGTCCCTCCTGCTGCCGTCCAGCCCCAGGACAAGCCCCTAGCTGCCCCACGTGCTCGAGGAGAAGGAAGAAAAGGTGGCACCGAGGCCACCTTTATCTCCCCTGCCACGGGTCCCTCTCCTCTCTCTCCCTCTCACTTTTCCTTCCTCCCCACGCCTCTCTGGCCTCTCCCAGATCTGGCCGAGCCGCCCCTTCTTCTCCTTCTTCCTCTCCGACCAACAGCACCCGACGCCGGTCGCCGCTAGCACCACCTCGTCCCTGCCGTTCCAGCCGTGCAGCTCGACCTGGAGGTGGCCTGGGAGCTCGAGGAGGTTCCTCTACGACGCCCCGTCCACGCCAGCGCGAAGGAGAAAGCCCTAGCACCGCCAGATCCTCGCCGTCCTCCGAAACCCTAGCCCGCCGGAGCGTTTGTGTCATCGACGAACCGCCGCGCTTCTCCCCGATCCGACCACGCCAGGCAAACCGCGGTGAGTTCCTCGACCTCACTGACATGCCCCGCCTCGCCGTCGACGAATAGCGCCGCCGTTGCTTTTGTCGAGCGCTCTCAGTGCGCGCCGCTCGCCGGCATCTCCAGCCTCCCCGCGCCGCGCCACACCCTGTCTAGGCCCCCGCCATTCCCTTGACAACTACCCGAGCCAGCCGCACCGGTTAGCACCCTCCGCGCGCACGCCCGCGTCCCGGGATCGATCCCCGCTCGCGCCGCGCGCCGATTTTCCTCGCCAGACGAGGGAGAAGAAAAACAGTAACCCGGGCCGTGGTCATCTTACAAAAAGCCCCCCACCTTTTTGATTCCTGCAACCCGCGCTCCTAGAGACCCCACCTGTCAGACGCTCTGGTAGTATTGCAGAAAACCCCTCGGCTTTTCCCGGCCGCAACCCGCGCTCCAGCCTCAGTCCCACCTGTCAGCCCCTGTCTCCCTCACCGCTGTCACGTGGGTATGCGCCAGTTGGCCCACCCCGCAGTCTCAGTGGTTAGACCGAGACGCTGTGACAAAAGTATTTCCCCCGCGCGTGGCCCAGTCAGCACCAGGCCCACCCGTCGGTGACTGTGGCTAGAATTGCCTGGGTAACAAAAGTATTTGCCTGTGTCTGTTTTTTTAATTAAATCTTTTCCAAATTGATTTAAATTCAAATTCAAATCAGATTTAAATAATTTTTAAAATACAAATCCAAATAATACATGTAATATATGTTTTGGAATCAGAAAAATGTGAGGAATTCAAATATGCCATTCAAAATAATGTTTGAACACTTTAAAATTTCGAGATGATTAAAATTACAATAAAATGCCCTTTTCCTTATTTAATTAATAACTTTTGTTTTGTATCTCCAAATTCGACAAATAATATGTCTAAATCGATCAGCGCGACGAGCCCCTTCTATCTATGCAGTCCTTGTTCGGAATTGAAGCATGCATCATGTTTTTAATAAAAATCTGAACCGTTTATGACAATAAAACTTGGTTAAATGAATAATAAAATGATTTATCTCTTGTATCCACACCTCACCTTTGCCATGCTACTTTAATGCCATGTAAATTGTGCATCATTCATCATGGCATGCTTGTTTGCTTGACGCATTTTAATTCATATGCTTGTGCACTTTATTTATGTTGGCCCTTGTTTGTTTGGTTCTTCTTCGAATAGACGCCCAGCAGGAGAATTACCAGGATTCCCACGAGTATTACCCAGATCCATCTCTCGCTTCAACTGAGCTGCCAGGCAAGCACTACCACATGCTTGCATACATACAGTACCTATTGCCTCTATCTTATTCTTGCATCATTGAGTCGCGATTGCATTAAATTGAAACCCAAGTACTGCATAGCCTTCACTTTTAAACCACACCAAGCTTGTTCCGGTCCCATGAGCCATTACTACAGGAGTAGAAAAGCATGAGTAGGGTATGTGAGTGTTTGCTGGATAATGAGGTACCAAACAACATAACCTGAGTAGTAATGGGATAACTAATGAAAGAGGCACCGGTGAGCAATATCTGCTAGTTGGTTTTTCATGCTCACTTGTGTCCCGTAGGATCTGAGTACTTGATTCCTGTTCCTTGACTATTCGCACTATCCACATCCGGGAGGCCTTATGGACCCCCTAAGCTAGAGCTTGATTCATTCTTATTTCTTGGGGCCACAATTAGTTTGGGGATTTATTACTATCCTGTACTTATGCCATGTTACTGCTTTATTTAAGATTGTGCGAGGAGCACCTGTACTGTTTTGGATCGTGACACGTTTTCGCTGTATCGACAAGCCCAGTCATATTTTCGGGTTCCCAGTCGTTTACCGCCGTCCACACAAACCTTGGGTCCGTCTCGGAGCCGGCCAACTTCGTTGCGGGTAGCTTAATGGGGTGGCCCCCTGAAATATTTCTGAATCCTGTGATTGCTTTGTCGTGAATGCCTCGTTGGGTTTTGATTTGGTTTTTCCGAGGTTGATCGAGTGTGTGTTGCTATTCGTGCACCCCTGCAGGGTAAATCTTTCTGAAAGCCGTGTCCACGGATATGGACGACTTGGAGCACAGTTTCTCGATCATAGACAAGTATAATTAAAGTACCGCTTTTAAATTGACTAAGTACTTGACTAGTAAATAGTACAATATTCATGGAATGGTTAATAAAACTGCCAACGGATGATGGGGGTTGTTCGTCCGCTTCCTCGTTGGTAAGCGAGGAGGAGGATGGATCTGTTAATTATACTGTTATAACTGTTGTTCTTAATTCACGGACTTCCGTCTATCATTGGTTAGGCGGAAGGTTAGCGAGTATCTGTAGAATCGTTAGGTATTATCTTTTGCTGCAATTGCATCACCCCCAGGTTGTGTCCCCTTTAGTGGCATAAAGACTTGCTGAGTACCCCTAGGGTCTCACACGATAAATTGTTTGATTCAGATGAACAGGTGTACCCGCAAGATGGATACTGGTTGGAAGAGACAGATGATGTTGGCAACGATCATTCGGTGTAGAGATTTCGGGAACAGGGATCCGTGTGATCTGTGGGCGGGATGTGTTTATTTATGGGGCATCTTATGCCAATTTGATTCTTATCCGTACTCGGATCTTGTTTTCCGCTTCCGCCTGATACTCTGATGTGTGATGTATGAGGAGCTATCCTAAATTATTATATCTATCTAGGACATTTGGATCTTGCCGTATGGCGTTGCAATATTTCTATTTCTTTTAGCTGGAATGGCTCTGAGGACTGTTGTATGTGGCTTGCATACATACTCATTTGTGTATGTAGTTGATCCCTTCGCCTGCCGATTACGCCGCTCGTTCTTGTCCCGTTGTCTGAAAGTGGTTAGGACGGCCGAAAGGCCTACCGTGAGTGGCCCTGGGCCCCACCGTACTATTTTAACCACTTTCGTTCATCCAGGCATTAACTAAGAGCGTAATTCACCGAGGTAGTTACAGTGGCCAACCCATTGCGCCAGAGGCGTTTGCCAAAGGGTACGGCCTGCAACTCGGGTGCATCGTCCGGGAAAGCATGTCGATCAACACGAAGTACATCAGACATGCTAACAATGCAGCTTTGGTCGATAACCTCCTTAAGAAGCTTCACAAGCGATACAGATTCCCAAAGCGGTTTAAAAACTTGGAGAGAAAGAACCCGGTGAACAAACTAGCACTCACGAAGATGAGCAACGCCTTGAGCAGCTAGAAAACCCGGGTAAAGAATAGCATTGACAAAGGTGAAAGCTAGGAGGTTATTAGTAAGAAAAATCAGATGCTAGACGAAGAGGAGTTTCAGATATTCAAGGCAGATAAAGCTACCACTGACGCTATACATTAGACTAACTAGGGCAAGACTATGCGGGAATAGAACATAGGTAACCACCGGCTTGGAAGCGGTGGTTACAGAGGGAAACATGCCATTTGGGACAAGGAGGACGCCGAGCTTGAACGCCTGGGTAAAGACAACACTTGGCTTAAAATCACGGACTTGCAGCTTAGGTAATTTGTCTAGGCCCGCTACTACCTGGACAAGGAAACAGGGGAGTTCATCACCGATGATATGGAGGTGAAGGAATTCGAGAAGAAGCTGGTAAAGGAATTTATCGCTGATCTCAAGTCTATTGTGTTCTAATTAAAATAATGAAGTCAAGAATCTAAATGGGTTCACCTTTCCTTGTTTCTGCAGGAGGATGAACTGAGTCGTCCCCGGATTCGACGGAGCCAAGGGACATGGTTTTCAACAGGGCAACGAATGCTTACAAGAAGAGGGACAAGGGGTTACCTCCGTCCTCAACTGGCCATGTGTCCGGCTTCGGTACGAGCATGAAGTTCAAGGAGTACTACAAAGAGGACTCCAAGAAAAAAAAGGGAGAGGAAGAACGAGTCGGTGGCTAAGGATAAAGCCATTGTTGAAGAGCTGAAGATGAAGGTGCAGACACTGGAGGAGAAGGCTGTGGATGAGAAAATAGTGGACAAGTTAGTGGAAGAGAAGCTCCACGCGATGATCCCCCCCTAAGTTTTTTGAGGGGCTAACTGCTTAGAATACGGGAGGTCGACAGGGGCCGATACATCTACCTAGCTTAAGCGGCAGCAACTCGGGCATCAACGTTAACATGTCACCGGACCTGGTGACCCCGTTGGCCGTCAATGCCGGGATGCATCCGCTCATTTTGGTCACACTGATGCCTCCTCCCGCCAAAGATACCGATAAGGCGCAGCAGACGGTGGTGGTGCTTTGTGAGGAACCCGAGCGGGAGAATGCAGATGATGATAGGCCGGTCGCCGGCATTGGCCGTGTCTCTACATTAGCCGAGCTCCACGCCATCACCAAGGTAACTAATTAGTTAGTGCACATCATATCCTTTATGCCTTTGATGCATGACTACTGCCACCTCATGATGCCGAACAACAAGTTTTGCCTCAGGACACTTCTTGCGTACTCCTGCTTAAAGATGTCGGTGGTGAGTTGAAGGATGTTGCCAAGGGCACTCTCATACAACCGGTGAGCCGCACGATGCACAACAATCCAATTGATGATGACATGATGAGGGTCAGGTTGGCTCGGGTGTTGCCAGGGTGCGATGACATGGACCCCCCTTTCAACCTCAGGGAGCCGAGGAACACAAGACCCTTAGAGAATGCTACAACTGGCCCTTGACATGGCCGAAGTCCCATATTCGTCTTGTGGGGGGGAGCACCGATGCCACCTCTCGATCGATCGCCCGGCCACCACCTCGGAAGCCACCCATCGTCTTCACCACCATCATCCGTCACTAGCAACTCTTGGCAGCGTGTGTACCGCCCCATAGCAAAGACGTTGTGTCGCAATCGCCGTCGCCCCCGCTACCACCACCACATGATGGCAACCATGAAGATGATGATGAATTGGTCAACATTGATGACTTCATCAACATCAGCGCCGACAAAGGATTGTATATGCCTTTTGTGGATGAAGAACCCTTCACAGCTCGTGATCATCAAGCTGGTCAGCCAAATACATGCACGCAACGCTTGGTCTTCCATGGTTTTCTCAAGATATGCCTCCGGTCGCCGATCCACCATAGGAGAAACTGGGATTGGTTTTCAGCCCCAACACACTCCAAAAGGCAGCCGATGAGCTGATGGCAGTGGAGGACACTATTGCGAAGAAGAAGCACATGAAGAGAGGTAATAATAATAAGGGTGCGAGCCAGCCTCTTCTGAAGAGAATCCGAGCTCAGGACACCGTCGTCGTACCATCCCCACAATATGGCTTGCCCCGAGTGCATGTAGCTGGTGATCCAATATTGACTTCAGATATGCTCCACATCGCGGTTGGACCCATGTTAACTTTGCACGAGGGTGTCAAAACACTAGAGGGCCTCCTTCTTAAAGACAAAGATCCAAATTACCCGGATTTCATGGCCAAGGTGCCATTGGACATGGGCTTCATCGATGAACCCCCAGCGGATATATTCTTCATAGCGTACGAGGACATCTTCAAGCTATTTCTCACGAAACGGCTGGACTATAACTTGGTCCGCCTATACGCGCTCAATCTGGCGATCAAGTTCAAGAGAGAGAGTACCCTGGAAGTCGCGATAGTGGATCCCTACTACATGCGGGACAGCCAGTTGCTCGAAGGATCAGAGACACGGACCAGGGCGACGGCGTACCTCAAGAAGTTCATGGTGGATAACAAGAGGAAGGACACACTTCTTTTGCCTTTCTTTCCCGAGTAAGTACACACTCGCTCATGGTTGCCGTAACTTATGCATTTCTTATATATTTCTTCATTTGCTCTTTTTCCAACATTCCGTTCCAATTGTGTTGCGTAGAGACAAATACTGCACACTCACCGTCCTTGCCCCGAGGTATTCGCTAGCCACGTATTTCGACTCGAGGAGTTTGACGAACAAGAAAGACTACACCAGAATAAGGGGTGTTCTCAATGTGGCTCTCGAGGGCTACACCAAGAAGGGATGCACCTTCATAGATAAGGAGGAATGTATCAAGTATGGCAAACATGTGCTCAAGCACGTGCTCAAGTTCCCTTGTGTTAACCAGCCTATTACTGGTAGCACCAATGAGGCTTTCTACATCCTCCATCACCTTAAAGGCTATGTTTGAGATTGCCAGAACCTAACGCTGCCATCTAGTCTCTGAGGATGGGCCGAAACTTTGGCGCGAAGTGACGATGATGATCTTAGAGAAGACTTCCATCGCATTCAGCAGAAGTTGTCGCAAATCATCATTGAAGATGTCAACACAAGGGGGGCCTACAACAAGCCAGAGGGTTGAGTAAGAGGGAGATCGAAGAACGCCTCCGTAAGCAGGGTGACACAAGGGCATGGATGACGAAAGAGGGCTATCAAGCGTTCCCGAAGCCGAGTGAGAAGAAGAAGTCTTCATGATCGATGTGTGCCTCTAGCATGATCAAGTGTGTGTGTATATTCTGGATGGACGCCTACTGTAGTGTGTGTGTCATAAACTTTACTATCTTGTGGTCGTTTTATCGTCGAACTTATTACTTCTATGATGATCGTTGATGCTATTTTCTAGGTTTATGGATCCTTTGTTTTATATTTTGTGAACATATATATATGGATGTGAACCCTTTATTAATTCTTTTCGTTGCATTTTACTAATATGCCTTGTCGTCTATAGAGATGGCAACGAGGTGGTGTACATGGGTAGGGTTCCAGGAGTCTACAAGGAGTGGGAGGATTGTCACAAACAAGTGAACAAGTTCAGCGGCAACATCTACAAAGGATACGCAACTACAGAGGAGGCGGTAGCCAAGTGGAGGAACCACCTGTGGAAGAAGAACCGAATGAAGATATTGGTCGGGCTCATGCTCTTGCTCACCATCATCACAGTTGTATTCTATTTGATCCTAGTGTAGGTGGCGGTGACCACTTCATATTTGTAATGTGAGATGCATGATTTGAACTTTGTATTCGACACTTGTGTAAAAATTCAACACTTGACACTATATATGTATCTCGATCGGGCTTTAAGTGTGATGACATTATACTTGTGTTTGTATTATGTGTCGGTTTTCATCTACTACATGTGCAATGTACTGTTTATACTGATCTAGACAAATACTTTATAAATCCTGTATAAATACCTGATTATACACCTGGAACGTATTTTACTTTGAATACATGTAATATAGTCAATGGCGCATATATAAAATATGTATGTGGCGCATTTGCTTTTTGTGGCGCATATGAAGAAATGCGCCACTGAACATATTCCTGTGACGCATATGGAGAAATGCGCCACGGAAGTCTGAGACTTCTGTGGTGCATATCTATATGCGCCACAGAAAGCAGATATCAGTGGCGAGGTGATTGTGGCGACTAACATATGTGCCACAGAAGATAGATATACATGCACCACAGAAGAGTTGTTTCCTAGTAGTGAATCTCATCGAGTGGGCCCAGGGTGTCTATCCATAATGCGGATGGGAAAATCCTGATCTCGATGCATACACCTCAACAAACACCTGTAGAATACGTGATAGACACCTTTATGATCACCCTGTTATAGTGTGACGGTTGATGCAGTCAAACCAGCCTCAGGTTGCAGTGATTAAATATAATCTCATGATCAAAGGATTGAGTTACTATGTTTTCCTAGTTATCGTGAACTTTGTGACTGGATCATATTATAATACTATGGTTGGGTGTGTGTCCATCACATCATTCATCCAATGAAATGACCTCGTTGTTATTTGACACAAATTCCCATTATCGGGAAACCTCTATCATCGGTTGCCCAATGAGCTAGTCGACTAGAGTATACTCATATCTTTGTAGTAGTCCTGGAGCGGCGTGAGTCTCTGTTGGAGGGGCGGATAATCTCTCGGATTGTCCGGCCAGGGCCGGAGAGTTGGCCCGGGCCATATAATCTGCCCCTATAGGGCCGGATAATCCACCCCACCCCAAGAAGTTTCAAAGTGTGGCAAAGCGCGTTGCTCAGAGAGGGGGCAGACTTTCCTTCTGATTGTCCGACCAGGGCCGGATTTTTTGCCCGATACGGATAATCTGCCCCAAAATAGGGCTGGATAATCCGCCCCCAGAGAAGTTTGCTAAGGGAGCCTCGGCGTGACCTTCTGTGTGGGGGCAGAATATCCCTAGATAATCTGAGGCTAGGGTGGAGTTTTACCCTCGGTCGGATAATCCGGCCTTCACTTGGGCCGAATAATCCGGCCCCAGACTTCACCAACAACCATGTTTGGACAGGGGTATAAAAACCCCAATCACCCCTCTTGTCAGATCTCTTGATTCATTCGAAAGTACTGGTCTGTTGTAAAATCTCTCATTCAAGGTCTCCCACTTCAACCACTCGAAGGCTCTGATCTTTGGGTAATCGAAGGAGGATACTTCATTCATCGACATCATGAATCAAGCGCTTCACTTCCTCTCCATTCACTTGGAGATTTCTTGACCTAGTATTATCTAGATCTTGTGTTTTGGTTTTGATAATATTTGTTCTTGTGGCAGTTTGTTGTCATTACGGGAGCCTCCAATTTGGTTGTGGAGTTGTGCCCCGCTAGTTGTGTAAGGGCATCGGTTCCCGCCTCGAAGGGTAGCAATAGTGGAAAGGTGGATCAGGCCTTTGGTGGTGAGATCCATCGGAGAATAGGGTGAGGCCTATTGTGGCATGGTGGTCTTAGTACCGCCCACCCCTCCAACGCAGATGTACTTCCCTTAACAAGGAAGGAACTGCGGTAAAACAAATCATGTGTCTCCGCGTGCTCCACTATGGTTTCCTTGTTCCTCACTCTTACTCACCTTTACTCGCTAGTAGTTAGGTTTGCATATAGGGAAATTCTTCATAGTTGCATATCTAGAGAATTTACGTTTTGTGTCAAGTCTAAAATTGAAAAAGCATTAAAATTTGAAGTAGCACATATTCACCCCCTCTAGGTTCCCATACAATCCATTTCAATTGGTATCAGAGCCTTGGCTCTTTTTTCGGGCTTATCAACCTAAGAGAAGTATGGGTACTAAGGAAAATGGGAGTGAGGCTATGGACAAGGTCACAATGGATGACCTCAAGACATTGGAAACAACCTTCTTGAAATCCTTTGAGACCAAAATGAAAGAGATGCAGCAAATGATTGCTCGTCTCACCACATCTACAACCCCACCTCCATCTACCTCTGAGGCCACCACTCCACTATCTAAGGATAAAGCTCAAACTAACTCCAAGGAAGATGAGGTGGTGTGTAAGAAAAATAATGGCTCCGCTACCAAGAAGGGAAGTGGTAAGGAGGATTATAGTGAGGTTTCTCACCTATATTCTCCCGACCCACCTATCCCTCATCCTTATTTAAACAATAGGGGTGACCTACCCAACCTTACTGCATTTTCATTTAATCAATGGCAATTCTTAATGAAATCTCATGTGTGCAGTTTGTCGATTGAGATTTGGAGGATCATTGAAGATGGCCTTCATATTGGAGACTCCACCAACTTGACAAGAAGAGAAGTGGTGAACAGTCAACTAAATGCAATGGCTGTTCACATGATTCAGCTTGGTCTGGGTCCCAAAGACATGCCACATATTGAGCACTTTAACACCGCCAAAGAAGCGTGGGATGCTCTCACCGACTTGTTCATCGGCAATGAAAGCATGAGAAGAAATAGTTATGATTCTCTAAGCAATGAAGCTGAAGGATTCTACATGTTGGATGGTGAGGACCATGAAGACATGTATAGAAGGCTCAAGAGAATTGCAACAACATTTAGAAAGCATGGTGCCACTCATATTGATGATGCTTGGATCAAAATGAAATATGTGAGTGCCCTCATGCCATTTGATCCCACGGACTTGAAGAGTTTGCAAGGTAGACACAACTACCACCAAATGACTTCCAATGAAGTCATGCAAGAAATGGAGGCCTTCAAGGTAGTAGCTAAGAACGCAGAAGATGCTAGCGCTCAGGCAATTGGAAGGAAAAAAGGAGTCAATGTTGCACTAAAGCCCAATGTTGTTGAACAAGATGAGGATGATAGAGGGTTCGATGTTGTCTCCATGAGATGTCCCGAGGAGGTCAAGCGTGCTCATGGTGAGTACATGGCCTTCTACGCAAGAAACTTTTGGAAGGACCCAACTAAGGCTAAATCTGAACTTGAGCGCAAGAATGGGTCAAGTGGGTGAAAGGAGAATGGCCCAAAACTGAGAACTTGCTACAATTGTGGAGACCGTTTACACTTTGTGGCTAAGTGTCCCTATCAAAGTAGAGAAGATAATGGGGGCATGCTCATCCTCAAGGAAAAATCCAAGGCACCTCGGAAGAAGCCGTTCATCAAGAAGAGTGCTCCCTACAAGAAACAACCAAAGATTGTTTTGGTGGACAAGAAGAATACTCATCCGGAAGCGAAGATGAGGATGATAAAGATAGCACTCGAGAGGTGGCTGCAATAGCCACCACATCTACTCCCACATCGCTCTTCGACTACCCTAATGAGAACATCATCAACAAGAACGTCACTTGACTTATGACAAGAGGTTCCGAGGTATCACCTACTATTTCTTCATTTCCTAAGACCACTATGAATGTTGATTTGGATGACCATACAAGTCTTAGGGTAAAGGAAGAAATTATTGCTTTGGAAAAAAAATTACTAACTTGCAAGGTGAGCACGAACTTCATTTTGATGCTCTTATGAGCCAACTTGCTCACTCCGAAGAACTCCGAAGAAGAAAAGGGGAGAACTGAAAGAGAAGATGTCATGGAGATAGCCTCTATAAAGAATGCTCTAGAAGAAGAGGAGGAGGCTCAAGTCTCTCTAGAGGAGAAACTTTAGTTAATTGAGGCGTCTCATGAAGAGGTTGTTGCCCAGCTCATAAAGGAACGTGACAATGCTCTTGCTAAGGTAAAGAAATTAAAGAAGGAGATTATTGACTTTGGGGCTTCTCATGCTAGACCCCCAGAGGAATTACAGAAACTTGACATTGCCTACAAGGCATTGGAGAGTGAACACTCTACTCTAAATGAGTCTCGTGATCAGCTCCAAACTCAATTGGACAAGTATGATATGCCTAGCACCTCCACACCATCTTGTGGACATGAAGATGTTATTGAAGAAAATGCTAGATTGAAAGAATAACTTGTCAAGGGATCCCAACCCAAAGGTAAGGAAGTCCTAGATGAGATTCTTAGCAAGCAAAGGACAAGCAATGGAAAAGAGGGTCTTGGCTATGTTCCCAAGACAAAGAAGAATAAGAAGAAGAAGAAGAAGAAGAAGAAGAAGAAGAAGAGCAAAACTGCTCAAACAAAGACAAGCACCACAATTGACGACAAGACTAACTATATTGGTTTTGCAGGGGCTAATAATCCTAATTATGAATTATTTCGTGATTACTATGGTGATATATATGCTAGTTATGTTGGTGCATTTGATAGTTACATTTCTTGGTCTATTTGGGTTCCCAAGACCCTTGTCACTAACATGAGAGGACCCATTGAAAAATGGGTACCTAAAACCAAGAAGTACCTTTCTTGCAGGGCTATGCTTCTGGTGGGTCCAAATGGGTGCTCGATAGTGGGTGCACGAGTCATATGAACGGAAGCAAGGAGATCATCTCGGAGATGCGGCCAAACCATGATCATATAACTGTTTCCTATGGTGATAAGTCAAAATCTGAGGTATTGGGTCTTGGCAAGGTTGTGGTTGCCCACGATATCTCTCTCATGGACGTCATGCTTGTTGAGACCCTCGGTTACAATTTACTTTCTGTTCGTGCCCTTGGTAAGATGGGCTTTGCAGTTTTTATTGATGGTGATTTGGTGGTACTCATGTGGAGTAAGTCTCTAAAGGTCGCTTTCGTGGGATATGTCAAAAATGACCTGTATGTGGTCGGATTTTTGGGGGAAACCACTATAGACCCGATATGTCTTTTTGGAAAGGCCGACGCGGGTTGGCTTTGGCATCACCGTCTAGCCCACGCCAATATGAGAACTTTGCAAACTCTCCACAAGGGTGGCCACATCCTTGGACTAAAAGAAAGTGTTTCCTTTGCCAAAGATAGTGTTTGCAGGGCTTGTGTGAAGGGAAAACGCATGACTCTCCCCATTGAAGGAAGACAATTATTTCATCAAAGAGGATCTTGGAGCTCTTTCATGTGGACCTTTTTTTTCCTCCATCTCATAAAAGCTTCGGTGGGAAGAAATATTGCCTCGTAATCGTTGATGAGTATTCAAGATATACATGGGTTTATTTCTTCAAGTTGAAGAGCGAGACTCAACAGACAGTCATCGATTTTGCCAACGAGGTCCAGCGTCAACACAATATTCCTATATCTATTATATATTAAAAGTACATTACGGACTAACTAGAAATTAGAAAAAATACGTTAGAAAATCCCACAAAAAATAGAAACATCTGACCATCGATTCAATAAGTCTGAAAATATCAGCCAATGGATCCTAGGGTACCTTAAAGTTTCAAGAAATTACCCACCTTTGCCACCCTTAAAAAATACATCTTTCTCAAAGCCATGCCAATTTTTCCTCCGTCTTCCTCTAACCTATGTCCATCATGCATCCATAGCCGCCACGCATTATCGTTTCATGGAGAAGCCAGGATAAGGGCTGCTAGCACTACCGATCGGGAGGCGATGATGGTTTCCAGGAAAATTCTGAACAACGACTACTTGCTCGGCGAGAGACGCGGTCGGTAGCGGTTTAGGAGGAGAGAAAAGAAACGAGGTAAACGACGAAACCATTGATTGATTGCGCCCCATCCTCAACTTTTCTTCTGCCCGAGACACAAATTAAGATCGCCCAAAAAAAGTCACAGTGAAGCATAGAGCTGATCGATTTACAATTGCTAATCCATTGGCTCAGACTAATTTTCTTAAGTATATTATCAGAGTTAAAGACGAATTCTCCACTGTTTCAATATCAATTATCATGAAAATACTGCTTCATTGTTCTAGGAGTCACTAGACAAGAAATCGATATATTTTGTGTGCAGAGTCGGTGTGTGTATGCGTGCACCTCGGTATAAAGGACTTAAGCGAGCTATACCAGCTAGAAGCTAGGTGTAGACATAAACTTCTCGAAATTAAGGCAGACAACTCAACTTTTGGTCTTACACGGATCAATCGTCGGAAATATTTGGGACGAATTGTTACACTTTTTCTCTTCAATATGTAATTTATTTACACTCTCCATGAATTTAGATGATCTTGTGTATACTTCATTGGATTATTTTGATTTGTACATATTATTAGAGTAAAAGGCTGATTACCATTTGCTTATTGTCTTAAAAAATAAGGTTCTACCACAAGTGGCACCTCCAAAATAAACAACACTATATGCTCCAGCGGTCTCTCTTTGGTTAGATAGTCACTGGAAAAGAGATCGATCTATTTATATCAAGGTTCAGTGCGTGTATATGTGTACCTCAGTGTAAAACACTTTGGCAAGCCAAACCGGCATGAATCTAGGTCTTGATATAAACTTCCTAGAGACAAGGCAGCCAACTCAACTTTTGGTCTTACCCGCACGATCGAGAAAATACTAGGTACGAATCTGTTACATAGTATACTATCAATACCTATTTTTTCACACCGTTCAGTACGTGTAACAGTTGTTTCATTTTCTTCTATCAGAAGATATACTAGATAAACTACTTAGTTATTTTACCATTTCATTGTTTTGGCATATAATAGTTGTAACTCATTTTGCATGGTTAATTCTTACATAGTCTCTTACATAATTCAGGTTTTGCATAGTTGTTTCATTTTGCATAATATACTAGATTTAAGCATGTTTTGCTAAAAAAATTGCAAATAGTTTGAACAACTTAATTCCATGATTTCTTACATAATACAGGTGAAGCTACTCTTAGCATACACACAGTACAGAAGGAGTTGTTTGTCCTTTCTGATCTAAAAAATAGATGTGGCATATTTCTACCATAAGGAATTGTTTCGGCTTCTTTTCTCTGTGGACTTGAAACTTTTAGATGCATGTTTGTGGGGTCTAAGATCGTTCAATATATTATATTGTTCATGTGGGTTAAACTACTATATGTTTATTCTACTATTTCTCATCTTGCTGGATGCACTGGATATTTTTTGTTAAAGTAGAACAATCCATGTAAACAGAACACAAGGAGGAAGTTGATGTACAAGGAACAATCACTTTGGAAGTAGTAGCTAAGCATTCATTGTGAAAATATCCTAATTTGATGGAAGAGTAATTAATTAGAGTGAAGAACTATATTTGATGTTATTTATCTAACATGTATAGAAAACAAGATTAGCATGAAGCTTTTTGTAAGATATTCAAAATATTGAGTCATTGGTTAATTCCTCATGGACTTTTATGGAGAAGCAAAGTTATATGTTGTGCGATGGTTTCATGTGATAAATGTATGCTTTATATGAGTTATGTATGTTTGGTTTATCAAAATATTTACTCTAAATTAAGATGGCTAACCAGTATGATAAGTTGTAAGAGTATTTTGGTATACTAATACAATACTATTCACTCTAAGGTTTCTATGGTTTCTCTCAAACAAATTTTCTTCACATCAAACGTACTACTAAATGAAGAGTACTACATTAATATTTCTTCTATGTAAGAAATTATAATGGTTATCCATTTTTGTATTACAATTATGCATTTCAGACTTGCAAGAAATTAATTGTTACGGATTGTTGTATGATTTTTGTTATGAAATAAAGTGCATGTGCATTTCATGCTACTATAATTTACTATGTGGAGTGTATAGATTTTGATGATGTTCAACTAACTTGTAATGTGAAATTATAAGAAATCAAACAAAACATACGTATCAACAATGGGCTCGAGTGACCCAAGACGGTGATATTCAATCAGTGCATAGATTTAGAGATTGGATTACCAATCAAAATTCTGACGACATATGAGATATTGGATATGCATCTCACTCTCAAACAAAATAAGAAGAAATAGTTTATACCTAGGAAAAAAATGAATCACAAGCAAAATGAAAGACACATTTCAATTGAATAAAACTTTATTTAGTCGATTAAGCAATATCAAATGCATTTCTAACATACAATATTAGATTTTAATTATAATTTCCTAAATTAGAGACAATATCATGCTGGAAAAATAATAAAATTATATACTTCACTTTACTTTTGGCATTCCAAAATTTAAATGTGGCACCTAGAATTGTACAAAAAAATGAGTTGTTACTAATTATTATAATTATAATAATAGAAAACTACAAGTCAACAGCGTTGAAAATTTGCATACTTTTATGGATTCTTGGGCGTCTCTCAGATTGTCTATATTTTTATCATAACCAAAAAATATATTTGTATTAATAATATTCAGACAAAAAATTATAAGCACATGCATAATATTGTTGTTATAATCAAACATTTTTAACAACAATAAAACTAAATGACAATGCTCTTAATTTATTAGTTTTTTCAAAACATATACAATTCATAGTCAAGTGTTGCCCGCGCATGTGCGCGGGCCATTGTGCTAGTTGGCAATTAGAAGCGATAACGGCTCCGAGTTCAAGAACTACACTCAGAATGAATTCCTAAGTGAAGAGGAGATAAGACACCAATATTCCGCTACATACACCTCTCAACAAAATGGTGTAGTTGAGAGGAAGAACTGGAATTTAATGGATATGGCAAGATCTATGTTGGCTGAATTCAACTCACCATATAACTTCTGGGATGAAGCCATTTTCACCGCATGTGACTCATCCAACCGGCTCTATCTTCACAAAATCTTGGACAAGACACCTTATGAAATACTTACTGGCAACAAGCCCAACATCTCCTATTTCCGGGTATTTGGTTGTAAGTGTTTCTTTCTCATCAAAGGAGTTCGTTTATCTAAATTTGAGTCTAAGGCTATAGAAGGTATTTTCGTTGGTTACGGTGCCGAATCCCACACTTATAGAGTCTACAATAAGCTCTCCGAAACTGTTGTAGAATCTTTTAGTGTGGTATTCGAGGAAAATGATGGCTCCTGTGCAGGGAAAGTTGATGTTTATGATGCAGATGTTAAAATACCCCAAGATGCCATAAGAATAATGGGCGTGGGATTCTTTCGCCCCATTGAGGAACCCCTTGTGGCGGATCGAGGAGGACAATGTTCTACTCAAGTAGAGCCCTCATCGACACAAACTCAACATGCTCCAATAGCTGGAGAAACTTCTACACCATCACCTCCAACTATTGATGATCAACCATTATCTACTCCAGAAAGCTCCAGGCCGGATTATCCGATCGACACCGGATTATCCGACCATGCTACATCGAATGCACGGACATAACTTATCAACCAAAAAAATGATGCACCTCTGAGGCCGGATTTTCTGGGCGACACCGGATTATCCGGCTCCTCTCCAGCTCGCGGTACAAGCATCAAAGACAGACAAGAAGGACCAAGTACTCCCAGGCTGGATTATCCAGCCACTCCCTCGGCCGGATTATCCGGCTCGGAATTTTCAGAACAGCAGCAGCCTCCTATTATGGCTGATCAAGCTGAAGATCAAGGTCAAGCTAGTAGTCCGAACAAAGACTCAAATGATGAAGAGATTCCTCCAAGAAACAATAAGTTGAGTGAACTTCGCCGCAAAGCTCGTGCAGAAAGGAATCTTGAATTGAGAGGTCACACTCTTTATAAGGTTGTAGGTGATCTCAGACAGAGGTTTTCCACAAGAGGGAGCTAGCAAGCTTTGGTGAGCTTCAAGCTCACATATCCATGGTGGAACCCAAGAAAGTGTTTGAAGCTCTTGAAGGTCCGGACTAGGTTCCTGCTATGCATGAAGATTTAAATAATTTCGAGCGCAACAAAGTCTGGAAATTAGTAGAGAAGCCCAAGGATTACCGCAATGTTATCGACACTAAATGGATATTCAAGAATAAGAAAGATGAAAATGGCATTGTTGTAAGGAACAAGGCAAGGCTCGTGGCACAAGGCTATTCTCAAGTTGAAGGCATCGACTTCAGCGAGACTTATGCTCCAGTGGCTCGTCTTGAGTCCATCCGTATCCTTCTTGCATATTGTTGTGGTATTGCCAACGAGTACGCCATGGAGGGGTCCTCATAGTGCGTGTTTAGATACGTGGGGTAAGGCGAAGAGTTGGTGGGTACGAGGTAACACAGCTTACCCAGGTTCAAGTCCCACAACGGTGGTAGAACTCTACTCCTGCTATAAATCACTATAATGTCAATACGCCGAGTTACAGAGATAGGTTCGCTGTGCAAGGTGTTGCACGTTGTACGCTGCAATCAGAGAACTTGTGCCCTAAAGGCTCCCGCAGGCTGGCTTATAAAGGCGCCAAGACCTAGAGTTTACAGGGAAAGGTCCTTGCCGGACAAGGTAAAGAGTCCTACACCTATACAAACTAGTCTTCCGTGTCTTGTACTCCAAGGCTCCGAGTATGTCGGTGACTCCTGCGTAGCCTTCCTTTATCCGACATGGGCCTCCCTTCAGGATCCGTCTAACTAGGTCGCCCAGCAGGCCATAGTCCTTGCTACCAACTATGGGCCACCCGGGTTAGGCGGATTGGTCATATGCTATGAGGATACCCATATAGCACATCCCCAGCAGTAGCCCTGGAGGACTTTGAAATCTTGCGCCATCTCGCTCGTTGATCTCCATATATCCCGTCTAAGTGATGCCGGCAATTCGTCAAGCAATATCTCAAAGGTCTCCCAAAGAACCATGCAATCCTATCCGGCTTCGCAATGTAGCCGGAGATTCATTGAGTCTTTGTTTCCAGAGTCGGACGATCTCCGTCTTTGATGGAATCTTCGGGCATGACCCTTCACTGCAGCTGTCAGGAGGATGACGTAGGGTACAACCTATGCTACCTCGAAACTCACAGAAGGAAAGAATTAATCATTAGCTATTTTCACGCGCGCGATATCCGAAATGGCGGAGCGGCAAAAGACAGAGGGCGTGGTGCAATTACCGCACACGTTCACTTCCACGTCGAGAACGTTCCAACCATCAAATCTTTTTGCACGAATCTTGACGTGATGCTTATATCTTCAGTCAATTTGTTTCCTTTTACCCGCATTCGCTTCCCAGTCTTCGTCTTCCTCTAGCCACGTGACCGTTCGAGCTCTTCTGCGAAAAACCCTAACCAGAGCCTTTTCTTCCTCCACACACTCCTCATCGTAATGGCCTCCAGCAGCTCTTCTCCTTCCACGACAGTGATTCCCAAGGCTACGACGGAGCCATCCCAAGGAGTTGTCGTTCCGCCAGAGGGGGTGGTCGTCCCCGTCTCTGCCGTGACGGAATCCGCCGGTGATGACCAAGAACGAGTGGTGCCCGAAGCCGCTGAAGAGGAAAACGACTCCCATAAGGGGGTGTGGAGAGGTTCTGATCTCTCCGTCGAAGATCTCCAAGAGCTGATCGACGAGGGGTATCTCCCTGCGACAGAGAAGTTTATTTGGCGGGCGGCGCCGGCCAGCGAGGTGGTCCCTTCTCCCCAAGGCGGAGAGAAGGTGTACCTCAAATCTTAGCTGGTACGTGGCGTAAGCCTGCTAGTCTCCAACTTCTTCCTGGATGTCCTTTGACACTTCCGAGTACTTCCCCACAGCCTCTCTCCCAACAACATCCTAGTCCTTAGTAACTTTGTAGCTCTATGCGAAGGATATCTAGGGATCAAACCTAGATTAGATCTGTTTGTATTTTTTTTTCACGGTCAAGAGAGTCTCCGTAGAGTCCAAGGATGAACTACGGATCTGCAGAACCATTAGCTTCAAGATCCGACCTAGCCGGGGCTTCCCCAACATCATGGGGCACGAGTCTTGCAAGAACTGGCAGCGCACGTATTACTATGAGCCAGATATCCCTCTGCTAGACCATCTTGAGACCTACCTCGACTTCGTCGATGGAGCTGCCACCGAAGTGCCCGCATGGCGGACCCCAGCCTCTCTTCCCTCCGATGACGAAGCCAATCGTGCCGTAAGGCGGATCGAATGGCTCGTAGATGGAGGTCTAACGGGCTTGGACCTAGCCATGTGCTGGTATGTTAGGCGGATCCAGCCTCTGGAGCACCACGCCTAGCTGATGTGCAAGAATAGCCAAGACAGGAGGGATCCCATGCGAATTTCGCGGGATAACTTCTCTACTAACTCGATCAAGCTCTGGCTAAAGACATCGTCAAGGTGAAGGACAAGAAGCGTGGCTTCAATATCACCTTCGATATGTTCGATTATGGCACATGCCCAGAGGTAGCTTCTGTTTCCTTTGTTGCTCGTTATATACTCTAAGGTTTTTCTGTCTTGAAAGTTGTCCATCTTTAACACTTCTCTGTATCCCAGCTGGCGACCTTGGCGGCGGATCAAATGGCCTCCCAGGTCTATGATCCAAAGCTGAAGCATATCCATGTGGTGTCCGACGATGACGCCTCCAAGGATCAACTAGCTCCGGCAACGCGAAAGCGGAAGATCTCCACCTCTAACGTTGCTGCCGAGGCCAAGAAGAAGAAGAAAACGGAGAGTGGAGTCTCCAAACAATCCACTTCCACCTTAGAGGTGGAGAAAAAGAAGAAGTCCACCGGCATTCCCCTCACCAAGGCTCCTGCCGTGGAGTAAGTACTTTCATTTTCTGACTTGTGCTTTTTAGCCAATACCTTTTTTCAACGCTTGTACTTATACCTTGTATGTTTTAGGAGGAAAGCCGGTGTTAGTTTGAAGCGATCCTCCAAATGTGTTGGAGGGTCAAAAAACATTCATGACATGTTGACCAAGGGTCCATCCGCCAAGCCCTCTCCCACCACCGCTCCCCCTACTCCTGCCACCATTCCCTCTGCTGGCCCCGCTGGGCCGTCATCTCCCGTCATCCCTAAGCCTCCACCATGGAGATAGATATCAATCCAAACCTTGATGTCTTAGGCTCTGTCAAGGCAGACGTTGATCCCAGCGGCCAGGCAACACAAGAGAGCACCTCTTCTAAAGTGGCTGAAGCTCCGGCTAAGTATGCCACCGAGAAGGGGAAGGAAGTAGAAGAGGTGGATGTGGAAGCTGTGATTGAGGCGGGAGCCTCCACGCCATCTACTACCTTGAAGGTGCAAGAGGCAGCTAGGGCTTCATCCATGCCTCTGGCTTCGACTTCTCCATAGGCTGCGACTCCTTCGACATTGAGCCTAGATGATCTCATCAAGCAGGCCGACGCAATCTATAAGAATGCTCGGACCTTTCGTGATTCCTACGCTCATCTGGCCAACAATCTCAGGATCATTGCCATCGTAATGTTTTTGAACTTCACTTGCTTTACTTTGTGTAGTATATCCCACTGTAGCCCCCGAGCTCTTAGGCGAATAAGTCAATAGTTATTGGCCTGAGTGCTCCAGAGAACTAAGCGTAGACCTTGTCTGTGTAGCCCCCGAGCATTTAGTTGAAACTGAAAAGTTTCGACTAGATCCTCTAGAGAAACTAGCTTACTTTTAAAATAGTGTACTGTACCCCTGAGCATTTAGTTGAAACTTGAATAGTTCCGACTAGATGCTCTAGAGAAGCTAAGCATGTTTATATCATGTGCAGAATGAGAATAAACGGAGGATAGCCGCCAATAAGAAGTTTGTTGCTATTCGGAAGGAGCTGGATCTTGAAAAGGGTAAAACCAAATTCCTGAAGGAACAGATCCAAAATAGCCAGAGTCTGTTTCCAACAATAGCTCTTTGCTTTTCTCATTGCATTATCCCTTCCGTCTTCTGATAGCACTTCGTGATTTCCGTATTACAGAAGCCATTGCCAAGGCCAAGAGCATTGTCGAGCAATCCAAGCATATCTAGGAGCTCGATGATGAAAATAAGATTCTAAAGTAGGACCTGGCCGAGGCTGTCAAGGGGCATGATGCAGCGATGAAAGCTATGCAAGAATCCGCTGACACCGAGATGCAGTTCCTGAAGGACGAACTTGCACTGCTCAAGGAACAGAACCAATCTACCAAAGAGCAGAATGCTAGGAATCTTGAGGCATTCAAGATAGTCCAGAAGGAGCACGATGTCTTGGCGGAGACATGCCAGCAAGCGGAAACGAGCATCCTCGTTAACCTTTCTCCGTCTTGGTCTTTTTCTCTAAGTAGGACAACCATTTGACTTGTTTGTACTCATGGTCTTTGTATGCTTGTGCAAACCACAGCTCCCATTGGCTTAGACAACTTGGGTGAGGGTGCTCCAAGTCCCAAGGAACACATGATTCTTGCCAGCAACTTCGTTGGCACCTGCATCGCCCAAGCCAAGGAGATAGCTCAGCCTCTAGGCATCAATATCAAGCCGGCGGACTCATCGGCCAAGTATGTGGAAATCCTGCACCGAGCCCCCGAGAAAATCAAAGACTAGAAAGCCTCCTATGTCCGGGATGGTGCTAGGATGACGTTGTCCTTGGTCAAGGCTCACTATGATAATGCCGACATCGACTTGGTGACCTCTAGCATGCGCAAGATGGACGAGGAAGGACAAGTGATCGACAGCAATGCTATTTGGAACTCTCTTCCCGGCTTTGATACTAGGGTTGCCAAGATGGTCAAGGATGATGTCTTCGTGCCTGCCGAGATCCTGGATAACGGCATGTCCTCTTCTGAGTCTAGCCCCTCTCCTTCAAAGTTTAACGAGCTCTCCCGGCCTGGTTTTCCTGACGATGCCACTACGAAGCCCCCTATAGCAGAGCCATGAAAAACAATGTCTGTATTAAATGTATCTCTGCAGAATGTATGTGTAAAAAACTTATATTTATCTAAGGCGGAAAACTTGTATTCAAGCTTCCTGCAACTTATCTGTTTCCAGCATATGTATATGTTTTTTAAGCAAGTGTTGGCTTATCCATTATTCTGGTTCGTATGCTTGACCTTTCGTGAGATGGAAGACTCTCAACACAGAACTATGCTCTTAGGTGATGATGCTTAATAGCACCATCCAGAACCTAAGAACAAAATCACCGGCTTTGAGTGCCGAAAAGTCACTACTCCTGAATTCACATAAAAACTTCAGAAAACGTGTAGACCAGAAAACTTAAGCTAATGCCCGTAGGCAGAATTTTCACAAGGGCAAATGCAACCTTGCGCATAAAGGGTTTATATGATCCAAAAATGAACACCTAAAGGATGTAAAAGACTCAGAGAATATGAGTGAACCAAATTCTTTGTTTCATTGATCATATAAGAAACTTATTACATAATATAAATGTGCTAAGTGTAAAAGGGACGTAGCTGTGCTATGTTCCATGGCCGATCTGTCCCCGGGTAATCATCATCGGAGTCACATTGCTTGCGCTTGCGATTTCTTGGCCTATCTTTCCACTCGCACATATCGAAGAGGTAATAGGAACCATTGAGCAATGCTTTGCTTATGACGAACGGTCCTTCCCAAGGCAGGGATAATTTGTGTGATTTTTCCTACTTGAGTCTAAGCACGAGATCCCCTTCCTTAAACGAGCGATGCTTTACACGGCGACTATGGTCGTCGTGCAGCTTCTGCTGGTAGACGGCAGATCTCTAGCATGCCAGCACGTGCTCTTCCTCGAGTAGGTCCACAGATAGCCGTCTGGATTCTTTAGCGTCATCTTCCTTGTAGGCGGAAACTCTTGGTGCATCGTGGAGGATGTCGTATGGGAGAACTGCTTCTGCTCCATAAGCCATGAAGAAAGGAGTCAAGCCGGTAGATCTGTTAGGTGTTGTTCGTAAACTCCACAAAACAGATGGTAGTTCCTCCACCCAGGCTCCTGCTGCTCTATGCAGCGGTTCCTCCAAGCGTGGCTTGATTCCGTGCAGAATTAGTCCATTGGCCCTTTCAACTTGCCCATTTGACTGTGGATGTGCCACAAATGCTAGGTCAAGGCGGATGCCCTTCTCATGACAGTACTCCTCAACTTCTCCGAGAGATAAATTTCTACCATTGTCGGTGATGATGCTATGTGGGAGACCAAATCTCACCATTAGATCCCGGACAAACTTTAGGGATATTGCCCCACCAAGCTTTCTAATGGGTTTAGCTTCAATCCATTTTGTGAATTTATCCACTGCTACTAGCAAGTGTGTGAATCCACAGGGTGTTGTCTGCAAGGGCCCCACCATGTCCAGCCCCCAGACTGCAAAGGGCCAAGTTATTGGTACGGTTCGCAATTCTTCAGCTAGAACATTTGGTTGTCTTGCATAAAACTGGACCCAAGGCATGTTTGTACCAACTTGTCGGCGTCCGCCTTGGCAGTTATCCAGTAGAATCCTTGTCGGAAGGCCTTGGCCACCAACGATCAGGGAGCGGCATGATGCCCGTGATCTCCAAGATGTATTTCTCTAAGGATTTCAATACCTTGCTATTGGGAGACGCACCGTAGGAAGACTCCTGTGGTACTTCTTTTGTATAGCTGGCCGTCAATGATGATGTAACCTTTTGCTCTACGTACTATTTGTCAGCTTTTGACTTTGTCAGTGGGCAAAGTTCCGTCTTGTAGATAATCCATGAATGGCTTCGTCCAATCCGAGAGGTCACTGTTACTGCATTAACAAATGAGTCCACTCTATCCGGGTTGTTGGGGTTCGCACCTTTCACGGATGGAGTCTGTTAATGCTCCAAGAAAACGCCTGGCGGAATTGGTTGACGGGCTGATCCAAGCTTTGACAGTAAATCTGCCGCCTCATTATCCTCCTTTTTTATGTACTTGACTTCGTAGTCGTCAAAGCACTTGGCTATTTCGTCTACTTTGTCTCGATATGCTGCCATCATAGGGTTCCGCGTGTTCCAGGTGCCAGCTACTTTCTGGGCAACCAAGTCGGAATTTCCACAGCAAACTATGCGCTTGATGCCAATATCCTTGGCTACGCGAAGTCCGTGAATGAGGGCCTCGTAGTCTTCCATGTTATTTATAGCGTTGAAGTGGATCTGTAGGACTTATTGCAACTTTTCTCCTGTTGGTGATTGTAATAATACACCAGCCCCCGAGCCATTGAGTAACT
Source organism: Avena eriantha (assembly GCA_910589775.1). Lineage (NCBI taxonomy): Eukaryota > Viridiplantae > Streptophyta > Magnoliopsida > Poales > Poaceae > Avena > Avena eriantha. Next base: position 217,816,177 of record OU342742.1, read on the forward strand.
TGGATCCGTCAAAATGCATGACCCAATACTCTGGTTCTAGCACAGGAGTGTCTTCCGGCAGCTCTGTCCAATCTGCAAGAAAATCTGCTAATGCTTGTGATTTGATAGCGCCGCGTCGCTTGTAGGTGATGTCGAAGGCGGCAAGTTCAATGCCCCACTTTGCCACTCTCCCTGTAGCGTCGCAGTTGTTGATGATGTCGGACAGTAGAGGACAGTGGAGCTTTGCTCACTACTGTGATGGGGTGCTCCTGGAAATAATGCCTTAGCTTACGTGAAGAAAGGAAAACTCCATAAGCTATCTTCTGGTAGTGCGAGTAACGCTGCTTGGATTCCGTCAAGACCTCGCTTACGTAGTAAACGGGTTGCTGAACTCCATATTCGTGCATTGGTTCCTTGCGCTCCACCACGATGATGATGCTGATTACTCAGTTGGTTGCCGCCATGTAGAGTGACATAGGCTCCCTTGGTACCGGTGCTGCAAGTATAGGTGGGGAGGAGAGTATTCTGTTCAACTCCTAAAGTGCTGCGTTAGCCTCATCCGTCCATGTAAATTTGTCCGCCTTCTTAAGCAACTTGTAGAGCAGCATAACCTTCTCACCAAGTCGGCTGATGAACCGGCTTACTGCTGCAACGCAGCCTGTGAGCCTTTGTATGTTCTTCAGGCAAGTCGGGTGTTTGATGTCGAGGATGGCCTTGATTTTCCCTGGGTTCACCATGATTCCGCGATGTGAAACGATGAAGTCCAATAGTTTGTCGGATGGTACCCCGAAGACACACTTCTTTGGGTTCAGCATCATGTTGTATTTCTAGAGATTGTCGAAGGTTTCCTGCAAGTCAGCGATAAGATCATTTGATTTCTTTGACATTACCGTGATGTCGTCCACGTAAGTGTGTATGTTGCGACCTATTTGGTCATGCAGGCAATGTTGCATCGTCCGCTGGTACGTAGCACCAGCGTTTTTCAACCCAAAGGGGATCATGACGTAGAAATACGTGTCGTAGGGTGTGGTAAACGAAGTGGCCAATTGGTCCGACTTTCGCATCCGGATCTGGCGGTATCCTAAATAGGCATCGAGAAAACACAGAAGTTCCAAGCCAGCCGTCGAGTCAATGACTTGGTCAATGCGAGGCAAAGCAAACGGATCCTTTGGACATGCTTTGTTCAAGCCGGTGTAATCAACGCACATTCTTAATTCATTGGTTCCCGTTTGGAGGACAAGTACAGGATTTGCCACCCATCGGGTGTGAATAACTTCTCGGATAAAGCCAGCCTTAAGTAACCTAGCTATTTCTTTGCCTATAGCCCTTCGTCTTTCATCACCAAAGTGTCGTAGAGGTTGTTGCACCGGTTTGGCATTAGGATCAATATTCAAGTTATGCTCGGCAAGTTCCCTAGGTACACCTTTCATGTTGGCAAGTTTCCAGGCAAGTATGTCTCTATTCTCATGAAGGAACTCGATGAGCGTGCTTTCCTATTTGGGATCCAGGTCCGTGCCAATGGCGGTGGTCTTGGAGGAATCACCTTCGACAAGCTCCACCTGCTTGGTCTTGATGGCGGCCTTGAAGGCGGGTTCAGCAGCAGTGATCTGCTTCTTCGAAGCCGGCATCTCCGAGGCGTCGACCTGGTTCTAGATCTCCTTGAACTCCTCACCATAGAGGACTGCTTCGGCGAAGGCGGCTTCGCTGAGCTTGCACTCCCGTGCCTTGGTGAAGCTTCCATCAACGGTGATGATGCCATTTGGTCCGGGAATCTTGAGTTTGTTGTAGACAAAGCATGGCCTTGCGAGGAAGGAGTGGAAGATGTCACGTCCGAAGATGATGTGTTACATGCTCTTGAAAGGCACCACATCAAAGGTCATGCGTTCTTGGCAGTAATTGTTTACATCGCCAAAAGCAACCAGAAGCGTGATGCAGCCTAGGGAATTTTCTTGTCAGCTCGGGATAACCCCATGGAACACGGTGTTGCTCTTTCTTAGCTGGGTCTCCGTCAAGTTCATGTTATGTATTGTATCCAGGTCCATGATGTTGATGCTGCGTCCACTGTCCATGAGGCACTTGGTGAACTATGTGCCTTCAATCAAAGGGTTGATGACCATGGCATATTGGTTCTCTGCTGGGAAATAAGTTCTGGATGATCCTTCCTATCCCAAGTAATTGGAACTTCCGACCACCTGACGTACTGGGGAACTGGAGGGAGGGTAGCCATCAGTATCCTCAGAGAGGTTTTCTAGGCCCGGACGGTTGGTATACCAAAGAAGGTGTGGTAACATGGAGCCTTCGTTTCAAAGGGATTTTCCCTTTATCCTCTCCCTTGTCGGAAGATTTTGGGTCCACGTCTTCGTCCATATCGGTTGATTCCTTGGGTTCCTCCTCCTTCTTCTTCCCCTTGCCCTTTCCGCGGGGTCTGTTCTTCCGACTTTGCTTGTAGCCAGACTCAGGGTCCTCCTTGAGATCATTAACAAACTTGCACTGGCGATTGGTGTGGGTGTATTTTCCATTAGCGTCGAGATGAACGAAGCACGGCATATCGCGGTACTCTTCGTATGTTTCGGGAACGCGGGGCGCTGAGGGTGTAGTGTCACTCCTCTGCTGGCCACTACTGGTTCCTCGGCCACGTCCACGCTGTCCGCCATTGCCTCTGCTAGTGAATGTTGCGGCGACCATGTCGGCTAATTTCTTCTCTTCGGGTGGATTCTTCCACTTGTTTTTGTTGTTCTTCTTGGCCTGGGTAGGGATTGCTATTGCCGACAATGATCCATGTGTGTCGTCATCAGCAGTGGCGAACTCGCTAGCCATGGCGATCATTGCGTTGAGGTTGAGGTCATTGTTTTCTTGCCTATGCTTCAACGTATGCTGGAGAAAAGTACCCTTCTCCAGCCCATCAATGAAGGCAGCCATAGCGGTCTATTCGTGCACCCCTGCGCAGGAATTTTTCATATCCAGCCAGCGAGAGAGGTAGGCACGGGAGGTTTCATCCTTTTCTTGCACACACCGTTGTAGGTCTCCGACAGTGCAGGGACGTTTATACGTACCTGTAGCACCCCGGTAAAACCACTACTAGAAAGTTGCTTGCTATATCTGTTTTGTGCATCATCATGACCGCATGCTCATGTCATCTTACCATATTGCATTTGAGCATCGTCATGTCATCATGCATATTTTGCCTAAAACTATTTCCCAAAAGCCTGTTTTCATTTTCTATTTGTCTTCCTCTTTATTTCAAATGTAAAACCCCGGCCGTCCGGATATTTTGTTTTGCCTAAAAATTATTTACAAAAGGTTTTCAAATAAAGCAGAACAATAATAAATAAAAAGTTTATTTTAAATAGGGAGGCAGCCAGCCAGGCCCAGCCGGCCACCTCCAAACCCTAACCCAAACCTAGACCTACCCGACCCACCCCGCGCCTGCACCCGACATGGACACGCTCCCGCGCACCGCCTGAACCACCGCTGCAACACCTCACCCCGTGTCCGTACGCACGAGCGGTGCACCGCACAACACGCCTCTCTCCAAGCTCTTGCCTGCCCCATGCCCGATCGAACCCTCCCGCTCGCTGCCTCTTGGTCCCACATGTGCAGCGCGTGACTGTCCACCAAACCACCCCATCCACCCGTGGGACCCACCAACGAATCGCACGGCCCCTCCCGCTTTGCTCTGCCTCTCTCCCCGTGAGACCGAGTCCCCGCTCGCGTACATCCCACGCGATGTGCCCCACTCCTAACGCGTCCCCTCCCCTGTCTCGATCCGTCCTTGTCTCGCCTTGTCCACTCGAGCTGTGCCCAGCCACCAGCGCGCGATGCCGCCCCTCTGCCCTACCTCCTCCATCGCCGCTGGTTCCCCTCTCCTCGCCGCGAGTCGGCCTCTCCCCGTCGCCATCGCCCCACCCTGCAACCGCCACCGCTCGCTCGCCCCGATGCAGAGCTCCGGCCGTCGTCCTCGACCCTGCCACCGGGCGCCCTTCCCTCTCTACCGACTGTCGGGTCCGCGACGCCCTCCACGCCCTCGTCTTCCTCCTTGGACGTCGATGTCCCCTGCGAGCCTACCCTACTACGGCCCTTTGCCGTCGCCAGCAACCGCCACGGCACGCGCGCCCCTGCAGTGTCGTTGGCCGTCACGTCCGTGTCCTCTCTGCAACCCTTTATCGCGAGCGTCGCTGCCCCTCTCACCGTCCAGCGCCGCCAGGGCCACCGCCTCCTCCTCGAGCCAGTCGTCGCGCCCTCTTCCGCACGCAGTTCCATGCACCGAGCACCACCGCCTACGATGGCCTCCTCGCTGTGCTCCCGATTGCGGGCCTCCTCTTCTCTAGCCTGTAGCCACCTACACCACCCAAGCACACCTTGCCGCCGTTGTCTCTGCAGGACCGCGCTCCGTGACATCGAGCTGCATCCCCGTCGCCATGTCCTCTGATGCCTCTGCTTCACTAGTGCTCCCTCGTGAGCACGTGTTCCACCGACCGCTCCTCTGTCCGCGCGTCCTCCTACAGCTCCTGTGCACGCTCCTGTATGAGCATGCTTGTGTGCTTGTACGTTTAATCAGTTGTTGACACCTATGTTTGTGCATGTGCACTATGTGAATCAGGCTTCTATTTTGGCAAGTACCTCTACAACATGTTCCGCCGACAACTGCCTCGTTCGGACTCCGTTTCACGCCCAGCTCTCCGTCTCCGGTGTCGTGACCTGGTTCACTCAAGCCAAGTTTATCTTGTCGCAAGATCTTTCGGAGGCCAGAACCGAGGAACCATAACAAAGGTGATGCCACTCGAAGTCCTCCAACGTTGAAACCGAAGGCGATGATGCCGGCCCGACGAGATCTTCTTCTTGGAGTCGATGACCTGAAGACCGATCTGGAACGCCAAGGACTTCTTCATGGATGCGGATACCCAGTTCCCAGATCCGAAGACCTAACCAGAACCACATCGAACCCCAAGATCTTCGACCCCTAATGTGATCCCCTTTCCGAGAACCCTATTTTATAAATACCATCTATACACTTGTCGCATATTAAATTATGCATGCTCGCATACATATTCATTTGTTTGGGGGTATTTAGTCAATTCACCTCATAATTAAATATGGAACACATACGCGGGCTATACTTGTATTATACGGCCTCCATTTAAATTTGCGTAGGGAACCGATGCCATGCTTTGCCTTGTTAATTCAACATTTAAATTGCAGGGTATATAAACAATATGAACCATCTAATTAATTGTCGGGACCCTGGTTCCACTTAATATTGTCTAGTTGCACCGCATCTTTGCCATGGCACGCATCATACATGCATCATGCCCGATCTTCTGCCGTAGTATTAAATAGTGCATCCGGTGTTTCTTCTAGTGCTTTGGTTCTTCGCGGATTAGGCCGTTGAGTGGATGTGAGTATCGACAAGTTCTTCGGATAATGTACCTTCGGCAATGTTTCTCAGGCGAGCATTCTCCCCCTTTCTACCTATTTTGCATTTATAGTCTTTACTTCCTCATGTTGATCTATTGCTATCCGTGTTGCGATGCTTTAGTTTCCGTGCACCATTTATATTCCCTGCAGTCTCTATATTGCCTTGGACACATCCTATTGCTTGTTTATTGATAGACAGTCGGCCTTGCGAGTCGTAGTTGCTTGCTCAGGTGCTGCTTTGCGTCATTGTCATTCCACCATTGATAAAAGGTTGGCACATGCTTAATGATGGAGATGCTTAATGGTGGAGAGGGTCATGGCTTTAATTATAACTTGTCAATTAATATGCTGGGAATAGATATAACTAATGCAGAGGCATCAGTGGGCAATAGATGTTATTTGGTTTTTCCACACTCACTTGTGCCCCGTAGGACCCCGAGTACTTGATACCTGTTCCTTGACTATCGCACTATCCGCATGTGGGACCATGAATCCCCTTAGCCAGAGCTTGATTCATTTCTTATTTCTTGGGGCCACAAACTAGTTTGGGGTTTTATTACTATCTTGTACTTATGCCATGCTTTACTACTTTATTTACGATTGTGCGTGGAGCACCTATACTGTTTTGGATCGTGACACGTTTTCGCTGTATCGACAAGCCCAGTCACACTTTCAGGTTCCCAGTCGTTTACCGCCATCTACACAAACCCTGGGTCCGTCTCGGAGCCGGCCAACTTCGTCGCGGGTAGCTTAGTGGGGTGGCCCCCTGAAATCTTTTATGAATCCTGTGATTGCTTTGTCGTGAAAACCTCGTTAGGTTTTGATTTGGTTTTTCCGAGGTTGATCATGTGTGTGTTGCTATTTGTGCACCCCTGCAGGATAAATCTTTCTGAAAGCCGTGTCCGCGGTTATGGACGACTTGGAGCACAATATATCGACCATAGACAAGCATAACTAAAGTAGTGCTCTAAATTTGACTTAATATGTGACTAGTAATCAGCTTCACTACAATGGAATGGATAATAAAAGTGCCAACAACTGGTGGAACTGGGGTGTATCGTGTCATGTTATACCTGCCTAGTAAGTATCGCAACTCCAATGGAATGAAATAAAAGTGTCAACAACTGCTGGGTTTGGGATGTCAAGAAACGTCAGGCTGGATAATTCTGGCAGAAGGAGATGCACTCGTAGATCAGAAAGCCCTTGGCTATGCTTCCATCTAGATGAGACCTGTTGCGAACGAATCCTTTGATGACACTCTTTAGCCTTTCAAACGGCATCATGTTGTGCAGGAATGTCGGCCCGAGCTAGATGATGTCGTCCACGACATGTACAAGCAGATGCACCATGATGTCGAAGAATGCGGGCGGGAAGTAAATCTCAAGCTCGCATAGTATCATTACGATCTCTTCCTGTAGCCTGTCGAGCTGCTTCACACCGATCGACTTCACAGATATGACATCGAAAAAGTTACAGAGGCCAAACAACGTATCACGGACATGCTCGTCCATTATCCCACGGATCTCAACGAGGAGTATCTGCGTCATCAGCACGTGACAGTCGTGAGACTTCATACCGCTGAACCTCTTCTTCACCACGTCCAGATATCTGCTTATCTTCCCCGAGTAACCGTCAGGAACTTTCACTCCTAAGAGGCACTTGAAAAACTGCTCGAGCTCCTCCAGACTCAGAGTGAAGCAGGCAGCGCGAAGCACCACCTCATTCTTATTAACTCTTTTGCGGCGACCTTGAGTCCCTTCCGTCTGATCATCATCATCATCATCACTATCAGGGTACTGAAGATCTTTCTTTATGCCAAGAAATTTAAGGTCCTTTCTTGCTTTCGGCCCATCCTTGGTCCTCTCCGACATGTTCAGTAGAGTGCCAAGCAGACTCTCGGTAACATTCTTCGTGATGTGCATTACATCGAGGCTATGGGAAGTGTGAAGGACCTTCCAAAAACAGACCTTGCTTTCCATACACCCAGCAGCGGCTTTGTCCTCGGTCGTTTTTTCTAGGCACAGGGCAATCTACCCAATTATTCAAAAGCTCCTCGATTTCTTTGCCGCTCCTTGGACGCGGGGCTCTTTCGAGCTCGTCCTTACCATTGAACAGGTCACCACGTTTTCTCCACGGGTGATCCATGCGGAGCCACTTTCGAGTACCTTGGAACACTGTTTTCAAAGAACCGGGATCCCTTGGTAGTTGGAGATGCGGTGTCTCATCCAGGCACTTGACGCATGCATTGTGTCCGTGGTTCACCTGAGCCGATACATATGCGTAACCAGGATAGTCCTGCATGGTCGTGAGCAACGCGGCTCTCAGATGGAAATATTCTTTAGTGTAGGCGTCCCACGTACGAGCCGACGTCTCCCACAAGCTGGCTAACTCCTCTCTCAATAGCCCGAGATACAAATGCATATCGATACCTGGTTGTTTTGGCCCCTGAATAAGAATGCTCATGTGTACATACCTTTTCTTTGTGCATAGCCACGGGGGGAGGTTGTACGGCCATATAAACACGGCCTAGGTGCTATGCGTGCTACTCTGGTTTCCAAAAGGATTTGTCTCTTAACCGTACTCGGATGTTGTATCGTTTTCAAGGTTATTTGGATCTTTGTACTGTATATCTGTATTCTTGACTCATGGAGTAGTTATTGTATCACTACTAGAAAACAGCTCTTCTGTGGCGCATGAAATTACATCTTCTGTGGCGCATATCCTAGTCGCCACTGTTATCTCACCACTGATATATGCTTCCTGTGGCGCATATAGATATGCGCCACAGAAGTCCCAGACTTCTGTGGCGCATTTCTTCAAATGCGCCAGAGGAATAACTTCTGTGGCGCATTTACACGTATGCGCCAAAAAAAGCCATGCGCCACTGACTATATAATTATATGAGCTAGTGATTGCGTAACACGTATTCCAAGTAAAATACTTTCCTCGTGTATAATCAGGTATTTATATAGGATTTATACAGTATTTATCTAGATGAGTATAAAATACATTGCACAAATAGTAGATGCATGGAAACCGACATATATATAATACAAACACTTAGAGCCCGATCGAGATACATATATAGTGTGAAGTGCCAAATTTTTACACAAGCGCCAAATACAAAGTTCATATCATCTCACATTACAAATATGAAGTGGCCACCGCCGCCTACACTAGGATCAAATAGAATACAGCTGTGATAATGCTGAGCAAGAGCATTAGCCCGACCAATATCTTCATCCGGTTCTTCTTCCACAAGTGGTTCCTCCACTTGGCTATCGTCTCCTCTCTAGTCGCGTATCCTTTGTAGATGTTGTCGCTGAACTTGTTCACTTGTTTATGGCAATCCTCCCACTCCTCGTAGACTCCTGGAACCCTACCCATGTACACCACATACCACCTCGCCGTCATCTCTATAGACGACAAGGCATATTAGTAAAAATACAATGAAAAGAATGAATAAAAGGTTCACATCCATATATATATATGTTCACAGAATAAAAAACAAATGATCCATAAACCTAAAAGTTAGATCATCATAGAAGCAATAAGTTCAACGATAACACGACCACAAGGTAGTTTAAGTCTAACAACAATGACCATTTCTACCACGAGATAGTAAAGTTTATGACACACACAGACTAATACAGCAGGCGTCCATCAAGAATATACACACACTGGATCATGCTAGAGGCACACATCGATCATGATGAAGACTTCCTCTTCTTGCTCGGCTTCGGGAATGGTAGATAGCCCTCTTTCATCATCCACGTCCTTGTGTCACCCTGCTTACGGAGGCATTCTTCGATCTCTCTCTTACTCAACCCTCTGGCTTGTTGTAGGGCACAGCCCCTTGTGTTGACATCTTCAATGATGATTTGTGACAACTTCATTTGAATGCGATGGAAGTCTTCTCTAAGATCAGCATCATCGATTTTTGCCAAAGTTTCGGCCCATCCTCGGAGACTAGATAGCAGCGTTAGGTTATGGCAATCTCGAACATAGCCTTTAAGGTGATGGAGGACGTAGAAGGCCTCCTTGGCACCAGTAATTGACTGCTTGACACAGGGGAAGTCGAGCATGTGCTTGAACACGTGTTTTGCCATCCTTGATACATTCCCCCTTATCTACGAAGGTGCATCCCTTCTTGGTGTAGCCCTCGAGAGCCTCGTTGAGAACACCCCTTATTCTGGTGTAGTCTTTCTTCTACGTCAAACTCCCCGAGTCGAAATACGTGGCTAGCAAATACCTCGGGGCAAGGACGATGAGTGTGCAGTATTTGTCTCTGCGCAACACAATTGGAACGGAATGTTGGAAAAGAGCAAAGGAAAAAATCTATAAGAAATGCATAAGTTACGGTGGCGATGAGCGAGTGTGTGTACTTACTCGGGAAAGAAAGGCAAAAAAAGTGTGCCCTTCCTCTTGTTGTCCACCATGAACTTCTCGAGGTACGCCGTTTGCCTTGGTCCGTGTCTCTGATCCTTCGACCAACTGGTTGTCCCGCATGTAGTAGGGATCCACTATCGCGATTTCCGGGGTACTATCTCTCTTGATTGTGAGCGCTAGATTGAGCACGTATAGGCAGACCAAGTTATAGTCTAGTAGTTTCTGAGAAACAACTTGAATATGTCCTTGAACGCTATGAAGAATATATCCGCGGGGGGTTCATCGACGAAGCCCACGTCCAATGGCACCTTGTGAAGCTTTTTAAGGAGGTTATCGACCAAAGCTGCATGGTCAGCATGTCTGATGTACTTCGTGTTGATTGACATGCTTTCCCGGACGATGTACCCGAGTTGTAGGCCGTACCCTTTAGCAATCGCCTTTGGCGCAATGGGTTGGCCACTTTCTGTGACCACAGTGAACTCATCGCAGACAGTGGCAAGCACTGGCACCTTCCGCTCCTTCTGTTCCTTCTTCTTCTTCTTCTTCTGAGAAGCGGTCGGGTTGCCGCTACCTCCATCCATGCGCTCGCCGCCATCGGTACGGGTGCCGCCATCGGTGGTGTCATCCTCTTCACCATCGCCTTCACTAGTTCCATCATAGTCGTCTTCGTCCCCCTTGTAATCAGGATCTCCGCCCTCATTGGCCCCAGCAGCTCTGGCGACGGTCGCCTCCTCCTCCGGTGGTGGTGTCATCCTCATCGCCTCCTCCTCCTCCTCCTCCTCCTGTTGGGACCCCCGCCAGAATGGTTGGCCTATCTAGCTTATTCTTCGACGCTGATCATGTGCTTAGAAGGGCTAGAGTCCTTGTTGCCCGACATGTTTGCACTACTCTATTTAAAAGAGGCAAAAAGTTAGCACAAATCTCGGCCGAAAAATTCGGCATGACCTTTGCTAATTTTTTGACCTAGGAGTGCCCATTTCTCAACCGAAACGGAAGTGAATCGACACTTCGGGAGAAATGGGCAACTCAAATGAAGAAATATATCCCTGCAAGACAAAAGACCCCATCCCCATATTGACTGCCCCATGCATTGGCCCCAGTATCCATCATCCATCATCCATCATCCACAGTACATTTCAACAGCAGGTACCATCATCCCCATACAGCATGTATAACAGATATATATATATATATAACGAGCTCTAATTCTAGCATAACAGATATGTATAACAGATATGTATAACAGATATATATAATAGATATGTATAACAGATATATATATATAAGAGCTCTAATTCTGGCAAAAATGTGGTTCACCCTGCTTGTGCAATGTGCACACACATACATGCTAACACACACACATGGGCACATAGACACATGCACACAGACATGCAATGGGTGGATAATGGGCACACACACATGCACACACAGACATGTTAACCTAGCACTTTGCAATGCCTCCACATTCCCCACTCTGATACATGAGCATTGAAGTAGGCAGAGGTTAAATAAAAAAGAGCTCTAGCTATTTAAACAGTAGATGTATCAAAGTATCTATTTAAACAGTAGCTATTTAAACAGTAGTTATTTAAAAAAGAGCTCTAGCTATTTAAACAGTAGCTATTTAAAAAAGAGCTCTAGCTATTTAATCTAGATGAATCAAAGTATCAAACAATCATAAAAGAGATGTATACATGCACACTTTCCATTTAAGTCAGATTGGAGGCACAGGTCCCATGCTAGATCAACACGTGTAGCAAGTAGAAATTACTTAGGAGCACAAACTAGATCATGCAGCCTCTATTCTTATCAGTTTTCACAGGTTTGTCTGCCTAGTGGAAAAAGCTTTAGCTTCCAACTTGATCATTAGTACTTAACTATTATCAGGTGTGTTATAACTCAGTTCCTTTTGTCTGTTTAGAATCTGGCCCTTTTCGGAGCGCTGCTCTTCTTCCTGGGGATGAAGAACTCCATGCCAAGGAGGCACTCGAAGAGAAGGGCCGTGAAGGCCAAGACAACCTGATCGAAGCCAGCAACGATTTGTAGTAGGATTGGGAAGCGCTATTAATGCTAAGCTCGTGCCAGTCTTTTGCATATACCTTGAAACAGTACATGCCCCAATTTTTGCCCATAGAATCTGTGGATTTGGGGGTCCTTCAGGATTCGATATGTAGGAATTCAAGCCAGTCTTGCTTGCTCAGTTGTTGTTTTTGGGTATATTGTGTTGGGGTTCATGCTACAGTTGGTAGACGTACTTGTTTTGCTACAGGAACTGCTTTCAATTCAAGATCAGAAGATGCCATTCTTGACAATCTGATATTCATGGGCTCCATCTATTCCTAAATGCATAACTTTGTTGTCTTCATTACTTTTTATTGAGTACAAAGAAAAATTACATGGACGATGAATTGGTATTGGTGCCTAGTGGAAAAAGTAATGCATTTCGGAATAAATGGGAGAGAAAGGGGAAGAGCATCAGAGGGGGGTGGGGGTGGGGGGGGGGACGAACCATGGGGGTGGGGGTGGGGGATGGGGGACGAACTTGGTGCGGTGGTTGACGATGATGAGGGTTGCGGGGTCCGGCGCGGCGGCTCCTCCTCCACGGGGCTACAGGGCGGCTCCTCCTCCACGGGTTCGTCGGGCGGCTCCTCCTCCACTGGTTCGCCAGGTGGCGCGGCGGTGGCGGCTCCGGCAGCAAGGGCTAGCACGGCAGTGGCGGCTCTGGTAGTGAGGTCTAGGTCAAGGGCTAGCGCACGGCGGTGACTGAATATGGGGAGAAGGGGAATGAAGGCCGAACCGTTTATTTCGCTAAGTCCACAGGTTCTGTGGCGCATTTTGGCAATGTGCGCCACGGAAGTTGGAACTTCTATGGCGCATATTGCCGAAATGCGCCACAAAACCTATGGACTTAGTACAAAACACGGCGCGCGTGGTAGTATGACAAGATCACACACTTTCCTTAGTGGTCTCTGCTGCTTGCTTGTGCCATTCTAAACCTGGGGCAGCCAGGTTCGAATCCTGGCTGTCTCACACTTTTTTATTTTTTAAAAATATATTTTTAATTATAGTCTATTTAAAAATAAAGCAAGAACATATTTTTAATTATATATCTGTTTAATTATAGATCTATTTTTAATTATATATTTTTAAAAATAAAGCAAGAACATATACAAACATTCATATTTATTCAAAAAACTCTCTCCCTGAACATATACAATCATGTAATGTGTTTTTAATTATATATATGTTTAAAATAAAGCAAGAACAAATGAAAACATTCATATTTATTCAAAAAATTCTCTCTCCGAACATATAAAATCATGTGATGTGTCGAGCTAGTGTCTCTTCACAATCTTTTTGCCCTTTTTCGCCGTGGTTGAATACTTTAGCCCGTGCACTTTGAGATTTCTTCTTGTGAATGGACAACCTTTAGTAGGCAGTGTGGTCTTCCTTCTTACTTTAGTAGTAGTAGGCATGTCGAAGTACTTGTCGAATTCCTCTTCGGTCTTTGGGTTGCCGTTTTTGTCGAAGTTTTGCTCGTTGGCGGCTCCTTCCATTCCGATGATACTCCTAACTACAACATGGTTGGGCTTTGACGGGTCGGTAATAAAAAAGCATTGATCAACTTGGCTAGCGAGTACCCAAGGCTCATTTTTTGCGAAGGCGTTCTTCGTTGATTTGGCATCTGGTATAACCATTGTGGTGAAATAGCGGCCTTCTTTTTCCACTTTCTTGGCCCATCTAACACGGAACATCGGTACGATCTCTCCATAGTAGTCGAGCTCCCATATCTCCTCGATCCTTCGTAGAATCTTTCCATCACAGTAGTCTCGTCATCAGCAACGGATAGCATAGTTACTCCTGAGTTTTCATATTCACTATTCTTGTCCTTTTCCTCGGTGTAGAATCTGTAACCGTTTATGTCGTATGACTGATAGGTCCTTAGGTTGTGCCCTAGGCCCTGCAACAAGGAGAATATGAGTTTTTGATCTTCCGTAGAAGGCGTCTATGGGGGATTGTCCAGTTGCCTTTTCTTGAACCAACCCGTGAAGCTGGAGTTGTGGTCTCTGGTTACGTCTCCCTTCTTCCTCGGCCGGCCCTGCTCGACGTACTCCTGCTTGACTAAGCTTCTGCGCTCTTCGACCCAAGGGCCGACCACTTCAATGTGTTGTAGCGTGACTCGGTGTGCCCTTTCAAAATCAGTGCGTCGACCATCAATGCCGACATGTAGTGAGCGGCAGGCCTCGCGGTGACCATATCCACCGAGCCTGCCGAGGTGCTTCTTTGTGGGTATTCCAACATCCTCGTTCTCGGTGGTTAGATAATTCTGGCAGAAGGAGATGCACTCGTAGATCAGAAAGCCCTTGGCTATGCTTCCATCTGGACGAGACCTGTTGCGAACGAATCCTTTGATGACACTGTTTAGCCTTTCAAACGGCATCATGTTGTGCAGGAATGTCGGCCCGAGCTAGATGATGTCGTCCACGACATGTACAAGCAGATGCACCATGATGTCGAAGAATGCGGGCGGGAAGTAAATCTCAAGCTCGCATAGTATCATTACGATCTCTTCCTGTAGCCTGTCGAGCTGCTTCACACTGATCAACTTCCTAGATATGACATCGAAAAAGTTACAGAGGCCAAACAACGTATCACGGACATGCTCGTCCATTATCCCACGGATCTCAACGGGGAGTATCTGCGTCATCAGCACGTGACAGTCGTGAGACTTCATACCGCTGAACCTCTTCTTCTCCACATCCAGATATCTGCTTATCTTCCCCGAGTAACCGTGAGGAACTTTCACTCCTAAGAGGCACTTGAAAAACTACTCGAGCTCCTCCAGACTCAGAGTGAAGCAGGCAGCGCGAAGCACCACCTCATTCTTCTTAACTCTTTTGCGGCGACCTTGAGTCCCTTCCATCTGATCATCATCATCATCATCACTATCAGGGTACTGAAGATCTTTCTTTATGCCAAGAAATTTAAGGTCCTTTCTTGCTTTCGGCCCATCCTTGGTCCTCTCCGACATGTTCAGTAGAGTGCCAAGCAGACTCTCGGTAACATTCTTCGTGATGTGCATTACATCGAGGCTATGGGGAGTGTGAAGGACCTTCCAAAAACAGACCTTGCTTTCCATACACCCAGCAGCGGCTTTGTCCTCGGTCGTTTTTTCTAGGCACAGGGCAATCTACCCAATTATTCAAAAGCTCCTCGATTTCTTTGCCGCTCCTTGGACGCGGGGCTCTTTCGAGCTCGTCCTTACCATTGAACAGGTCACCGCGTTTTCTCCACGGGTGATCCATGCGGAGCTACTTTCGAGTACCTTGGAACACGGTTTTCAAAGAACTGGGATCCCTTGGTAGTTGGAGATGCGGTGTCTCATCCAGGCACTTGACGCATGCATTGTGTCCGTGGTTCACCTGAGCCGATACATATGCGTAACCAGGATAGTCCTGCATGGTCGTGAGCAACGCGGCTCTCAGATGGAAATATTCTTTAGTGTAGGCGTCCCACGTACGAGCCGGCGTCTCCCACAAGCTGGCTAACTCCTCTCTCAATAGCCCGAGATACAGATGCATATCGATACCTGGTTGTTTTGGCCCCTGAATAAGAATGCTCATGTGTACATACCTTTTCTTTGTGCATAGCCACGGGGGGAGGTTGTACGGCCATACAAACACGGGCTAGGTGCTATGCGTGCTACTCTGGTTTCCAAAAGGATTGAGTCCATCGGTGCTCATACCCAGCCTGACGTTCCTTGCATCGCCCCCAAACTCTTCGACTCGATGTCTAATGCATTCCACTGGCTTGCGTCTGAAGGGTGTGTCAGGATCTTGCCCTTCTCTAGATCATCTTCGGGTTTCTCTCTTTCTGCGTGCCATTGCATGAGCTTTGATTCCTTAGGATCTACGAAATATCGCTGCAAACGAGGGGTGATAGAAAAGTACCATACCACTTCTCGAGGAACTTTCTTGTTACCTCTCTTGTACCGTCCTTGGCAACACATCGGACATGTGGTTCTATCCGCATACTCGTTCCGATAAAGTGCGCAATCATTGATACATGCATGGTATTTAATGTGTGGTAGGTCGAGAGGGCACATGATTTTCTTGGCCTCCTCGATACTTGTTGGCAATGTGTTCCCCTTAGGAAGTCGGTCGTGCCAGTATTCCATGTTTGCGTTGAAGCTCACATAGGTCCATTTGTGTTCGGCCTTCATCTCCAGAGCCTTGAGCGTTACACTCAAACGTGTATCCTCGGGGAGACACCGAGGATACAATGGAGTCATACCGTCTACCTCCATTTGGGCCAGCTTGGCTTTCTCTCTGGCAGCAGCTTTGTCGTTGCTCGTCTCCTTGAGGAGCAGTTCTTGAACATGAGGGTCCTGCAAGACCGAAGTTAGCAGCGTCTGTGTGTTTGCATCTTCTCCTTCTTCATGATCATGATCATGCCCGTCGCCATCTCCTTCTCCATGCTGATCATGCCCGCCGGCATCTCCTTCGTCATGATGATCATGCCCGCTGGCATCTCCTTTGTCATGATGATCATGCCCGGTAGACTCTTCTCGCCTGCCCATGTCTTCGTGACCAAAATATTCTGTCGGTGCCTCATTGAGGTCGCGCATGAAACCGCGCCTGAGCAGGTGACCCTCCAATTGTCCAGATTCAGGGTCGATCCAGCGCTGCAGTTTGCATGTTCGACATGGACATCTTATCATGGTCTTGTTGTTCAGAATCATGTCCTCCTTCGTGCCTTTAGTGTACCTAGCAATTCGACCTTCGCTCATCGTGAGGACCATGGTTCCCTGAGCGGTCAAAACAGAGAGTATAGGTGAGAACCACACCATATGAACACACACATGCATGAATGCTAGCCGGAAAAAATTCGGCATGACCTTTCCTAAAATTAGGACATATGGGTAGTGCAAAAATTTGCCGAAATGGAAATGAATCAACATTTCGGCAAACATCCATGCAACCACACCAGCCGGGCCCGACAACAACAAGCAACCAACAAAAAACTTCCTCCCATTGCAAACATGCATGCACCACACAAGCATCGTCTCGCCATGGATCGCACACACACACCGCCCGCGCGACAAGCTTCACCTACATGTTCATGGCCAAGTACTCACCTAGTAGACACAATAATAGCGAGACGAGAATGCGCGATGAGAGAGTGTGGACAAATAGATCTACAATGCAAGTTGGTGGAGAGGAAATTAGTAAACAAATAGAGATGTGAGAGAGAAAAGTAAGGAACTTTTAGATCTAGAAGTTGGAGCGAAGCTTCCACTTACCAATCTATGGATTAAAGTAGGTTTAGTTACAAGAAAATGGAGAAACTATGGGCAAGATGGGGTGTGAGGGAGGAGGAAGACGAGTTGGGAGGAGGTAGAGATGTGAAATGGGTGGTGGTGGATAGAAAGATAAGAAAGCTAGCTTTTTTCACCTTTTTAACATGGATCTAGACTCCCTCATCTGTGGCGCATATGGAGGAAATGCGCCACCGATGCTGAAACTTCTGTGGCTCATAAGTCCATATGCGCCACAGAAGTGGGTGAATTCGATTCCCTCTGTGGGGCCCACCTCCAAGTTCTATGGTGCATGTTGGGATATGCGCCACAGAAGTGCAACGCATCTGTGGCGCATATCAGAACATGCGCCACAGAACTTGGGTGAATTAGATTCCGTGGTGGCCCCCCCTCCATGTTCTGTGGCGCATAAGAAAATATGCGCCACAGAAGAGGCAACTTCTATGGCGCTTATCTCTGAATGCACCACAGAACTTGGATCAACCCACCTTGGCTGGCGGGTCCCACCAATCTTCTATGGCGCATACTCCGGAGAATGCGCGACAGAACTTCCAATCTTCTGTGGCGCATGCTTTCTGGTGCGCCACTGATGTTTTCCTGTGGCACATGGTTTCGCATATGCGCCACTGAACATCTTGTCTATCTATAGGTTATTTCATAGAAGTGTATATAAATGTTCTGTGGGTTCCATCGTGGACTAATGTGTAATGGTATTACTTCGTTTTCCACCCGCACGCAAGTGCCTGGTGGGCGTCCTTGAATCGTTTCTATGTGGGTTTAGCGGGAAGCGCTAAAATCTGCATAGGGCCGATTTGAGGGTGTTATAGTACCCTCGAAGTTCTTGGTGAACGCTTCATGCATGTCTAACCAATTACATATTGATTTCTCCGATAAGTCGTCGATCCATTGTCGGCAGTGCCTGTCAGCATGAGTGGGAGGTACTTGACAGCGACATTGGGGTTTCCCCCTACGATGTGAATCGCTTCGCTGTAGTCCTGCAACCACGTTGCTGGCCTGGTAGTGCCATTGTAGGGCTTGATAGTCTTGTCTATCTGGAGGCCCTTGGGGTAGGTTGTGGCCCATATGATTGGTCCAAAACACCATGGCCCAAGGTATGGGAGCTCCCGAGCTTCTTGGATCTTGTCCAGCCGTGATCGTGCATCACGTGGCTCTGGCTGGTTCCCTTTTCCGTCATGGGGAGGAGAGTTGTGGTGCGATTTGTGAGATCCGCCATGACCTCCTCCATGATGGCTGCTAGGTGGCGATGGCGGCGGTGGAGGAAGTGGGTTAGCTCTCTTGCTATGCCCCTCCTGCGACTCCTGACGCCTATCGCGGTTGCTTGTCGGACGTGGCGGTTCCTTGTGGGACCTGCTCCTGTGTCCGTCATGGACGCTACGCTCTCTAGCATGCCAAGGCTGTTCGCCCTGATCGCGTATACCGATACCGGGCAGTGACCGCCTTGGAGGTGGCATTCTTGTGGGGTGGCGCGGCGCTGGTTCCTCGTGACGTCGAGATGGTGGTGGAGGTGGTGAGCGGTGGGGATGAGCCTTTTCTCCGTGGTCGGAAGATATGGGGATAGCGTCAGTCCTGTTGCGTGCCTCCCTCTATCTTTGCTCTGTAGAGCCTGTGCGCGATCCTTCGTCACGGGGAGATTTTGGCCTTCTGGAGCTGTTTAGGGTTGACTTGCACATCTCTGGGTTGGACTCAAGCCTCTACGAGGCGTCCTTTTCCTGTTGCTTGCATGCCTTAGCGACGAGGTCGTACACCTGAGCAACTGCTTCTGGCGACCTGTCCTGCTCCAGGAGGATCTTGGCGACGGCGATGTTGAGAGCGGGAGTTGGCATGACTTGCCTCCCCTCTGAATCTATGTAAGGGGTAGCCTTTGTCGGTTTAGACCCGTCAAATCCCAAGCCTTGCCGAACGCCGGGATCTTGGACGACATGAGATGGTCCCTTCTTTGCCTTATGCTTCAATAACAATTGCTTATATTCGGCCTCCATAGCTCTTGTCGCCTTGATGGATTGTTGCGCCTTAGCAATGTCTTCGTCCAGCTTAGCGCCTTGCTCCGTGATGCACTTGGCATCTGCCAACATTTCCGCACGCTTCTCATCAAGCTCCATAATGCTCCGGATATGGGCGACGGTGATTGGCTCAATGAGGAGTGCACCATAGATTTCTTTGTCGGCGAGGGTGGCTAGTGGGTTGCCAGCTGCTGACATTGACGGTGGCACTGGCGGTTGATTTGATTGTAGGGCCGTATTAGGGGTCGTGGTAAGTTCCTGTGCCGGTGGCTGGCGGGTAGCCGGAGGAGGCAGAGCTTTGGCTGGAGCCAGAGGCTCGGCGACTTTCTTAGCTGCTGCTGCTCTGGTGACCACTGGCGTGGGCGGAGCTCTCTCACATTCCCGATCATGTCCGTCTTCTTCCATCACGCTCCCAATAGTGACTAGCACCTGGTGGGAAGTGTTGGTCTTCTCAGCACGCTCCTCCTTCTCGATCTCCTGCTCGATCTCCCTCATAACAGCGCCGTATTCCTCCAAGTTGACGTCTGAGCCACCAGCATCCATATTGATGTCGGCGTAGAGCGCATCAAGGACGGAGTCGGAGTTGTCTTTGGTGTTGGCGATGGCGGATGTTGAGGTTGATGGAGGCGAGCCGTTGTTGTTGTTACCTCCTACGACTTTGATGCTGATCACCGCCTTGGCTTCTTCATTGGCGTCCGCGTATTCGGTGCCGATGGAAACCATCTCACCAACGGTGAGAGGGCCTGTGGCCTGCCGCCTTCAGAGGGTATGTCAGAGGAGGGTTCCAGGTGTCAGCCCCTCCACGAAGTGGTACACGAGCTCGTCGACACGGTCGCCCTCTAGGGTTTCCCTCACCCTCATCCATCTGGCAAGGTATTCGCGGGGGTTTCTCCATCCCTTTGAATACATCTGGCCAGATTGAAGATGGTGACGACACCGACAAAGTGTGACCTGCACATCTCTAACAC
Source organism: Avena eriantha (assembly GCA_910589775.1). NCBI lineage: Eukaryota > Viridiplantae > Streptophyta > Magnoliopsida > Poales > Poaceae > Avena > Avena eriantha. Next base: position 217,836,267 of record OU342742.1, read on the forward strand.
TCGGGGAAGCCAAGCGGATTTGCGGGGTCCTTCCACCTTTATATCCTGCACAGGGGCAGTTTGGGTGGGCCTTGAATTTTCCTGATCCGAGCCGCCATACTCCAAAGAGAGGTATGGCCCAGATCCTTCCGCGAATGTGTCCTGCTCATAGGCGGTCCATGCGGGGCTTGACGATTTTCCGACTTCCTAGGAGCTAGGACCCGAGTTAGTTTCACCGATGAAAATGTGGATGTCTCCGAAGGGGATGATGGAGCAGCGCGTGGGTTTCGTCTTTTCTAGCACCCAGAGCTCATCTGGAGGGACGATCGGGACATTGCTAGAGAAGAGAACATGACTGATGGCTACGGTGTCGCTGATTCCCGCGAAGAGATTGCACCTTGCCCGGTGTAGAGCTCGAAGCGCCTCTTGCCCCACGATGGGCGCCAACTGTCGTGGTATTGCCGATGAGTATGCCATGGACGGGTCCTCATAGTGCGTGTTTAGAGACGTGGGCTAAGGCAAAGAGTTGGCGGGTACGAAGTAACACAGCTTACCCAGGTTCAAGTCCCACAACGGTGGCGGAACTCTACTCCTGCTATAAATCACTATAATGGCAATACGTCGAGTTACAGAGATAGGTTCGCTATGCAAGGTGTTGCGCGTTGTACGCTGCAATCAGAGAAGTTGTGCCCTAAAGGCTCCCACAGGCTGGTTATAAAGGCGCCAAGACCTAGGGTTTACAGGGAAAGGTCCTTGCCGGACAAGGTAAAGAGTCCTACACATATACGAACTAGTCTTCCATGTCTTGTACTCCAAGGCTCTGAGTATGTCGGTGAATCCTGCATAGCCTTCCTTTATCCGGCATGGGCCTCCCTTCAGGATCCGTCTAACTAGGCCGCCCAGCAGGCCATAGGCCTTGCTACCAACTATGGGCCACCTAGGTTAGGCAGATTGGTGACATGCTATGAGGATACCCATATAGCACATCCCCAACACATATGCTGCTCATAATAACTTTAAATTATAGCAAATGGATGTTAAGAGTGCTTTTATTAATGGTCCTCTACATGAGTTGGTATATGTAAAGCAACCCCCGGGTTTTGAGGATCCCAACTTCCCGAACCATGTCTACAAACTCGATAACACTACTAGGAAAATGGCTATAGGTAATCTGCACATCTGTGGCGCACGTGCTAGTAGTGCCCCATGGCTAAAATAGGCGTGGCACACTGGCCACAGGTGCCCGACGGCTATCTACCATAATAGTGGCGCACATGCGGCTGGTGCGCCACGGTCGTGTGTGGGCCAGGCCACTATCGGCCGTAGACCACATAGCCGTAGCGCACCCCTGTAAAGTGCGCTACAGGTGTGGCCGGTAGTCGTGGCGCACATGGCCTCCGTGCGCTATGATGGCTCAATGCACAGCGCCCAGAAAAGTGCTTGGTCCGTGGTGTTGATGTAGAGCTTGTTGGGAACCCCAAGAGGAAGGTATGATGAGCACAGCACCAAGTTTCCCTCAGTTATGAAACCAAGGTTTAATCGAACCAGTAGGAGCAAGGAAACACCCCAAAGGTGTTACTAGCTGAGCTTTGGCAGGGCGCACTACCGGTGCTAGTAGCAACGTGGAGACCTGCACAACACAACCACGGAACTTTGTCCCCAACTTGCGATGAGGTTGTCAATCTCACCGTGTTTTGCGGAAAACAAAGGATTAAACGTATCAAATGGAAAGAAGTAAAAGTTTGCAGAAAGTAAACACAAAGCAGTAAAAGATTGTAGATTGTATGTAAAGTAAAAGGACCGGGATCCATAGTTCACTAGAGGTGGCTCTCCTTAGATAGATAACATGCTGGGTGAACAAATTACAGCGGGGCAATTGACAAACACCGAGAAAGCAATACATGCATATACTAATCATCTTGACTCCTTTGAGATTCGATTGGGCATTACAACATAATACATAGACCGCCATACAACTGCATCTATGACTAATAATCCACCTTCAGGTTATCATCCGAACCCCCTCCAGTATTAAGTTGCAAGCAACAGATTATTGCTTTATGAACTGTGTGTAAAGTAAACAATACGATTGTTCTATGAACAAAGGATCGTTGTTTTCTCCCTAGTAGCAACAGCACATCTAGTACCTTAGAGATTTCTGTCACTTCCCCAGATTACCAGAGGCATGAACCCACTATCGAGCATAAATACTAACTCCTGGAGTTGCTAGCATCTACTTGGCCAAGATAGCTACTAACAACGGAAAGCATGCAAGATCTCAAATAACAAAGACATGATAGAATCAATAATCAATATGAAATAGCATCTCAATATCCATCGGATCCCCGCAAACACAATGTATGAATTACAAATAGATGATCTTGATCATGAACGGAGCTCACAAGATCTAAACATGAAAGCACAAAGGAGGAGAAACCAGCCATCTAGCTACTACATGGATCCGTAGTCCAAGGATGAACTACTCACGCATCACACCAGAGACTTGCATGGTGATGAAGAAGGCCTCCAGGGTGAATTCCCCTCTCCGGCACGGTGCCGGGAAGAGCTTCAGATCCCCTCGATCTAGGGACAGAGCCGACGGTGGCTACAGACTCTTTCGTGGATTTTTGATCGGGTCCCTAAGGTTTTCGTCCCGAGGGCAACTTATAGGCGGAAGAAGAGGCCGAGGGGGTGCTGGGGTCGACCAGACCACCCCCTGGCGCGGGCCAAGCCTGGTCGCGCGGCCAGGTGGTGTGGCCGGCCCCTGGCCCCTCTCCGTCTCGTATTCTGGCACTTGATCCCTTCCGGAAAAATAGGCACTTTGGCTTTTGTCCCGTCCAATTCCGAGAATATTCATTTTCTGACTTTCCTGGAACCAAAAATAGCAGAAAACAGGCAGCTGGCACTATGGCTCTTGTTAACAGGTTAGTCCAAGAAATCATAATAAAAGTACTCCAAAGTTGGAACAAAACACAAGAAAGTGGATAAAACTAAGCATGGAACATCAAAAATTATAGATACATTTGCAATGTATCAACATCCCCAAGATTAACTCCTGCTCGTCCTCGAGTAGGTAAGTGATAAAATTAAAGAATTTTTGAGGTGACATGCACAATCAAAGACTTGATCAAAATATTTGCAAAACATTCAAAGCTGGGATCATAGTACTTCAATCATAACATGAAAGACAAAGTTCTAGCAATAAGCAAAGAGACTATGATGCAACATGAAAAGGTACAAACAAAAGATTCATGAGTAACAATGCTTTGCAAGACGTTTGTTTGTTTCACACAAAGAAAACATAGCATAAAAGTATTCAGCTTGTCCCTCAATAGAGTAGCAAATATAAATGCATAGTACACCTTCAAAGTTCATAAGAGTGACTAGATACAATAGTTTAAAACAAGCAATAACAAGTTATGCATCAATCAACTAGTCTTGGGACAATGCACATAGAACTAAGCATGGCCACTATGCTCTCAAATTAGTGCATAAAGATAGAAGGTGGAGACTCAATATAATGGTGGAAGAAAGGCCTTTTGTAAAAAGGAAGTAGGGATTCAAGTCTCATAAAGAGCTTCCAAAAATTATGATACTTGTAGTTTTCAGCTCATATTGCCCCTATCATAAGCATCTTGAAGGTGATTAAGGTTAAAGTGACACAACTAAGAGGATATGCTTGACAAGTTATAAACCGAAATCTCATGCCCCTTACTTACGAAGACCGATCCTCATGCTATTCAACTTTAGTCACGAGTAAGCTCTTGTCATTGTAAGTATATGTGTATCATTAAGAACCGCCAACGGGGTACCCCTTGCACATGATACGGGAGCTTTCCCATAATCGAAATGACAAGGCAAGCAGACAATGAGCATCTCAGCGATATTTTTATTTGCTATTTGCATAGGTTTTTATTGAGGATGCTTCATAGAGTGCTCATTATGGTGATGCTGCAAGTTTTCACCATGATTAGGCATGGCTTATGCTAGCGGCCCAGGCGTTTCTCTAACACACATACAAACTCCATGATCTTACAAGTTCCACTTTTATTTCACACCGCCGGGATCCGTAAGCAAAAGAACATAATATCAACGGGGTACAAAGTACAAGTGCAATGTTGAAAGCGTTCCCCATGAAACATGGTTCTGCTAATTTCAACTTATAAAGCGCAAGCATATACGCAACAAAGAAGGACCCAATGGTTCAAGTTTATTAGAGGCAATAAAGTAAAGTGTGCCATCAAGTTCGTGAGAGCTTTAATCACTAGTTTTCTCATAACAAGTGGAAGGTAAACAAAAGCATGAATGTACTTGGAATAGCATAAGCTAGTAGGTAGGTATGGTGGACTCTTTGGAAAACTTGGTTTAGGGATTTGGATGCATGAGTAGAACTCATACTTGGTTGTGGAGGCTAGCAAAAGACTGGGAGCGACAAACTAAGAGAGCAATAATGGCCATAATCATGCAGAGCGACAAAACATCATTGATCAAAGCATAAAGTGATACTACAAGTTGAAAACTAAAGGATCATAAAGGCTATGGTGACTTGAGATAGTCATAACATGCTGTGAGCATGCGCCAAGTCAACCCAAATAAAGCATCAAAGGAGAATACCACTATACTATGCTTTAATATGCTAAAACAACGCATGATTCATCCAAGGCACATTAAGCAATCTCAATTGTTTATAACAAGTCATGCTACAGAAAAGAATACTAAGCATAAAGCCCAAAAAATATCAAGCATGGCATGACAAAGCATAGGCCACAGTCAAAAACAAGCTCTTTTTACCACATAAGCATGAACTTTCCTACTCTTTTCCAAAACCAAACCAAACTATTTGCAAAACAAAGTGTGAAAGAGGGGGGTCAAACCAATTTATTCAGAAAACTAAGCAAACCAAGCAAACCAAGCAAACTAAAAACCAAAACAAAAACGATAAAGAAGACGCTCCAAGAAAAACACAACTGTGCATGAAACAATAAAGATAAAGCGTTTGGAAGAAACCTGGATTTTTATTGATGAAGAAGGGGGATGCCTTGGGCATCCCCAAGCTTTGACGCTTGTACTTCTTGGATGTTTCTTGGGATGACACAGGTGGCATCCCCAAGCTTGAGCTTTGGTCCATCCTTCATCTCATTACTCATTCCTTCCATACACCTAAATTTTTTCCTTCATACAAAACTTCACACAGTCTCATTAGCAACATTAGTGCACTTAAGATAAATAAGTCTTAAGGTTCAGTTCTAACACCAAATAAACTTCCACTATAACACTAGCTACTGTAGCACTTCCCTCAAACATCTCAATTCCCCAAAGGAACTCAAGAAGGAACTAACAAGAAGTAAATGCAGAAAATGGCAGAAATCTGTCAAAACAGACCAGCAGGTAAAGAAGAATTTGTTCGAAGACCTTCTGTTTCTCAAATCAAAAAGTGTTGAACTAACGAATGTTAGATAACAACCTGGGGCAGAAGCAAAAAAAATGTCAACTCAATCCGACGTACAGAGCTCTCTCAGGAGTTTTTACGGTGAAGCACAGAAATCTGTTTCGGCACAGCAACTTTCCCAATCATTACTTCACTCTCATTAGAGGTTACTCTTGGCACAAAAAGAAAATAAAAAGGATAAGGAGAGGTTATTACAGAGGTAATAACTTCCAAGACTCATCTAAAACTCTTGGGTTATCTCCCAACAAGTACTTTTCTTTAACTCCTTTAAGTTAGGCATAAGAACCAAAGAAAGAATAAAGTGTTCTCAAATGAAGAAGCATTAAGATCAATACCAAAAATATTTTCAACAAGGCAAGGTATATCATCCAAATAAGTTCGAGAGGATCCTCTCTCCATTCTCTTGGGTTCACTATTCTCATCAAAAGGGTTTGCAGGAACAATCCAATCAAGATTTTTTTCTATGGCATCATGTATTGCTACTAGTTTAAAGGGTATTGGTATCTTAGGTTCCTCCCCATTAGGTTCGGTTTTGTTCATCTTTTCTCGTGTACCAACAACATCTACGCATGAGCCTAGCATATTGAAATGTTCAAAAACTTTTCTAGCTTCCTTGGCAACATCATAGAACTCCTTAAACAAAGTTTCTAAAATAAAATCCCTCTTTTCAGGATCCTCAATTTCTTTAAGCTTAAGAAACATTACTTTCATTAAGGGGTTGAGGTTAACAAACCTAGATTCTAACATGTGAACTAAAGAAGGTGCAGCAATCTCATAGTTTGGAGCAAGTTCTACGAGGGACCTATCCTCAGTATCCTCATGCTTACTAACATGATTAAAGAATTCTTCAATGTTATCTTTCCCAATTATAGAACCACTACCAATTAGAAGGTCTTTCAGGGTGAATGTAGGGATCAACATGGTGAGCTAAGGGAGAAGTGACAACTAAGGGAGACTTAATTTTTGTGTGTTTTTGATAAAGAAAGCAAACAAGTAAAACTAATTTTTTTATATTTTTGAAGAACAAAATAAGCAAACAAAGCAAAAAGAAAACTAAGCAAAACAAAAGCAAAAAAGTAAAGAGATTGGTTATGAGGGACTCCCCTTATGAAGATATCCTTGACTCCCCGGCAACGGCGCCAGAAAAATGCTTGATGGCTCAATGCACGGCGCGCAAAAAAGTGCTTGGTGCGTGGTGTTGATGTAGAGCTCGTTGGGAACCCCAAGAGTAAGGTATGATGAGCACAGCACCAAGTTTCCCTCAGTTATGAAACCAAGGTTTAATCGAACCAGTAGGAGCAAGGAAACACCCCAAAGGTGTTACTAGCTGAGCTTTGGCAGGGCGCACTACCGGTGCTAGTAGCAACGTGGAGACCTGCACAACACAACCATAGAACTTTGTCCCCAACTTGCGATGAGGTTGTCAATCTCACCATGTTTTGCGGAAAACAAAGGAATAAACGTATCGAATGGAAAGATGTAAAATTTTGCAGAAAGTAAACACAAAGCAGTAAAAGATTGTAGATTGTATGTAAAGTAAAAGGACCGGGATCCATAGTTCACTAGAGGTGGCTCTCCTTAGATAGATAACATGCTGGGTGAACAAATTACAGCGGGGCAATTGACAAACACCGAGAAAGCAATACATGCATATACTAATCATCTTGACTCCTTTGAGATTCGATTGGGCATTACAACATAATACATAGACTGCCATCCAACTGCATCTATGACTAATAATCCACCTTCAGGTTATCATCTGAACCCCCTCCAGTATTAAGTTGCAAGCAACAGATTATTGCTTTACGAACTGCGTGTAAAGTAAACAATACGATTGTTCTATGAACAAAGGATCGTTGTTTTCTCCCTAGTAGCAACAGCACATCTAGTACCTTAGAGATTTCTGTCACTTCCCCAGATTACCAGAGGCATGAACCCACTATGAGCATAAATACTAACTCTTGGAGTTGCTAGCATCTACTTGGCCAAGATAGCTACTAACAACGGAAAGCATGCAAGATCTCAAATAACAAAGACATGATAGAATCAATAATAAATATGAAATAGCATCTCAATATCCATCGGATCCTAGCAAACACAACATGTATGAATTACAAATAGATGATCTTGATCATGAACGGAGCTCACAAGATCTAAACATGAAAGCACAAAGGAGGAAAAACCGGCCATCTAACTACTACATGGATCCGTAGTCCAAGGATGAACTACTCACGCATCACACCGGAGGCTTGCATGGTGATGAAGAAGGCCTCCAGGGTGAATTCCCCTCTCCAGCAGGGTGCCGGGAAGAGCTTCAGATCCCCCCGATCTAGGGACAGAGACGATGGCGGCTACAGACTCTTTCGTGGATTTTTGATCGGGTCCCTAGGGTTTTCGTCCCGAGGGCAAATTATAGGCGGAAGGAGAGGCCGAGGGTGTGTTGGGGTCGGCCAGACCACCCCCTGGCGCGGGCCAAGCCTGGCCGCGCGGCCAGGTGGTGTGGCCGGCCCCTGGCCCCTCCCTGTCTCGTATTCTGGCACTTGATCCCTTCCGGAAAAATAGGCACTTTGGCTTTTGTCCCGTCCAATTCCGAGAATATTCATTTTTTGACTTTCCTGGAACCAAAAACAGCAGAAAATAGGTAGCTGGCACTGTGGCTCTTGTTAATAGGTTAGTCCAAGAAATCATAATAAAAGTACTCCAAAGTTGGAACAAAACACAAGAAAGTGGATAAAACTAAGCATGAAACATCAAAAATTATAGATACATTTGCAATGTATCAACATCCCCAACCTTAAATCCTACTCGTCCTCGAGTAGGTAAGTGATAAAAATAAATAAATTTTGAGGTGACATGCACCATCAAAGATTTGATCAAAATATTTGCAAAACATTCAAAGCTGGGATCATAGTACTTCAATCATAACATGAAAGACAAAGTTCTAGCAATAAGCAAAGAGACTATGATGCAACATGAAAAGGTACAAACAAAAGATTCATGAGTAACAATGCTTTGCAAGACGTTTGTTTGTTTCACACAAAGAAAACATAGCATAAAAGTATTCAGCTTGTCCCTCAATAGAGTAGCAAATATAAATGCATAGGACACCTTCAAAGTTCATAAGAGTGACTAGATACAATAGTTTAAAACAAGCAATAACAAGTTATGCATCAATCAACTAGTCTTGGGATAATGCACATAGAACTAAGCATGGCCACTATGCTCTCAAAGTAGTCCATAAAGATAGAAGGTGGAGACTCAATATAATGGTGGAAGAAAGGCCTTTTGTAAAAAGGAAGTAGGGATTCAAGTGTCATAAAGAGCTTCCAGAAATTATGATACTTGTAGTTTTCAGCTCATATTGCCCCTATCATAAGCATCTTGAAGGTGATTAAGGTTAAAGTGACACAACTAAGAGGATATGCTTGATAAGTTATAAACCGAAATCTCATGCCCCTTACTTACGAAGACCGATCCTCATGTTACTCAACTTTAGCCACGAGTAAGCTTTTGTCATTGTAAGTATTTGTGTATCATTAAGAACCGCCCACGGGGTACCCCTTGCACATGATACGGGAGCTTTCCCATAATGAAAATGACAAGGCAAGCAGACAATGAGCATCTCAGCGATCTTTTTATTTGCTATTTGCATAGGTTTTTATTGAGGATGCTTCATAGAGTGCTCATTATGGTGATGCTACAAGTTTTCACCATGATTAGGCATGGCTTATGCTAGCGGCCCAGGCGTTTCTCTAACACACATACAAACTCCATGATCTTGCAAGTTCCACTTTTATTTCACACCGCCGGGATCCGTCAGCAAAAGAACATAATATCAATGGGGTACAAAGTACAATGCAATGTTGAAAGCGTTCCCCATGAAACATGGTTCTGCTAATTTCAACTTATAAAGCGCAAGCATATACGCAACAAAGAAGGACCCAATGGTTCAAGTTTATTAGAGGCAATAAAGTAAAGTGTGCCATCAAGTTCGTGAGAGCTTTAATCACAAGTTTTCTCATAACAAGTGGAAGGTAAACAAAAGCATGAATGTACTTGGAATAGCATAAGCTAGTAGGTAGGTATGGTGGACTCTTTGGAAAACTTGGTTTAGGGATTTGGATGCATGAGTAGAACTCATACTTGGTTGTGGAGGCTAGCAAAAGACTGGGAGCGACAAACTAAGAGAGCAATAATGGCCATAATCATGCAGAGCGACAAAACATCATTGATCAAAGCATAAAGTGATACTACAAGTTGAAAACTAAAGGATCATAAAGGCTATGGTGACTTGAGATAGTCATAACATGCTGTGAGCATGCGCCAAGTCAACCCAAATAAAGCATCAAAGGAGAATACCACTATACTATGCTTTAATATGCTAAAACAACGCATGATTCATCCAAGGCACATTAAGCAATCTCAATTGTTTATAACAAGTCATGCTACAGCAAAGAATACTAAGCATAAAGCCCAAAAAATATCAAGCATGGCATGACAAAGCATAGGCCACAGTCAAAAACAAGCTCTTTTTACCACATAAGCATGAACTTTCCTACTCTTTTCCAAACCAAACCAAACTATTTGCAAAACAAAGTGTGAAAGAGGGGGGTCAAACCAATTTATTCAGAAAACTAAGCAAACCAAGCAAACTAAAAACCAAAACAAAAACGATAAAGAAGACGCTCCAAGAAAAACACAACTGTGCATGAAACAATAAAGATAAAGCGTTTGGAAGAAACCTAGATTTTTATTGATGAAGAAGGGGGATGCCTTGGGCATCCCCAAGCTTTGACGCTTGTACTTCTTGGATGTTTCTTGGGATGACACAGGTGGCATCCCCAAGCTTGAGCTTTGGTCCATCCTTCATCTCATTACTCATTCCTTCCATACACCTAAATTTTTTCCTTCATACAAAACTTCACACAATCTCATTAGCAACATTAGTGCACTTAATATAAATAAGTCTTAAGGTTTAGTTCTAACACCAAATAAACTTCCACTAGAACACTAGCTACTGTAGCACTTCCCTCAAACATCTCAATTCCCCAAAGGAACTCAAGAAGGAACTAACAAGAAGAAAATGCAGAAAATGGCAGAAATCTGTCAAAACAGACCAGCAGGTAAAGAAGAATTTTTTCGAAGACCTTCTGTTTCTCAAATCAAAAAGTGTTGAACTAACGAATGTTAGATAAAAACCTGGGGCAGAAGAACAAAAATGGCAACTCAATCCGATGTACAGAGCTCTCTCAGGAGTTTTTACGGTGAAGCACAGAAATCTGTTTCGGGACAACAACTTTCCCAATCATTACTTCACTCTCATTAGAGGTTACTCTTGGCACAAAAAGAAAATAAAAAGGATAAGGAGAGGTTATTACAGAGGTAATAACTTCCAAGACTCATCTAAAACTCTTGGGTTATCTCCCAACAAGTACTTTTCTTTAACGCCTTTAAGTTAGGCATAAGAACCAAAGAAAGAATCAAGTGTTCTCAAATGAAGAAGAATTAAGATCAATACCAAAAATATTTTCAACAAGGCAAGGTATATCATCCAAATAAGTTCGAGAGGATCCTCTCTCAATGCTCTTGGGTTCACTATTCTCATCAAAAGGGTTTGCAGGAACAATCCAATCAAGATTTTTTTCTATGGCATCATGTATTGCTACTAGTTTAAAGGTTATTGGTATTTTAGGTTCCTCCCCATTAGGTTTGGTTTTGTTCATCTTTTCTCGTGTACAAACAACATCTACGCATGAGCCTAGCATATTGAAATGTTCAAAAACTTTTCTAGCTTCCTTGGCAACATCATAGAACTCCTTAAACAAAGTTTCTAGAACAAAATCCCTCTTTTCAGGATCCTCAATTTCTTTTAAGCTTAAGAAACGTTACTTTCATTAAGGGGTTGAGGTTAACAAACCTAGATTCTAACATATGAACTAAAGAAGGTGAAGCAATCTCATAGTTTGGAGCAAGTTCTACGAGGGACCTATCCTCAGTATCCTCATGCTTACTAACATGATTAAAGAATTCTTCAATGTTATCTTTCCCAATTATAGAACCACTACCAATTAGAAGGTCTTTCAGGGTGAATGTAGGGATCAACATGGTGAGCTAAGGGAGAAGTGACAACTAAGGGAGACTTAATTTTTGTGTGTTTTTGATAAAGAAAGCAAACAAGTAAAACTAATTTTTTTATATTTTTGAAGAACAAAATAAGCAAACAAAGCAAAAAAGAAAACTAAGCAAAACAAAAGCAAAAAAGTAAAGAGATTGGTTATGAGGGACTCCCCTTGTGAAGATATCCTTGACTCCCCGGCAACGGCGCCAGAAAAATGCTTGATGGCTCAATGCACGGCGCCCAGAAAAGTGCTTCGTGCATGGTGTTGATGTAGAGCTCGTTGGGAACCCCAAGAGTAAGGTATGATGAGCACAGCACCAAGTTTCCCTCAGTTATGAAACCAAGGTTTAATCGAACCAGTAGGAGCAAGGAAACACCCCAAAGGTGTTAGTAGCTGAGCTTTGGCAGGGCGCACTACCGGTGCTAGTAGCAACGTGGAGACCTGCACAACACAACCACAGAACTTTGTCCCCAACTTGCGATGAGGTTGTCAATCTCACCGTGTTTTGTGGAAAACAAAGGAATAAACGTATCGAATGGAAAGAAGTAAAAGTTTGCAGAAAGTAAACACAAAGCAGTAAAAGATTGTAGATTGTATGTAAAGTAAAAGGACCAGGATCCATAGTTCACTAGAGGTGGCTCTCCTTAGATAGATAACATGCTGGGTGAACAAATTACAGCGGGGCAATTGACAAACACCGAGAAAGCAATACATGCATATACTAATCATCTTGACTCCTTTGAGATTCGATTGGGCATTACAACATAATACATAGACCGCCATCCAACTGCATCTATGACTAATAATCCACCTTCAGGTTATCATCCGAACCCCCTCCAGTATTAAGTTGCAAGCAACAGATTATTGCTTTATGAACTGCGTGTAAAGTAAACAATACGATTGTTCTATGAACAAAGGATCGTTGTTTTCTCCCTAGTAGCAACAGCACGTCTAGTTCCTTAGAGATTTCTGTCACTTCCCCAGATTACCAGAGCCATGAACCCACTATCGAGCATAAATACTAACTCTTGGAGTTGCTAGCATCTACTTGGCCAAGATAGCTACTAACAACGGAAAGCATGCAAGATCTCAAATAACAAAGACATGATAGAATCAATAATCAATATGAAATAGCATCTCAATATCCATCGGATCCTAGGAAACACAACATGTATGAATTACAAATAGATGATCTTGATCATGAACGGAGCTCACAAGATCTAAACATGAAAGCACAAAGGAGGAAAAAACGGCCATCTAGCTACTACATGGATCCGTAGTCGAAGGATGAACTACTCACGCATCACACCAGAGGCTTGCATGGTGATGAAGAAGGCCTCCAGGGTGAATTCCCCTCTCCAGCAGGGTGCCGCGAAGAGCTTCAGATCCCCCCGATCTAGGGACAGAGACGATGGCGGCTACAGACTCTTTCGTGGATTTTTGATCGGGTCCCTAGGGTTTTCGTCCCGAGGGCAACTTATAGGCGGAAGGAGAGGCCGAGGGCGTGTTGGGGTCGGCCAGACCACCCCCTGGCGCAGGCCAAGCCTGGCCGCGCGGCCAGGTGGTGTGGTCGGCCCCTGGCCCCTCCCTGTCTCGTATTCTGGCACTTGATCCCTTCCGGAAAAATAGGCACTTTGGCTTTTGTCCCGTCCAATTCTGAGAATATTCATTTTCTGACTTTACTGGAACCAAAAATAGCAGAAAACAGGCAGCTGGCACTGTGGCTCTTGTTAATAGGTTAGTCCAAGAAATCATAATAAAAGTACTCCAAAGTTGGAACAAAACACAAGAAAGTGGATAAAACTAAGCATGGAACATCAAAAATTATAGATACATTTGCAATGTATCACGCTACAGGCAAGATCGGGCCACCCGTATTGTTAACTGGGAAAACACGTCTGTGGCGCACTGCCGTTATTTGTGCCACGGATGTTCTTTCACTACTAGAAAACAGCTCTTCTGTGGCGCATGCAAATAGATCTTCTGTGGCACATATCCTAGTCGCCACTGGTATCTCGCCACTGATATCTTCTTCCTGTGGCGCATATGGATATGCGCCACAGAAGTTCCAGACTTCTGTGGCGCATTGCTTATTATGCGCCACAGGAAGAACTTCTGTGGCGCATTTACGTGTATGCGCCACAGATATGCCATGCGCCACTGACTATATAATTATATGCGCCACTGATTGCGTAACACATATTCAAAGTAAAATACTTGCCTGGTGTATAATCAGGTATTTATACAGGATTTATACAATATTTATCTAGATGAGTATAAAATACACTGCGCAAGTAGTAGATGCATGAAAACTAACATATATATAATACAAACACTTAGAGCCCGATCGAGATACATATATAGTGTCAAGTGCCAAATTTTTACACAAGCGCTGAATACAAAGTTCATATCATCTCACATTACAAATATGAAGTGGCCACCGTCGCCTACACTAGGATCAAATACAATACAGCTGTGATAATGGTGAGCAAGAGCATTAGCCCGACCAATATCTTCATCCGGTTCTTCTTCCACAAGTGGTTCCTCCACTTGGCTATCGCCTCCTCTCTAGTCGTGTATCCTTTGTAGATGTTGCCGCTGAACTTTTTCACTTGTTTGTGGCAATCTTGCCACTCCTCGTAGACTCCTGGAACCCTACCCATGTACACCACATACCACCTCGTCGCCATCTCTATAGACGACAAGGCATATTAGTAAAAATACAACGAAAAGAATGAATAAAGGGTGTGTTCATAGAATATAAAACAAAGGATCCATAAACCTAAAAGTTAGATCATCATAGAAGCAATAAGTTCAACGACAACACGACCACAAGGTAGTTTAAGTCTAACAACAATGACCATTTCGACCACGAGATAGTAAAGTTTATGACACACACACACTAATACAGCAGGCGTCCATCAAGAATATACACACACTGGATCATGCTAGAGGAACACATCGATCATGATGAAGACTTCCTCTTCTTGCTCGGCTTTGGGAACGGTAGATATCCCTCTTTCATCATCCACGTCCTTGTGTCACCCTGCTTACGGAGGTGTTCTTTGATATCTCTCTTACTCAACCCTCTGGCTTGTTGTAGGGCACCGCCCCTTGTGATGACATCTTCAATGATGATTTGTGACAACTTCATCTGAATGCGATGGAAGTCTTCTCTAAGATCAGCATCGTCGATTTTCGCCAAAGTTTCGGCCCATCCTCGGAGACTAGATGGCAGCGTTAGGTTATGGCAATCCCGAACATAGCCTTTAAGGTGATGGAGGACGTAGAAGGCCTCCTTGGCACCAGTAGTCGACTGCTTGACGCAAGGGAAGTCGAGCACGTGCTTGAACACGTGTTTGCCATCCTTGATACATTCCCCCTTATCTATGAAGGTGCATCCCTTCTTGGTGTAGCCCTCGAGAGCCTCATTGAGAACACCCCTTATTCTGGTGTAGTCTTTCTTCTTCATCAAACTCCCCAAGTTGAAATACGTTGCTAGCGAATACCTCGGGGCAAGGACGATGAGTGTGCAGTATTTGTCTCTGCGCAACACAATTGGAATGGAATGTTGGAAAAAGAGCAAAGGAAAGAAATCTATAAGAAATGGATAAGTTACGGTGGCGATGAGCGAGTGTGTGTACTTACTCGGGAAAGAAAGGCAAAAGAAGTGTGCCCTTCCTCTTGTTGTCCACCATGAACTTCTTGAGGTACGTCGTCGCCTTGGTCCGTGTCTCTGATCCTTCGACCAACTGGCTGTCCCGCATGTAGTAGGGATCCACTATCGCGATTTCCAGGGTACTTTCTCTCTTGATCGTGAGCGCCAGATTGAGCGCGTATATCTGCGGGGGGGGTTCATCGACGAAGCCCATGTCCAATGGCACCTTGGCCGTGAAAACCGGGTAATTTGGATCTTCATCTTTAAGAAGGAGGGCCTCTAGTGTCTTGACACCCTCCTGCAAAGTTAACATGGCTCCAACCGCAATGTGGATCATATCCAGAGTCAATATCGGATCACTAGCTACATGCACTTGGGGCAAGCCAAATTTTGTGCATGGTACGACGACGGCATCCTGACCCCGGATCCTCTTCGGAAGAGGCTGGCTCGCACCCTTCTTATTATTATTATTACCTCTCTTCCTGTAGTGCTTCTTCTTCACAACAGTGTTAGCCACTGCCATCTGCTCATCAGTCGCCTTTCAGAGTGTGTTGGGGCTGAAAACCAATCCCGGTTTCTCTTGTGGTGGATCGGCGGCCGGAGGCGTCTCTTGAGAAAGACCATGGAAGACCAGGCGATGCGTGCATGTATTGGGACAACCAGCTTGATGGTCGTCGCGAGCTGTGAAGGGTTCTTCATCCACAGAAGGCATATACAATCCTTTGGCAGCGCCGGTGTTGATGAAGTCGCCAACGTTGACCAATTCATCATCATATTCATGGGTGCCATCATGTGGTGGTGGTAGCGGGAGCGACGGCGGTTGCGGCACAACGTCTTTGCCATGTGGCGGTGCACACGCTGCCAAGAGTTGATGGTGACGGCTGGTGGTGGTGACAACGGCGGCTACTGGCTTCCGAGGTGGTGGCCGGGCGATGATCGGTCGAGAGGTGGCGCCGGTGCTCGCCCCGCAAGACGAATCTGGGTCTTTGGCCATGTCAAGGGCCAGTTGTAGCATTCCCCAAGGGTCTTGTGTTCGTCGGCTCCCTGAGGTTGAAAGGGGGGTCCATGTCGTCGAACCCTGGCAACACCCGAGCCAACCTGACCCTCATCACGTCATCATCCATTGGATTGTTGTGCATCGTGCGGCTCACCGGTTGTATAAGAGTGCCCTTGGCAACATCCTTCAACTCACCGCCGACATCTTTAAGCAGGAGTACGCAAGAAGTGTCCTGAGGCAAAAACATGTTGTTGGGCGTCATGAGATGGCAACAGTCATGCATCAAAGGCATAAAGGAGATGACGTGCACTAACTAATTAGTTACCTTGGTGATGGCGTGGATCTCGGCTAATGTAGAGACACGGCCGATGCCGTCGGCCGGCCTATCATCATCTGCATTCTCCCGCTCGGGTGCCTCACGAAGCACCACCGTCGTCGGCTGTGCCTTATTGGTATCTTTGGTGGGAGGGGGTGTCGGTGTGACCAAAACGAGGGGCTGTGTCCAGACGTTGACGGCCGGCGGGGTCACCAGGTCCGGCGACATGGTAACATTGATGCCCGAGTTGCTGCCGCTTAAGCTGGGAAGATGTATCGGCCCCTGTCGACCTCCCGCATTCCAAGCAGTCAGCCCCTCGAAAAACTCAGGGGGGTTCATCGAGTGGAGCTTCTCTTCCACTAACTTGTCCACCGTTTTCTGGTCCACCGCCTTCTCCTCCAGTGTCTGCACCTTCATCTTCAGCTCTGCAACAGCGGCTTTATCCTGGTTCTTCCTCTCCCTTCTTTTCTTGGTGTCCTCTTTGTAGTACTCCTTGAACTTCATGCTCGTACCGAAGCCGGACACACGGCCAGCTGAGGACGGCGGCAACCCCATGTCCCTGTTCTTGTAAGCATTGGTCGCCCTATTGAAAACCGTGTCCCACGGCTCCGTCGAATCCTGGGACGACTCTGTGGCAGTAGCGTTCAGTTCCTCCTCCTGCAGAGACAAGGAAAGGTGAACCCATTTAGATTCTTCACTTCATTATCTTAATTAGAATGCAATAGACTTGAGATCGGCGATAAATTCCTTACCAGCTTCTTCTCGAATGCCTTCACCTCTGGATCGTTGGTGATGAACTCCCCTGTTTCCTTGTCCAGGTAGTAGCGGGCCTGAACAAATTGCCTAAGCTGCATGTCCATGATTTTAAGCCAAGGGTTGTCTTTACCAAGGCGTTCAAGCTCGGCGTCTTCCTTGTCCCAAATGGCTTGTTTCCCCCTGTAACCGCCGCTTCCAGGGCGGTGGTTACCTATGTTCTGTTCCGGCATACTCCTTCCCCATTGAGTCTATTTTATAGCGTCCGTGGTAGCTATATCCACCTTGAAAATCCTAAAATCCTCTTCGTCGAGCATCGGATTTTTCTTACTAATAACCTCCCAGCTTTCACCTTTGTCAATGCTATTCTTCACCCGGGTTTTCCAGCTGCTCAAGGCGTTGCTCATCTTCGTGAGGGCTAGTTTGTTCACTGGGTTCTTATTTCTCTTGAGGTTTCTAAACTGCTCTGGGAATCTGTATCGCTTGTGAAGCTTCTTAAGGAGGTTATCGACCAAAGCTGCATGGTCAGCATGTATGATGTACTTCGTGTTGATCGACATGCTTTTCCGAACGATGCACGCGAGTTGCAGGCCATACCCTTTATCAATCGCCTCTGGCACAATGGGTTGGCCACTTTCTGTGACCTCACTGAACTCATCGCAGACGATGGCGAGCACTGGCACCTTCCACTCCTTTTGTTCCTTCTTCTTCTTCTTCTGAGAAGCGGCCGGGTTGCCGCTACCGCCATCCGTGCGCTCACCGCCATCGGTGCGGGCGCCACCATCGGTGGTGTCATCCTCTTCGCCGCCGCCTTCACTAGTTCCATCGTAGTCGTCTTTGTCCCCCTCGTAATCAGGATCTCCGCCCTCATTGGCCCCAGCAGCTTTGGCGACGGTCGCCTCCTCCTCCAGTGGTGGTGTCATCCTCATCGCATCCTCCTCGCCCTCCTCATGTTGGGACCCCTGCCAGAATGACTGGTTAGCCTGTCTAGCTTGTTCTTCGACGCTGATCATGTGCTTAGAAGGGCCAGACTCCTTGTTGCCCGACATGTTTGCACTACTCTATTTAAAAGAGGCAAAAAGTTAGCACAAATCTCGGCCGAAAAATTCGGCATGACCTTTGCTAATTTTTTGACCTAGGAGTGCCCATTTCTCAACCGAAACGGAAGTGAATCGACACTTCGGGAGAAATGGGCAACTCAAATGAAATCCCTGCAAGACAAAACACCCCATCCCCATATTGATCGCCCCATGCATTGACCCCAGGATCCATCATATCCATCATCCACACGCACAGTATATAGTACCAGATATAGTATATATATATAACAGATATAGTACCAGTCCAGGGGATATCAAGTCCACATCCATCATCCACATGCACAGTATATATAATAGATATAGTACCAGTCCAGGGGATAACAGATATAGTAACAGATATAACAGATATAGTACACAGGATATCAAGTTATAGTACACACACATCACCTTGCACAGTTCAGTACAGGGGAGAAAATTTGTTATACACCTTGCACAGTTATAGAAAATTTGAGGAATATCTACTGGCCCAAAACTTCATCAAGGTTGATGACATCACCTTGCACACAGACATCATCAAGCAATATAATTTATAGAAAATCCCACTGCCAGTAGCAACATAGTGTGTACTGGGCAGATTATGGACACATAGAAAATAGCCTACACATCTCACTACGAGGTAGAAACATAGTGTGTACTGTCAAGTTAACAACATCGACACTATCAAGTATTCCCCTAGAACTAAACTAGAGTATATGCAGAAATAGACCCCTTTATTTTTAGTCGTAGCGTGAATCAATTGTTTAAATATTAAGTACTAATAAATACACTACTAGTTTATCTGCAACACCAATGGAGGTTTATTTTCAGAGCAATGTTCCTGGTGGCATATTGTTGAAATAAATAATAAAGCATAATGAGTGCGATCAGTTTATACATTAAACTCGATTTAGGACAACCGATGATGCAAGATTAATGGAGGGCATTGATACTATTTTTGTGAACACATATCTTGGCATCTACAGGATTAGTCTCAAGTCACTAAGTGTGAAGAAGCTATGGAAGAGAGGATTCTTTCATTATATGATGCCATACATGAGTTTCTACAATCCTCGAGGTATGTGTGTATGTCCTCTGTTTTATCATTTGGAATTCAATCTCAAGCAATAACATTAATCAGATCAAAAGTTACATCTTATTGATTATCTTGTAGTGAATCTCTGATGATGCTACTGTGAGCACTATGATGATGCTACACTATGAGCACTATGAGCTACATACTTAGCAAGAACCACTGAAGACCACTGAAGATCACTGTGAGCACTATGAGCACCGTTAAAGCAAGAACCACTGAAGACCACTGTGAGCACTATGATGATGCTACACTGAGCTACATACTTAGCTCCATACACTGAGCTTCATACACTGAGCTTCATACACTTTTATAATACATACTTAGCTTCATACACTGAGTACTATGATGATGCTACTAACTGTGAGAACCCCTAGTAGGATTAGAAAACCATCACCCATGCATTCACCAGTGCAGAAGTGCAGAAGTACCAGCAGAACATATAAGTGCAGAAGTACCAGCAGAACCCCTAGCAGACATCAGTGCAGGTTTATTCACCAGTGCAGAGGAAGGGTGGGGGAGTGAGGGGGCGAACCGTACTTGTGCACTGCGGTGGTCGTCGACGATGAGGGTGGAGGCGGTGCTCCTTCTGCGGGCGGGGCGGCGGTGGGCCTCCTCCTCCACGGGCTCTAGCGTGGTGATGGCGTCCGGGCCTCCTCCTCCACGGGCTTCAGCGCGGCGGCTGCGGGCCTCCTCCTCCACGGGCTTCAGCGCCGTGGTGGCGGCTCCTGCAGCGAGGGCTAGCGCGGCTCCTCCTCCGGCGTGGCAGTGGCTAGGGCTCTGGCGACGAGGGTTTGCGCGTGGGAAAAAGATCGATTGGCTAAGTGTGGATCGAGAGAGAGAAAGGGGGATTAGGGGGAGAGGCCGAACCGTTCTGTGGCTAAGTGTGAAAGTTCTGTGGCGCATTCCCACAGAATGCGCCATAGAAGTTGGAACATCTATGGCGCATTCTGAAGGAATGCGCCACAGAACTTCTTGACATAGTACAAAAAAGCGTGGCGTCGTTGTATGACAAGATCTGATACTTGTCCTAGTGGTCTTGATCGCTTGCTCTCACCTGGGGCAGCCAGGTTCGAATCCTGGCGGTGTCTCACACATTTTTTTTCATTTTTTTTTAAATATTTTTAATTACATACATATGCATATTTATTAAAAAAAGTAAGAATATATACATATATGCATATTTATTCACATATGAATATTTATTCAAAAAAAGCAAGAACATATACATATATGCATATTTATTCAAAAAAAGCAAGAACACATATGCATATTTATTCATACATATATATTTGTGTGTTTGCTTGTCACCAAAAACTAATACACCACACGAATTAATACACCAAAAAGTCACACAATTGCTAGTGTCTCTTCACAATCTTCTTGCCCTTTTTCATCGTGGTTGAATATTTTAGCCCGTGCACTTTGAGATTTCTTCTTGTGAATGGACAACCTTTAGTAGGCAGTGTGGTCTTCCTTCTTACTTTAGTAGTAGTAGGCACGTCGAAGTACTTTTCGAATTCCTCTTCGATCTTTGGGTCGCTGTTTTTGTCGAAGTTTTGCTCGTTGGCGGCTCCTTCCATTCTGATGATGCTCCTCTTGCCCCTCCTAACTACAACACGGTTGGGCTTTGACGGGTCGGTAATAAAAAAGCATTGATCAACTTGGCTAGCGAGTACCCAAGGCTCATTTTTTGCGGAGGCGTTCTTTATTAATTTGGCATCTGGTATAACCATTGTGGTGAAATAGCGGCCTTCTTTTTCCACGTTCTTGGCCCATCTAACACGGAACATCGGTACGATCTCTCCACAGTAGTCGAGCTCCCATATCTCCTTGATCCTTCCGTAGAATCTTTCCATCACAGTAGTCTCGTCATCAGCAAAGGATAACATAGTTACTCCTGAGTTTTGATATTCACTATTCTTGTCCTTTTCCTCGGTGTAGAATCTGTAACCGTTTATGTCGTATCACTGATAGGTCCTTAGGTTGTGCCCTGGGCCTTGCGACAAGGAGAATATGAGTTTTTGATCTTCCGTAGAAGGCGTCTTTGGGGGATTGTCCAGTTGCCTTTTCTTGAACCAACCCGGGAAGCTGGAGTTGTGCTCTCTGGTTACGTCTCCCTTTTTCCTCGGCCGGCCCTGGTCGACGTACTCCTGCTCGATTAAGCTTCTGTGATCTTCGACCCAAGGTCCGACCACTTCAATGTGTTGAAGCGCGACTCGGTGTGCCCTTTCAAAATCAGTGCGTCGACCATCAATGCCGACATGTAGTGAGCGATAGCCCTCGCGGTGACCATATCCACCGAGCCTGCCGAGGTGCTTCTTTGTGGGTATTCCAACATCCTCGTTCTTGGTGGTTAGATAATTCTGGCAGAAGGAGATGCACTCGTAGATCAGAAAGCCCTTGGCTATGCTTCCATCTGGATGAGACCTATTGCGAACAAATCCTTTGATGACACCGTTTAGCCTTTCAAACGGCATCATGTTGTGCAGGAATGTCGGCCCGAGCTGGATGATGTCGTGAGGACCATGGTTGCCTGAGCGGTCAAAACAGAGAGTATAGGTGAGAACCACACCATATGAACACACACATGCATGAATGCTAGCCGGAAAAAATTCGGCATGACCTTTCCTAAAATTAGGACATATGGGTAGTGCAAAAATTTGCTGAAATGGAAATGAATCAACATTTCGGCAAACATCCATGCAACCACACCGGCCGGGCCCGACAACAACAAGCAAACAACAAGCAACCAACAAAGAACTTCCTCCCATTGCAAACATTCATGCACCACACAAGCATCGTCTCGCCATGGATCGCACACACACACCACCCGCGCGACAAGCTTCACCTACATGTTCATGATGGCCAAGTACTCACCTATAGTAGACACAATAATAGCGAGACGAGACCGCGCGATGAGAGAGTGTGGACAAATAGATCTACAATGCAAGTTGGTGGAGAGGAAATTAGTAAACAAATAGAGATGTGAGAGAGAAAAGAAGGAACTTTTAGATCTAGAAGTTGGAGCGAAGCTTCCACTTACCAATCTATGGATTACAGTAGGTTTAGTTACAAGAAAATGGAGAAACTATGGGTAAGATAGGGTGTGAGGGAGGAGGAAGACGAGTTGGGAGGAGGTAGAGATGTGAAATGGTTGGTGGTGGATAATAGATAAGAAAGCTACCTCTTTTCACCTTTTTAACATGGATCTAGATGCCCTCATCTGTGGCGCATATGGAGAGAATGCGCCACAGATGTGAAACTTCTGTGGCGCATAAGTCCATATGCGCCACAAAAGTGGGTGAATAAGATTCGCTGTGTGGGGCCCACCTCCAAGTTCTGTGGCGCATGGCGGACTTATGCGCCACAGAAGTGACACACATATGTGGTGCATATGCCAACATGCGCCACAAAACTTGGGTGAATTAGATTCCATGGTGGGCCCCCCTCCATGTTCTGTGGCGCATGAGGGAATATGCGCCACAGAAGAGGCAACTTCTGTGGCGCATATTTCAGAATGCGCCACAGAACTTGGATCAACCCACCCCGGCCGGCGGGTCCCACCAATCTTCTGTGGGGCATGTTCTGGAGAATGCGCCACATAACTTCCAATTTTCTGTGGCGCATGCTCTCTGGTGCGCCACTGATGTCTTCCTGTGGCGCATAGTTTGGCATATGCGCCACTGATCATCTTGTCTATCTATAGGCTGTTTCCTAGTAGTGTTTACTCCTGTGGTGCACGCCCCCCCCCCCCCAATGTGCGCCACGGATGTGCGTTCTGCTACTTATTTTTGGCAGATACACCTTTGCACATTTGACTAGATCTCACCATCTCACACTTCACTTTCCCCTCCTTCTTCCTCCTTGGATCTCGCCCCCCTCCTCCTTCCACCTCAATTTCTCCACTCTTTCACCATTTGTAGCATGTAAAACTTACCTTGGATGCTACATACATAATAGAGGAAAGCTCTCCTTCCGGCCACCATCCTCTCGGTCTCTTACCTCTCCTTCGAGATCTTCTCGGTCTCTCATCTTGGTAAGTTGTCTATGTAAGAGGATGTGTTTATGTGTATTGATGATATATGGTCACATATCTATGGAGAGGATCGACGCTCTCATGTGTTTGGAGAGCATGCATTGTATGCTCTCTCATATATTGGCATTGTTTTGCCAAAATGTTGATTCATTTCCATTTTGGCAAGACTTTGGCATTTCACAAAGGTCATAATTTTAGGATAGGTCATGCCGAAATTTTCCATCGACCATTGCATGCATGCATTGGTTCTGTGGTTGTAATAAACTTCTAATTCTACCTTGTACACCGCGCAAACAACCATGGTCCGCATAATGAGCGAAGGCATTGTGGCTAGATTTTTGAAATGTGCGACGGCCGACATGATACGAAATAACATGTCGGAGATAAGATGTCCGTGCAGAAGATGCAAACTCAATTGGTTGACTGACCCAGATTCCGGAAATCTGCAGGCGCACCTGCTCCGCCATGGTTTCATGGATGGCTACACTCGGTGGATAAGTGATGACGAAGACGATGAGGCCGTAAATGGGGGTGGCGGAAAATGAGGAAGGCGGGCAACATGATCATGATCACAGCAAGGACGGGCGAGATGAAGAATAGTCTCCTGGAGACGGGGAAGGTGCGGAAGCAGACCAGGATGATGATTATCTAGATGTCGGAGCAACGTCAGGCTGGGTGCGGGACCCTTATGTTCAGGAACTACTTCTCAAGCAAACGAGTAACGCCAGGGCTGCCGCTAGAGAGAAAGCCAAGCTTGCGCAACTTGAGAAAGACGCGGTTACTCCATTATATGAAGGATGCAAGCCCGATGATACCCGGTTGAATGTAACGCTCAAGGCTATGGAGATGAAGGCAAAACACAAATGGACCGACGCAAGCTTCGACGATATGATGGCATTCTGGCACGATCGTCTCCCGGAGGGGAACACGTGTCCAACTAGTATTGGGGACACCAAGAAAATCGTGTGTCCTCTTGATCTACCGCACATTAGATACCACGTCTGCATCAACGATTGCATCATTTATCGGGGCGAGGACGCGGAGAAAACCACATGCCCGGTGTGCGGCGTTAGTCGATACAAGAAAGGGAAGAAAGCTCCTCGAAAAGTGGTATGGTACTTTCCTATCACTCCTCGTCTGCAGCGCTATTTCGCAGACCCTAAGGAAGCAAATCTCATGCGCTGGCATGCGGAAAGAAAGAAGCCAGCAGATGACGATGACCCTGAAAAGGACGAGCTGCTGATGCACCCTTCAGATGGTAGCCAGTTGAAAGCATTAGACCTCGAATTCCCAGAATTCGGTGGATATTCGAGAAACATCAGGCTAGGTGCAAGCACCGATGGACTCAATCCGTTCGGTAGCCAGAGCAGCATGCACAGCACTTGGCCCGTGTTTGTATGGATGTACAACCTCCCTCCCTAGTTGTGCATGAAAAAGAAGTACATACAAATGAGTATGCTAATTCAAGGGCCAAAACAACCTGGTACCGACATCAATCTATATCTCGGGCTGTTGAAAGAGGAGCTAGCCATGTTATGGGAATCCGGAGCCAATACGTATGATGCTGTCGCACAAGATTATTTCACTATGAGAGCCGCGTTGGTCACTATGGTGCAAGACTATCCAGGTTGCGGATATTTCTCGGGGCACGTTATCCAAGGATTCTACGCATGCGTTAGGTGCATGGATAACACGACCTATCTCCAACTAGAGAAAGATCCAGGGTCTTCGAAAACCGTGTTCATGGGGCACCAAAGGTGGCTTGGAAAGAATGATGCATGGAGAAAACGTGGAGATCTGTTCAATGGAAAATCCGAGACCCGAGGAATCCCAGAGCAGCGGAGCAGTGAAGAAGTGGATGAATTGCTGAAAAACTGGAAAGAGTGTCCTAAACCGGGAAAGAAGCAAAAGAGGCAGCAAGACAAGCCATTGATGAAGGTATGGAAAACAAGGTCTGTTTTCCGGGAGTTGCCATACTGGAAGTTTCTCTGTACGCCTCATAGCCTTGACATCATGCATATCACGAAGAACGTGTGCGAGAGTCTAGTCACCACCCTAATCAACATGCCAGATAGGACGAAAGATGGTCCTAAAGCAAGGAACGACTTGATATTCATGGGCATCCAGAAGGATCTTCACGGAGGATGCCCTACTCCTGATGATCAGGAAGATGACGATGATCATCAGTCGGAGGAAACACAAGGTCGTCGAAAGGGTAAAAAGGTCAAGAAGAACGAATATTACTGCCCCCTTTCGTGCTTCACACTAAGCCAGGATGAGATCAAACAGTTTTTCAAGTGCCTTCTAGGAGTCAAATTTCCTTACGGCTACGCTGGCAAGATAAGCAGGTACCTAGATGAGGCTAAGCAGAGGTTTAGTGGGATGAAGTCTCACGACTGTGTCGTGCTAATGACGTAGATACTTCCGGTTGCACTATGAGGTATAATGGACGAGCATGTCCGAGAAACATTGTTTGGGCTCTGCAAGTTTTTCGACATCGTCTCTCCAAAGTCAATTGGCGTGAAACAGCTCGGGAGGCTACAAGAGGAGATCGTGGTGATACTATGCGAGCTCGAGATCTACTTCCCGCCCGCATTCTTCGACATTATGGTGCATCTGCTGGGCCATATCGTGGAGGATATCATCCAACTCAGGCCGATGTTCCTCCGCAGCATGATGTCGTTTGAAAGGATGAACGGACATATCAAAGGATACGTTCGCAACAGGTCTCGTCTAGATGGAAGCGTAGCCAAGGGATTTATGGCCGAAGAGTGCATCTCTTTCTGCACGAATTATCTAGGCATCGAGAACTCTGTCGGTCTTCCCGTCAATAGGCACCTTGGCAAGCTCGATGGATCGGGTCACCGAGAGGGTCGTCGCGTACTGCATGCAGACTACGATTGTCGACACGCAGACTTTGATAGAGCAAACCTAGTCGCGCTACAACATTTAGAACTGGTCGATCCTTGGGTACAAAAGCACAAAAGGTCAATCAAGAAGAAGTATAGTGACTGGGGCATATAGAGGATGCAGGGAGCAATAATCAAAGAACACAACTCAGATTTCATGCGTTGGTTTAGGCAGATGCTCCTAGATAATCCCCCGCAATCGCATTCTGCAGAGGAAAACATCATATTCACCTTGTCGCAGGGACCCATGCACAACCTGGTGACCTATCAGGCGTATGATATCAACGGCTACACATTCTACACGGAGGAAAAGGACAACAAGTGTGACTATCAGAACTCAGGCGTAACATCGAAATTCTACACCGATGACAACGTGAAGGAAAGATTTTATGGAAGGATCGAGGAGATCTGGGAGCTCGACTACTATGGAGAAAAGGTGCCGATGTTCCGTGTCAGATGGGCCAAGAGCGTCGAAAGAGAAGACCGGTATTTCACAACCATGTTAATACCCAAAGCAGCCAAATCCAAGGCCACCGGTGCGCACGTCGCCGCGAAAAATGAACCGTGGGTACTGGCTAGCAAAGTGGACCAATGTTTTTTTATTACTGACCCGACAAAGCCTAGCCGTGTTGTCGTGAGGAGAGGAAAAAGAAACATCATCGGAATGGATGGAGTCGCCAACGAGCAAGACTTCGACCAGTACGGTGATCCAAAGATTGAAGATGACGACGACTACGATGAAGAAACATACATCACAAGAAGAAAAATGACAACCTTACCCAAAAAAGGTAGCCCGTTCGAGCGAATAAACATAAAAGTGGCAGGGCTAAATTATTCAACCGCGACAAAGAAGGGAAAAAAGATTGTAAAACGCTAGCTCAAAAAAGTTTGTAATTTCTTTCTACTTTGAATCACTTTTGTACCACTTTTATGATATATATGTACCACTTTTGTCATATAAAACATATAACAGATATTATATATAGTTTACATAGTTTTTGGGATATTTTTTAACATTTTAAAGTAGTTTTAAAATAAAAACAAAAAAGGGGGGCACCAGGGTTCGAACCTAGGTGCTCACACAGGTTTCGAGCATAGGGTAGAACCAATGGAATACTGTAGTGCTAGTGTCAACAACAGGGGCGGCCGCCCTCTTATTTGACCTGTCACGGCACTTAGCCGTAGCGCACCCTAACCTAGTGCGCTACGGGTGCGCTACGGCTAAGTGCCATGACAGGTCAACTGTCGAGCATGGACCCGTCCCTCTCCCCATCACCCTCAGACACTAGGTTAGAGAGGAGACGCGCCGCCGCCACCGCTCGATCTGCCCGTCGCCGCACTCGCCGGTATCAAGGAGGAGGCCGTGGAAGAGGAGAGGAGGCCACCGCGCGTCCAAGGAGGACGAGAGGAGGCCGCCGCGCGTCCAAGGAGGAGGAGGCCGTGGAGGCCGAGGAGGCCGCCGCTCTCCGTCGCCGCTCTCCGTCCGCGCGTCCAAGGAGGAGGAGGCCGCCGCTCTCCATCCGCGCGTCCAAGGAGGAGGAGGCCGCCGCTCTCCATCCGCCGCTCTCAGTCCGCCGCTCTCCGTCCGCGCGTCCAAGGAGGAGGAGGCGGCCGCTCTCCGTCCGCGTGTCCACGGGCTCTCTGCTCAGGTAAGTCATGGAGTCACGATCTATTCCAGCTGTCCTGTTTGTCTGTCTGAACCCATCAACCAGTAGATTAATTTGCTGCTCTGCTTTTGTGTGTTGGTGCAGTATACGTAGTACTGGACCATGTATTCTACTGCAAATCAGTTGATAGATATCACTATATTGGCAAAAATAGTTGATGTGATGTTAAATTTGGTAGTGCTGTGGTGTTGTGTTGTTAAGCTTGTAGCTAGCTTAGCAACCCTTGATCAATTCTTGGACCTGAGCAATGTGTAGCTAGCTGGATGATGCGTTCAATTCTTTTTCTCTTTTTCGAATTGCTGATGTTCTGATCGATGTGTAGACTTCATCTCACTGGTATATACGTAGAAAGCATGCAAATAAAATGATGGATGTTGTGTTAGAAAATTACCCCTCTTTCCGAGTTCACTTTTTAGGATTCTTGATAAGTTCATTTCCTATTACCTTTGTCACCTACATAGAACCTAATATGCGTTATGGAAGGTGTGTCTCGTGGGGAGAAATTTGCAACACATTTAGATAAAGCAAGCATGAAGCATCGACACTTGCTTCAAATGTTATTATATATTTATATGTAAGAACATATTTACTGCAAGTTTATCTTACCCTAGTAAATGAATTTTATTTGTTGTAATTTTCTTGTTGTCAATTGATGTTCTTGCTATCATTTTATTGAAATGCACTTGCTGTAATTTGCTTGTTTTCATTGAAATGCACTTGCTGTAATTTTATTGAAGTGCACTTGCTGTAATTTTATTGAAGTGAACTTGCTGATATATATGTTCCTGCCTTCCACCATTCTTGGTTATGCTCTCCTTTAAATACCAGTTAGAGTGGTTGTTGTGCTTTGTTGTATTCGTAGCTATATTACCCTGCCTAGTTGTATTCGTATGCAGGTGCTTGTATGAAATGAGTCCCGATTTTCGCCGAAATGTTGATTAACTTCCGTTTCGGCACAAATCAGGCACTCCTAGTTTAACAAAAATGAGCAATGGTCATGCCGGATTTTTCCGCGCACTTTACTAACCATTATTTGCCTTTTATTAGTGCAAACATGTGTGACAACGACGAGGCTGGATCTTCTCAGCGTATCAATGCTGAAGGAAAAGTGAGACCTCAAAACAGACCCTTGTCATTCTGGGAGGAGGTCGAGCGGCTAGAAAGAATGACAAAGGGTGATGAAGAATACAACCCTTCCGAGAGCGACGCCGATGAGATGGAAGACGCGGAGGAAGAAGAAGCGGCCGAAGGAACGGCGGATGATGAAACCACTGATGGCGGCGAGGGCACAACAAGTGGTAGTAATCCGCCTAAGAAGAAGAAGGAAAGGCGCCCGAACACGGTCGGCACCGTCAGAGAGGAAATTACCGAAGTGAGCCCAACAGGGGTTCCTTTGGTGCCCAACCATGTGGTCAAAGGGTACGGTGGGCAAGTGGCGGCTATCACCCGGACCACCATCTCGATCAACACCGAGAATCTCCGGCATAAAGATAATGGCCATTTGCGCACACTCCTCTTCGAGAAGCTGCACGCAAGATACAAGTTCCCCCTTCAGTATCGAAACACAAATTATCATGGGAATGAAGTAAATAAATCCGCCCTCGCGAGGATGAGCACCGCCCTGGCCAGCTGGAGAACCCGGATAAAGAAGAAGATATTTAAAGAAGAGAAAAGTCTCGAGGAGATCCAGAAGATTGACCCGCAGATCACCAAAGATCAATTCCAGGAGTTCAAGGCCAAGTGCACCTCCGAAGCAGCCAAGGCCTCGAGTAAGCGGGGAAAGGAATTGCAGGCGATGAATATAGGTCACCACCATCTCGAATCTGGTTGTTACAGAGCTGCGGAGCCCAAATGGGATAAGGAGGACGACGAGTATAGAGCTAAGGGGATACCTAACCCCTTTTCAAAATTCAAAAACAAGCAGCTTCGAAACTTCATCAGGGCTCGTTGCCATGTGGACCCCAAAACCAAAGAACTCACCGCGGAAACTAAGGTGAAGGACTTCGAGGTTCTTGTGGTAAGTAATTTAATTACCGCGGATCAAGTTGATTACATTATAATCGATCAAGTTGAATTTCTAAACAGTTCACGTTACTTCTTCTGCAGGACGAGGAAATTGCTAGTCAGGGATCCCATGGTTCCTCATCCCACGGGTTGACGGCGGCCACCCGGTGGGATAACCCTTTTAACAGGGTGATGAACCGGGCCAAGAAAATCACGCCGGTTACAAAGAAGCCATCGTCGGCTGGCCGTTCGGCCGGCTCGGGGGCTAAGAATTGGGTGGATCATTTTGGTCCACCCCCGAGGATGCGTGTGGAGGGAAGGAGCGACGAGGAAAACCGCGAGGTTTAGGAACTTAAGGAACAAGTGGCGTGGATCCTGCAGATCGTCCAAGACAACCTGGCAATCACCCTCACCTCCATCCTGCCTACCTTGGTGGAGTCAATAGCAAACTGGAGTGCGAGTGGTCGACAAGGGCCGTGCCCGATTCCAAGCATGGTCAGTAGCCACTCAAACAATGCGGCACCGACGATCCCGGTGAATTATGTGTTCGTGACTCCGCCCGCTAGCACGGCGGCGCCAGAAGCATTGGTGACTCCGCCCGCTAGCACGGCGGCGCCGGAAGCATTGGTGACTCCCCCTGCCATCACCGCGGCGCCGGAGCTTAATGCAACCGATAGGGAGAATACATCGGCGGCCGGCACCGTGCGATCAAGAAGCCCCTCCGTCTCTTGCACGCCCATCGTCGTATGCGGTGCCTCGACATTAGCCGAGCTCGACGCCATCACGGTAAACCAAATACTTTACCGCCTTGCCATTTATTACTCTTATGGCATATTTTTAATGCCATACATGTTGTTCGCAGACGGATGTTCCATGCACTCTCTTAAGCTTTGTGAACAACGAGTTGAGGGATGTTGCCAAGGGTACCATCATTCAACCCTTGCACCACACGTTCCACTCAAAGCCGATGCCAGATAGCGTGCATAGGGTTAAAATTATCCGGATGCTAAGGGGCTCCGATGACCTGGAACCTCCCATTCAACCCCTAGGAGCGGATGAAGAAGAGCCGGCTGTCCTCAGAAGTTGCTTTGGCTTATTCCTGCTATGGCCAAAGAGCACGATTCGTTTGGGGACGGCCGGGGCCATCACCCCACAGACAACAACACTGCTTGTCATACCAGCGCCAAGCCATGGCAAGACCCCCACACCGTCACCTCCACGCGATTGTTCGGCTGGTCATATTGACATGACCATGGCGCAGGATCCGGACGAGGATGACGAAGATTACTTCGATGATTTCATCAACACTAATCTTTTCCCCGACGACCTAAACAAAGACCCAGCTGGTGGCCCTGCAGAGAAAGCCAATTGCAACAAACGTCTCTTTGGTTCTCAGGAGACGCCTCCAGCTTGCACCTTCACCGAGCCAGCGGATACATCCAACCGGCCCTTTGTTCTAAGCCTTGACACACTACATAGGGCGATCGATGCTCAGATTGCGGTGCCTACCCACTTCCCAAAAGGCAAGAAGTCTAGGAAAAGAAAATCTCGCAGCTCGAGCCAGCCGGTGGCGTCAACTGCGAATCCGATCAGGTTTCAGGACGGGCCACCAAGACCAAAGGGTATTATGTGGAGGATGCATGTGGCGGGTGAGCCCATGGTAACTAAGAAATTGCTCAGGCTCGCCACTTTAGAAATGAGGAGTGTGCATGATGGTGTGCTGACGATAGAGAAACGCCTTCTTGCGGAGAAAGATCCCTCGCGCCCAGTATTCGTGGTTAAGGTGCCACGAGGCTTGGGCTTCGTTGATAATGTCCCCGCGGATCTGTTCTTCCTGCAGTTTGACGACATCTTCAATATGTTCCACCTGTATCTGCTGCACTATACCATGGTACGCCTGTTTTCTCTCAGCCTGGCCATTCAGATCATTAGAGAGAACACCCCGGGCATCGCTATAGTGGACCCCTACTGCATGCATGATGGCTACTTGGGAAGCGCCATTGAACGGTGATTCGTGGCCTCGTACCTCCAAGGCATCTTGGTGGCGAACAAGACAAAGGAATACATTCGTGTGCCTTTCTTTCCCGAGTAAGTCATTATTCACTCGCCGCCATAACATGCTTTATTAGATTTTCATCATTCTTTTTCCAACACATTCCATTTGAATTGTTTTGCACAGAGATCAACACTGCACACTCATCTGCTTGTCGCCGAAACATTCGCAAGCCACGTATTTCGACTCAGGGAGTCAAGAAAATAAGAAAAACTACGACAAGATCAAGGAAGTTCTGGATGATGCTCTCACCGGCTATGCCTCAGCGGAAGGCGCCACCTTCGTGCGTAAGAAGCTCAAGTTTGGCAGGCACGTCTTCACCCATGTGATGGAATTCCCCTGCGTGAAGCAGCCGGCAGGCAGTCAGAAGGAAGCCTACTATGCACTCCATCACATGAGGGCGTTCCTACTAGAGCAACAGAATTATACGCTGCCAAATCATCTCAAACGGTGGGCCGAAGTCAAGGCCAGGATCAATAATTCAGATATTAGACAAGAGATGTATCGCATCCAGCAACAGTTTGGGGCAATCATCAGCCATGATGTCATGACTTTAGGGGGGTCTTCTAAGGAGGCAATCCCCCGAATAACTGTGACGTAGTATATCGCCTAAAGATGCAGGGTGACTATAGGGCGTTCATGACGAAATAAGGCGTCCTCCCGTTCCCTGAGCCGAGCCAGAAGTCTTGATGTGTTGGTCTAGTTGTAGTTATTTATCCGCACGTGTACTTGTGTGTGTCGACATGTACATGCTACTACTTGGTATTTTTTTCTTACTTTGTTACCTTATTTGATAAGTATATCTTTATATGCGACTTTTACTTGTTTTTTCACCATCATTTAATTATTATTGCCAACTTTTAGATGACGTGGTACGTCGTGTACAAGGGACGGGTTCCTGGAGTCTATGATGATTGGGAAGACTACTGAAGACAGGTGCACCGTTTCAGCGGCAATAGCTACAAAGGGTACATACACGCGCTATCTAGCGGGAGTTAGGACGAGGAACCGGATGAAGACCTATACCTCCGTCGCGGTGATGGTTATCGTCCTTGGTTGTCTGTCATGCATGTTCCTACTTTAGATGTCTAGGCGAGCTTCCGCGAGCTCTAACTTGGTTGAGACATGTATTCATGTCATCACTAGCTACTTTGTAACTTGATCGAAATAGTATAACTTATACTGTGTATTTATGTATGTGACTTATCTATATATATTTGTTTCTATCTTGTTTATGTATTTATTTCTGTATTGTATATCTGTGTATTTATTTCTGTACTATATATCTGTGTATATCAGTTGTATTGTATATAATCTGTATTGAATATCATCTGTATTGAGTATTTTTTTGTTTTTTGAAAAGCTAAGCCGTGGCGCACATATACGTGGTTAGTGGCGCACCACGTTGGTGGCGCACCTGGTCAGGTACTAGTAGCGCACTACATCATGCGCCATAGGAATAACCGTAGTGGCGCATCGGCCAGTGTGCTACTACTAACGAGATACTAGCAACGCACTTGTCATGCGCCACAGGAAAAACAGTGGTAGCGCACTGTGTTGTGCGCCACTACTAACTCGAGATACCTGTAGCGCACCTGGCAGTGCGCTACGGGCACTTTTTAGCCGTAGCGTAGATGTCGTGGTGCACCCCTAGTGCGCCACGGAAGGGGAAAATATGTGCGCCACGGATTAGCTGTTTTTTAGTAGTGTAAGGCACTCTATGGTCTTAAAAAAGCCCCACATGCGTGGTATGAGCACCTTAAAGAGCTTTTTCTAGACCGAGGTTTTGAAGTTAGGCAAATTGATCCCACTCTTTTTACTAAGAAGGTTAAGGGGAGATCTTCGTATGTCAACTATATGTAGACGTCATTATCTTTGGCTCTACTAACAAAGCTTTTAATGATGAATTTTCAAAGCTTATGACTGATAGGTTTGAGATGTCTATGATGGGGGAATTACGGTTCTTTGTCGGATTTGAGATCAAACAACTTAGAGAAGGAACCTTCACAAATCAAGCAAAATACATCCAAGACATGCTCAAGAGGTTCAAGATGATGGATCTTAATGGCGTCACCACACCGATGCAAACTAAATGTCATCTTGAACTCAATCCCAATGGTAAAGATGTGGACCAAAAGGTATACCATTCCATGATTGGCTCTCTTCTTTACCTTTGTGCATCTAGACCCAATATTGTGTTGAGTGTAGGTGTGTGTGCAAGGTATCAAGCGGCCCCTAAAGAAAGCCACTTAGTGGTGGTCAAGAGAATCTTCTAATATTTGGTTCATTCCCCTAATTTTGGTCTATGGTATCCGAAGGGCTCCAATTTCTCTCTATGTGGCTATACTAATTCAGATTGGGCTGGTGACAAGGATGATAGGAAATCAACTTCTGGAGCTTGTAAATTATTGGGAAGGTCTTTGGTATGTTGATCTTCTAAGAAACATAATTGTATATCTCTCTCCACCGCCGAGGCTGAATATGTGGCTGCTGCAAGTGCATGTACTCAATTATTGTGGATGAGGCAAAATTTAAAGGAATACGGTGTCAATTCTAACAAAGTGCCTCTTTTATGTGATAATGAAAGTGCAATCAAAATTGCGTACAATCTGGTGCAGCATACAAGGACAAACAATATTGAGATTCGGAATCATTTTATTCGGGACCATGTTGTCGTGGTGATATTGATCGATCTTTTGTGAGCATGAAGAACCAACTTGCTGATATTTTCACGAAGCCACTTGATGAAGGAACATTTTGTTACTTGAGGACTGAGCTAAATATCATTGATTCAAGGAGTTTGTCTTGATTGCCCATGCACACACTCTTATATCTCCTCCTTATTTGGTTTAGATGTGGGCATGGAAATAGGGGGAGTGTGGTCCTAATTGATTGGGCTAACCCTCTCCCATAATGCCAAAAGCAAGTAAAATCATTTCTCTTAATATCATTTTGTGATATGTGAGCTTATTGATGAGTATTGTTCATGAACCCAAGATATATCTTCGTAGTGTCATACCATGCACTCCAACAAGGTGGCCTCGGCCACCGCCCTCTTTCGTGAGAAGAGTTGGTTCTATGTGGATCTTCTTGGTTTTCTTGCTTATCTTATGTTTTTATGGAAACCACACTCAATTTTGGCTTTGATTTGATTTGGGTCTTGCATTCTTGGGTGTGTAGTACCATCTTAGTTTGGTTGTCTAATCCCAAGCCTTTTTCTATCCCCGAGCCATCTTTTCTTGCACACAAGTCTGTTGTTTATCTTGTGGGGGTTTTGTTTGGTGGTGCGCAGGCCTAAATTTGTGTATAACAGAACTTCAGAAATCAGGCCAGATTATCCGCCCCAAGTGGAGGCCGGATAATCCGGCCCTGGCGACTTCTGTCCTTTAAGGGCTAGACGTCGGGGGAAGATCTCAAACAGAGCAGTTCTTCTCCCCCGACCCCTCTCTCTCCCAAGCCGCGGCCCTCCTCCCCAACCCTCCCTAGAGCCGTTCCAGCCACCAGATTCTCCGGGCCTCCCCCGGATCTTCTTCCCCATGTATCCAGGTACCTCCTCCTCCGTGTTCTTCCTTCAATGAGTGAGGGTAACTCCCACCCATCTTTTGTGTTGATTTGTTACTTGTTGGTGGAACGTGGACTAGGAGTCTCCTTGTGGTTCTTGTTTTGCTTAGAAATTGTAGTCTTGCAATTCCTATGCCCGATCTACATTGTTGCACTCAATCTAGGCCGAATCTGAAAATATTCGCTAGGGATGGATTATCCGCCCCTGGCATGGCCAGGTTATCCGGCCTGGCAGACTCATCTTTGATTCGGATTTCCTTAGATTTTTGCATAATGTATTTTTGGGTTGTGGATTGTTTGTCTACTTTTCTACTTTCATCTTGGACTTGTGTGTATGCTTATCCCCATGTTATCCATCTTATTTGTTTCACAGGTGGTTCCAGTGTTCCCAAAACCTACAAGCGCCATCCCCGTGGCCTCTACATCAAGGACGACGGTGAAGGTGGTCTCGTGGACGAGGTTGAAATGAGAAGGAGGAAAAGAGAGGCTGACCGCATGGCTGAACAAGCAAAGAAAGCAAAGGCAAGGGTGGGTGTGTCCAAGAGAAAAGGGAAGGCACCCAAGGTCAACTATAAGGCAATGGATCCTATCACTTATTTTTTGATTCGTCATCATGATCTGTTTGTGGAATATGAGCAAGATACACAGCTTGCTAACTCCTGCTTTTGGTGTGCTGAACAAAAGTCCATATATGAGGATGTTTATTCATCTCTGAAGATTCGCCCTATGCGTCCCATGAATATTGTTGAGGCTATGGAGAAGCCTCAACTTGTTGATGTTATGGCTGTGACTGAGAGGATGGGGATGCACCATCTTATGGCTCTTCAGTGTTCCTATGACTCCGAGGTGGTGAAGCAATTCTTCTACACTTTGGTAATTTGTGGCGATGAGCACCACACCATGAAGTGGATGACCTATGACACTATGATGCAATCTGATTTTAGGACCTTCGCAGGGGTACTTGGCTATCCATTTCTTGGTAGGGACCGTGCTTGTGGCCATCGTATCATCACTCAACTCAAGCCCAACAAAGATGATGCTCTTTCTCCTTCCATGGCTGATGATGGGATTGTGGGTATGCTTACATGACTCTCCACTCTTTATGCTCAGTTGGTTAGTGTTTTCTGTGACTCCATCACGCCTAGTGGGGGCAACAATGACAGTATTCGTGGCCACTTGGTTCAGCTGCTCGCATTTTCTTATGAGGTGGCCTCCTGTGAGGATGAGTCAGTGGAATACAAGCTGGATGTGATTGAATTCATCTATCATGAGTTGACTGATGCCATGTTCAATAGGCTCTCCATTCCATATGCTCCTTATATTATGATGTTGATCAAGCACTTGCTTCCCACTAGAGAATTTCACTATGATGTTGAGCATAAGGTGAAGAAGATCTACAACAAGGCAAGGCAGACCTCTCATCTGTCCTCTGCTCCTAAAGGTTTTATGAGGGATGCTTGTGCCACTCCTCGTAGGCCCCCAGTGCCTCCTATTGCTCATGAGGTGAAGCAGCTGAATTGGTTTCAGCGGAACATATTCTACATGGGGGTGGACACTCACAAGGGGCAGTATAAGGCGTAAGAAGCGCCACAAGATGGCCCATACCCAGTAGCTCATTCTCCATCAGGTACCTGGGGCGTCAGGCACTCCTCTAGCTCCTACTGCTCCGACTCCATATGCTTAGTGGAACTCTTCTAGACTCAACTATGGCGATCTAGAGTGCCACATGTTCCCTGCTCGGGCGAGGGAGCCCACTCCACCAGCTGATGAGGAAGAGGAAGATACAGAGGAGTATGATGATGAGGATGGGTTCGGGGACAATGATGAGGACTATGAGTGATCTCTTGGGGAGCTAGCATAGCTCTTCTTCCTTTTGGCATTTCGATGCTAAAGGGGGAGAAGTAGTTCTATTAGGTCTCCGTGGATTTGCATGGGTCAGGCACAAGCATTTGCACTTTATCGTTTCAGTCTTATTCTCGCTTGTGCCCATTTAGCGTTGAACTTTTATTCGTGATTTGCTTTGTATGAGACTATGTTGGTGTGTGGCTCTGGAATTATCCTATGGATTTATCTATCGTGATTATGGATCCATCTATCTCATTGGCGATTGGTTATCCCTCCCTCTATGGAAGGCCTCAATAATGGTTATCATATTGGCTATATTTGCATTATATTGTGGTCTTCTATCTCACGATGGTATGAGGCTTTGTGCTACCTTTTCATGTGTGTGAAAACTCCTTCCCTATGAAATAGACTTGTACCTACTTGTGTGCATTTGTATTGAAATGCAAATTTTTCAATTATGTACACATTTAGGGGGGGTCTACTTCATATTTGTGTTTTTTATATTAGATCTATTTTGCATATCCTAGTATTGTCATCTAACACCAAAAAGGGGGAGACTGAAAGAACATTTCATGATCTCTAGTGTTTTGTGTGTTAGATAACAATACCATGGAGTATCTCATGTGTGCTAAGTGCTGCAGATATGTGTTCACATGAAAAGCTAGAAAACCTGTTGTTGGGGGGGCGGATAATCCGCCCCTGTCAAGGGCCGAATAATCTGGCCAGACCCCTTTGACAAAGGTGGACGCGACGTGAGTCTCTATGGGGCGGATAATCTCTTGGATTGTCCCGTGATGGCCCAAAATATATCGAGCTCGTTGGGGAACCCCAAGAGGAAGGTATGATGAGCACAGCAGCAAGTTTTCCCTTAGTACGAAACCAAGGTAATCAATCCAGTAGGAGCAAGGAAACACCCCAAAGGTGTTGCTAGCTAAACGTTGGCAGGGCGCACTACCGGTGCTAGCAGCAACGTGGAGACCTGCACAACACAACCACAGAACTCTGTCCCCAACTTGCGATGAGGTTGTCAATCTCACCAGTTTGGCTGAAAACAAAGGATTAAACGTATTGAATGGAAGGAAGTAATAGTTTGCAGAAAGTAAATACAAATAAGTAAACAGTTGATAGATTGTATGTAAAAGAAAGGACCGGGATCCATAGTTCACTAGAGGTGACTCTCCTTAAGATAGATAACATGTTGGGTGAACAAATTACAGCGGGGCAATTGACAAACATTGAGAAAGCAATACATGCATATATATACTAATCATCTTGACTCCTTTGGAACTTGATTGGGCATTACAACATTATACATAGACCGCCATCCAACTGCATCTATGACTAATAATCCACCTTCAGGTTATCATCCGAACCCCCTCTAGTATTAAGTTGCAAGCAACAGATTATTGCTTTACGAATTGCATGTAATGTAAACAATATGATTGTTCTATGAACAAAGGATTGTTGTTTTCTCCCTAGTAGCAACAGCACATCTAGTACCTTAGAGATTTCTGTCACTTCCCCAGATTACCAGAGGCATGAACCCACTATCGAGCATAAATACTAACTCTTGGAGTTGCTAGCATCTACTTGGCCAAGATAGCTACTAACAACGGCAAGCATGCAAGATCACAAATAACAAAGACATGATAGAATCAATAATCAATCTGAAATAGCATCTCAATATCCATCGGATCCCTACAAATACAACATGTATGAATTACAAATAGATGATCTTGATCATGAACGGAGCTCACAAGATCTAGACATGAAAGCACAAAGGAGGAGAACCAGCCATCTAGCTACAACATGGATCCGTAATCCAAGGATGAACTACTCACGCATCACACCGCAGGCTTGCATGATGATGAAGAAGGCCTCCAGGGTGAATTCCCCTCTCCAACAGGGTGCCGGGAAGAGCTTCAGATCCCTCCCGATCTAGGGATGGAGGTGACGGCGGCTACAGACTCTTTCGTGGATTTTTGATCGGGTACTTAGGGTTTTCATCCCGAGGGCATCTTATAGGCGGAAGGAGAGGCCGAGGGGGTGCTGAGGTCAACCAGACCACCCCCTGGCACGGGCCAGGCCTGGCCGCGCGGCCAGGTGGTGTGGGCGGCCCCCAGCCCTTCTCCGTCTCGTATTCTTGCATCTGATGACTTCCGAAAAAATAGGCACTTTGGCTTTTGTCCCGTCCAATTCCGAGGATATTCATTTTCTGACTTTCCTAGAACCAAAAACAGCAGAAAACAGGCAGTTGGCACTCTGGCTCTTGTTAATAGGTTAGTCCGAGAAATCATATGAAAAGTACTCCAAAGTGTGGACAAAACACAAGAAAGTGGATAAAACCATGCATGGAACATCAAAAATTATAGATACATTTGCAATGTCTCAACAAGCAATATCAAGGTATGCATCAATCAACTAGTCTTGGGACAATGCACATAGTACTAAGAATGGCCACTATGCTCTCAAAGTAGGTGCATAAAGGTAGAAGGTGGAGACTAAATATAATGGTGGAAGAAAGGCCTTCATAGAAGGAAGTAGGGATTCAAGTCTCATAAAGAGCTTCCAAAAATTATGGTACTTATAGCTTTCAGCTCTCATTGCCCCTATCATAAGCATCTTGAAGGTGATTAAGGTTAAAGTGACACAACTAAGAGGATATGCTTGACAAGTTATAAACCAAAATCTCATGCCCCTTACTTACGAAGACAGAACCTCATCTTACTCAACTTTAGTCACAAGTAAGCTCTTATCATTGTAAGTACATATGTATCATAAAGAACCGCCAACGGGTACCCCTTGCACATGATACAGGAGCTATCCCATAATCAAAATGACAAGGTAAGCAGACAATGAGCATCTCAA
The DNA here is from genome assembly GCA_910589775.1 of Avena eriantha. Lineage (NCBI taxonomy): Eukaryota > Viridiplantae > Streptophyta > Magnoliopsida > Poales > Poaceae > Avena > Avena eriantha. Next base: position 217,876,653 of record OU342742.1, read on the forward strand.
CGATCTTTTTATTTGCTATTTGCATAGGTTTTTATTGAGGATGCTTCATAGAGTGCTCATTATGGTGATACTGCAAGTTTCCACCATGATTAGGCATGGCTTAGGCTAGCGGCCCAGGCGTTTCTCTAACACACATACAAACTCCATGATCTTACAAGTTCCACTTTTATTTCACACCGCCGGGATCCATAAGCAAAAGAACATGATATCAACGGGGTACAAAGTACAAGTGCAATGTTGAAAGCGTTCCCCATGATACATGGTTCTGCTAATTTCAACTTATAAAGCGCAAGCATATACGCAACAAAGGAACCAATGGTTCAAGTTTATTAGATGCAAAAAAGTAAAGTGTGCCATCAAGTTCGTGAGAGCTTTAATCACTAGTTTTCTCATAACAAGTTTAATTTGGAAGGTAAACAAAAGCATGAATATACTTGGAATAGCATATGCTAGTAGGTAGGCATGGTGGACTCTTTGGAATAACTTGGTTTAAGGAGTTGGATGCATGAGTGGAACTCATACTTGGTTGTGGAGGCTAGCAAAAGACTGGGAGTGACAAACTAAGAGAGCAATAATGGCCATAATCATGCAGAGCGACAAAACATCATTGATCAAAGCATAAAGTGATACTACAAATTGAAAACTAAAGGACCATAAAGGCTATAGTGACTTGAGATAGTCATAACATGGTGTGAGAATGCGCCAAGTCAACCCAAATAAAGCATCAAAGGAGAATACCACTATACTATGCTTTAATATGCTAAAACAACGCATGATTCATCCAAGGCACATTAAGAAATCTCAATTGTTTATAACAAGTCATGCTACAGCAAAGAATATTAAGCATAAAGCCAAAACAATATCGAGCATGGCATGAAAAAGCATAGGCCACAGTCAAAAACAAGCTCTTTTTACCACATAAGTATGAACTTTCCTACTCTTTTCCAAACCAAACCAAACTATTTGAAAACCAATGTATGAAAGAGGGGGTCCAACCAATTTATTCAGCAAACTAAGCAAACAAAAAACCAAAACAAAAACGAAAAACAAGACGCTCCAAGAACAACACAACTGTGCATGAAACAATAAAAATGAAGCGTTTGGAAGAAACCTGGGATTTTTATTGATGAAGAAGGGGATGCCTTGGGCATCCCCAAGATTTGACGCTTGTACTTCTTGGATATTTCTTGGGTGACACGCGTGGCATCCATAGGCTTGAGCTTTAGTCCATCCTTCATCTCATTACTCATTCCTTCCATACACCTGAAATTTTTCCTTCATACAAAACTTCACACAATCTTTATTAGCAACATTAGTGCACTCAAGATAATAAGTCTTAAGGTTCAGTTTTAACACCAAGAAAACTTCCATTAGAACACTAGCTACTGCAGGACTTCCCTAAAAAATCTCAATTCCCCAAAAGAACTCAAAAAGGAACCAACAAGAAGCAAATGTAGAAAATGGCAGAAATCTATCAAAACAGACCAGGAGGTAAAGATGAATTTTTTCGAAGACCTTCTATTGCTAAAATCAAAAAGTGTTGAACTAACGAAGTTAGATAACAACCTGGGGAAGAAGCACAAAAACTCACGCCTCAAAAAGACGTTCAGATATTTTACACGAATTTTTATGGTGAAGCACAGAAATCTGTTTCGGGATAGCAACTTTCCCAATCATTACTTCTCTCTCATTAGAGGTTACTCTTGGCACAAAAAGCAAATAAAAAGGATAAGGAGCGGTTATTACTGAAGTAATAACTTCCAAGACTCATCTAAAAAATTTGGGTTATCTCCCAATAAGTAAGGCATAAGAAGCAATAAAAAGAATCAAGTGTTCTCAAATGAAGAAGCATTAAGATTAATACCAGAAATATCTTCAACAAGGCAAGGTATATCATCCAAATAAGTTCTAGAGGATCATCTCTCAGTGCTCTTAGGTTCACTACTTTCATCAAACAGGTTTCAGGAACGATCCAATCAAGATTCTTTTCTATGGCTTCATGCATTGCTACCAGTTTAAAGGGTATTGGTATCTTAGGTTCCTCCCCATTAGGTTCGGTTTTGTTCATCTTTTCTCGTGTACCAACAACATCTACACATGAGCCTAGCATATTGAAACATTCAAAGACTTTTCTAGCTTCCTTGGCAACATCATAGAACTCCTTAAACAAAGTTTCTAGAATAAAATCCCTCTTTTCAGGGTCCTCCATTTTTTTAAGCGTAAGAAACATTACTTGCATTAAGGGGTTGAGGTTAACAAACCTAGCTTCTAACATGTGAATTAAAGAAGCTGTAGCAATCTCATAGTTTGGGGCATGTTCTGCAAGGGATCTATCCTCAGTATCCTCATGTTTACTAACATGATTAAAGAATTCTTAAATATTATCTTTCCCAATTATAGAACCACTACCAATTGAAAGGTCTTTTAGGGTGAATTTAGGGATAAACATGGTGAGTTAAGGAAGAGGTGACAACTACAGGAGACTTAATTTTTTGTGTTTTTGAATAAGAAAGCAAACTTGTAAAACTAATTTTTTGTGTTTTTGATAAATAAACAAGCAAACAAAGCAAAAAGAAACTAAGCAAAACAAAAATAACATAGTAAAGATATTGGTTTTGAGGGACTCCCCTTGTGAAGATGTCCTTGACTCCCCAGCAACGGCGCCAGAAAATATGCTTGATGGCCCAAAATATATCGAGCTCGTTGGGGAACCCCAAGAGGAAGGTATGATGAGCACAACAGCAAGTTTTCCCTCATTACGAAACCAAGGTTATCAATCCAGTAGGAGCAAGGAAACACTCCAAAGGTGTAGCTAGCTGAACATTGGCAGGGCGCACTACCGGTGCCAGCAGCAACGTGGAGACCTGCACAACACAACCATAGAACTCTGTCCCCAACCTGCGATGAGGTTGTCAATCTCACCGGTTTGCTGAAAACAAAGGATTAAACGTATCGAATGGAAGTAAGTCATAGTTTGTAGAAAGTAAACACAAAGGAGTAAACAGTTGATAGATTGTATGTAAAAGAAAGGACCAGGATCCATAGTTCACTAGAGATGGCTCTCCTTAAGATAGATAACATGCTGGGTGAACAAATTACAGCGGGGCAATTGACAAACATCGAGAAAGCAATAGATGCATATACTAATCATCTTGACTCCTTTGGAACTTGATTGGGCATTACAACATTATACATATACCGCCATCCAACTGCATCTATGACTAATAATCCACCTTCAGGTTATCATCCGAACCCCCTCCAGTATTAAGTTGCAAGCAACAGATTATTGCTTTGTGAATTGCGTGTAATGTAAACAATACGATTGTTCTATGAACAAAGGATTGTTGTTTTATCCCTAGTAGCAACAGCACATCTAGTACCTTAGAGATTTCTGTCACTTCCCCAGATTACCAGAGGCATGAACCCACTATCGAGCATAAATACTAACTCTTGGAGTTGCTAGCATCTACTTGGCCAAGATAGCTACTAACAATGGAAAGCATGCAAGATCACAAATAACAAAGACATGATAGAATCAATAATCAATCTGAAATAGCATCTCAATATCCATCGGATCCCCGCAAACACAACATGCAAAATTACAAATAGATGATCTTGATCATGAACGGAGCTCGCAAGATCTAGACATGAAAGCACAAAGGAGGAGAACCAGCCATCTAGCTACAACATGGATCCGTAATCCAAGGATGAACTACTCACGCATCACACCGGAGGCTTGCATGATGATGAAGAAGGCCTCCAGGGTGAATTCCCCTCTCCGGAAGGGTGCCGGGAAGAGCTTCAGATCCCTCCCAATCTAGGGATGGAGATGACGGCGGCTACAGACACTTTCGTGGATTTTTGATCGGGTACTTAGGGTTTTCATCTCGAGGGCATCTTATAGACGGAAGGAGAGGCCGAGGGGGTGCTAGGGTCGGCTAGACCACCCCCTAGCGCGGGCCAGGCCTGGCCGCGTGGCCAGGTGGTGTGGCTGGCCCCCGACCCTTCTCCGTCTCGTATTCTGGCATCTGATGACTTTCGGAAAATAGGCACTTTGGCTTTTGTCCCGTCCAATTCCGAGAATATTAATTTTCTGACTTTCCTAGAACCAAAAACAACAGAAAAAAGGCAGCTGGCACTGTGGCTCTTGTTAATAGGTTAGTCCAAGAAATCATATGAAAAGTACTCCAAAGTGTGGACAAAACACCAGAAAGTGGATAAAACCAAGCATGGAACATCAAAAATTATAGATACATTTGCAATGTATCATCAGGCCAGGGCTGGAGAGTTTTCTCGGGCCAGATAATCCGCCCCTACAGGGCAAGATAATCTTCCCCGCCCCAAGAAGTTTCAAAGTGTGGCAAAGCGCGTCGCTCAGAGAGGGGGTTGACTTTCCTTCGGATTATTCGGCCAGGGCCGGAGTTTTTTCCCTGGTCGGATACTCCGCTCCAAAAGGGGGCCGGATAATCCGCCCCCTAGAGAAGTTTGTTAAGGGAGCCTCGGCGTGACCTTCCGTGTGGGAGGCGGAATATCCCCTGGATAATCCGAGGCTGGGGCGGAGTTTTACCCTCGGCCGGATAATCCGGCCTTCACTTGTCCTGGATAATCTAGCCCTAGACTTCACCAACGGCCATGTTTGGATAGGGGGTATAAAAGCCCCAATAACCCCTCCTGTCAGATCTCTTGCTTCATTCGAAAAAGTACTAGTCTGTTGTAAAAGCTCTCATTCAAGGTCTCCCACTTCAACCACCCGAAGGCTCAGATCTTTGGGGAATCGAAGGAGGAGACTTCATTCATCGACATCACAAATCAAGCGCTTCACTTCCTCTCCATTCACTTGGAGATTTCTCAATCTAGTATTCTTGTTAATGTCTAGATCTTGTGTTTCAGTTTTGATAATATTTATTCTTGTGGTAGCTTGTTGTCATCACGGGAGCCTCCAATTCGGTTGTGGAGTTCTGCCCCGCTAGTTGTGTAAAGGCATCGGTGCCTCGAAGGTTACCAATAGTGGAAAGGTGGATCAGGCCTTTGGTGGCGAGATCCATCGGAGAACAGGGTGAGGCCTATTGTGGCGTGGTGGTCTTAGGACTGCCTACCCCTCCAATGCAGATGTACTTCCCTTAACAAGGAAGGAACTACGGTAAAACAAATCATGTGTCTCCGCGTGCTCAACACAGTTTCCTTGTTCCTCACTCTTACTCGCCTTTACTCGCTAGTAGTTAGGTTTGCACATAGGGAAATTCTTTGTAGTTGCATATCTAGAGATTTTACCTTTTGTATCAACCCTAAAATTGAAAAGGCATTAAAATTTGAAGTAGCACCTATTCACACCCCCCTCTAGGCGCCCATACGATCCATTTCAGTCCTTCTCGTTATCCTTGGAATCTGAGTGTCTTCGACTTCTACACTCAGCCCAAGATTTGTCGACTCTTCATTGTGTGATTTCGTTTCTGGAATCCTGATTGCATGAGCTCTGATTAAACCGCACGTGGTGCGGTGAGCTAGATCTTAGGGTCTCAACCATGTGACGAGGGATGCTGCGATGGCACGATGACCTATCGGATCATGGGGTAACCTCCTTATATCCGATTGTGAGCGAATCTCCGACCATGCCAAGACACATGATGATAGAGCAATCACTACAAAAATACCCCCATACCCGGCGGATTTTTGGGACGCATAAGCGAAAAAACCGACAATAGTTGGATACGCGGCGGATGAGCTGTTGCGGCACCATTTTGTCATGGTGGCCAATAAACCGCCTTGGTAGGTATGATATGGGAATAAAATTACGTTGTGGTACGTGGGAAGATGTAATGGTGGATAATGATGCCCTGGTACTTCAATGGGGGCCTAATTGACTGTGCCGTAGATTGGACTGACATTTACATTGGTTGCCACATTGAAGACTAGTCAATCGCGCGACCCTGGCGTGGCAAGCACATCTCACTAACTTGTGTGGCCCACCATATCCTAGGCTCTCACATATATTACTGTAGGGGTTAGCGTATGAAAACAATAAATTTTACCCTATGCCCCTAAACTCCCTATTGCCAGGACCTATCTATTAGTAATGCAGTAATGGGAGGGGCTTTTCACAAACTTACCCTTGAAGACCAGAAAGCACTGTCAATGCTCGGGAGAGCATGGTTGATGTAGATGAACCGAAGCGGACCTCAAGGTCGTGATGAAGTCCCGTGGCTCCAACTACTTCTAGTGCCTCAAATGTTGCACCTCGCAGGGAGTTACATGCATCCGGTGCCTGGCGATGACTCCCGCTTCCCTGATCCAACAGTAGTTGTGGAAGTAGAGCTCCTATATCTGAATCCCGCAGCACGACGGCACTCCATGGTGAAGAAGACTCTCGTTCGCATAATCCGAACTTGGGACCACGATCACGGGAGAGAGAGAATATCAATTGGAGGTCTCCCCAAAAGTGAGGAAACCTTTATTGAATATTGATTGTTTTATTTGGTCAAAATACCCCACTATATATAGGGGAAATCCCACCCCCAAGCCAACTAGCTTAGCCATGTGGGACTAAACAAAGAGAGGGGAGAGGGGGCAGCCACCAGCCGGACAAGGAGGCCCAAGTTGGCCCCACATGGGTGGCCAAGGCCTAGTCGGCCATCCCCCTCCTCCTTCCTCCTTTGGTCTTTCCCACTTGGGCCTTTGTCCCTCCAGAATTGGGCCCATTAAGGTATTTTAACCCTTTAATTGATTTTATCTTTATTAAATAATTATGAATAAATGATTAAATAAATATTTAACATTCATTCACATATTATTCAATCTCTGTGGCTATGGAACACCTTCCACCTCCACTCCGGACATCCTCCGGACTTACCGAAACCCTTTTGATTTTCTCTCTTCTCTTTCTTCGGTGATTTTACCGATCCTATAAACACTCTCTAAGCATTACCAAGCCCTTAAGAGTGATACCCCACGGTTCGGGAACACTCCAGACATTGTTGGGACCCTCCCGGACCAATGATCAACAGAGGGACCTAGATGGCCATGTGACCCCTGTGCATTCCACGAAATCTTTCATTGTTTAAACCATGAACATCGTGTCATATTCCTTTTATCTTTCGATACTTGCATTGTCTGAGATCTGATCAATGACATCACCATGTCGGGTTCAATCTCGTTACCGACAAATGCTACTTGACTCGTTCCGACAAGTGATATCCCTGTGATCAAATCACACGATGCGCAGCTATTGGATATAACTTCTCTGAGTGGGCCCTCGAGTATCTTTCCGTCATGCGGATGGACAAATCCCGCTCTTGATGTATAATGCCTCTAATGTTCCTCTAAATACCTGAACACACCTTTATGATCACTGTTTAACCGTGTGACGTTTGATGATATCAAAGTACCCTCGGGTAATAGTGATTGATATAGCCTCATGGTCAAAGAAATAGTACACTAGGTCTATTCTAATCATCGTAACTTGAACTTCGTGACATGGTCGGGTCATGATGTTTAGGTTGGGTATTAGTTCATTATCTCATTCTCATAATGAGGTGACTCCATTTCCAAGTGGCATAAATGCCACATGATCAGGAAACCTTGATCATCTGTTGACCAATGACCCAGTGACTAGAGTTTCACCGGGAACCCCTGGTTGTTTATATATCACACATGTCTTGAAATTTCCTTTCAATACAGTTATAGCATGATACAAAACTTAATCATAAACTTTATGAAATATGATAATAATCCTTATTACTATTTGTCTCTAGGGCATATTTCCAACAGTCTCCCACTTGCACTAGAGTACAAATAAACTAGCTATATCTGTTCTTAATCATTGGCACCATATATCCCGGTACCTTGAACATGCTTGCTCATGGAAGAGGTTGAGTCTTAGGCTTGTACTTTATAGTCCCAAATCCTTTGTAACTTCCTAATGTCACCTTGATTGACATTAATACTTTAGCATCTCATGATAACATCCTTGTGTATGCATCATAGTCATGGCAGCATAATGCTGTCGGTTTCCAGGATCCTAGAGTGACTTTAGATCAACCTCATGGGCTTTCTCATGGGAATTGTGCCCTGGGACACACATTCTATGTTAAAGATGAACTAGTCCCTCCATAACAATATACATCACTTTAGATGGTACCCTTATCTATTATGATAAATGTAATTATCGAAACACTAGTGCACCCTGTGCAACTTTTGATGTTTTATTCACCTCGCTTCCTACTTGACTTTAGTCGGTATTATCGATATAGGAGTTTCCAACATATTCCTTTATAACATAACCCTTTATGCTTAAGATATGTCATTATTTATGTATTTCGAAACGTGTCTACAGCTCTCAATTAGACACTATGGACAACTTAGCTCAATGTTCCATGATTCATACTTAATCACTTTTCAAACGTTCCTTCTTGGATCATATATTATGTTAAATTAGCATCATGGTTTTTCTAGATAAAACCTATGTCTCAACATAGTGGATGATGATCATCCTTTTCTTGCTTTCAACCATTGATGTTTAACTTAATGCCATTCCTAATTTGAGTTGATTAAGGATCAGTCCTTAATCAATTCCTATTCTGAAACTCTTTTCAGAATCCGTTTTAGGAATACTACATAATATCGTAATATACTTATTATCAACTTCTAATCCCTATAAATCATTATTTATCGGTACTTGCGCTTTCATTCTTAATGTGTCGTATACACACTCAAGAATCACTCTTTTAAGCTCCCACTCAAAATATGTTCCCAACATATTTGAGTTTGAGACTTATACTGCTCCCACTCAAAAATATGTCATTCACATATTGTTTTAGGAAGACTTTCATAGTTCCCACTCAATTTCATGCAAATTGCATATCCTCTCATTATTTTGAATAACTTCAAAAATACTTTGATCAATTATCAAACTAAGAGATTTACTATGAGACACTAGTACCTTACTAGTATTAAATCCACTAGACTTTCAGCACACTTGAATCAAATTCATTTGAATTTGTCCAATACATTATTCATGACAAGTCGTGCCTTTGTCATTCACCTTTTCCTTCATGACTTTGCAGTCATTTCAAAAATTCAAGTAACCCCTTTACTTGTTAGATTCAGCAATGAATTGCTTTCTAATCTTAAGTGAATTTTTCCTCTACCATTATTTCCTTTGTAGTTCATAGGTATGTCATATTCCGGTAATATGATAAATGATTCACAAATGTCTCCATACGGGATATGGGGTACATTTTGAATCCTACTAAATGTAGTGAAAACACTAGTAGGGGAAAACACAATGATCATTATCATTGATTCTTTCCTTTGTGAGGAGAATCATTAAGGAACGCTTACCATTGCACTTCTCAACACTCTGTTGTAGGGTTTTGAATCCTCGTCGTGTTTTTCACTATCTTCCCTAAGCTTCACATTCGAGAACATAAACTTTCTCGAAAAAGCACCAAAACTTTAAGCAATACTAATTTTGCCTTTCTTTTGGTTCTAGCCATGGCTATTGTATTCATATTTCCAATAAATACTCTACAAGGACTTATTCTCTATTGTTTTGGTTATATCGAGTAACCCCAAAACTTTCACGATGATCCATACAAGATATGGCATCATCTCATGAATTCATATGGTTCACTATATATTGTAATTGAGTGCTAACTATTTCTAACTAATGGGCTTTACACTTCCACTACAACGATTTATTTGGTGCCATATATTCACCCACTTGATATCTAATATCATATTGTTATGCTTTGCATTTTGACATTTCAAACGCATTGCATTCCACAATTTCTTTATGCCAATCTTATAAAGTCGAATTTCATTACTATTGATCAAATCGTAGTAATTAGATTATGTTTTATCTTTAATACCCTTGGATGATGAAATATTTTGATCATATCAAATAGTTTCATACTCATGTTTCTTTTAGTAAACTTCTTTACAAATTTAAACAATCATATAATGATAATCACCATTTTGTTGAAACACAATACATCGAATATGTATTCTCTTTCAACAATTCATCAAAACACTTTGTATTCATGTAATACATGGTGTTTAAGTTATTTTGCCAAACTTAGGCATGATTTATATGTGACAAGAAATCGAATGACTTTCACATATTACAAACATAACTTTGAATTTAAACAATAGTTTCATTCAAAATGAATATATCATTAAGTTGGGTATTTTCAAGGCATTTTAATATTTTACAAATGTTCATGCATTATTAGTTAGTTTCAAAACTAGGATAATTCACACATAATCAAACAAGATATGAACACGAATAGAAATCATTCATAAAAGTAGAACAACTGTTCTTTAATAACTCATATGAATAACCATCTCATGAAGTGTGAGACACACTAAAGAAGTTCATAATCTATCGATTAGAATAATCATCCTAAAACCATAAACTAAGTGATAAATGTCGAGGGAGAATGTCGTTGGCCATAATCATCATGCTCGCCATCACACGCAATGTCACCTCCTCTCCAGCAAGCAACTCTCATGCAGAAGGACTTGTTTTCAGCAAAACAGAATAAGTATCAAATATACTTAACACTTCAATATGTGTTTGCATGTTTATAACATTTATAAAATTGTATATCAAATATATACCTTCGTCATTGATGACATATCCGACAATTGGTTCAAACTTTACGTTTCTGAAACGTAATATGAAATCCTGGAAATCCAATGTTTCTATATCACCACTCATGATGCTACTCTGTGCATGTCCTTCGTAGCTGGAAGGTAGCGATCGAAGCAGCACGCCTATTGCAAATGACTCAGTCATCCAGTGGTCCACAAAGTAAACCAGTCTCATGTGTGCATCAAGCATGCGTTCCAAGTGACTCTTCAGACAAGTGTGTTCCTCCATCTTTATGGAAAGGAACTCTCCAAGTAGCTCGTGCTTCCACAAGCATTCCTTTTGATTTTCTCTCTTCTCTTTCTTCGGTGATTTTACCGATCCTATAAACACTCTCTAAGCATCACCAAGCCCTTAAGAGTGATACCCCACGGTTCGGGAACACTCCAGACATTGTTGGGACCCTCCCGGACCAATGATCAACAGAGGGACCTGGATGGCCATGTGACCCCTGTGCATTCCACGAAATCTTTCATTGTTTAAACCATGAACATCGTGTCATATTCCTTTTATCTTTCGATACTTGCATTGTCTGAGATCTGATCAATGACATCACCATGTCGGGTTCAATCTCGTTACCGAAAAATGCTACTTGACTCATTCCGACAAGTGATATCCCAGTGATCAAATGACACGCTGCGCAACTATTAGATATAACTTCTCCGAGTGGGCCCTCGAGTATCTTTCCATCACGTGGATGTACAAATCCCGCTCTTGACTTATAATGCCTCTATTGTTCCTCCGAATACCTGAACACACCTTTATGATCACCGTTTAACCGTGTGACGTTTGATGATATCAAAGTACCCTCGGGTAATAGTGATTGATATAGCCTCACAGTCTAAGAAATAGTACACTAGGTCTATTCTAATTATCATAACTTGAACTTCATGACATGATCGTGTCATGATGTTTAGGTTGGGTATTATTTCATCATCTCATTCTCATGATGAGGTGACTCAATTTCCAACTTGCATAAAATCCACATGATCAGGAAACCTTGATCATTTATTGACCAATGAACCAGTGGCTATAGTTTCATCAGGAACCCCTGGTTGTTTATATATCACACGTGTATTGACGTTTCCTTCAAATACATTTATAGCATGATACAAAACTTAATCATAAACTTTATGAAATATGATAATAATCCTTATTACTATTTGCCTCTAGGGCATATTTCCAACAATTACACCCTCCACGCCTCCCCTGAATGCACTCTCTGTTCTACTCTGGCCAATACTCTTCCCAAATATCACTCGGAGAATCTTCAGTGGTTAGCAGCAAAGTGCGAGGAGATTCTATAGGCGGCGATGTGCGGAGTCAGCGAATGGAGATGGCGGGAAGGTGAGGCATCATTCCTCTTCGTGGAGGCGGCATCGTAGAGGCCAATAATGGGAAAAAAGTTTTTGTAGGGTTCCGTAGTAGAAAACAAAACATTTCTATCTACACAAATACTACCAGGATCTATACTATGTAGACATAAGTAACGGAGAAGGAAGACTTCATTCACTTGAAGACCGAGGCATGCCTTACACAGGAAGGCGTATGTTGATGAAGCCAAGCAGCTCCAAGCACCCCAAGTGTGTTGCCTCTGAAGTACTACACACGTCTGGTGTAGGCGTCATCTCCCGGGCTCCGATCCAACCGAGCAGCGGAAGAAGAAGATGCCGGACCGAAGATCACACGATGGTAGTGTGAAGGTGGAGAACTCAAATCCCTCGAGGTCCTCCCCAATATTATGGAGAAGTCCTCAATGGAAAATAAGAGAGAGAATGAGATAATTGGATGCTTTCAAAGGGGAGGGGAGACCCCTATATATAGTAGGAGGGGGCGCACCACCCATGGGCTAGGCGGTGTGGGACTAATGCCCACACCCGCCGGCCACCTAGGGGCAGCCGTCGGCCCTAGGAGGGCCCCACTTGGCAACCCACTAAGCCTAGGTCAGCTGGCCCCCTCTCCCTAGGCGCCTTGCTCCTTGTGCCTCCCCTTCAGGTGAGGCCCAGTAGCATTGGGCTGCCTTTAATAATAAAATAAAATACTTATTTAATATTAATTCTCCAATTAACATTCAAATACACATATTATTATATTCCTTTACTCCGGAACTCCTTCCAGCCCCCCTCCGATCACCATCGGATGTTACCCGGAACTATTCCGGTTTCTCTCTCTCTATTTCTCCTACGGTACCTCATTTATCCCTAAGCGCCCCCACCCTTAAGCATGACATCCTTCGGTTCAGGAACACTCTAGACATGATTTAGAACCCTCTCATATCAATGATCATCACCAGGACCTGGATGCCCATGATGACCCCGTGCATTCCATGATCTTATCGCTCAACCTATGCATAGTCGTTTCCGGTTCCCTTTGCCACTTGATACCTAGTTCATCCGAGACTTGATCTTTGGTACCTCCATACCTTAGTTCGATCTCGTTACCGATGAACTTGTTTACTCGTTCCCATGTCGTTGCATTTCGTGACCCAGTCACACGCTTGCAAGCTTCGTTAATGCAACATCACCGAGATGGCCACATATGTATCTATCTGTTACATGGACTGGCAAATCCTGGTCTTGATATGTACTCCTCTACATGCCCCTTTGGGAAACCTGAGTGGCACCTTTTTGATCATTCAGTCACAGAATGATACTTGATACCATCTAAGCTCCCTCTAGAATGGTGATTTGCATTATCTCACAGTCTAAGGATCAGGTTGCGAGGTTTCATGTGTTTATCATCAATGGTGATCTTTGTAACTAGATCTCATTGAGATACAATTGTTGGATGTTTGTCTATCACGTCATTCAACCAATGAAGTGACCTCATTGTCAATTGGCCTAAATGCTCATGAGCTTGAAACACAGATCATCCTCATGACCAATGAACTAGTTCGCTAGAGGTAACTAGAGACACGGTTTGTTTACATACGACATGTGTATTAACGTTTCGTATTAATACAGTTATACCATAGTATGAAATGTATTATGAACATATAGGAGATATATCAAACATACACTTTATTATTTGCCTTTAGGGCATAACTCCTTCAGTCTCCCACTTGCACTAGAGTACATATTAATCTAGTTTACAGTAGGCAGGAACCTAACACCAATGGCATCCTGGTGTTTTTCGTGCTTGGCTTGTAGGAGAGCTTTAGTCAATGGATCTACAACATTCAGATCCGTGTGCACTTTGCAAATCTTGATTTCACCTTCGTCAACATTCTGCCAGATGACCTGAAACCGTAGCTTGATGTGTTTGGGTGTGGAATAAGTTCTTGGTTCCTTTGCGTTTGCAATAGCGCTCATGTTGTCACAATAGATTGTCACATGGTCTTGTGCACTTGGAACAACTCCCAGTTCAATGATGAAATTCTTTAGCCAAACAGCCTCATTCGCCGCATCAGCAGCATCGATGTATTCTGACTCCATTGTAGATTGTGTAACTACTGGTTGCTTCTTGCTCTTCCAGCTTACCGCCCCACCATTCACCAAAAACACAAATCTCGTCTGAGACTTCGAGTCATCAGGATCTGAGTGCTAGCTCGCATCCATGTAACTAGTTACGTTTAGAGCTTCATCATTACCTCCATAGACTAGGACCATATCCTTTGTTCTCTTGAGATACCTTAGGATATTCTTCACAGCTGTCCAGTGATCCATTCCTGGATTACTTTGGTATCGCCTCACCAAACTAAGAGCCTATCCCACATCGGGTTGAGTACTTAGCATTGCATACATGATAGATCCTATGGCTGAGGCATAGGAGATGTAAGACATCCTTTCTCTATCAGCATCCGTTACCGGACATTGAGTCGAACTCTGTATGCTACCTTTTGTTACAAGCGCCAAACCTCTATTAACATCCTCCATTTTGAACCTCTTCAAAATCTTCTCAAGGTAAGTACTTTGACTTAATGTAATCAGGCGTCTTGATCTATCTCTATAGATTTTGATGCCTAATATGTATGTAGCTTCACCTAAGTCCTTCATGGAAAATTGACTACTCAAATACGCTTTCACACTTTCCATAAGTTCCACATCGTTTCCCACAAGTAATATGTCTTCCACATATACTACTAGGAAAACCACTGAGCTCCCACTCACTTTCTTGTAAACACAGAACTCTTGTAGATTTTGGACAAATCCGAAACTCTTGATCACTTGATCAAAATGTTGGTTCTAGCCCGAGATGCTTGCTTTAGTCCATAAATGGATCGATGAAGTTTGCATACCTTCCCAGTGTCCTTAGGATCAACAAAACCTTCTAGTTGCATCATATACAACTCTTCATCAATGTGACCATTGAGGAATGCGGTCTTGACATCCATCTACCAAATTTCATAATCGAAATGAGCAACAATTGCTAGTAAAATCCAGACATCCTTAAGCATCACTATGGGAGAGTAAGTCTCATCGTAGTCGACTCCTTGAATTTCTTAAAACCCCTTTGCGACGAATCGAGCTTTGTGAATGATCACATTACCATCCACATCTGTCTTTTTCTTAAAGAGCGATTTATTTTCCATGGCCTTCCGGAAGATCTACCAAGGTCCAAACTTGGTTTTCATACATGGATCCTATTTTGGATTTCATGGCTTCTAGACATTTCTCGGAGTCAGCACTATCCATAGCTCCTTTGTAGTTTGTAGATTCTTCCTGTTCATCTAGAATGACAGACATCACAAGGCTACTATACCAATCAGGAGTGGCACGAACTCTTGTAGACTTTCGAACCATAGGAGTTTCGATGTTGTTGTTTTGATCATCATCATTGGGCTCTTCTTCCGTGTTGGAGAGCGATTTCGGACAGCTTCCGTTGCGCTACTCAGAATTTGGAGAGAAGGGTCAACAACTTCATCTAACTCAATTTTCATTCCACTAACTCCTTTAGCAAGAAACTCTTTCTCAAGAAAGGTGTCGTTTTTCACGATAAACGTTTTTCCTTCGGCCTGGTTGTAGAAAGTATACCCAACAGTTTCCCTTGGGTATCCCACAAAGATACATTTTTATGATTTGGGTTCGAGTTTGTCAGGATATAGTTTCTTGATGTAAGCCTCACATCCCCAAACTCCCAGAAATGACAACATGGCCTCTTGCCATACCATATCTCATATGGGGTTGTCTCCACAGATTTGGACGGTGCTCGGTTTAAAATAAAAGCGGCGGCTTCTAACGCATATCCCCAAAACGATACAGACAAATCAGTCAAAGACATCATAGACCGCACACTATCCAATAAAGTACGGTTACATCGTTCTAACACACCATTACGCTGTGGTGTTCTGGCTGGCGTAAGCTGTGGGATAATCCCACGGTCCTTTAAGTGCATGTTAAACTCATAACTAAAATACTCGCCTCCCCGATCCGATCGAAGATGCTTGATTTTCTTGTTAAGTTGATTCTCTACTTCCTTCTGAAATTCCTTGAACTTTTCAAAGGTTTCAGACTTGTGTTTCATTAATTGGATATATCCATATCTACTCAAATCATCAGTAAAGGTAACAAAATAATGATAACCATTGCGTGTTGAGACACTCATTGGTCCACATACATCCGTATGTATGATTCCCAGTAGGTCTGCAGCTCTCTCCATTGTGCCGGAGAAGGGTGTCCTAGTCATCTTGCCCATAAGGCATGGCTCACATGTATCAAGAGATTTGAAATCTAATGATCCAAGAAGTCCTTCTGAATGAAGCTTCTTCATGCGCTTTACGCCAATGTGACCAAGACGGCAATGCCACATAAACATGGAATTATCATCATTAGGCTTACAAAGTTTAGCATCAATATTATGGATGTGAGTATTGCAATCAAGATCTAGTAAGAATAAACCATTACTCACATGCGCATGAACATAGAAAACATCATCCATATAAATAGAACAACCACTTGTTCCAGATTTAAACAAATAACGATATTGCAACAAGCAAGATCCACTTACAATATTCATACTCAATGCGGGTACATAGTAGCATTTATTCAAAACTAAAATCAATCCTGATGGCAGATGTAGAGGTAATGTGCCGATGGCCACCACATCGACTTTCGTGCCATTCCCAATGCACATTGTCACCTCGACCATCCCCAGCCGCCTCTTACTCCGTAGCTCCTGCTGAGAGTTGCATATGTGAGCAACAGAACCGGTATCAAATACCCAGGTGTTGCTCCTGGTGTTGGTAAGGAACACATCTATAACATGTATATCACATATACCTTTGTCTTTGGCGGCTATCTTGCTAGCTTTCTTGTCCTCAAAGTACTTGGGGCAATTGCGTTACCAGTGCCCGTCCCCTTTGCAGTAATAGCACGTGGTTCTGGACCTAGGGCCGGGCCTAGTAGCCTTAGAGGTGTTGGAAACTAGTTTACCATCCTTCTTTAGCTTATTTCCCTTGCCCTTTTGCCTGAACTTTTAAAGTTAGTGGTCTTATTGACCATCAACACCGTGTGCTCTTCTTGATTTCTACCTCAGCAGTTTTGAGCATGGCGAACACTTCAGCAAGGGTCTTAGTCATCCCTTGCATGTTGAAGTTTGTCACAAAGCTCTTGTAGCTAGGGGCAGCGAGTGCAACACCCTACCAATCACAAACTCTTCCAGGATTTTCCAATCCAGAGCATTCAAGCGCTTAACGTAGCCAGGAATTTTGACTACGTGCTGACTAATACTCCTCTGCTCTTACATCTTGGTAGAGAAGAAGAGCTCGGAAGTATCATACCCCTCTGCTTGAGCCTATGGAGAAAAGACAGCCTTGAGATCTTGGGAGATCTCAAAAGCATTCATCTTCTCAAAACGCTTTTGAAGCTCCGGCTCCATGGCATAGAGCATTCCACTTTGGATGAGGGAGAAATCATCCGCCTTGGACTGCTAGACATTCTTTTCGTCCTGGGAGCCAGAATCTGCAGGCTTAGCTGGAAGCTCAGCCTCGATGACATAAGTCAACTCGTAAGGGACTAGGAGGATCCTAAGATTGTGGAACCATATGGTGAAGTTGGTTCCATTAGTTTTCAGCTTGTCCTTCTCAAGGAAAGTGATAAGGTTGAACGTGGGTGGGCGAGACATCTAGAATGGATTTGCAAAGTGTTTAGACCATGTTCATAATAATGAGTTCAAGTTTTAATTCATGTTCCTAAACTAAAACAAAAGAACTCCCACTCAAACGAACACCCCTCTATTCGTTTCAGTGATCACATGATCCCAATCCGCTACACCACCCCCGATCGCCGCGGTCAGCAATGCAGTTCCAAAGGTGGACATTCCCCAATGTCGATCACATCAACCATGTGATTCATGCTCGACCTTTCGGTTTCTTGTATTCCGAGGCCATGTATACACATGCTAGGCTCGCTAGTTCTAACTTGTGTATATCCACAGTGCAACATGGCTTACACCCACCGTATGGGAACACAGATATGTCTGACACCTGATCGTCATGGACTACCTCATAACGGAGAACTTTCTTGGTGGTGCACACACAAGGGGAATACTAAGACTGGAATTCTATGAGGGGTCCTATTATGCTACCATCATATATACTATCATACTAGCATAACAATATGCACACAGAGATACTTCATAAAGTAAAGTGTCATGACGTGGTTGCAGCATCTTAATCACCATCGAGAGCTCCAATGGAAGTTTCACAAAGTTGTCATTGCCATGTCTCCTCTATATTATCTATTGCATGTTTTACGCGGCTTTAGGGCTTTCACGGTAGAACCCCTTCCCACCTACGAACGTAGAGCCACAACATGGATTCAATGATTTTTGTTTTACTTCCCTTTTCAGGGCCCTACAATGTTGATGCCATATCAACTACCGTAGAGAGACATACACCCCCCCTAAGCCACTTAATCTGTGGACCAGCCTCGTGAATCACCATGTGAGGTCGGTTGGGGCCGCTTCATCAAATAGTGCCACGATATGAACAAGAACATAAAATAGGGTAGCTGATACGTTGCTAACGTATCTATAATTTTTGATGTTCCATGCTTGGTTTTTATCTACTTTCTTATGTTTTGTTCCAACTTTGGAGTATTTTTATACACTTTCTTGGACTAACCTATTAACAAGATGCCATAGTGCCAGCTGCCTATTTTCTGCAGTTTTTGGTTCCAGGAAAGTCAGAAAATGAATGTTCTCGGAATTCGACGGGACAAAAGCCAAAGTCAATATTTCACCGAGGGGGACACGGAGCCAGAATATGAGACGGAGAGGGGCCAGAGGGCCACCACACCACCTGTCTGCGTGGCCAGGCCTAGCCCGTGCCACGGGGTGGTGTGGCCGCATAGGGCTCCCCCTCGGCATCCCCTTTCGCCTATAAGATGCCTCCGATATAGAAACCCTAAGTACCCGATCAAAATTCCATGAAAGAGTCTGTAGCTGCCGTCATCTCCATCCCTAGATCGGGAGGGATCTGAAGCTCTTCCAGGCACCCTGCCGGAGAGGGGAATTCACCCTGGAGGCCTTCTTCATCACCATGCAAGCCTCCGGTGTGATGCGTGAGTAGTTCATCCTTGGACTACGGGTCCATGTAGTAGCTAGATGGTTGGTTATTCTCCTTTGTGCTATCATGTTTAGATCTTGTGAGCTCTATTCTTGATCAAGATCATCTATTTGTAATCCTACATGTTGTGTTTGCGGGGATCCGATGGTTATTGAGATGCTATTTCAGATTGATTATTGATTCTATCATGTCTTTGTTATTTGTGATCTTGCATGCTTTCCGTTGTTAGTAGCAATCTTGGCCAAGTAGATGCTAGCAACTCCAAGAATTAGTATTTATGCTTGATAGTGGGTTCATGCCACTAGTAATCTGGGGAAGTGACAGAAATCTCTAAGGTACTAGATGTGTTGTTGCTACTAGGGATAAAACAGCAATTCTCTGTTCATAGAACAATCGTATTGTTTACTTTACACGCAATGCGTAATGCAATTATCTGTTGCTTGCAACTTAATACTGTAGGGGTTCGGATGATAACCTAAAGGTGGATTATTAGTCATAGATGCTGCTGGATTATGGTCTATGTATAATGTTGTAATGCCCAATCAAATCTCAAAGGACTCAAGATGATTAGTATATTCATGTATGCTTTCTCGATGTTTGTCAATTGCCCCGCTGTAATTTGTTCACCCAACATGTTATCTATCTTAAGGAGAACCACCACTAGTGAACTATGGACCCTCGGTCCTTTTCTTTACCATCAATCTACAACGATTTACTATTTTCTGTTTACTTTCTACAAGATTTTACTTTCTTCCACACAATACGTTTAATCCTTTGTTTTCAGCAAAACCGGTGAGATTGACAACCTCACTATAAGTTGGGGGCAAAGTTCTGTGATTGTGTTATGTAGGATTCCAAGTTGGAAACAACACCTTGGAGGTGTTTCCTTGCTCCTACTGGTTCGATAACCTTGGTTTCATAACTGAGGGAAACTTACTGTTGTGCTCATCATACCTTCCTCTTGGGGTTCCCCAACGAGCTCGTTATTACACGAGTCAGCAAGTACTTTTTCTAGCGTCGTTGCCGGGGAGTCAAGGACATCTTCACAAGGGGAGTCCCTCATAGCCAGTCTCTTTACTTTGTTTTATTTGTTTTTCTTAGTTTATTTTTGCTTTGTTTGCTTGTTCTTTTTATCAAAAATATTAAAAAATAGTTCCTACTATAGTTGTTATTTCTGTTGGTCTGTTATTGTCTTGCTTTATCATGCTTTCTATCAATGGTTGGTTTCTTTGAAGATGAATCTAATTGGCAAGGTGGGTTCACGGAAGAACAAAAATATTATTATAAGGAACACCGCTTGTCACAAAAAGGGAAACTCTTATGGGAACAAATTGATAAATTGAATACCATTGCTAGAAACGTGTGCTCTACTTATAATGTTACTTATTGCATTGATAAATCTTGTTGATGTAGGAGGTATAAACACCTCCCTTTTCAATGTGAGTATAATGATAATGTTACCATATCTTCTTATGTTAAAGGAAATTATGACTTTTATGATGTGGAACAAATTGAAGAATTTATTGCTTGGAAGGGTGCATTTGAACTTGCTAGTTTGCTTGAAAATGATGATGATTCACCTTATAAATATGAGGTTTATGATATACTTAAATTTTGCTTTGATAATTACAAAGAAGAAAATGGCTACATTCTTGAATATATTAATAGATGCTTTCCACAAACGGAAGAGGCTAATGCCTTGTAGGAGCTTATGGAAGAAGAAATTGCTAAAACGGGAAGCTCATTAGATGAAAAAGAGGAGGAGAGTGATGAACAAAAGGAGGAAGAATGGATCTACCTATGCCTACCTCCTAATGAGATTAACTCTTTATCCCTTACATTATTTGATTGTCCCCCATGCTTACAAAAGGAGGATGAATGTTATGCTCATGTTATATGTGATAATCCTTTATTTGTGCCTAACTTCAAAATGCATTGTACTAAAGAGTTTTTCTTAGAAAATGTTTATGCTAAAGCTCTAGACGATGGTCCTATATTGAATAATCAGTCATCTTGTTATAGAATTGTTAAAAGTGGGTTTGAAGGTTTTAATCCCACTATTTTTTAGCTTGATAAAAATTATGGGTTTATAGATCATGAAAATCATACTTTATGTGATAGTTATATTGTTGAGTTTATTCATGAGGCTATTAAAAATTATTATGAGAGAGTAAAATATGGTTGTAAAAGTTTTCATGGTACTGAAACACCTCTCTATTTGCTGAAAGTTTTGAAGTTACTCTCGTTTTATCTTCCTATGCCTGCACTTTGTTCTTTGTGAATTTATTAGCGTATAAGATCCCTATTCATAGGAAGTGGGTTAGACTTAAATATGTTTTGAATTTGCTTCTTGATGCTCTCTTTTACTTCAATTCATATTTCTTATGTGAGCATCATCAAAATTCTTATGCCTAACTTAAAGGCGTTAAACAAAAGTACTTATTGGGAGATAACCCAAAAGTTTTATATGAGTCTTGGAAGTTATTACCTCTGTAATAACCTCTCCTTATCCTTTTTATTTGCTTATTGTACCAAGAGTAACCTCTAATGAGAGAGAAATAATGCTTGGAAAAGTTGCTGTCCCGAAACAGATTTTTGTTCTTCACCGTAAAAATTCGTTTAAAATCTCTGTACGTCGGTTTAAGGAGTGAATTTTTGTTCTTCTGCCCCACGTTGTTTTCTAACTTTCGTTAGTTCAACACTTCTCAATTTGAGCAACATAAGGTGTTCGAAAAAATTAGTTTTTACCTGCTGGTCTGTTTTGACAAATTTCTGCCATTATTTGCATTTGCTTCTTATTGATTCCTTTTTGAGTTCTTTTGGGGAATTGAGATTTTTGAGGGAATTTCTACAGTAGCTTGTGTTTTAATGGAAGTTTTATTGGTGTTGAAACTGAACCCAAAGACTTATTATCTTGAGTGCACTAATGTTGCTAATAAAGATTGTGTGAAGTTTTGTATGAAGGAAAATTTTCAGGTGTATGAAAGGAATGATGTAATGAGATGAAGAATGGACTAAAGCTCAAGCTTGGGGATGCCATGCGTGTCACCCCAAGAAATATCCAAGAAGTACAAGCGTCAAACCTTGGGGATGCCCAAGGCATCCACTTCTTCATCAATAAAAATCCCAGGTTTCTTTCAAACACTTCATTTTTATTGTTTCATGCACAGTTGTGTTGTTCTTGGAGCGTCTTCGTTTTTCGTTTTGGTTTTCGTTTTCTTGGTTTTCTTAGTTTGCTTGAATAAATTGGTTGGACCCCCTCTTTCATACATTAGTTTTCAAATAAGTTTGGTTTGGATTGGAAAAGAGTAGGAACGTTCATGCTTAAGTGGTAAAAGGAGCTTGTTTTTGACTATGACCTATGCTTTCTCATGCCATGCTTGGTATTATTTTGGCTTTATTCTTAGTGATTATTGTTGTATCATGACTTGTTATAAACAATTGAGATTGCTTAATGTGCCTTGGAAGAATCATGCGTTGTTTTAGCATATTAAAAGCATAGTATTGTGGTATTCTCCTTTGATGCTTTATTTGGGTTGGCTTGGCGCATGCTCACACCATGTTATGACTATCCAAAGTCACCATAGCCTTAATGATCCTTTAGTTTTCGACTTGTAATATCACTTTATGCTTTAATCAATGATGTTTTGTCGCTTTGCATGGTTATGGCCATTATTGCTCTCTTAATTGGTCGCTCCTAGTCTTTTGCTAGCCTCCATAACCAAGTATGAGTCCCACTCATGCATCCAACTCCATTAAAACAAGTTATTCCAAAGATTCCACCATACCTACCTATTAGCATTTGCTATTCCAAGTATATTCATGTTTTTATCTACCTTCCGAATTAAACTTGTTATGTGAAAATTAGTGATTAAAGCTCTCACGAACTTGATGGCACACTTTACTTTTCTTACACTTAATAAACTTGAACCATTGTGTCCATCTTTGTTGCGTATATGCTTGTGCTTTATAAGTTGAAATTAGCAGAACCATGTATCATGGGGAATACTTTCAACATTGTACCCCGTTGATATCATGATTCTTTTGCTTATGGATCCCGGCGGTGTGAAATAAAAGTGGAACTTGTAAGATCATGGAGTTTGTATGTGTGTTAGAGAAACGCTTGGGACGCTAGCCTAATCCATGCCTAATCATGGTGGAAACTTGCAGCATAACCATAATGAGCACTCTATGAAGCATACTAAATAAAAACCTTTGCAAATAGCAAATAAAAACCTTTGCACTCTATGTGTGTTAGTGCCAGCTGCCTGTTTTCTGCTGTTTTTGGTTTCAGGAAATTCAGAAAATGAATGTTCTCGGAATTGTACGGGACAAAATCCAAAGTCAATATTTCACCGAGGGGGACACGGAGCCAGAATACGAGACGGAGAGGGGCCAGAGGGCCGCCACACCACATGGCCACGCGGCCAGGCCTGGCCCGCGCCAGGGGGTGGTGTGGCTGCCTAGGGCACCCCCTCGGCCTCCTTTTCACCTATAAGATGCCTCCGATACAGAAACCCTAAGTACCCGATCAAAATTCCACAAAAGATTCTGTAGCCGCCGTCATCTCCATCCCTAGATCGGGAGGGATCTGAAGCTCTTTCCGGCACCCTACCGGAGAGGGGAATTCACCCTGGAGGCCTTCTTCATCACCATGCAATCCCCTGGTGTGATGCATGAGTAGTTCATCCTTGGACTACGGGTCCATGTAGTAGCTAGATAGTTGGTTCTTCTCCTTTGTGCTATCATGTTTAGATCTTGTGAGCTCCGTTCATGATCAAGATCATTTATTTGTAATCCAACATGTTGTGATTGTGGGGATCCGATGGATATTGAGATGCTATTTCAGATTGATTATTCATCCTATCATGTCTTTGTTATTTGTGATCTTGCATGCTTTCCGTTGTTAGTAGCTATCTTGGCCAAGTAGATGCTAGCAACTCCAAGAGTTAGTATTTATGCTTGATAGTGGGTTCATACCTCTAGTAATCTGGGGAAGTGACAGAAATCTCTAAGGTACTAGATGTGTTGTTGCTATTAGGGAGAAAACAACAATCCCTTGTTCATAGAACAATCGTATTGTTTACTTTACACGCAATGCGTAATGCAATTATCTGTTGCTTGCAACTTAATACTGGAGGGCGTTCGGATGATAATTTGAAGGTGGATTATTAGTCATAGATGCAATTGGATTATGGTCTATATATAATGTTGTAATGCCCAATCAAATCTCAAAGGAGTTAAGATGATTAGTATATGCATGTATGCTTTCTCGATGTTTGTCAATTGCCCCGCTGTAATTTGTTCAACCAACATGTTATCTATCTTAAGGAGAACCACCACTAGTGAACTATGGACCCCGGTCCTTTTCTTTACCATCAATCTACAACTGTTTACTGTTTTCTGTTTACTTTCTACAAGCTTTTACTTTCTTCCACACAATACGTTTAATCCTTTGTTTTCAGCAAAACCGGTGAGATTGACAACCTCACTGTAAGTTGGGGGAAAAGTTCTGTGATTGTGTTGTGCAGGATTCCAAGTTGGAAACAACACCTTGGAGGTGTTTCCTTGCTCCTACTGGTTCGATAACCTTGGTTTCATAACTGAGGGAAAACTTACTTCTGTGCTCATCATACCTTCCTCTTGGGGTTCCCCAACGAGCTCGTTATTACACGAGTCAGCAGTAGCAAATAGAAAATCAATGCCCACATATTGCAATATGTTCTATCCGTATGACATGTCTACCCATAGTCCCGCTCTGATACCACTGTAGGGTTCCGTAGCAGAAAACAAAAAAATATATCTACATGAACACTAATACCAGGATCTATACTATGTAGACATAAGTAACAGATAAGGAAGACGGTATTCATACCCTTGAAGACCGAGGCACGCCTTACGCAGGAAGGCGTACGTTGATGAAGCCGAGCAGCTCCAAGCACCCCAAGTGTGGTTCCTCTGAAGTACTACACACGTCCGGTGTAGGCGGCGTCTCCTGGGCTCCGATCCAGCCGAGCAGCGGAACAAGAAGATGCCGGACTGAAGATCACATGACAGTAGTGTGAAGGTAGAGAACTCAAATCCCTCGAGGTCCTCCACAATATTACGGATAAGTCCTCAATGGAAAATGAGAGAGAATGAGAGAATTGGATGCTTCCAAAGGGGAGGGGGAGACCCCTATATGTAGTAGGAGGGGGCGCACCACCCAAGGGCTAGGCGGTGTGGGACTAATGCCCACACCCGCCAGCCACCTAGGGGCAGCTGCCGGCCCTAGGTGGGCCCCACTTAGGCGACCCACTAAGCCTAGGCTGGCTGGCCCCCTCTCCCTAGGCGCCTTGCCCCTTCGGCCTCCCCTTCGAGTGAGGCCCATTAGCATTGGGCTACCTTTAATAATAAAATAATATATATATTTAATATTAATTCTCCAATTAACATTCAAATACACATATTATTATATTCCTTTACTCCGGAACTCCTTCTGTACCCCCTCCGATCACCATCAGATGTTACCCGGAACTATTCCAGTTTCTCTCTCTATTTCTCCTACTATACCTCATCTATCCCTAAGCGCCCCCACCCTTAAGTGTGACATCCTTCGATTTGGGAACACTCTAGACATGATGAGAATCATCTCATATCAATGATCATCAGTGGGACATGGATGCCCATGATGACCCCCGTGCATTCCACGAATCTAATCGCTCGAACCATGAATAGTCGTTTCCCGTTCCCTTTGCCACTTGTTACCTAGTTCATCTGAGACTTGACCTTTGGTATATCCATACCTTAGTTCGATCTCGTTACCGATGAACTTGTTTACTTGTTCCCATGTCATTGCATTTCGTGACCCAGTCACACGCTTGCAAGCTTCGTTAATGCAACGTCACCGAGATGGCCACATATGTATCTATCTGTTACATGGATTGGCAAATCCTGGTATTGATATGTACTCCTCTACATGCCCCTTTGGGAAACCTGAGTGGCACCTTTTTGATCATCCAGTCATGGAATGATACTTGATACCATCTAAGCTCCCTCTAGAATGATGATTTGCATTATCTCACAGTCTAAGGATCAGGTTGCGAGGTTTCATGTGTTTATCATCAATGGTGAACTTTGTAACTAGATCTCATTGAGATACAACTGTTAGATGTTTTTCTATCACGTCATTCAACCAATGAGGTGACCTCATTGTCAATTGGCATAAATGCCCATGATCTTGAAACTCAGATCATCCTCATGACTAATGAACTAGTTCGCTAGAGGTAACTAGAGACACAGTTTGTTTACATACCACACGTGTATTAACATTTCATATTAATACAATTATAGCACAATATGAAACGTATTATGAAAATATAGGATATATATAAAACATACACTTTATTATTTGTCTCTAGGGCATAACTCCTTTAGTTTTCCGTATCTCTGATTGGGGTTTTCTTCTTCTGGGTTGTTTCGACTGATTTCTCTTCCTCTGATTGGGGTTGTCTTCCTTCTTATTTTTATTTTTATCTCTCTCTCTCTATCTAATCGATTGGGGTTTTCTCTTATCTTATTTGGGATTTTTTTGCGGCTCGTGCCACAGTGGATTGAATGCACTGATACAAAAGGATGGAGCAGTCTCCAATATAGTAGCGGGCTTTGTTGCGGGTGTAGCCCTGAATTGAAGCTGTGTCGCTGCATTGCATACGACAGCGTGGACACCGGCCGCAAGTTCCTCTAGTGCCACTGTAAAACTCCGAGGTGCAAGTACATTATATGGATCAATGATCCGCATGGCCAGAGGATGCAAGCAGTGTTGGAGCACATGTGGAACCAAGCTGAGGACTATGAGTACCCAATTACCACTCGCGAATTCAATGACAGAATTGAAGAAGCAAAGGATCAAGCCGATGTTGTGGTCCAGGGTGAAGTGACCGGGATTGTGAATGAGTTGGCTCGCCTCATGGCTTTGATGGAGTCACTTAGGCATAATTTAGAAGTAATTCGTTAGAATTGAGTTGTGTGTAAGAACTGTTGTTGGTGCAGTTTATAATAAATATATATTTCAGAAAAAATTCTTGTATCTCTCTCTGATTTGGGTGTTCTTATTATTGATAATTTGGTTTATTTGCAGTTGTGGCACACTCGTGCAATTCTTAAGACATCGGTTCTATTTGTTGTGGATAATTGTTCCATGGCACAAAGATATTTGAGATTTCTATTTTCGTTCCCTCGGTTCGTTAGTTGTACTCAAATTTTCCCAACCGCTTAGTTTTTCCTCACTTTTGCCCATCTCCTTGTACGAAACTCTCACATGGTCTGAAACTCGCCGTCCGTCAGCCTTGCCGTTACATGCTGACAAGTGGGGCCGCGTTCAGTCAGGTCCCATAGTGGACCCTCGCCGTTACGCGCTGACGAGTAGGGTCGCAGTCAGGTCCCGTAGTGTACCCTTGCCATTACATGCTGACAAGTGGGGCTGTGTTTAGTCGATTCCCGTAGTGGACACCTCTCTCAACTTATCCAGATCAGCATCGGACCCACAGTATATCCATGTGAGCATCAGACCCACAGCTTATCCACGTGAGCGCCGGACCCATAGCTTACTTAGGTTGGCGTTGCAAGATGGGACCCCGAGCCAGCCCCACGCCCGCGCCTGTGCCGTTGCTTCATTTTTATATAGTGAAATTTAATGCATATACATAAATTATACGATAATTATACACCTTTGAACTCTTTTAAATCGCACTTAGGACATGATAATGTTGTGTTAATAAAATCCTGATCATTTATCATTTCCATGGAGTGAAAATATAATGCATAAACTTACATATACAAAAATTATACACATTTGAACTCTTTGAAATAATACTTAATACGTGATAATGTCGTGCTAAGAAAATCTTGAGAGATTATTATTTTCTCCCCCATTTTCGTAGAGTGGAATGTAATGCATAAACTTGCATATACGAAGTTTATACACCTTTGAACTCTTTGAAATCGCACTTAATACGTGATAATGTTGTGCTAAGAAAATCTTGAGAGATTACCATTTCCATGGAGTGAAATATAATGCATAAACTTGTGTATACAAAAATTATACACCTTAGAACTCTTTGAAATCGCACTTAATACGTGATAATGTTGTGCTAAGAAAATTTTGAGAGATTACCATTTCCATGGAGTGAAATATAATGCATAAACTTGCGCATACAAAAATTATACACCTTTGAACTCTTTGAAATCGCACTTAATACGTGATAATGTTGTGCTAAGAAAATCTTGAGAGATTACCATTTCCATGGAGTGAAATATAATGCATAATCTTGCGTATATAAAAAATATACACCTTAGAACTCTTTGAAATCGCACTTAATACGTGATACTGTTGTGCTAAGAAAATCTTGAGAGATTACCATTTCCATGGAGTGAAATATAATGCATAATCTTGCATATACAAAAATTATACACCTTTGAACTCTTTGAAATCGCACTTAATACGTGATAATGTTGTGCTAAGAAAATCTTGAGAGATTACCATTTCCATGGAGTGAAATATAATATATAAACTTGCGTATACAAAAGTTATACACCTTTGAACTCTTTGAAATCGCACTTAGGTCGTGATAATGTTATGCTAATAAAATCCTGATCATTTATCATTTACATGGAGTAAAATATAATGCATAAACTTGCGTATACAAAAATTATATACCTTTGAACTCTTTGAAATCGCACTTAATACGTGATAATGTTGTGCTAAGAAAATCTTAAAAGATTATCATTTCTATGGAGTGGAATGTAATGCACAAATTATACACCTTCAAACATGTTCCCTTCAAATTATATTCAAGTTCATTTGTTTATGGAGTTAAAGTACCGGTGGCATACTCGTTATTTTGCACGGATAGAGGGGTGCCCCGACAGATATAGGGGTTATCATGTCCGCTAGATCACAGAGGATCAACGGTTGGTGGGCATGATCCGTGTGACAACAATCTCGACCAATCAGAGCGTAGTAGCAAAGATGAGCACATGTGCGAGAGATGGATACAAAGAGAGGGGAAAACTGAGTAGCACTTAAGAACCAGGGGCAAAACTGAGTAGTACTTAAAAACCAAGGGCAAGACTGACAAAGCGCTTCAAATAGAAAATTGAAAAAGTTTTAAAAAATGGAAAATGTGTCTTTTATACAATAAAATACATCTTGGCATACGTCAAACTATTTGCAATTCAAATATACACCAGTTTGACAATTATTGCCTCATTCAGACAAACTATGTTTTGGGGAGGCATGTTTTGGGAAGAGGCTTAAGTAGAAAGCCATGAACCTTCATAGATAGTGGGTGATTTGAGAAGTGGTGATTTAGGTTAAAACTTGGTTTATATACATTTCTTATGGTGCCAGGTCACATAATAAAACTCCCTGGGTAGATGCCACTATGTTTTGCTCTTTTTAAATTTGTTGTGCATAAAATGACTCAATTATCTAGCTAAAACCTATTCGTTGACTCTCTGTTGACCAGCCACCGGAGGGTAAAACTGAGTATATTGCACACGACAGTGTTAGTACTGGAGGGTAAAACTGAGTACAACCAAACTAACAGTGTTACACTCAAGGGCGAAACTGAGTACAACTGAGTCGCTAGGGTTAGACATGAGGGAAAAACTGTGACTCATGGTACGCGTGTGCGGTGCACGGGGTGGTAGCCGACACGTGTGGCCGTGCATGGTGCAGTAGCATACACGGTTACGCGGTGCACGGTAGTGAAACGAAACATCGCTTCCCTTCTCCTTTAATAGAGGCCTCCCCATGCTCACTCATCACTCACATGCTCACTCAACTGTCTCCATTGTCCCATCACCTTCTGCAAACCTCCAAGAAAACTACAACCACGCCGGTGATGGAGAAGAATGGTGCGATGGTCATCAGCGCCTCTAAGGCTGCCGGCAAGGAGGCCCCCGTCCCCGTACAGGCCCTTGTCCCTGCATCCGCCATAGCCGCCGGCGAGGAGGCCCCCGCCGGTCTCGGGCAGATCCTGCTCGGCTAGGACCCCTACGAGGAGGTTGTTTACATAAGGCCGGAGAACCCCTACAACACCAGCATCACCGACCCATGGTCGGAGGTAACCAGGGTTTTCTCCCCTTCCCTTGTTCTTCCCCCGTTCCCATTGTTGGATGCTAGGTTGTATGTTATTAGGGCTCGGTTGTTCGTATTTTTATAGTAGCTAATCATCTTGTGTTAGATCTTGTATTTTAATGAATCCCCCTTTTCCTATTTGAACCCCCCTATTCGTAGTTGGGATCAATATTCGATTTGGTTTGAGATTTGGGGAATAATCAGGAGATCTCAATTGGTTAATTTATGCAAATAATCAATCCTGATAATCAAAGTATCTCAATCATGTCCTTATTGCACTCTACTGTTTTTTCCAACAGGAGGAGAGCAGCGATGTCCACAACGATGACGAGACCAAGGACACCAAGACTCGTCATGTGCTGAGGAGGCTGAAGTCTAGCCAGTACAACAACTTCTTCGCCGGCGATGTGTACATGTGCCCCTTCTACCCAACTAGGAGGCTCCACGCCATGGACTTCAACTCCCTCGTGAAGCATGCCAAGGATGTGAGGACCTGCGGCGAGTCCATGAACATCCACGGCTTCATAGACAAGCATCAGGTGCTCAGTCTTCACCTCTGCAACCTCCAAAAGGTGGCTATCGAGGAGGTCACATGCCCCCGATCAATTCCAAGGCGCCCAAGGTCAAGGGACTAGGCAGCAAGAAGTGGAGGAGGCGCTAGAGAGAGGAGGCAGAGGCCCTCCTAGCAGAGACCATGAGGGGCCACTGATCTGTTGCTGTTGTAAAGTAGCTTCTTTTGTCTTGTCTGTGTTGAACTTGTCTGCTACTGCTGCTGAGCAGCCTAAATGTCGAACCTCGTTAAGTACCGTAATATATAACCTATATTAGCTGCTTTATCTACATCTGCTCTGTTTACTGAATTTATTTATGGTGCTGGTTAGTTTTTCTACTCTAGATTTGCTACCAGATTGGGGAAAAACAAGGGCAAAAGGAAGAATGAATGAAGAGAGAAGCTGCTCTAGATTCACTACCTTTTTAGGCATAAAAACACAACTGTTAGCGAGAGAGAGAGAGGGGGACAAGGCGCTCTTAAAAAGGCCAATCATAAAAATAAAAAAATAAAACTTCTAATTTAGACGACAGGGTGCACGTAACCACCAAACACGCCCCACATGGTCCCACACCACGTCCCCCATAATCTACGAGAGATGGATGACTGGTCCGCTGTGTATCCTATCCCCATCTATCAGCATGTAACAGTCGAGGCAACGTAACGTAACGATCAACGCACGACCCTCCCAAACATGGTCCCACCGGTCAGCATCTAACGATCAAGCCTTTTACCTGACGGCATCCCCCTGTCCGAGCACATGTGAGGGTTTCAGAATGGAGGGACGGAAAAAGTGAGAAAAAACTAAGCGGCTGGGGAAAACTGAGTACAACTAACGAACCAGGGGCACGAAAATAGCAATCCCAAGATATTTTGCCTCGAAAAGTTAGTAGGTCCCACATGTCATGGACTTCGATCTTTCCTCACGTGTTGCGACCATTTTTTGTGAAATTTCACTTATCATATTGCTCGCTTGCTCGATCCCCAATCTTTCACCAAACAACAACCCTATCTCCCTGCCACCATCCCCACTCCCCAGGTGCCACCTCCCCCTTGCCCCCCTCCACATCGACACACGGGGAGAGCCTCCCCAAAGACATCTCCCTTCCACACTGTCCCAGGTTGTTTTTCTTTCTATACTTCGATCATTAGAAGCACATGAATGTACAAGAGATGGATGTATTCATTTAGGCAAATAGTGGAATATGAACATGGTTTGGAAAGTTTTTTTGATTTCGCGTTCTCCCGGTCAAGAAATGTAGGAAAAATCCATTGTCCTTGCTTTGCTTGTGCGAATCTGTATTGGCATGACCGTGCAACTATTGTTGACCACTTGTTTGACAATGGTTTTCTACCAAGATATATGCATTGGGTTTTTTATGGCGAGTCTGTTGATGGGAGTTCTAGTGTGCCTGAATGTAGCACGGGTACTGAACTTGCTAGTCATCCTATGACTGATGACATGGATGATATTCTTAGGGCTAGTACAGGGCATTTTCTGCATACCGATGGTTCTGCAAATACCGATGCTCCTAATGATGATGTTACCTATACCAAGTTGGCATATGAAGATGCCCTAAATCTGTACCTAGGTTGCAAAAATTTCTCAAACTGCATTTTATTGTTAGGCTCTTGAACATAAATTTTTTGTTGGGAGCAACCAATGGAATGTTTGATGAAATTCTCTAGTTATTAGGTAAAGCATTCCTGATGGAAATCAAATACCCAAGAACTATTACGAGTCCAATAAGTTTGTGAAAGATGTAGGCATTGGGTATAACAACATAGATGCCTACATAAATGACTGTGTTTTATATATGAATGATCTGGAAAACCATCGCAACTGCCCCACCTTTGGCACTTCAAGATGGAAGGCCTTGAGGGAGGATGGAAATATGCCTCACAAAGTTTCTTCTAAGGTTATCAAGCATTTTCCTCTGAAAAGAAGGTTGAAGAGGATTTTTATGTCTAAGAAGGCTAGATATGCAGATCCTTAGTATGAAGGAAACACTTCACGCAAAGGAGGTTAAAGATCCTCGAGACGATAAGGTGGTCAAAACCCATATGAGAGCAGCATGCTACAACTTAGACACAAGCAAGAAAAAATCTTTCTTGAGAAGTGCATGTTTCCTAGATGGGTGTGCATCATGTTTAGCCTCCAATGTGCAAGTATAACAAAGGAAACTGGTTGGACCTAAGAATCATGACTACCATGTCATAATCAAACAGTTGCTTCCACTAGCTGTCAGAAAAATTCTTCCATACTATGTTTGTGTAGCTTTGGTTTGTCTGAGCATCTTCTTTAGACAAATTTACTCCAAAGTAACTCGCATCGAGGATATGGTGAGGTTGGAATTTGATATTGCTGAAAAACTATGCCTTATGGAGAAGGTTTTCCCACCCTCCTTTTTTGATGTCATGGTGCATTTGTGTTCGCACCTGCCAAGGGAAGCTAGGCTCGCTAGTCCTGTGCAATATTGAAACATGTGGTCAATTGAGAGGTGTGTTCATAACATCTTCTTTGTCAATTGCATTCTTGTTTGCTAGCTGTGAAGTTTTATCTAGCTAGCTATAAAGATTTGTCCCATTTTTTAGGTACTTGAAGAAGTTGAAACTAATGATGAGGACAAGGAGTTACCCAGAAGGATCTATTGTTGAAGATTATGTCATCGATGAGAGTCTTACCTTTTTCTCGTGGTACATTGATGTGTCCAAAATTAAAGCATATTTACCTTTTGTTTTTGCATAAATAGAGTAGGAATTTTTGTATTTCACTGCGCCTACGTGCGCTATTTCGTTCTTGTTTCAATAGGATCCGAAATCATGGAGTCATATATGAACATATCAATTAGAGCTATAATATTGCGTAATTATATGATATTTCTAAGTGAGAAAGTCATTCTATGAATTTACCTTCGCACCTGAAAGAATAGAAACATGGAGAAGGCACAAGAACTGATAACGACCACTGGTACAGGCAGAGCCCACCCATACCGTCCGCCCGTACCAGGCACCATCGGGACCGTCTCGTCAAATAGTTTCTCCTAGTGATGACAAGAGGGGGATCCGGCATTCACAGCCACCAGAAACCATGAAACACCACATCCGAGAGGGATCTGAAGGAGGAACTTGCCTGGGGTAAAATCCCGGCTGCTTCATGGATCATTGGAGGACAGCGCATCATCCCCTTCACCATCAACCGCTTCATATTCATCACCACCATTACTCCATCTTTCATCTATTAGTTCCAGATCCAATTGTGGTTTGCATTAGATCTACCTCCGTACTTTAATCCATCTATTTGATTATGATGTTGTTGTTGATTGCTTCCATGAGTGAGTAGTTCCTTTGTTCTTGGGGAGATGGAGAAACCCTAGCACCACTATGAACTTGTAATAAAGATGATCTATTCTTGTGTCCATATGACTTGCTTGTCTATGATATAATTATGACATGTGTTTGATTTCTCTCTTTAGATGATATGTGAAGTCGACCACATATCATTTGCCTTCGGGACTAAAGGGAGGAAGAAAACCTTTGGACGTGTATTGGAAGCGTACCCGGAGTGCCCGTGATAGATTGGCGTCGGCTCGTAACCAACACGGTCAAAGGGGGATAAAGAGGGACTCCCTAAGCTAATTACGATATCCATGGGGAAACCCTTAATTGCGGTGGCCTGTATGGGTGATTTCTCTCAGGAATTGCAGTGGCTATTTAGAGGTGACCTCACACTTAGCTCAACAAAGTGGCTTCCTATGAGCCTTGTCGTGAAAATATTATTATGGGGCTCTCTCCACACATGTCATAAGATAAGAAGTATGTTATTTTGATTGCATATAATAATAGTACTATGCTAGTGGTGTATCCCACATCCTCAAGAATATTTTAGCCCTATTGAGTTCAACCACGCTTTCATACAATCTTGTTACTTGTTTTAATTACTTTTCTGCAAACAACCATAAACCATTCAAACACCCTTTACTTGAGATCAAAGACAACTTATAAGTATTTTTTGGTAGAGAGTAACGAAGGGCATAAAGACCTTTACCAATAGTTCTCTATGGGTTCGATATCTTTATTTTGAAAGTAGCTACAATTGATTGGTGCACTTGCAGTCATCATACATTTATGGTTGTCTTACCAGGCATAACCAGAAGGCTCGCAATCACGGAAGTTGTGATGCAGATGAAGATGCCACAATGCCATATCTCTGCAAAAGGGGCCGTAAGTTGGTTGGAAATACTATCACAGAACTGGATGACAATGCTTGGATTCAGGCTTACCGATATATTTTATTCAAGTACGAACACATTTTGCCGTATAAAGAGTACATGTGATATTTATATCGTCTTTTTTCTATAGAAATAAGTTCTATAGGTTTATCACTAGCATTATAATTGTTCGTATGTAGAAAACATGTTCAAATTATGGATGCTGACAGAACTGTGACTAGTAAAGCTTGTCGATACAAAGAGACTTTTCACACATGGCTGGTGGAACATGTGAGGCATCGAGGTTTCTTGCAAAATAGTACTGTGTTACATAGTGGTCTAAATGTGATGTACAATTTTTTTATTGTCTCGAACATTCTAACTGAAGACGACGATGATGTACTTCGAGAACTAAGGGTCCTGGCTAATCAACCTTATAGAACGGTGAACATATACAATTCTTGTTTGGTTAACGGATACAAATTTTGTACAAAGTCTTATGGACTGTAGAAGACCACCATGAATTATGGTGTAGCTATATGTGGCAAGGAAGGAAATAAAGTGACTGCTTACTATGGTATGATCACAGATATCATTAAACTTAATTACACTAACAAGGGTTTAGTCGTGTTGTTCAGGTGTGATTGGGTTAGTACTGCCCTCAGAGGCTCCAATACGGATGAGTACGGTATCAAACTTGTGAACTTCAATCACCTAACTGTCGTGGTGGTGTCACGGCAGATGCCATGGATAGGCTAAAGGTGGGCACTAATACACGCTAGTGGAATCCAGGGAGGGATAGTGAAGTGATTCTCCACACAGATGTTTATATTGCTCAATTTTTTAGATTACAAGTGCTCCTAGAGCTGTATTGGCGAGAGGAGGAAGAAGGAGCTCTCTTACTCTCACCCACAGATCACACCTGAAACCCTAGCGAAAACAGAATAGTAGCCAGACCCACCGCTTCTACAGAAGCCCTAGCCCCTCCTTTTATAGAGGAGGCTCGGTTTCGGCCTAGGGCATACGTGGAGGCATATTCCTAAGAATATGCCTCCTCCCAAAGTGGTAAACCGACCGGGGTGCTTTTCCCCCGCGTCACACATGCTTTAGCTACGTGAGCCTCTGCGGCACCCGCGTCAGCCGACACGGGTGTCGTCACCCTTGTCGGCCATGCCCCGGTGGTCCTGTCCTTGCTTGCTTCGCTCAGGCAGTGCGTACCGAGGCTTCTTTTGACCAGCGAGATTCCTTCCTTCTCCTGGAAGCCAGACGTGACCCGGATGATGGTTGATTCGGCCACACCTGTTCCTGCATATAAGTAAAACATGCACTTCCGACTCACTTCTTAAGTCGGATGAGACCTAATTAGGCGAATGCCCCCAGGTTTGGATTACCCCGTGATTCGTCCTGCCTTGAGGTGACTCGGCCAGCATTTGCTTTGGCCTTGCCGAACCTCGGCTAACTTCGCCTTTATACCTCGGCGTAACCCTACCCGGGGTAATCCCCCCAACATTAGTCCCCGAAGTTGGTGCGGTCTTAGCTGCCTTGGCTGCTAAGGCCACATCAGGTTCAATTTTAAGCTCCAGTCGTTATTTCCGAGTTACCTCTTTACCTCGGGTTTTATGGATTTACGTTCCCTTCGCACATTCCAAGTTTTCACTTGCCGGCCAGGTTACCACTTTAACTCGGAACTCATGGTTTTACTTTCCCTTCGCACAAGCCAAGTTTTCATTTGCTGGCCGGGTTACCATTGTTCCATCCGGGTCTCGTTTCCTTCTCTCGTACGCCATCCCATGTGAAGGGTAATCATTTTGTCTTCTTATTTTAAGGGCCTGCACAGTAACCGCCGCAGTAATTGTCAGCCATCACTGTGCGCGGGTCACGTCATGCATGCCTCCTCGTTTTTCGCATCACAGAGTCACGTCATGAGATCGCTTCCGCTCTGTGGCCCTCTGTGTGGCTCCCCACTGATTGGTCCGGACTGGTGACACACGGCCACTGCGTGTGGCCGGTCCACAGGACGCGATCCCACTCACCCCTAGTGGGAGTAATTAAATAGCGGGGGGTGCGTCCCTTAGGATTTTTCCCCCTCCGCACCCCTCTGCCCTTTGCTATTCTTCTTCGTTTTTCCTCGCGACCGCGCCACCGCCAATGCACCAAATAGCAGCGTCGCCACCGCGCTTCTCCGTCGTTCGCCCGCATCGCAGCCACCGTTGCGCCACTCCTTCGCCACGGGTCCTCGTCAATCTCGGCCTTTGTCTCCTGCCTCCTCTAGCGCCAGCGAGGGCCTCGAGGACCATATGACGGAAGAAGAACTCATCGTTGCTGAACAAGAGATGGAGGAGGACGCCGCGGCGGCGGACCGCGGTGCGTGGGCCGGTTCCTAGGTCTGCCAGGATGACCTGGACTGGCTCTACCGGACCAGACGCATCCCCGCCGGTGTCGCCGCTCGTCTCGCCTCCGCCGAACTGGCTCCCTCGCCCAATCCGGGGGAGTTCGTCGTGTTCTTGTCTCACTTTCAACGGGGCTTCGGGCTTCCGGTGAGCGATTTCTTCCGGGATTGGCTCAGTACTTACCAGCTTCAGCCGCACCATCTTCCAGCAAATGCCATTACTTCTCTCTCTGCCTTTGCGTCTACGATCAAAGGCTACACCGGACTGTGGCCCACGAAGGGGCTGTGGATCCGGTTTTTTGGCCTTCGTCGCAATGTCATCCCCGATATCCACACTAATCCGGAGGACAAGCGGCTCACCCAGTTTGGAGCGGCCTCCATCTCTCCCCGGAGGTTTTCTGTTTTCCCCCGGGTCACCGGGTTAGAGTCCTGCAAAGGGTGGGCCCGGTCGTTCTTTTACGTCCGGAACACAGGCACCAAAGATTTAATCTGGTTGCTCCCCTATACTCCAGGTCCACCTAACCCGGATCTGTGGGACGCCATTCCCAGGAAGCCCACGGCCTTGGCCAACCAAGTGAACAAAAGGTTCGTGGAGCTGAAGGAGCTTGGGCTACGCAACAAGGATGCCATGATCACTTTTGTGCGTAACCGAATCTCCCTCCTCAGAAGCGCACCCACAAGGTGTGCCACATGAGCTTCGGCCGCGATCCTAACCGGACCTCATCCTTCGAGCTAAGCAACACGGAGATTAATCGCCGGGTTAAGGCTCTCTTCACCACTCACAAGGACTTCTCCTCTGAGTGGACTTGGGGGATTGAGCATTTCTGTCGTGACCGGCTTCCCCCCCATGGTAAGTTTCATGCTGCAAACTTACCCTGGACTAATTACATGTCACTTATTGTTGCATTTTTGACTCTTTTGTTCGTTCTTTTCCTCAGCAATTCCTTCAGCAGACCCTAGAGGACGGCACCGATACGACCCTTAAGTGGGCGCCGGACCGGGAGACTCCGGATGAGGAAGAGCCGGACCAGGAGATGTTCCTCCCCATTAGAGATTGGCCCAATGATGAAGATGACTCGGATATCGAGGTGATTGAACCTGTTGAGGCTATCCCCCTTTCTTTTGCTTTTCTGCCATCAGCTCAACCTGGTGGTCACATCCATGAGGATCCCCCCTCGCTACGGGCGAACCTGCTCCGGCGGCATCGAAGAAGAAGCGCTGGGCTCCCTCAAGTTCTTCCTCCGGACCTTCCAGCCCGTTAAAAGGCGAAAGAAGTCCGGGGACAAGACTGCCTCCAAGCCAGCAGGCAAGGCCCCAGCACGAAGGGCTCGGAAACCTAAGGAGGCCGAAACCTCGGATGCATAAGTCATTCTTTCTTCTGTAACTTGTTCTTCCTTACTTCGTCGTAATTTTTCTTCTGACATTGTTTGATTTTGCAGGGCTCCGGTGGAGGTCCCTCAAAGTGGATCCAGCATCTCTTCACCTCTCCGGCCTAGCCCTTCTCCCCGTCGCGACGACGAGTCACGTCCGCTGAGCCCTATTCTAGAGGGCTCTGCGGCTGCTTCGGGTTTAGCTCCACCTCGGCAAACCGAAGCAACGGCTTCCACCACCTCGGCAGCGCCGCAACCAGCGGCCACTAAGGCCACCTCGGCTCCAGCACCAGTTCCAGCACCAAGACCAGCATCAACCCCAGCTCCGGCATCAGTACCAACTCCGGCTGCGAAAACATCAGCGCCGGCACCAAGCCCAGCAACGAGAGTACCAGCGCCTAGTTCCTCAGCCTCTTATGAGTCTTCTCAACCTCGGCAAGGAACTACCCCGGTAGTTTCTAAGGGAAAAACCGCTGCTACCGCTTCCTCTTCCCAGCAAGCCAAGGGCAAGAAGGCTCCAGACGCTGCCAAGCCCACTGCCGTCGAGTCTGGGCAGCGTACCCTTGTATCAATGCTTCCTAAGAAAGCTCCAGCAATGAAGGACACCC
The DNA here is from genome assembly GCA_910589775.1 of Avena eriantha. Taxonomy (NCBI): domain Eukaryota; kingdom Viridiplantae; phylum Streptophyta; class Magnoliopsida; order Poales; family Poaceae; genus Avena; species Avena eriantha. The sequence continues at coordinate 217,916,057 of OU342742.1, forward strand.
CTGCCAAACAAACTGATGCACATCAGATGGTTCTGCACACTAGCCCAGCCCTTGCCTTGATTGAAAGGAAGGAAGCACACGCTAAGGGCTTGGTGGCGCCCCATATGCCCAGCGGTGAACGGTACCCTCCGAGCTTAATTGAATTCGTCATGAATTGGAATAAGGCAGAGGTGGTTCAAGACACTGATCTTCCGGAGAAGTTCGGCCCTACCGAGTTTTCCGCTCAGATGAACACAGCCGCAAAGGCAATTAACCTCGGTGGCGAAGGATGGAGGTACGTCGCTTCTCCTTTACAAGTTGTAGGCAATAACCATTAGTCCCTGAGCCTCCGGGGGAGTAACTTGTTACTCGGCCGGATGCTCTTTTAGAAAACTAACGTAGCTCCATCAGAACTTCGAATATGCACACACCTAGAGCCGGGTTAAGTTCCACTTGGCCCGGATTTTAGCACACTTCGAATATGCACACACCTAGAGCCGGGTTAAGTTCCACTTGGCCCGGATTTTAGTACACTTCGAATATGCACACACCTAGAGCCGGGTTAAGTTCCACTTGGCCCGGATTTTAGCACACTTCGAATATGCACACACCTAGAGCCGGGTTAAGTTCCACTTGGCCCGGATTTTAGCACACTTCGAATATGCACACACCTAGAGCCGGGTTAAGTTCCACTTGGCCCGGATTTTAGCACACTTCGAATATGCACACACCTAGAGCCGGGTTAAGTTCCACTTGGCCCGGATTTTAGTACACTTCGAATATGCACACACCTAGAGCCGGGTTAAGTTCCACTTGGCCCGGATTTTAGTACACTTCGAATATGCACACACCTAGAGCCGGGTTAAGTTCCGCTTGGCCCGGATCTTAGTACACTTCGAATATGCACTAGGCTGACTTAAGTTTCTGTATCTCTTTTAGGTGACCACCAACCGCCGGAGTGCTAAATTCCAACGCTTGCTGGATACCCACAAGAATCTACACGCAAAACAGGCTGCACTCATAGCGGAATACGAGAAAAGGGGTAAACTCCTTCCTTAGCGCTTCTTTGTTTTGCTTCATCTTCCTTTGCTGGACTAATCGCATCATTCGGTTTCTGCAGCTGGGGTGGAAGCTGAGAACATCATTATGCGCAAAAATCTGGAGCAGATTAAGGGTAAGTCATTTCCGTCCGACATTGCCGTGCTTTCCACTTCCTTTTCTCCTTGGCTCAGCCCACATTCATACCTCGGCTCTGCCGGGCCAACACACTATTTCAGCATTGCTTGAAGATAGTGTGCCCGTGCCTGATATGATGTTGCATTTTCTCGAACAAGCAGGGCAACACCAAGCCGAGCTGAAGAAGAAAGATGATGAGCTCGCCCTTCTCCAGACCAAGGACGATGAGATTGCCAGGCTCAAGGCTGAGATGGCGAAGATGAAGGCGCAGCACCAAACCGAGCTAAGAAAGGCTGGCCAGGACTACACCGAAGAGCGTGAGCGCCTCAACCTCCACATTGCTAAGGACCGTGAGCTTCTTCAGGAGGCCGACGTCAAACTTGAGTCGGCTAATGCTGAGCTTGAGCAGCTTCGAAAGAAGCGTGATGATTGTACCAAGGAACTGACCCGGATTCGCAGCCACATCTCACGTAATTTCTTTTCCCCTATCCGCCTTATTTCTCCGGGTTACTTCATACGTCTTGTTTCTTAGCTTCGTCCTTTGCCTTGTTTCTCAGGCCACTTTCGGGAGGGTACTGCTATTGCGAGTGCTGCTGTTGCCAATTTCCACCGAGAGAGGGGTACTCCCATCGCTCCTGACGGTGAGAGCATTCCCTTAGACATGGAGGACCTATTGGTCAGCCTGTCCTCTCGCGTGGAAATCATTAAGAACTATGGCAAAGATCTCCTTGACATTTCAGTCCGAGTCTTCAACGCGTTCTGGCCCGCTGATGACGCTCTAGAGAGAGTTACACATCTCACTGAAAAGCTTTCGGAAATCGAGACCCAACTCGACCTCTAGAGAGAGTCTGCTGGACGTGCCACAGCTAATACTATCCTTCACCACATTCTTACATGGTACGAGAAGATTGATCTCAGCCTCCTTACACGCGTGCGCACAGGATCCAGATGGACCAATGACCCGGAGTGGGTGGCTCGGTGCCAAGCTTGCGCCCATAGTCTCATCAAATATGCTCCGATTCATGACTGGACTGAGGGTCCGAGCTTCCTGGAAGCTGCTGGCGAAGAAGAAGTCGAGAACGTTGAAGATGATTCGGGTGAGGACGAAGAGGACACTGTCTCGGATATTGAAGAGGGCGAAGATGATGCCGAACTTCCTCCCGCTGCTCCTTAATTAAAAACACTTGAAAACTTATGAGATCCCCGATATGCTGGGTGGAATTGTATTCCAAACACATGTGATATTTTGCTACTAAGTGCTTATGCCGAATTAACTTGGGCGTAGTCCCCGAGTTTCTTTTCTTGTTCGTTCAATCTCCTGGCTCGGTTCGTGTCTACCTTGATTCGGTTTTACAACTTACGAATCCGAGCTTCAAAAATTGTCTTAACAATACTGGGAAACTTTTAGACTTAGCTCAAAAATAAAACAGCATAATAACTTGAAAATAAATACTGGGTTAGTCCCAAAAACAAACATCGGCTCGAATAAATTCTTTTCCTTAGTCGTTTTTCATGTGCTACGCAATTCCAAACTTGTTCTCTTGCTTGCCATGAAGCCAATTCTTGTTGGACAGCAACAAGTCGAAGAGTTGGGTTCTTGGTGCTCGCACATTACTAATCCGAGTTAAGTAGAATAACTTATTCCAGCTGACATGCGAAAAACAACAAACATTATTAAGGCAGTCCCCGAGTTACTACTCGAGGTGCCAACATTTCATTGATAAGCTCATTGCCGACATACATACCGACATATGAGATGACTCGGATACATACACTTCTTTAGCTAAGTGTAGAAAGGACGAAGTAGATCTATATTCCATGGTCGCTTAGATTCCTCTCCGGACATTGAAGGGTTACGGGTAGGCTACACTAGCGTAAAATCAAAATTTTCTACCGCGTCAACCAGGAATACTATTGTCATAGATCACGGGATTACCGCTAGACGCGCAGGTGCGGAACTCGATGAAGCACGTTGCGGCAGTGTAGATGTTCTACGTCTCCTCCTCGTCCTCGTCCCACGAGCAGCTCCCCTTTGCGCAGCTCGTCCAAGTGCTACAGATGCAGCACCTCCGAGGTATCCACACGTCCGGAGTGGAAGCCGTCACACGCCAGACTGCTAGGTCTGCGCGTGCAACACAGGCGGAAGAGGAGAGGCGGCTGGGTGGAATGCTCTCTTCTTTTCAGCTCGCCTCACTCCCTCTTATATAGGCATCCCTGGTGGGCTTCTACATTAGCAGCCCATTAGCAGCCTAAGCCTGGTCTAATTCGGATCCAATCCTCATTAGGCTTCCAGCCCCTAAAGTGTGTGACCCTATAGGTTCATACACGTATAGACATGACGCGAGTACACTTACTCCGTCAATAGTTGGTAGCGGCCTCTAGCAAGACGTGCCAACTCCTAAACGCATATAAAGATCATTCGGACGAACCATCACAAGGTTGAGTACATGTCTTTCCCTTTGCCTCACGATATTTGGTCTAGCTCTAAGCTGACCTCTCTTTCTCGATACTGTGATTCAGAATCCCTTTACTAGGTTAACTCTTAACCATATGTAGCACGGCCATGCATTTCTGGATCCGATCACTCGAGGGGCCCAGAGATATCTCTCTCAAGTAGAGAGGGGCAAATCCCATCTTGATTGACCGATGCCTTGCAGCATGTATCAGGACAAACCCGAAAGCTACCTTTATAACTACCCAGTTACGGAGTAGTGTTTGATAGCCCCAAAGTAGGTCGATCCACATCTCAAGTACATGCGACAATCTCAGGTCTAAGGACAAAACGTACACGATGTGTAGAGAGAGCTGCAAGTATTATTGCTAGTCTCATGTTGGGTCAGTCCAACCCCATGTTCATAACATGTGTCCACATCATTGGTTTGACATCTCTATGTCAATGACTTGCGAAACATAGTCATTAACCAATCGATGTGCTAGTCTAATATTCACGTGTGTCCTCGCATGAACTCCGACTAGGGACAATTATTAGATAACCATACAAGTAAAGAGTTTCACAAACAATTCACATAATTGCCAATCAATACAAGTTTCCTGGTATATGGATATTCAAGGAACATTATAATAACTCATGGATACACATGAAATACAATCATCTCTATGATTGCCTCTAGGGCATATTTCCTTCAGACATGTCCGCCTTGTTCTTTTCATGTGGCTTTGCATCTATAAGATAATAAGAATCATTGTGTAATGCTTTGCTCACGATGAACGACCCTTCCCATGGGGGGGATAATTTATGCATGCCAGGAGTACGTTGTACCAACCAGAGCACCATATCGCCTTCCCGAAAGACTCGGGGGCATACTTTCCGGCTATGATAGCGTCGGAGATTTTGCTGATATATGGCGGATCTGGACAATGCCAGTTCTCTCGCTTCTTCCAGCAGATCAACATCATTTTGCCGGGCTTCTTGCACTTCGGCTTCTATGTATTGGGTGACCCTAGGCGAGTCATGCTCGATGTCGGCTGGTAATACAGCTTCTGCCCCATATACCAGAAAAAACGGCGTATAGCCTGTTGATCGATTCGGAGTTGTTCTCAAACTCCACCGTACCGCTGGTAGTTCTTCTATCCAGCACCCCGCTGATCTTTGCAGCGGCTCAATGAGCCGGGGTTTTATCCCGGATAATACTAATTCGTTGGATCTTTCCACTTGTCTGTTTGATGCGGGGTGGGCTAGCGAGGCTACATCCAGCCGGATCTTCTTATCCCGGCAGAAACGCGCAAATGCTCCTTCCGCAAAGTTTGTGCCATTATCAGTTATGATATTGTGTGGATAACCGTACCTCAAGATGATATCTTTGAGAAACGTCACGGCCGTAGCTCCATCACATTTTCTTATAGGCTTTACCTCGATCCATTTTGTAAACTTATCCACCATTACCAGAATGTGAGTCATATTTCCCCTTGCTGGTTTGAACGGGCAACCATATCCAAGCACCATACGGCAAATGGCCAAGTGATTGGTATGGTCTTGAGTTCCGACATCGGCATATGTGTCTTGGTAGCATATCTCTGACATCCATTACATTTTCTCACCAGATCTTCTGCTTGCTCTAAAGCATTTGGCCAGTAGAATCCGTGCCGGAACGCTTTTGCTACCAAGGCTCGGGATGAGGCATGATGCCCGCATTCCCCCTGATGTATATCTCGGATGATTTCAAGTCCTTCTTCTGGGTCAACGCATCGCTGGAGGACATTGGTCACACTTCTTTTTGTATAGTTCGGAATTGATGATTGTGTAGGCCTTTGCCCTCCTTTGTGTTTGCCTGGACAGCACTTCCTCAGTAGGTAACGCTCCATCCTTCAGGAATTGAAATATGGGTTGTGCCCAAGCTGGTATTGGTCGCACAGGGAACACATCCTCATCAATCTCCATCTGATCCACCGGCATAACTTCAACCGGATCACACTGTGCCATCCCCGGGTCCTCCGAAGCAATCCCCGAGTTTAGTGAAGTAGTCCCCGGGTTTGCCGAGGCAGTCCCCGGGTTTTGCGCACCACTTCCCACGTCAATGTCCATGGGTACAGCTCCGGATTCCGTGTCCTCCGGGACATATATTGAGTCGGTTCCTGGGGAGGGCCTGATGGATGGTTTTTTGAGGTCCTCCAACACTATGCCCGGTGGAACTGCTTGTCGGGTTGATCCGAGCTTCGACAACATGTCGGCAGCCTCATTTTCCACCTAGGGTACATGGTGAAATTCGTATCCCTCAAAATAACCAGATATCTTCTGCACATGAAATCTGTACAGCGCCATGTTTGGATCCAGGGCGTCCCACACTCCCGACACTTGCTGCACCACCAAATCCAAGTCGCCAAAGCATATGATCTGACGTATCCCAATCTCTTTTGCCACCTTGAACCCGTGCACAAGTGCTTCGTACTCAGCTACATTGTTTGATGCCGCGAAATGGATCTGGAGCACGTATCTTAGCTGGTCCTTCTTTGGCGACGTAAGTACAACTCCGGCACCTAGCCCGGTTTTGGTTTTTGATCCGTCAAAGTGCATTCGCCAATAATTCGGATCTGGGAGTGGCGGTACGTATTGTACCTCGGCCCAATCCACGAAAAAGTCCGCCACAGCTTGAGATTTGATGGCCTCTCTCCTGTCATATTGCGGTGCATAAGGAGCTAGCTCAATTGCCCATTTTGCAATTCTGCCACTCGCATCCTTGTTACTCATTATCTCGGATATGGGGGCTTCACATATGACCCGGATAGGATGTTCCTCAAAGTAGTGCTTCAGTTTCTTGGCGGCCATGTACACGCCATATGCCACCTTCTGATAGTGTGGATAGTTCTGCTTTGAGGCTGACAACACCTCGCTCAAGTAATACACTGGCCTTTGCACTGACTTACCTTCTTCGTCGTGCTCCACCACTATCACTGCACTTACAACTCGGTTGGTTGCGGCTATATAGAGCAACATTGGCTCCTTCGATAGTGGTGAGGCTAGCACTGGTGCTGTGGCTAACATTTTCTTCAGGTGGGTAAAGGCTTCATCGGCCTGCAGCGTCCAAACGAACTTATCCGACTTTTTCATGAGTTGGTAAAGAGGCAACGCCTTTTCTCCCAACCGACATACAAACCGACTTAACGAGGCCAGGCAACCTGTGAACTTCTGAACATCGTTAAGACACTTCGGCAGTTCCATTCGTTCGATGGCCCGGATCTTGGTTGGATTAACCTCGATACCTCGGCTGGAAACCAGAAAACCAAGCAGTTTTCTAGCCGGGACACCGAAGGTGCATTTTTCCGGGTTAAGTTTCATCTGGAACCTCCTTAGGTTCGCAAACGTCTGCCTGATATCATCAAGGAGCATTTTTCTTTCCTTGGTCTTGATAACCACATCATCCACGTACACCTGTACATTTTGACCTATTTGGTCGTGCAAACATTTTTGCATACACCTTTGGTATGTTGCCCCTGCATTACGTAAACCAAACGGCATGGTGCGATAGCAATAAGCCCCATACGGGGTAATAAACACAGTCTTTATTTGATCATCCGGATTCAAAGGTATCTAGTGGAAACCAGAATACGCATCAATGAATGACAACAATTCACATCCAGCAGTTGAATCCATGACTCGATCTATTCTTGGAAGTGGAAATGGATCTTTTGGACACGCCTTGTTCAGGTTCGTGTAATCAATACACATGCGCCAAACCACTGCTACGTTCGGATCATCCTTCTTCTTCTCCACCAGCACCGGATTAGACAGCCAATCCGGGTAAAGTACTTCCATGATAAATCCTACAGCTAGCAACCGAGCTATCTCATCCCCAATGAATTTCCTCCTATCTTCGGCGAAGCGGCGGAGAGGTTGCTTCACCGGCTTAGCTCCGGGTCTCACATTCAAAGAGTGCTCGGCCAACTCCCTCGGAACACCTTGCAAGTCCTGTGTGGACCAAGCAAAAATGTCCCGATTCTCACGGAGGAAGCTGACAAGCTCGCTTTCCTATTTGTCACTCAACCCGGCACCAATTGTTACGGTGTGCTCCGGGAACATGTCATCAACTGGAACCTTCTTGGTATCTTTCGTGGCCTAGAAAGAGACACTTCCATGTGGGTTACTCAGCGCCGGCATATACTGCTGCGCGGACTGAGCCAATGCCGCCACCTCTTGAATTTTCCTTTTTTCCTGCGCAATCACAAGTGACTCGGCTAAGTTTGATCCGTTCGACGCACACTCCATGGAACGTCGGAAATCCCCAGCAATAGTTATTACTCCGTTCGGTCCGGGCAACTTCATCTTCAAGTAGCTAACGTGACAGCTTGCCATGAACTTGCTCAGGGCTGGCCTTCTGAGTAATGCATGGTAAGCACTTTCTAAGTTCACCACCTCGAACTCCAAATTTTCGGTTCGGTAGTTATCCCTCGTGCCGAACAAGACGTCAACCCGGACCTTGCCTATGGGTTCGCACGAAATGCTGGGCACAATACCATGGAAAGTTGTTCTCATGGCCTGCAGCATGTTCTCCGAGATACCCAACTTGCGCATTGTGTCTGCATACATGATGTTAATGCTACTGCCATTGTCGATCAACACCTTTGAGAATCTTACGTTAATGCTAGGTCCAATGAATGTCGGATCCAGCACCAACGCATACGAACCAGGTCTTGGCATGAGCTTGGGATGATCCCTGATGCTCCAGGTGATTTCCTGATCGGACCAAGGCATGTACCTCGTCACTGCAGGAATCACCGCATTCACCTCCATATTCCTACGCTGCAAGCTCTTTCTATCTGTTTCCTCAGTGGTGAACATGCAATAGCTCTGATGGTGCTCCCTGTACTCATTTCTCCCCTCATTTCCGGGGTACCTCTGATCCGGCTGATGCTGATTTTCCACTTGGTGCACTGCATCCCTTCTCTCATTGTTATCATACCTCGACGGAGGGGGAGGCAACATTAGCTGTTGCGTGTTCGCTCCGGAGAGCAATTGCTGCCGGGGTAACTCCTGCCGAGGCTGATCATTCCGGGGTGCCTGAGCATTCCCCGAACCACCTTGTTCAATCTTGCGCATCCACTCACATTGCCTCGTCGTATGACCCGCTGGGTTATTCGGATTTGGCGTGTGAAACTTACACGGCTGATCCAACATCGACTCATAAGTATACCTTAGACGGTCTTTCCTTTCTTGCCACTGCTTCTTTTGCTCTGGTGTCCAAGTCTTCTTGCCATCATTTCTCGGAGTCCACTGCCCTCCAGTTTTTTGGCGTTGACTGCCCCCTGCTCCAGGCTGATCTTGATTCACAGCTGCAACTTGGTGCGAACCATATCGATGATCCGGTCTATCATCTCTCCTTTTTCCTCTGTAGTCATTCCTTCGGGATGATCCGGCCCCATCTCTCTGGTAGTACTCATCGTTTGACTCGTTTGATACGAGCCTAGGCTGAGTCGGATCACCCAAAGCATACGAATCTGCAATCCGGATCATCTCTGCCAATGTAGTTGGCATTTTCCTTTGCAACTTCATCCACAACTCGCTTCCATACCTGCACCCTTGTGCAAACCATGCTATGGCCTGTGATTCTATCACACCCTCACACGAATTTCTCACAGTGCACCACCGGGTTAAAAACTCCCGATCCGTCTCATTTGGCCTTTGCTTGCACATAGCTAGGGTCTGTGGCCTGTTTGGCCTCTAATACGTACTCGAAAAATTACTGATGAACATCTCCTCGAAATCTATCCAGCAATTGATGCTTCCTGGTGGCAAATTGTTCAGCCACACCCTTGCCGGGCCTTCCAACATCTGGGGTACATATCGTACAACTCATCTCAGGTTGCCAGTGACAATTTTCACTGCTGTAGCATAATTTATCAGCCAATCTTCCGGCTTCGTACTGGCGTCATATGTCTTTGTGCCCCTGGGTAGCTGGAAGTTAGGTACTGGTGGCTCCTTCATGATCCGGGGTCCAAAACAAGCTGGACCCGGTGGACCTTGACATTCAATTTGTTCCGACCTATACAGTCGATCCAGTTTCAACCTGGCATCATCCGGCATCAAATCCCTGCTTCCCAATCTTGACCCTATCACATGATAGTCTTGCCTCGGGTATCCCACGTTCGCCATTTCCGAGTCTCCATCATTATACCTGTCTTGATCTCGTGGAGCGCCTTTCTGTTGCATACCTCGGCCGGCACTTTGCTCTTACCTTGGTATATTCCGCTGCTGCGGTTGTCCTGCTCCAGCCGAGTTTCGCTGTCCGGCATTGCCGTTGACAACGTTCCCTTGACCGGCATTGCCTTGGTCGCGGTTACCTCGGCCAGCTTCACCTTGGCTCACACTCTGTCGATCATCATTTTTCTGAGCTTCCTTTCCCTGCCCGAGTCGGGTCGTACGGGACGATCTGTTTGTTCCGTCTGGTCAAGGTTACCACCTCCTCTCTCCTTGGACCGCCATGAGGGGACGATGCGGCTCCAGCGGATTTCTCCGGGTTACCCATTGCCGAATGGACGACCTTGGAGGCTCCTGCTCTCTCCGGGTTAGCCCTCAGCAGTTCCTCGTTTTGCCTGTTCACAATCCGAACTAGCTCGTTAACCCTATCTTGTTGTCTTTCCCAGGCTTCACCCGTAAGACCCTCCAGCTCGGATGCAGCTGCATCCGCTGCCCTGAGGTTCTTTGCCGGGGTACTATACCTCGGCAGCCCCACGGACAAACAGTTTTCTGATACCTCAGTTCCAGTATCACCCTCTCTGTTCATCTCGCTCATGAGATTTCTCCCCTTCACTTTTACAGCATCGACTTTGTTCGCCTTTGCGTACTCACGCAGCGTCATATTCAGTGACTGCTGAGCCGCGGCTATTTTCTTTGCGCCCTCTAGTATTTTCTGCCTAGTTTCTTCCAGCTCGGCCTGCGCTCGACCCGGATCTACCGCTGCTACTACAGGGTTTGCCAAGCTATCCATAGCTTCCCTCAACATGTTTTCTGACCTCTCTAGCGGAGGACCTCTACCTTTCCTCGGTGCCCTTGGCGTTACCTCCGGATCTGGCGCCGGATCCTTGCTCGCGCCCGCACCTGGCGCGGTCATCATCACCTCCGCATGGTTCGGGGAGCGAGCGATACGCATCCCGGGAACCACGGTGAGGGGTGGCTCCCCCGCGTCGATGACGTGACGCGGATGAACACATGACACGTCCACAGCGACGTAGACCTTGTGCGCGCCGAGCTTGACGAAGAGGCCATTGCGCGGTAGAGGGCGCGTGCCAAAGCAGCCAGCGGTGTCGCTGACGAAGTCCAGCACTCCAAAGCGTTGAACGAGCCCGGAGACGATGCGTTCGCCGGTGCCGATGATGTTTCCCGTCCGGATTTTGACCCCTGCTAGCGCCGCTAGCCCCACGGTGGGCGCCAACTGTCGTGGTGGTGTCACGGCAGATGCCATGGATAGGCTAAAGGTAGGGACTAATACACGCTAGTGGAATCCAGGGAGGGATAATGAAGTGATTCTCCACACAGATGTTTATATTGCTCAGTTTTTAAGATTACAAGTGCTCCTAGAGCTGTATTGGTGAGAGGAGGAAGAAGGAGCTCTCTTACTCTCACCCACAGATCACACCTGAAACCCTAGCGAAAACAGAATAGTAGCCAGACCCACCCCTTCTACAGAAGCCCTAGCCCCCCTTTTATAGAGGAGGCTCGGTTTCGGCCTAGGGCATACGTGGAGGCATATTCCTAAGAATATGCCTCCTCCCAAAGTGGTAAACCGACCAGGGTGCTTTTTCCCCCGCGTAGAATATGCCTCCTCCCAAAGTGGTAAACCGACCAGGGTGCTTTTTCCCCCGCGTCACACATGCTTTAGCTACGTGATCCTCTGCGGCGCCCGCGTCAGCCGACACGGGCGTCGTCACCCTTGCCGGCCACACCCCGGTGTCCTTGCTTGCTTCGCTCAGGCAGTGCGTACCGGGGCTTCTTTTGACCAGCGAGATTCCTTCCTTCTCCTGGAAGCCAGACGTGATCCGGATGATAGTTGATTCGGCCACACCTGTTCCTGCATATAAGTAAAACATGCACTTCCGACTCACTGCTTAAGTCGGATGAGACCTAATTAGGCGAACGCCCCTAGGTCCGGATTACCCCGTGATTCGGCCTGCCTTGAGGTGACCCGGCCAGCATTTGCTTTGGCCTTGCCGAACCTTGGCTAACTTGGCCTTTATACCCCGGCGTGACCCTACCCGGGGTATCCCCCCAACACTAACACACATAGGTAAAAACCTCACTAACGAGTCATTCATCCATGCATGGCAAGCTAGACAAGTGTACTACGTCCTAGAGGATAATGATACAGAAAAAGGCATGCCATGATGTCTTTTCTATAGCGGGATGCATATGAGTTAGGAGGCCCCGATGAGGATACGAAGGAGGGTGACATACCCACATAAGGTCTTGATGGTCTTGATGTTGATTTTACTCAACCTGGCATCCCTAATGAGCTGTATCTACCGTATAGGGGATATATGCCTAGGCAATTCCTGAATATGTCATTGAAATACACAATAACATCGTTAAGGTAAATGTTTTTAGCTTTAAATTAAATTTACAAGATTCACTATGTATATTACTTACAGTTTGTAATACGGTATTACCTTTGTGCGTAAATGCAACCACCGCAAGTAGAAGGATAAAGTAAGGGATAATTGAAGGAAGATACCAACACAACGGAGCTACCAACAATGGTAGGTACATGATCTAGTGTTGTGTATGAAGAACTTTCTTATGTAGAAGTTGTGTGATCGATTAATTTGTGTGTTTATGGAACTGATAGCTAGTTATTTGTATTGTTATACTGGTATGTACTTGTGATGATATTTGGAAGAATCATGTGAGATTTATATTACAATTTTCTGTGATTTGGGGTAAATTAGGAGAACCCTAAATATCTAAACCGCATGCTAAATTGCTAAGCCTGAAAGCATCACTGGGGGCACTTAAAATTATGTCGTGCACGGGTTGCGTAGGGCGGCACTATATTGTGTCGTTGTCTCACAGCTGCACGACACCTAAGCAGTGCCGCCCTACATGGGTCGTGGCGTAAATGCCTACTACTGCGGAAGCGTTAGCTTGGCAAATCACGTTGTGCCGCGCCAAAAAATACACTGTCATTGCACAATCCCCAACACAATTAGCCGTGATAGATTTGTTTGCCATGCTAGCGCGAGCATGGCAACTAAAGCTGCGCCTCAGCGTCTATAAGCGCCAGCACCTAGGCTCCATGTTGTAGTGAATGAATGGCTACCCGTAGATCATTGGCTAGCGGTTTTGTAGCGATTAGGTAGGTTTGAGTTGCTACGATGGTGGCTTGGGGTCTTTTGGGTTTTATATTACCCGTTGAGTGCATCGACATGAAGGATAGATCAAGATATCTCATTAAGTCGTGCATTTCGTGTTCGGGGATATTGTACAATCGAGAGCCTCCCCTATTTGGTGGCATGCCTCTGGCAACACTCGCGGAATAGGGGTGGAGCTTAACTATGCCTATTGAAGATTTGATGCGTTGGCTTGCCTCTTGCTCCCATCGAGTTGTCTCTTCATCTTTATCATCTCCCGTTTCTAGCGATGAAGAAGATACTGGTAGGCCATATGTTCTTCGCGTGTAGCATCCACCTCCATAGGTATTGCGCCCCTAACGACATTTCTTTCTTTCCCCAAGATTCGTTCGAGATTCAGACAGTTATCTGGTTTTTGTTGCTTGGACCATCCCTCTTGTATTCCACGCCATTGCGATTGTCCACAAGTGTGTCAGTCCGACCTCCAGTGTTAGCCTCCGGGTGACATCCATGGCGATATCTTCAAGGTTGATGTTGGGCTTCCATTGGAGTCGAATTGCTCCGATGTTGCTGAGTCTCCATGTGTTGTCCTTGATCCAGACCTGATGATCACGTGCACCTGAGGGCGCGTCAGGTAGGGGTTGCTGTTGCAGTTGTCAGAGTTGTAGGAGACACCGTCCTTAAGATCGGCGAAGTCCAACGAGTGATTCTGGGTACGGGTCGACCTTCTTGATCTCGAGTAGATGTGGTTGTCGTGTTCGCGGTTGATGATGTTTCTCGAGTCTACGATGTGAAGTGCTAGAGCCAATGTTATCTTGCTATCATAATCGAAGGAGAGACCATCATAAAGATTGGCCAGATTCTTCAAATCCGCGACGGAGTCATAGTTGCTCATGGTGGTTGATGGGCACGAGTTTGTCCTACCAATGGAGCCGACGGAAGACGCCGACGTTGCAATTGGTGTTGGGACTACTGCCGATGGACCTAAATAGATCGGATCCGAGAGGCGGAGAGTGCCCAATAAACTGACATGGAAGTTGAAACTTCCAAGCGTCAGATCTATCCCCCGGTCGAGGTTGTCGAAGGCCGAGAGAAGGGTGGGTGAGTGTGGAAGGAAGTCGACAAAGATGAAATGGATCTGGCCGGTCCAGATCGTCGAGTTATTGCTTGGTGAAGTGGGAGCGGCTGAATTCATGACTCCAGCGCCCAGGCTTCCCACATACGGCGCCAATTGACGAGGGGTAATCTCGGCAATGTCCATTGTTATGGACTTGGATTTTAGGGAAAAGAGGTGCGCTGGCGATTTAATCGGCATATTAGAAAAATAAGGGAGGCGAGATTTACCTAGGTTTAGGCCCTCGTAGAGGAAACCCTACCTCCTGCTTTTCTGATCTTTATTGATAGAGTATACAAAGTCGAGTAGATTTAGGTGCTCTCCCCGTTGGCTCCTCCTAGCCTTTATATGAAAGGTTGGGTCTCGGAGTACAATCTGAGTCGGTTACAAAATAAAAGGTAACCTTATGACCATGTCGTCTGCAACTTGGGCTTTGCCTTGATTTTTACGTATGGACCCTGAGCTTCGGGTTCTTTCGGAACCTTTGGCTCCTTATGGCCCTTGTCCTGGTTTCGTATCAGGTATGCCAATAACGGAGATCCGACAGGTCATACCCATGTCAGGGAGAACCTGCAAGTACTTGGCAAGTTCGCGCGGGTGCTCGATGGACAGGAGTCAGTGTGCATCAAGGTGCGGGAGCACAGCTCGACGCACTGCGTCTAGGACGTGGAGGCGTTGTTCAACGACGGAGGACATATGTAACTCCCCCGTGGCTACAATCTGTTCGCCCGCGGTGCGCTCCCTTGAGGTTGGGAATTTTCTTGTCTTCAACTTCGACATCCACGACATGATCACCGTCAAATTATTCGATGGAACCATGTGCCGCCACCAGTATCACACCGAGGACGAGGACGGGAACGGTGACGACAAGAGGAAGACGCTAGGATAGGCTAGTTTATCTAGTGTGTATTTGTAGATTCTCTAGTATGTATTTTCCTTATGCATGTTGTTTTCTAAAATATTTATGCAAGCCATTATATGAATGGAAAATATGAGTCCACGTCGTTAGGGTATGCATGTTGTTTTCTAAAATATTTATGCAAGTCATTATATGAATGGAAAATATGAGTCCGTGTCATTGGGCGCACCCCGCTATTTTTTTTAAATAATATATTTTTTAAATCAGTTTTACGAATAATATATAAAATTGGTGCTTTCGCAAACTAGCGACATGGGGGTTTGAGCCCCGGACAAGGACCTTTCGGGGTTTGAACCCCCGACCAGTCCAGTCGGTGTATGAGGTCCCGACTAGTCCTAGCTTTTCACTGCTATGCATCAAGACTGGTCGGGGTTTGAACCACCGACTGGACTGGTCGGAAGTTTAAACCCCGAAAGGTTCTTGTCGGGAGTTCAAACCCCGAGGCCGTGCTAGTTTTCGAAATTACCAATTTCGTGTATTATTCGTGGAATTGATTAAAAAAATCTATTATTTTAAAAAAATTAGCCGCACCCCCGATCCAAACGGAACGACGAAAAACCTGTACGTAGACCGACCCAAATAAACCTATTTAGACATATTCCGTGTTCGAAATAGATCGGTTGGCAGATGCCCTGAAAAGATTTTTGTAGGAGCAGTTACAGCCGGCTGACGCCTAGCATTGGCTCTCTTTGATAATCATCCAGTTCTGAAAGGAAGATTCAAAAGAAAGCCGTTTTAATGCCCTTTTCCCCCAAAACTCAAATCACACAGCTCCAGTCTGGCTTCCTCCATCTCCATTCTGTTCTACCAACACCAACAGACACCGTCAGCTCCTGTCCTCCTGCCTGCAGCTCCCCTTTCTCCCAACCTCCCCGCGAATCCAAATCCTTGAGATACCTCTCGCGCCGCCGAGCTGCCTCGAATGCTCCCGGCCTCGCACCCGCTGCTGTACGCGTGCACCTTCCGCGACAGCTCCATCGTCGCCGAGCTCGCTCACGACCCGGACGCCGGGGGCGCCGGCACCGACGACCTGCCGGCGCTCGCCGCCGCGCTCGCTGCCGCGGCGCCTCCGCACCACCAGTACGTCACCCACTCCGCGGCGGGGCGCGCGCACGCGCTTCTCCTCGCCCCGCCGCTCGCGCTCGCGGCGGTCTCGCTCGCCCCGCAGCTCCCGGCGTCTCACCTCCTGCTCTTCCTCCGCCGCCTGCGATGCCTCCCCGAGTTCAGGATGCGGGACGAGATGGAGCGCCTGGCGCTCCGCCTGCCGTTCCCCGACGAGGGGGCGCTCGCGCGCGAGGCCGCTGATGTCGCCGCCGCTGAGGCCGAGGCGGAGGAGGCGACGCGGAGGGAGGCTGAGCTCGCGCGGGGAACGCCCAAGGGGGACCGTGGAGCTCGCGGCGGCGCGGGGCGGGCGTGGAAGCGCCAGCTCTGGCTGATCATCCTCGCGGATCTCGTGATCCTCGGCATACTCTTCGCGGCATGGCTCGCCGTCTGCAGGGGTTTCAGCTGCATTGGCCGGTAAATAGGCAAAAAAGGTATAAAATGACACCTCTGGTGCACACCATCTATATTTATTCGTTCCAATGTGGAGAGTGTAGACTGTAGAGCCAGAGCTATGGTTTGGGTTGGAGGGTGGAGACTAGCAGAAGCATAGTGAGTTAGCATGAATAAACAATGCTTGTGAGTTGCATTAATTAGTACGAATCTGATCTACTAAAGGGAGAGTCATAAACGTTTAAGTCTAATAAAAGCGCCCTTTATCGAAAAAACTAAAGGGAGAGTCCAAGTGTGTGTTGAGCCGTTAAGGGTGTGAGAATGGGTACTCTTACAGAGGTCGCGGGATGCCGAGATCTCTGGCATGCCTGCAACCTGCAAGGATGATCATGAAATGCTAAGATGGGCAACAAAATGTGTTCAAGGTGGCGGATCCTGCTTTTAGCTTGTGTTGCACACAAGTATACAAATTTGTTGCATTTCTTGCTTGGGAGTTTGTATTTTCTGAGATGATCATGCTGTTTTTTTGTACATCAGGTAGTTGAGGAGGCTGTGCTCAGAGTTGCCAGGGTTGGGCTACTCAATAGGACTATCCTTCATTTTGACTGGATATAGTTGTAGGATGACCAGAATACAGAAGCTACATATATTTAAGCCAAGTATATATACTGAGATTCTTTTGACTTCTCGGAATTAATTTCAATGAAGCTTTTTATACAAGCTTGCTTAGTTCAATTTTGGCATCAAACTTACTTAGTTACATTACCCATTTTATACATCTACATAACATCGAAACATTTGTGTAACTTAGAACATGTAATCAGAACAAAACAAATAAATAAGAGGAAGCTATAGAGCTAATGAAGTTAACAGTTTAGACTATTATGAGTAGTAGGTTTACTCCTGATATGGTAATCCCTCCCTTCCGAATTAATTGAAGTTTTAGGTTTGTCCTTCGTCAAACTTCTCATGAAACTAAATTGGTGTCTTATGTTGATATAGTTTTCTATAAACTTGGTCAAACTTAAAGTAGTTTGACTTGGAACAAATCTAGAACTTCAATTAATCTGGAATGGAGGGAATTGATTTGGTAGTTGAGGAGGATCATTATCCTGAATGATAAGGCATAAGGATTCTATAAAATCTTGATCCATATTGTGTAGCTGTTTGGCTGTAAGACCCTACACTCAATAGTGATCCTGGTGAATGTGTCTGCTAGATGTAATGCTAAGTGATTTAGGTGGACTAAAACGGGGGAAGGTTAAGAGAGTCTGTCTTGCAGCTATTATGTCGCGATCATTAGCAAAATAGATGCTGACTTGTGTAGATACGCTCTTAGCTCAAGTCTGAACATCTACCATCCATTATCTGGATGATGTGATGAAGAAGTTGTCCATCCGCAAGCTTTTGTACACCTGCCTAGATCTCGGCTTCTGATAGCAGATGATAGCATCCCCATTGCTGGACATGACGAGACTTACGCCAGCTTAAGGGTGTGGTCAAACATCACACAAGAGTGCAAGGAGGGTCTCTGATTTGCAGGCGATGAGACTGTAGTACATGCACTTACCTCCTGCAAAGTGGCAAGCCAAACTTGGAATGTGTTGGATAACACCCAGCCGCCAGAGAAGATAAGGTAGTCAGGCTAGGCCATCAACTCTGCCCTCAAAATGTTAGTGCAGGGTTGGATGGCCTCGTAATATGTGAGGCTCTTTGACTGCTTCCAAACTGGAGCAAAAGGCCCTGTTAAATAATCGGCCGATTAACCAGTTAACTGTCCGATCAATCCCTGCTCGGGGGGTCACCGAGTAGCTGATTGATCGGCCAATTAACTAATTAACTGTCCGATTCGCCTATTAATCCTCTACTCACCAGCCGACCGAGCAGTTACCAGTTAACGATTTCCACATTGGCAAAAGGAACATTGATGAACTGGCAGTTTACTGCCAAGGTGAATCTGGCAAAGAGTCGCCTGATGGTGAGAGCTAGCAGAGCAGATGAGATACGATTGCTACACTGAAACTGCTGTAAAACCTACAGCCTACAGTTGAGATGAAAGTTAAAATTGCCCTCGTAGTATCAGATCTTTTGAGATATGAATATATTGTTAGATTACAAGTAGTTCTCAGTGCAGAAATATTAGCAACGCCATAATATAGTGTTTCAGTTCTTTAGTGTTGATATTTGTTCGGTTGACTTGATTCTTGTTGAAAAATAAACTTGTTCTGTTGAGTGGATGGTTCAATCGGTTGCATTTAGGGCATGTTTGGTTGGTAGCCACACTTCCCAAAGATGTGTTTACTCTTCATGGCTGCACAGATGTGGCACATCACAGCTGTAGTGTTTGATTTCTTTGCCAAACTTTGTGTCTAGCCGTAATTTGTGCTGTACATATCAGAAAAGTGTGTTGAACATTGGCTCTCAACTAAACCGACCCTTGCACCTCCGGTATCTAGTAATATGGTACTCCCTCTGTTTCAAAATATAAGATGTTTTAGCTTTTGTGAAACGAATGTATGTAGACATCTTTTAGTGTGTAGGTTCGGAGTGAACTTACACGCTAAAAGGTGTCTAGATACATTCACTTCACAAAAGTTAAAACATCTTGTATTATGAAACAGAGGGAGTAATACATATGTACATATAGGCATAATTTCCTTTTTTGTGACTAAAGGGCCAAAGCAATCGACAAAGATACAATGTTTACAACACCAAAGCAGTCCATCCTATACTTCAACTGGATCAGCGATAATTCCCCAGATCCAAGAGTCCCGCAAAGGCAGCATAAGATGCTTAATCTGATCTGTCCTAGCGTTTACAGTTTTACATGGTAATTTGATTTGCACTCCTCTGTAGTCGCCATTTAGCTACAGGGTAATATTTATTTTCATGACCTCACTTTTTCTTCGAGAATTTTCTTAATTAGCATAATATGGAATCTTCTGGTTCCGATTTATTCTCTTGGCATCGTCTCTTGCTTGCATATAAATTATGCGGATATATCATTTATTGACGGAGGTTCCTAGGTGTCCTGTTAGGAGGAACATAATGAATGAGTGCTTTGTGCAAAGTTAGCAATTCATGATTTTGTATTACTGTATTAGCACTTCAGATCAGAAAGCATGAGATATAAAAAACTATAATGTCTGTATACCTAATAATTTTATTGAACATCCCACGTATAGAGCTTCTTTTGCAACAAAACATTATTTGCACCCTAATAAATCATGTCTAGCCGTAATTTGTGCTGTACATATATCTAAACTAACACTGTGACACGAACTAGTAAATTATTTCTAGCCTATGCTGCACTCGTCATGGTGTGTCAGCCCGCCCAGCACGCTGACCATAATGCTCATTTGGCTCCTGCCTACTATACTAACTGACAAGCTGAGCCACTCAACAAAACCCCCACAGCCTCGGTTGCCAGCAAAACAACTGCCACACTTCTTATTCCTTGTGTTATGCACATGTTTGAAAAAGATGAACCTGGTGCCTACAACCACTTAGGCTCACCCAATTCCTGGGCCAGCACTTTAGAGGAACACTTGTAAAGATCCCTGTTTTGTTTCAGGGATCTGGGGGACGGGCGTGCACCCATGGAAGACCTCTTTGTCTAGCTGCATCCACCTGTCCTATTCCCCATTGTAGAGCTTAGCCGACTTCTTTGGACCTAGTAATTCATGCTACCGTTTCTACTTATTTATCTCCTACATAACATATGTTGCTTTGACACCTAGTCCATGCATTGTACTCCCTTCGATCCATAATAAGTGCCTTTGGTTTAATACAAAGGACCGGAGGGAGTACATAGGATATGTGATCAAGCGGAAACATCTTCCCTCATAACAGTAACTCCATAGTTAGTGGCTTGTGGCTTCTAAAAATGAGCAGGCCGTAGCTCACCTTGTGTGGTGACTGGGTTCAGTAATCCCCATGAGTTCATTTTTTGTCATTAGCTAACTAGTGGTGTATGGTTCTTGAACATGTCCAAACCAGACATGGCTGTTAACTATGCATATGACGTCTTTGCAACTATACTTGTGCTCAATAGGAAATAAGCAACGCAGCAAACAGTTAGCCGTTTATGTTAAACTTTGTAGCAGCATATTCTTAACTGTTAGATGCTTGCCTTAGGGCTTGTTCGGTTACACGGGGATTGGATGGGATTGAGGTGTATTGATGGGTATTAAATCCCCTCTAAGTTAAAATCCCCCTAATTCCCTTCCAATCCACTCCAATCCATGTGAGGAGTGGATTAACCGAACAAGCCCTTAGGGGGTTAGGGTTAGGTGTTACTCCCTCCGTTCCACAATATAAGTCTTTTTAGCAAGCTGAAACAGCAGGCTTATATTTGGAACAGAGGGGGTACTTATCTTTTGGATAGTGTGCATCACCGTGCATTGGAAATTTGATACAACGACATGTATCAGTTGTACTCCCTCCGTTCAGAAATATAAGACATTTTAGCTTTGTGAAACGAATGTATCTAGACGCCTTTTAATGTATAGGTTCACTCCGACTTCTAGTGTATCTAGACTAAAAGACATCTAGATATGTTCGTTTCACAAAACTAAAACATCTTATATTTCTAGACGGAGGGAGTATGTCCGAGCCATGTCAAACGTCAGGCACAAAGATTTTGTGGACTGTCGATACAAACCAAGAGTGGATCAGCTAGCTAATTTAAAAGAATATTCATCTCACTTTGTTTTAATTGAACTTTCACACTGTTGTATCTTATTTCCTATATTTCTTTTTTCCCTCTGTAGGCTGCCCAAATTTCAAGTGAAAATATGGAGGTTATTTACAGAGTTGTTTGTCCTGATGCATGATTAGTCAAAACTGATGGTGGTATCATCATAGCGTAGACAAAATCCGCCAAGAACCGCAAAGCAAAGGGGAAGGCACTCAGCACCCACAGTTTACCTCCCTTGTTGTATGGAACATCTTTGGAAAGCGAAACCGAATGGTCTTGCTAGACTTCTTAAGTTTGAATTTGTTGGTTTGGTTGTTGAGGACATCTGTACACCTAGTGTAATTTGTTTGTTCATTTTTCTATACAAAGCAGATGGTTTTTGTTTTTGCCAGCGTTGGTCTTTGTTTTGGACGTTGTGGCAAGGACAGACTGACAATCTGAATCTTACAGTTATTACCTTTGACAGTCCCCATGTTTTGCCTCTGCTCTGTTGCAAGTGCTTTTGTCAGTAATTGCGTTCATTTTTACCTGGGAGCTTTGGTCATTCAACCTCTTTGTTTTCAGCAGTGTATCGCAATCTGCTGAACATTGATGGGAACTTGTACACGTATGTTGAAGCCAGCTCCCTTCAGCAGTACCAGTACTGATACTGCTTAAATGTCATGCTTCTCAACTACACGTTGGTTCTGTGCATTGTCCTTTACTGTTGGTGATCCGACAAAATGCCCTCCTTTAACTGCCCTGCGCCTGGTTATTGGAGACAGACTACTCTTGCATCTAAAAAAGTACTGTGCGTTCTTTTTTACTTGCAGAGTTCACCCCTGTTCTGCATTCAACTGCGAGATATCCAGCTGAACCACTTCATTGCCGACCGATCTACTGCAGTGATGGCACGATCGAGTGCACGGCATGGCACCCTGCTGGTAAGGCCAAGAATGAATGCATGCTTGGTCCTTCCAGACCCAGGGAGATAGACACAAACGGCAACGCCGGGTGCCCGCTTTACGCCGGTCAGTTGGCGCTGTCATTTCGGACGTCCAGAACAAGCTGGGCAACCGCACAAACCATGTCTCCATAACAGGTAATCAGATCCTTCAAATCAGAACACAGGGAGGGGAAATGGGTGTCATTTCCCTGCCTGGTTTCCCATCAGGTCAGCTCTCGCACCTAACGAGCCTGGGGGTGCACATGCCGCAGGCACATTTCCATCCCAGGCTTGAATTCAGTTCTAGATCCTACATCTACATGGAGGAGGCTTTATTCATCCCCTATCTACTGCACTGCACTAATCCTCAGTTGCTCATTGCACATGCAGGAACAGTGTCCTCTTCGTCGGTCGGTTGATACGATCGGCGGGGGTAGGGGCTGGATTCAGCAAGGTAGCCCGTGTACGGTCACCGTCGACGATCTCCGGTGTGCGGTGACAGGGGAGGTATGAGGCATTGGCAGAAGCTGGTTGCACAGAAAGATCGCTGGATGGTTAGCTAATTCCGTTTGTTTGCATGTCCCTAGCAGAGCATAGGTTAGGACTTGAGAGGGCCCAAGTGCAATGTGCAGACAGTGTTGGATCCAACATTCAGATTCCTGGCAATTAACAAGATGGTAGGGCTTCAGTTCGGTGTTCCAGCGTCCAATGGGTTCCTCTATGCTTATCAGCATCCACTGCAGCCTGCAGTGGGTCTACCGGTGATAAACTTGAGCAGCTCACAACACAGCCATTATTAGAGAACCAAAACATAAAATACACGTCGGAAGAAACAGCGTGGAATGCGCGAAGAAAAAGGCGTAACGCGCTTTATTCCCAGACGCCCGCGCGCAAAAAAAAAATGCTGTTCTAGAATGAAAAATATATAGCAAAGGAACCCACTGTGTGCCGACAAGTGGAACGATGTCAAAAGCCTTAAGCCATCCTTTAGTGGTCAAGAGATGCAAATAAAATGCCTGCCTGTATTACATAGAGCCTCCCTAACCTAAGCTTATTTTCATGCTTCTTTTGCCACCTTTGTTTATATTTCCAAGTCCCCTCCACTAGCCAGCCTTTTTGGCCATATAATTATCTTGTGCCGCGCCAAACACTTTGCTTAATGCTCGCATGTAGTGTGCATCACTGATGAAGAAGCATCCCCAAATCAGAGCTCACTGGATTGGAGAATCGATCGACAGTATGGACGCTTCGCATTTTATTCTGTCGGAATCGCGAGAAGGGATTAGTTTAGTGACAGTTGTGAGTAAGTGCTCGATGCTTTGAATCAAGAATGTGATCTCTGTTATGATCACCGTATGAGATATATACAGTCTAAGATGTAGGGGTGAACAGATTAGGAGGAACTAGGAAGCAGCATGGAAAATTCACCGAGGCGAGGCGCAAAAATATTTTCTGTTTTGCCAAGTGGAGCCTGATTGGCACAGGAAATGTGGTCAAGATTGGTAGAACAAGTTGCAGAGCATATTCTTTTGCCAATCCTATAGGAGCTCCCTTCACCCTTAGGCCCATTTGTTAATTTTATTGCCTGTCAATTCATGGCTTAGGAGAAGCCATTAGGCTGTCTAAAGAATGCATGCTTTGTCTGAAAGCTTAAAAAAAGTAGATAACACTGACATCCTTCCTTCCTAGACTTGAAGTCAATCTAAACCATAGATGCCAAAATAGTCACTAAAGTGAGTATTTTATCTCTACAAGCTATCCTGTACATAGTAGTCTTGTCTAAATGATACTTGGACAGTTGGTGAGAAATTACATCCAAATTGCACAACTCTACTGAATATTGTGTTTTCTCTCTGAGATGTCTATTTCACCCCATATATTCAGATAGGAAAGAACAGACAGTGAGGTTTTATATATTCTAGTACAACTTCTCTCTACTTTGGAAAGACCAATGCTATTGCGAGGTACAACTTTGAACTACTCGTAAGCAATGAGCTTAATTACAGCCATCCTTGTTTCTGACAATTTCTTATTTTTTTTTCCTTTTTTGTGTTTGTTGGTCAATCTCGACACATTTGTCTTATCATAAAAACACATTAAATAGAGGCCAATTTTGTTCCCCATATGCCGATGCATTGATGTCCTCTATACAGGTGGGAACTGAAGTAGTACTGTTCCATTTAGTTCAGCTATGTTCTGTCATGTGTCAATGAGCATAGTACACAACACTTGATTAAACAAACCATTATGGTGGTTACAGACTAACATCATCCAGATTAGATTTAAGATGGGGGACCAAGACATTGCCGGATACAGGGTAGGAAAATTCCCGTACATGCCCACGGCAAACGACAATTTCGAGCAGCATAACAGCATTTGCCATTGTTTGTTAACCACCAAGTGGGGGTGTTTATTTCTTGGGATTGTTGTGATGCAATTGCTGCTTGTGCAGACCTCTCTTCTGTCTCGTGGTCTGCGTACCACATGGATGATTTGGCTTTAGTACGTACGTAACAGCTAATCATGATGGAATTACAGATAAACTTCTTCAGCTGATTAGTGTATATATAATTATATATCCCTCTGGCCCTCTACATGTGAGCGACAAAGATCCCTAGGGTATCTCGGACCAGTTCTTGTGTTATCTTTTGCTAATTGTCATGTTCCTTTTGATACGTATGCATGTTTGTATAGCCATGATGTAAGTAGTTTTTTTTTCTTGTGACGGCGATGCTTCCACAACCCGCGGGAGCTGCCATGTGTTAATGTTTGTTTCTTATGAATGAATAATTTGCGGAACATTTTTCACAAGCATGTTAAAGCCTCGCTCATTTTTTTTCTTTTGAATTTTTGACATTATTGTGCCTTCTCATATCCTGCATATGTACTGATGCACTTAAATCGGCACCCAGGGGCAGCATAAAGGCCTCTTTAATTCACAGGATTTTAAATCTACAAGACTAGAATACCAAAATCTATGATCTATCCGTGAATAGAAATGTTCTACATATAGCCTGTTGTTATCTCTTGACTCTTGATTAGGAGTGGTGTTGAGAACACATGATTAAGACGAATGTTTGTAAGCTCACTTGAGGCAAAAGCAAGCACGGTTGTTGATACCGTTAGTTGGTCCGACACTGCCGTTCAGGTTTTCCTAACTGTACTTTCTAAAATGGTAGTGCGCTCCATGAGCTTTGCTTTGCTAAGCAGAGTCAATAATGAACCTCTAGATTTACTGTATACCTAGCCAAGGTACACTTTTTGTGTGGTCTCAGAAGTCACTTTTGGCTTGGACGGAAAATATTTTAATCAAGATGAAACATACTAAAAAGGAATGAAGAATAAAGTATGAGCCGTTTAATTTAAAGTACAGTTGTACAATATTTAGACTCAAATTTATTTTTCGAATGGTTAGACATAAATTTATTATTTCCTTGTTAAGTTTTAGAACTGTCCTACGTAAAACTACTATAAGTTTCATTAGATTTATGCTAAAATATATTTTTATACTGTATAGATTTGATATTGTAGAATCAACCTATTTTTCTATAAACTTAGTCAAACTTAGAGAAATTTGAATTAGAACCTCGAACATTAATTAATATAGAACGAAGGGACAAGTAACTAGCATAATGGCCAACACACTTGCGTGGGAAACATCTTAATCGTCTCTTGTTTTAATGTTTCAAATTCTTATATGTATACGTTCATTTAGAAGCCA
This sequence comes from Avena eriantha, assembly GCA_910589775.1. Lineage (NCBI taxonomy): Eukaryota > Viridiplantae > Streptophyta > Magnoliopsida > Poales > Poaceae > Avena > Avena eriantha. The sequence continues at coordinate 217,941,880 of OU342742.1, forward strand.
TTGAGTTTCCTTCCCTTTGTATAATAAGTGTGATGATAACAATAGTTATTATCATCATTAGTGTATTTTCTCTCAATATAAATCTGAGTACAATGCTAAAATAAAGTATATCCTTTGATTGAGACAAATTACTTCTAAGATTTAAAATTTTAATCAATTATAAAAGATCCGTGCTAAAGTGCTAATTGGATTGATCCTTTAATGGGTGTTATGTAGGGTTTCACTACTTATGAATAACCAGCTAATATTCATTTTCAATAATGTCCTTATTCTATTAGATCCTTATTTTTTGACTGAGTTATCCATGAGGGTACATGTATTCTACTTTCACTAGATGAGCGATTTGCGATTCTTTCTAAACCTAATATTGTGCACATGGCTAAATTTGTCATATGGCTACAATCAGGCATTACTAACTACTGAAAGAGAGATACCACACATATGAAAACCTCATCTCAAGCTCTAGAGATGTCAATTTTTAAACAATTCAAAAACTTCTTCTTTTAGAATTCAAAAATATTTTAATAAAAATATACAAGTAATTTTACATATCACTTATTTCGAAAAATATCATGGGAATATATTTTCAGTTGCTACATAAAAAGACAAATATGGGGAGCAAAATTGAGTTTTTATTCCTTTTAGATCCATAAATGCTGTCATTTTTATGTACCAAAAATACAACTAATTATTTAAAGAAAAAAGTTGTATTTATATATAAGCATCACTTAAGTACAAAATGAGAAAGTGCAAATTTAGTGGAAACCAAGGTACAATGAAAACTCCACATTTAAGAGTTTTTGATAATTTATTTTAAAAATGCAGTATGTTAAGACCATGACGTTCTATAGAGACGTGAAACTTCATGTTCAAACTCATATTCATTTAGGAGGTATGCAAAAGCAAGTGTTTTTTAGATTAAAGGCTACGATCGTATTAACCCGTACGGAATCCAGACCAATTCTGTTTACAAGACATTCTCATGCACCCTAACCCGCCGGAGGTTTTGAAACGACTCACATCACTCGGTACACAAACTCCACAGTGACGCAATCAAGAAGGAGAACGACACCCGAAGGCATCGTCGTCTTCGGCACCGACTGAAATCTTTGCAAGGCTTTCCCCATAAGTTTGACCCAACCATGATGCTCAGGGAGCAGCAACAAGCGCATGATGCCGTCGTCGAGTGCAGAGCTCTATTGCATGACGCATCTGTCGTGGCACCTCACGTTGCGAAGAATGCCACACCGTCTGTGCCCAAGCCACAACCATCTTTTCGGGGTCGCCACCTCGATTTCCTCGCTGTATGCAGCACGCAACCTCGGTATCGGAGAATGCCAACGAGGGATGCCAACACCGGTACCACCACCACTCAACCTCCACCGCTCTTGCACTGCAGCTTCTCGACGAGCAAAGCTCATGACAAGCGGCTCTTCACTACCTCCACGACACCCAAGAGCCGGATTCAAGCTCCCAACAAGCACCGCGACGAGCAGGTCCGCTCATGGGCCAACCTAGGCCTAGATCTAGCCTGCCCAACTCGAATGCCGCTCATGCCACCTCCTATAGCCACCCGTAGCTGCGTGCCCATAGGCACGCAACACCACTTCCGCTCCAGACACCGTCACCTGCGGCTTGCCATGCCGCCATGAACGAGGTCCGCATAAGCCAAGATGTGCCCGTGAAAGGAGAGAACACCCGCCGCCACCATCCACGAGGCGCGCACAAGGCGCCCACTCCAGCGGCGACGATGCGGGGAGGGTGGGGAGGCCCCTCGCGTGGCTAGGGTTCCCCGTGTCACCAGAGGAGGGCGATGGGCGGAGGGGAGAGATGTTTATACTAATTTGAGAACTTATTATCATCACATGCTTCCTTGGCCATATGGTGAGGAGCAAGTTTGGATGCACACAAATGCCTTGTTGTTTGTCATTCTTCATTGCTAAATTTTTTCGTTCATACAGTTTGAATTTAAACTTAAATTTTACATGTTTATAGAATGTTACCTCCACAACATACTAACATTGTTTCCAGGATGCAGAAAACTTGAAAACATGTTTTTTTAATGTTTTATCGATTCTTGCCGCCATATGGTTTCAACTTGAATATGTTAGATTGATCTCCACGGTCGTCCCAACGGACGACCGACTCGGTCTCACGCCCTGATCAGGGGCACCCAACGTCACCATCGTTGGTGGGCCCCCGTCGCGCAACGCACATAAAGAGGTGGGGGCCGGGGGCACGAACACCAAGGTTCGTCAGCCCACTCACCCTACCGCACAACCCAAAACCCTAGGCCACCCGATCTGGCTTTGCGCTGCAGCGGCGGATCACCCACCTCACCGCCGCCACCACTCCGTCGAGCTCCATGACGAGCTCGTCGTCAACCTCGAAGGCCGACGGTATGTTTCTAACCCCTATTCTCTCTAGATCGACGCCTAGCGATCCAAATTAGCTAACAATGGTATCAGAGCGGCTAGTGCTAGTTGATCTAGTAGAGAAAGCAGTTAAAAGGCTAGGGTTTTAAGAAGCGCCGCCGCAAGGCCACGCCGTTCCTCTCAATCCCGACGCATCAGCAAGCCGAGGTCGGGAAGAAGAACACAACCCCTCTAGGGTGAAGAAATCAAAACCCCCAAAAGCCACAGACCCCCCCCCTCTCGGATCAAGCCGATCTAGAATCGGAAAGAAAAATGAAAGCCCCGTATTTTTTAGCCTTTCACCCTCCCCGAATAAGAAACAGGAAAGAAAAATTATAATCAAAGAACAAATCAAAAAGGGGGCCGATTTGAACGAAAGAAAGAATTCGGCCGTCGCCGGCAAAGGGCGCCGCACCTGCGCCGCTTGGCGGTGATGCGCCCACCCTCGGGTGGACGCACGCGCCGGCAAGGGGGCCAGGGGGGCGTCGCCGTCCTCTCTCTCTCGTCGCGATGTGCTGCTGTGTTGCGAGGTGGGGGAGGTGAACGGGGTAGAAGGGGAAAGGGGCTCGCGTGGAGGAGGGAGGGGCTCATCGCCGGCACTGCGCCGGTCGACGCCACCGCCGCGCCAACCTCGCCAGCGCGGGGTGTTGCGCCACCGCAGCTGAGGCGCGAGATAGACAGACGGGAGGATAAGGGGTCGAATGCGGCTAGGGTTTGTGACTGGGTCGGGGCACCTGGTTTTGTCCCTCCGCTGGCGCCGGGCGACCGTCCGATTAATCGGACGGCTAAGAGCAAGCTCGCGCTGGGGTGGGGCGGTGCATGGGCCAATTGGGCCGCGCCAGGCCGTGGGCCGCGTGGGCCGCGCGGGGTGCGACGTGCAACAGGCGGGCAGGCAGCGAGTGGGCCGTTTATCTGCTGCCCGCGCATGAACAATATCGGTTTTTTGGTTTTATCTTTTTTTACAGAAGCTTTTTGACAGTTTTGAATCCTTTTTGGATGGTTTTTTTTGCCTAGTTTTTCCTATAGCAAAATTATCCAACGAAATTTTGTGTAGAAAAATATTAAAGTAACAATAAAGTTTCTGTAAATTGTAAAGTTGATGAATTTTATTCATATTTTTCTACTGCAAATAGTTAAATGTAATTGCTTAAATGCAATAAAGTGATGATTTTATTTGATGACCAACATTGTTAATAAGATTTTCACTATGGATAGTAACTCTCATCACTATTAGTTCTATTTCTGCCCAACGGTGATGTAGAATTAATATTGAGAAGTTTCATGTTTTAATTTGACCAACGTTGAATTAACTCATTTTGATGATATTTTGTTTTTAGGAAATCCTATGAGTTTCATCTCGGCCATTGAGCCCCTCAATGGAGGGAACTACGGGTCATGGCGAGAGAAGGTTGAGATGGGGCTTGCTTTGCTTGACCTTGACTTGGCACTAATTGAGACCTGTCCCAAAGAACCTGAGGACCCCGTGAGGGGTGAAAAAGAAAGTGAAGATGACTTCAACAAAAGGGTCCATGACCATGGACCAATAAGAATGAAGTTCGACCTTGATCGTGTAAAGTGGGACTCGTCCAATAGAAAGTGCTTGATGGTCATTAAGAGCTCCATTATGGAAGCAATAAGGGGAGCAATCCTAGAATATAGCACTGCTAGTGAGTACCTGAAGAAGGTAGAGAGTCAGTTTATTGGGTCTTCAAAGGCCTATGCAAGCTCTCTCATTAAGAAACTTGTTACTACAAGATACATTGGTGGTGGAGTAAGGGACCACATATTGCGAATGAGCAACATGTCTTCCAAGCTTAAGCCCATGGGCATGGAGCTCCCAGTCGAGTTCATTATTCATCTGATATTTGCCTCACTCCAAACCAATTTGAGACTTTTGTTGTGAACTACAACGCACAGCCAGAAAAGTGGGGCATTAAGAAGATGATGGCCATGTGCGTACAAGAAGAAGAGAGGCTCAAGGGGCAATCTGGTGATTCTGTGAACTACCTGAGCCCAACCAAGAAGAGGAACTTTCAGGGTTCCAGGCCACAAGGGAGGCCACAAGGGAAACCTCAGGGGCACCCCCCTTCTTCTAAGCCGCATGGAAAGGATGATGATCACCGACAGTAGGAGGTGGACAAGGACACCTGCAGGTGGTGCAAGGAAAAGGGCCACTACATGAGTGACTGTGTGAGTTTCCTAAAGAATCTATGCAAGAAAGGTGAGGATTTAATTACTTTTGTTGATGAATCACTATTTTTAAGTTATGCAAAATCTACTTGGTGGATTGACTCAGGTACAACTGTCCACGTTGCAAATTCATTAGAGGGATTCCGTATGATAAGGACCCTACAAAGAGGAGAAAGAAGAATTAAAGTGGCAAATGGCGTCCAAGCTGAAGTCGAAGCTGTTGGAGATCTCCCATTAGAATTATCAAATGGCTTTGTACTTTTACTAGTAGATGTACTTTATGTACCCTCTTTGCATCGAAAATTAATAAGTGCATCGCGCTTAGATGATGATGGTTTTGCTTGCCATTTTGGTGATGGACAATGTAAAATCAAGCGTAATAATGAGATTGTTGGTCTTGCCTTTAGACAAGACAAGCTTTATTTGTTATCACTTTGTGAGAATGTGTATGCATTAAGCGCTGAGAATGAGAATGCCTCCTCATTCCCGAATGGAAAGAATAAAAGGAAAAGAATTGATGATGTCTCTTCGAAATTATGGCACTGTCGTTTAGGTCATATTTCGAGGGGGAGAATACAACGCTTAGTAAAAGAATTAATTCTACCGCCTTTAGAATTTTCAAATATAGAGCAATGCATCGATTGCATTAAAGGAAAGTTCGTAAAGAACATTAAAAAGGGCGCCCAAAGAAGCACATGAGTCTTAGAAATAATTCATACGGATATATGCGGTCCGTTTCCTGTGACATCTGTGGATGGATATGATTCCTTCATAACATTCATGGATGATTATTCGCGTTATGGTTATATCTATCCAATTAGAGAGCATTCAGAAGCATTGGATAAATTTAAGATATTTAAGGCTGAAGTTGAAAATCAGCATAGTTTAAAAATTAAAGTAGTAAGGTTCGATCATGGAGGCAAATACTACGGTCGGCACACCCCATATGGCCAAGTTCCTGGACCCTTTGCAAGGTTTCTACAGGAACATGGTATAGTTGCCCAGTATTCTACGCCGGGCGAGCCTCAGCAGAATGGAGTAGCTGAAAGACATAACCGTACCTTGATGGATATGGTGAGAAGCATGTTAAGTTACTCCACCTTACCGGTTGGCTTGTGGATGGAGGCGTTAAAAACCGCCATTCACATGCTCAATCGAGTTCCTAGTAAGTCGGTGTCTAAAACACCATATGAGTTATGGACTAGTCGCAAACCTTCACTCAATTATTTGCGAGTGTGGGGCTGTCTAGCTGAGGCTAAGCTCTTCAACCCAAACCTTGGGAAGTTAGATCCTAAAACAGTAAGTTGCCATTTCATTGGCTATCCAGACAAGTCAAAAGGTTATCGCTTCTATTATCCAAACAGAATTACTAAGTTTGTGGAAACGAGACATGTTGTGTTTCTGGAGGATCAGATGATCAGGGGGAGCACGGTATCGCGAGAAATCAACCTTGAGGAGAAGTGGGTGCATGCACCCACTCCGATGATTCAGGAACCATTTTTCTCGATACCTGCTGCTGCACCGACACATGACAATGTCGATGTGACACCTGTTGTTAGTTCTCCTGTGGCAACAATGAATAAAAATGAAGACCCTGTTGTCACACAAGAGGGAGAGCTGCAACAGCCCCAAACAGAGAATGTGCCAGAAGGCGAGACCCTCAAAAGGTCTCAAAGAACTAGAAAGCCAGCTATTCCTAACGATTTTGAAGTCTATGTTAGTGAAGAAGTTCAAATGGAGGGTGATCCCACCACATTTGAAGAAGCCATTAAAGGTGCTCACTCATCGAAGTGGCTTGAAGCCATGGAAGATGAAATGAGATCCATGAGTAGCAACAAAGTCTGGGATTTAGAAGAAATTCCTAAAGGAGCCAAAACAGTAGGCTGTAAATGGGTCTACAAAACAAAATGTGACTCTAGAGGGAATATTAAAAGATATAAAGCATGACTTCTTGCTAAAGGCTTCACCCAAAGAGAGGGAATAGATTATAATGAGACATTTTCTCCAGTCTCAAGTAAGGATTCTTTTAGAATCGTAATGGCTTTAGTGTCACACTATGATTTAGAATTGCATCAGATGGATGTAAAGACGGCTTTCCTAAATGGAGACCTAGAAGAAAATGTTTACATGGCACAACCCAAGGGTTTTGTTGTGGAAGGAAAAGAACGTACGGGATGTCGTCTGAAGAAATCCATTTATGGATTAAAACAGGCCTCCAGGCAATGGTACTTAAAGTTCCGTGAAACAATAAGAAAGTTTGGGTTCGATGAGAATGAAGAGGACAATTGCGTATATGCAAAGTTCAAGAATGGGAAATTCGTTTTCCTTATCCTGTATGTGGATGACATTCTACTTGCCAGTAGTGATGTTAGTCTACTATTGGAAACAAAGAAGTTCTTGTCCTCGAATTTTGATATGAAAGATCTCGATGAAGCTTCATTCGTTCTAGGAATTGAGATTCTCCGAGATAGAGAAAAAGGGGTTTTAGGGCTATCGCAGAAGACATACTTAGAGAAGATTCTGAAGAAGTATAGTATGCATGCGAGTAATCCTACGCCTGATAGATTTGGGAATTTTCAATGTCCCAAGAACCAATATGAGATCGATCAAATGAAAGCGGTTCCATATGCTTCTGCTGTCGGAAGCTTGATGTATGCTCAAGTATGTACACGCCCTGACTTAGCTTTTGTTACCAGGGTACTTGGCAGATTTCAAAGTAATCCAGGAATAGATCATTGGAAAATGGTAAAGAAGGCATTGCGTTATGCAAAAGGCACAAATGGCCTCATGTTAACATATAGAAGATCTGATTCCCTTGAGATAGAAGGGTATTCAGATGCAGACTATGCGGGAGATATAGATGAAAGAAAATCCACGTTAGGATACATATTTACTCTCGCAGGTGGAGCTATATCGTAGAAAAGCTCCAAGCAAACAATCACGGCATCGTCCACGATGGTAGCTGAGTATGTGGCATGTTATGAGGCCATGGGGCATGCAAACTGGTTAAAGAAGTTTGTACCCGGGTTAAGAGTGGTGGACAGCATTCAAAGACCACTCAGAATGTACTGCGACAATGAGCCAGCAGTATTCTATGCTCACAACAATAAGTCAAGTGTTGCTGCCAAACACATTAACATTAAGTTTTATGTTGTGAAAGAAAGAATCCAGGATCATACCATAAGTTTGCAGCATATTGATACATTGCAAATGTATCTATAATTTTTGATGTTCCATGCTTGGTTTTATCCACTTTCTTGTGTTTTGTTCCAACTTTGGAGTAATTTTCATATGATTTATTAGACTAACCTATTAACAAGAGCCACAGTGCCAGCTGCCTGTTTTCTGCTGTTTTTGGTTCCAAAAAAGTCAGAAAATGAATATTCTCGGAATTGGACGGGACAAAAGCCAAAGTGCCTATTTTTCCGGAAGTGATCAAGTGCCAGAATACGAGACGGAGAGGGACCAAGGGGCCACCACACCACCTGGCCGCACGGCCCATCCTGGCCCACGCCAGGGGGTGGTGAGGCCAGCCCTGGCACCCCCTCGGCCTCCCCTTCCGACTATAAGATTCCCTCAGGACGTAAACCCTAAGTACCCGATCAAAAATCCACGAAAGAGTCTGTAGACGCCGTCATCTCCATCCCTAGATCGGGAGGGATCGGAAGCTCTTCCCGGCACCCTGCCGGAGAGGGGAATTCACCCTAGAGGCCTTCTTCATCACCATGCAAGCCTCCCGTGTGATGCGTGAGTAGTTCATCCTTGGACTACGGATCCATGTAGTAGCTAGATGGCTAGTTCTCCGCCTTTGTGCTTTCATGTTTAGATCTTGTGAGCTCCGTTCATGATCAAGATCATCTATTTGTAATTCTGCATGTTGTGTTTGTGGGGATCCGATGGATATTGAGATGTTATTTCAGATTGACTATTGATTCTATCATGTCTTTGTTATTTGTGATCTTGCATGCTTTCCGTTGTTAGTAGCTATCTTGGCCAAGTAGATGCTAGCAACTCTAAGAGTTAGTATTTATGCTCGATAGTGGGTTCATGCCTCTGGTAATCTAGGGAAGTGACAAAAATCTCTAAGGTACTAGATGTGCTGTTGCTACTAGGGATAAAACAACAATCCTTTATTCATAGAACAATCGTATTATTTACTTTACACGCAGTTCGTAAAGCAATAATATTTTGCTCGCAACTTAATACTGGAGGGGGTTCGGATGATAACCTGAAGGTGGATTATTAGTCATAGATGAAGTTGGATGGTGGTATATGTATAATGTTGTAATGCCCAATCGAATCTCAAAGGAGTCAAGATGATTAGTATATACATGTATTGCTTTCTCGATGTTTGTCAATTGCCCCGCTGTAATTTGTTCACCCAGCATGTTATCTATCTTAAGGAGAGCCACCTCTAGTGAACTATGGATCCCGGTCATTTTTCTTTACATACAATCTATAAACTTTTACTGCTTTATGTTTACTTTCTACAAACTATTACTTTCTTCCATTCGATACGTTTAATCCTTTGTTTTCCGCAAAACACGGTGAGATTGACAACCTCATCGCAAGTTGGGGACAAAGTTCTATGGTTGTGTTGTGCAGGTCTCCACGTTGCTACTAGCACCGGTAGTGCGCCCTGCCAAGGCTCAGCTAGCAACCCCTTTGGGGTGTTTCCTTGCTTCTACTGGTTCGATTAAACCTTGGTTTCATAACTGAGGGAAACTTGCTGTTGTGCTCATCATACCTTCCTCTTGGGGTTCCCAACGAGCTCTACATCAACATCACACCAGCATTTTCCTGACGCCGACACTAAGCCATCAAGCATTTTTCTGGCGCCGTTGCCGGGGAGTCAAGGACATCTTCACAAGGGGAGTCCCTCATAACCAATCTCTTTACTTTGTTATTTTTGTTTTGCTTAGTTTCTTTTTGCTTTGTTTGCTTGTTTCTTTATCAAAAACACAAAAAAATTAGTTTTACTTGTTTGCTTTCTTATTCAAAAACACACAAAAAATTAAGTCTCCTTTAGTTGTCACCCCTTCCTTAGCTCACCATGTTGATCCCCAAATTCACTCTGAAAGATCTTCCAATTGGTAGTGGTTCTATAATTGGGAAAGATAATATTGAAAAATTCTTTAATCATGTTAGCAAACATGAAGATACTGAGGATAGATCCCTTATAGAACTTGCTCCAAACTATGAGATTGCTGCAGCTTCTTTAATTCACATGTTAGAAGCTAACCCCTTTATGCAAGTAATGTTTCTTAAGCTTAAAGAAATTGAAGACCCTGAAAAGAGGGATTTTATTCTAGAAACTTTGTTTAAGGAGTTCTATGATGTTGCCAAGGAAGCTAGGAAAGTCTTTGAATGTTTCAATATGCTAGGATCATGTGTAGATGTTGTTGGTACACAAGAAAAGATGAACAAAACTGAACCTAATCGGGAGGAACCTAAGATACCAACACCCTTTAAACTAGTAGCAATACATGATGCCATAGAAAAGAATCTTGATTTGATTGTTCCTACAAACCCTTTTGATGAGAATAGTGAACCTAAGAGCATTGAGAGAGGATACTCTAGAACTTACTTGGATGATATACCTTGCCTTGTTGAAAATATTTCTAGTATTGATCTTAATGCTTCTTTATTTGAGAACACTTGATTCTTTCTTGCTTCTTATGCCTAACTTAAAGGCGTTAAAAAAATTACTTATTGGGAGATAACCCAAAAGTTTTAGATGAGTCTTGGAAGTTATTACCTCTGTAATAACCTCTCCTTATCCTTTTTATTTGCTTTTTGTGCCAAGAGTAACCTCTAATGAGAGAGAAGTAATGATTGGGAAAGTTGCTGTCCCGAAACAAATTTATGTGCTTCACCGTGAAAATTCGTGTAAAATCTTTGAACGTCTTTTTGAGGCGTGAACTTTTGTGCTTATGCCCCAGGTTGTTATCTAACTTTCGTTATTTCAACACTTTTTGATTTGAGCAACAGAAGGTCTTCAAAAAAATTCGTCTTTACCTGTTGGTCTGTTTTAACAGATTTCTGCCATTTTCTGCATTTGCTTCTTGTTGGTTCCTTCTTGAGTTCTTTTGGGGAATTGAGCTTTTTGAGGGAAGTGCTACAGTATCTAGTGTTCTAATGGAAGTTTATTTGATGTTAGAACTGAACCTTAAGACTTATTTATCTTGAGTGCACTAATGTTGCTAATAAAGATTGTGTGAAGTTTTGTATGAAGGAAAAAATTCAGGTGTATGGAAGGAATGAGTAATGAGATGAAAGATGGACTAAAGCTCAAGCTTGGGGATGCCACGCGTGTCACCCCAAGAAATATCCAAGAAGTACAAGCGTCAAAGCTTGGGGATGCCTAAGGCATCCCCTTCTTTATCAATAAAAATCCCAGGTTTCTTCCAAACGCTTCATTTTTATTGTTTCATGCACAGTTGTGTGTTTCTTGGAGCGTCTTCTTTTTTGTTTTCGTTTTGGTTTTTTTGTTTGTTTTGGTTTGCTTAGTTTTCTGAATAAATTGGTTGGACCCCCTCTTTCATACATTGGTTTGCAAATAGTTTGGTTTGGTTTGGAAAAGAGTAGGAAAATTCATGCTTATGCGGTAAAAAGAGCTCGTTTTTGACTGTAGCCTATGTTTTGTCATGCCATGCTTGATATTGTTTTGGCTTTATGCTTAGTATTCTTTGCTGTAGCATGACTTGTTATAAACAATTGAGATTGCTTAATGTGCCTTGGATGAATCATGCGTTGTTTTAGCATATTAAAGCATAGTATAGTGGTATTCTCCTTTGATGCTTTATTTGGGTTGACTTGGCACATTCTCACACCATGTTATGACTATCTCAAGTCACCATAGCCTTTATGATCCTTTAGTTTTCAACTTGTAGTATCACTTTATGCTTTGATCAATGATGTTTTGTCGCTTTGCATGATTATGGCCATTATTGCTCTCTTAGTTTGTCGCTCCCAGTCTTTTGCTAGCCTCCACAACAAAGTATGAGTTCCACTCATGCATCCAACTCCATAAACCAAGTTATTCCAAAGAGTCCACCATACCTACCTACTAGCTTATGCTATTCCAAGTATATTCATGCTTTTGTTTACCTTCCAAATTAAACTTGTTACGAGAAAACTAGTGATTAAAGCTCTCACAAACTTGATGGCACATTTTACTTTTCTTGACCTTAATAAACTTGAACCATTGTGTCTTCTATGTTGTATATGCTTGCACTTATTTGTTGGGAATTAGCAGAACCATGCTTTCATGGGGAACGCTTTCAACATTGCACTTGGTACTTGTACCTAGTTGATATCATGCTCTTTTTTATATGGATGTCGTCAGTGTGAAATGAAAGGAGAGCTTGTAAGTCCATGGAGTTATGTATATGTGTTAGAGAAACGCCTGGGCCGCTGGTCTAATCCATGCTGACATGGTGGAAACCTACAACGTAACCATAATGAGCTGTCTATGAAGCATTCTTCTTATAAAAAAAAGAGTCCCATATTGAGAAAAAAAGAGAAAAGAGAAAAAAAAGAGATTATGAAAAGAGGAAAGAGAGAAAAAAGCACCATATTCCCATGGTAAATAAGAAGATTGCTGAGATGCTCATTGTCTGCTTGCCTTGTTATTTTGATATGGGGATTCTTCCATATCATCGGGCAAGGGGTACCCCGTTAGAGGTTCTCTATGATACACATGTAATTACAATGAAAAGAACTTACCGGTGACTAAACTTGAGTAGCATGAAGAGCGGCCCTCGTATACAAGGGACATGAGATTTCTGACTTATACTTCGTCAAGCATGTACACCATAGTTTGTTCACTTTAACCTTAATCACTTCAAGATGCTTATGATAGGGGCAATGAGAGCTGAAAGCTATAAGTACCATAATTTTTGGAAGCTCTTTATGAGACTTGAATCCCTACTTCCTTTTACAAAGGCCTTTCTTCCACCATTATATTGAGTCTCCACCTTCTATCTTTATGCACCTACTTTGAGAGCATAGTGGCCATTCTTAGTTCTATGTGCATTGTCCCAAGACTAGTTGATTGATGCATAACTTGATATTTCTTGTTTTAAACTATTTGTATCTAGTCACTCTTATGAACTTTGAAGGTGTCCTATGCATTTATATTTGCTACTCTATGAGGGACAAGCTGAATAATATTATGCTATGTTTTCTTTATGCGAAACAAACAAACGTCTTGCAAGGCATTATTATTCATGAATCTTTTGTTTGTGCCTTTTCATGTTGCATCATAGTTTCTTTGTCTTATTGCTAGAACCTTGTCTTTCATGTTATGATTGAAGTACTATGGTCCCAACTTTGAATGTTTTACAAATACTTTGATCAAGTCTTTGATGGTGCATATCACCTTAAAAATTATTCTTTCTTTTTATCACTTACCTACTCGAGGACGAGCAGGAGTTAAGCTTGGGGATGTTGATACATTGCAAATGTATCTATAATTTTTGATGTTCCATGCTTGGTTTTATCCACTTTATTGTGTTTTGTTCAAACTTTGGAGTACTTTTCATATGATTTCTTGGACTAATCTATTAACAAGAGCCACAGTGCCAGCTGCATGTTTTCTACTGTTTTTGGTTCCAGGAAAGTCAGAAAATGAATATTCTCGGAATTGGACGGGACAAAAGCCAAAGTGCCTATTTTTTCGGAAGTCATCAGATGCCAGAGTACGAGACGGAGAGGGCCAGGGGGCCACCACACCACCTGGCCGCGCGGCCCAGCCTAGCCCGCGCCAGGGGGTGGTGTGGCCAGCCCTGGCACCCCCTCGGCCTCCCCTTCCGACTATAAGATGCCCTCGGGACGTAAACCCTAAGTACCCAATCAAAAAATCCAGGAAAGAGTCTGTTGACGCCGTCATCTCCATCCCTAGATCAGGAGGGATCTGAAGCTCTTCCCGGCACCCTGCCGGAGAGGGGAATTCACCCTGGAGGCCTTCTTCATCACCATGCAAGCCTCCGGTGTGATGCGTGAGTAGTTCATCCTTGGACTACGGATCCATGTAGTAGCTAGATGGCTGGTTCTCCTCCTTTGTGCTTTCATGTTTAGATCTTGTGAGCTCCGTTCATGATCAAGATCATCTATTTATAATTCTGCATGTTGTGTTTATGGGGATCCGATGGATATTGAGATGCTATTTCAGATTGATTATTGATTCTATCATGTCTTTGTTATTTGTGATCTTGCATGCTTTCCGTTGTTAGTAGCTATCTTGGCCAAGTAGATGCTAGCAACTCCAAGAGTTAGTATTTATGCTCGATAGTGGGTTCATGCCTCTGGTAATCTGGGGAAGTGACAGAAATCTCTAAGGTACTAGATGTGCTGTTGCTACTAGGGAGAAAACAACAATCCTTTGTTCATAAAACAATCGTATTATTTACTTTACACGCAGTTCGTAAAGCAATAATTTGTTGCTCGCAACTTAAGACTGGAGGGGGTTCAGATGATAACCTGAAGGTGGATTATTAGTCATAGATGCAGTTGGATGGCGGTCTATGTATAATGTTGTAATGCCCAATCAAATCTCAAAGGAGTCAAGATGATTAGTATATGCATGTATTTCTTTCTCGATGTTTGTCAATTGTCCCGCTGTAATTTGTTCACCCAACATGTTATCTATCTTAAGGAGAGCCACCTCTAGTGAACTATGGATCCCGGTCCTTTTTCTTTACATACAATCTATAAACTTTTACTGTTTTGTGTTTACTTTCTGCAAACTATTACTTTCTTCCTTTCGATACGTTTAATCCTTTATTTTCCGCAAAACATGATGAGATTGACAACCTCATCGCAAGTTGGGGACAAAGTTCTGTGATTGTGTTGTGCAGGTCTCCACGTTGCTACTAGCACCGGTGTGCGCCCTGCCAATGCTCAGCTAGCAACACCTTTGGGGTGTTTCCTTGCCCCTACTGGTTCGATTAAACCTTGGTTTCATAACTGAGGGAAACTTGCTGTTGTGCTCATCATACCTTCCTCTTGGAGTTCCCAACGAGCTCTACATCAACATCGCACCAACATTTTCCTGGCGCCGACACTGAGCCATCACATATAAGTACAAAAGAAATGCTCGCGGATCCACTCACAAAAGGCTTACCACCCAGTGTGTTCAGAGAACACTTAGCCGGCATGGGTTTAAGGGAAAGCCTATGATACCTGGATATTAAGGGCCTAAGAACAAAAGTCTATTTCAAAATAGAGAGGTGTATAGTGGTTGTTGAATCTATGGTGCGTAACTGACCATTATGATGAGACATGCTCTATATGTTGATCTATGATGAAATGGGTGCAAAAGTATAAGTTGAATGGAAGATGAGATCAAGGGAGAGAATGTTAGATTGATCTCCACGGTCGGCCCAACGGACTACCGACTCGGTCTCGCGCCCTGATCGGGGGCGCCCAACGTCACCATCGTTGGTGGGCCCCCGTCACGCAGCGCACATAAAGAGGTGGGGGCCAGGGGCACGAACGCCAAGGTTCGTCTGTCCACTCACCCCACCGCACAACCCAAAACCCTAGGCCACCCGATCTGGCTTTGCGCTGTAGCGGCGGAAATCACCCACCTCACCGCCGCCACCACTCCGTCGAGCTCCATGACGAGCTTGTCGTCAACCTCGAAGGTATGTTTCTAACCCCTATTCTCTCTAGATCGACGCATAGCGATCCAAATTAGCTAACAGAATATAATTTTTTTCAATAGATAAGTACCTACTGTAAACCAATTTGTAGTACTTCCTCCGTCTCAAAATAGATGTCACACATTTGTCAAAATTTAAATGAATCTAAACACTATTTAGTAATATAGATTTATCCAATTTTTGACGAACTTGCCACATCTATTTTAAGATGGAGGGAGTAGTAAAAAAAGTTTCTAAACAAGATTTAAATGACGTATGTTTAAAAGGACGAGGACCCGGGCAGGTTAGCATCACACTCCCCGGCCCGTACGTGTGCCATGCTATCGTCACTGTTCACTATTCACACAAAAAAAACAAATCAAGCCGAGATTTAAATCCTTGTCCTGAGCGACGGAGACATCGATTGCCATGGAAAGGCCTCGGGGCCCCATGCTGCCGTGCATGCGTCATCTAGCCGTCACCTTTGTTTCCTGCTTCACTTCATTGGGAATGGGATTTTCTACACGCTGTCCCCTTTGCTAGTAATCTTCACATGGAAAACTGGGGGATGGAGAGTTGCTCCGTTCAGCGCTAAAAGGGTCAAGACATGCTACGAGTGTGTAGCTGAAATGCACAAAGTTTCTGAACTTAATTCCAAATGAGGATATGAAAACCTGCACAGAGCCTACTGAATTGAAACCATAGAAAATTATAGTCAAGCAAACACAGAGTCCCCCCAGAAAACCAAGCCCTCCTCCTCCTCCTCCTCCTCCTCCTCCTCACCCACAAGGGTGTTGGGGTTCGCCCTACTTCTGGCCACCTCCTCCCACCTCCACCCCTCCCTTCGTCGTCGCCACCGGTAGGGGTTGCTGGGCGAAGCCCGGACACAACCGCCGTCGACGACCTACTTCTCCCCGCGCCCTAGAGAGCAGGTCGGTGCCCTATTCCTCTTTGGTGGCGGTGCTCTTCGGGAGACCTTGGTCTGGCGCCGCCGAATGGTGCTGGTGTTGGCGTAGACTCGTGTCGGGCCCCTATGGATCTAGTGGTTCTTCAACTGCCGCCCCGACCAAGGTCTGGGCACCTCGGGGCCTAGATGGGCTCGGGTGGGCCGGGGCGCTGCATCTACAGAGCTTCCTAGAGGTGGCGGCGGTGACTAGGCTAGGACTGGGTATGGCGGTTTTGCGGTCTTCCTATTGCAGCAGGGCAGCTGGGGCATTACATGCTTGTCTAGGAACGTCTGGGCCCGGTGTGCCCCTGCTACTCTGGTTGGTCGACAACCTCTCCACGGTGGAGATGGGTCCCTCCCGCGCAGCTGCGAGCTGTTGTCCCTCGTTCCGGTGATGTCGTGCCTCTGTCTTATAGGCCACCTACTAGTGTTCACGAAGAGACATGTGATGGTGACTACAAGATCGTTGTGGCGCATGCTGGTTGGGTGGTGGTGCTCTGTTGTGCCAAGGTTTTGTGTGTGGAGGGATTGGGAGAAATCCCTGTTAGCTAGTCTGACCTTGACGCGGTGCTGTTTTGGAGTGGCACCATTCCTTCCTAGAGGGCGTAACGGGAATTCCGTGTCCACTTTACTCTGAGTGTCGGAGCAAACCCTAGGACCAGTCTAGTCCAGGTAGCATCGCTGTGTCGATGGTGCTTCCCTTCTTAAAGGTGTTGCTTGGTACTAGGCGCTTCGGGATGCTTCGAGTGTGGTGGGACAAAGTCGGAGACGTGCGGTTGCGGTTCATCATTGTTTCGTCGATTCACCATTGCCTTCATTTCTTTTTGGACATGTTTGTTCGGCTGCCTCAACATTTTCTTTGGTTAGAACTCTTGTATCGATGTGGTTGCTATATTAATATAGCGGAGCAAAAATCTGTTTCGAGGAAACATAGAGTGAATCCTTTGCGGAATGTCACTTGGCTCTGAAAGGAGGCGATTTATTTATCTATTGATTTTTTATTTGTCAAATCTTTTATTGAACTAGAACGATGTTTATGTTGGGGCTCCCCATGCCCGTGTTCCAGTCCCAGCAGCGAGACAGGGAGACCCAGGTGCCGGTGAAAACCGAGCCATTGGCAGGAGATGGCGGCGTTACCATGCCATTACCTTGATGAAGGCATCGCCGTGCACCCTGTGTCGACCTCACTCGTGCTACTCCGGGGGAAACCCTAAGATCTTCGGGTCGGGCGATGGCGGTTCCGCGGTGTCGGTATCGCGTTCTCTCCTAGGAGCATCGCCTGTGGAGCAGCGTTGGATGGAAGTGTCAGGAGGATTGGAGTGGCTAGCGCGGGAGGGGGGTGGTGCTGCTTTGGCACCGTGGTGGTGTCGGTGGCTGGTGTGGCGAGAGTCTGCGCATCGATCTACATGCTGATGACGGGTTGGCGGAGGATAATGAAGGCGGCGTCATCCGGAGCGTGTAGGTGGGCGCCGCTCCGTGGATATGGTGTGCGGTTCTAGGGCTCCTTTTGCTTAAGTTCGAGCCGCCGCGCCAAGACACTCCAGCTTCTCTTGGCAGTGGCAACAGTGTGAGTGACCATGGAGCGGGATCGAAACAGGTAGCTAGGTGTTTCATAGATCTTGTTGGGAGCTAGCGATACTGTTATCGTTTTTTCTCGGTGTTTTGTATTGACGGTTCTAGTTTTTTATGATCTTTGTAATGACCTTTATCAAACAATGTGGTTCTAATAATAAATAAAAGCTGTGTGCACCGCTTGATGCAGAGGCCGGGGCTCCACTCCGCATTTCGTAAAAAAACCCAATGGTGACATCAACCACAAACGGGACGTGAGAGGTTCTCCAAATCAACGGGACATGAATTAACTTCAGATTTGACGCACTTGTGTCTCATTAATAGTATGATTCTTTTAGGAAGAGGTGGTGTTTCTGTCGATAGCGAGATCGTGGCAATTTCTTGAACATTGAAGCTCTACAACTCTCGTATTCGGCATGGTCGGATCCACATTAGGTCAAGGGTGTAACACCCAAAAATTTCTGTAAGAGATTATGTACTATCACTTGTGATATTTTTAGCCTATATACACCGCATTTTCTCATCCAAATCAACCTCAAATTTCATAGGACCTGAAAAAGAACCCATTTTAAGCCTTTTTACCTTTACATTTTGTATTGGTTGAAATTTATACACCTAAAATTAAATTCGTGGATCCGGTATGCTATGTGTGAGCACGTAGGTGTGATCGTGCCACCATATGTACGAGTCTGTGTGCATCTACCTTGTACTCGATGTAAAAATACATGCGTAGAAAATACAAACTACCGACCCACGTGTAGGGACGCGGTTGATTTCAATGATGGGACAACTTTGATAGGAAATCAAACCTTTGTTAATAAAGTTACACTCTGACTGTGATTTGTGAAGCACACTAAAAAAACCTGCGGTTACACCGGTCAAAGCAAAGAGCTTATGGGCCCGCGAGGAAATGTGACATATTTACCACTAAACTAGTATATTGCTAATTTTTCTATCTTTTTGCGAGGTGCTAATATGCTTTTTCCCACTGCTAGCTGGGTTAACAACACGCATGCCGAGTACTACAATTTGCGCCCGCCTAACTGAGGGACAGCCTATGATTGCCTCTATCCATGTGCACCATCTGATTTTATATACAGCCCAACTGCGCGTAGCTAGCGTATCCTTTTCCCACAAGAATTTGATATGGTGACCCCAGCGTGTTGGACTCATCGCTCTCTTTCCAAACATTCGATGCTGAGCCGGACCGCTGACGAAGCAGATAATAAGAAAATTATCTTTAAAAAAAAAGAAAAGTCCCGGTCTTTGCATCAATTGATGTTCATAGCAAAATTAACCGTGCTGTGAACTTTGCAAATTACTAAATCAGCGGAAGTGTGTCTACCCAACTGGCACAAGCCATGCCATTTTTGTTTTACTATTTCCTCTGTTTTATATTATTCCGCATATTTTTTTTATCAAAGTTCAGCTTCATGAAACTTGATCCTAGAGGCTTTTTCTTCCATTCCTTTGTTCGCTCCAATGTAATTATGTTGTTTTTTCCCTTCTTCTATAATGCAAAAGCGGAGTGCCTGCTGTTTCCCGTCAAATAAAACTTGATCAACCATATAGCAAAATATGTCGGTCAATACTTATAGTGCAAAATGCAAACAATATGAAAGTATGTTTCGGGTGGATAGCCAGGTTGGCTGTGGTGGTGTGTTCAATGTGATCGTGTTCCATGAAAATATTGGTGCTTTTGTACTAGTTTTTGGTTGATTCCCCGCAAATGAACAAGTCAATATTAGATTTTTTTAAATAAAATAAGAAAAAATTGTCTGTTTTGTTCAAAAATATGATATAATTTGATATCGTAGATGCTAAATTTAAGTTTGACTAAACCTAACTTGCAGAGTAATTGAACCAGATGGAACCTACAACCTATAGTGACTAAAATCTTAAGAAGAGAGGTTTCTAGTCGTTTGCGATAAGAGTTGTATCAGACATAACAGTTGATCTGTCAAACCGGTACCCACGGCATAGGCGAGCATAGGCGGCGGCGACAATTCAAAACCCATCTAGGGTTCCGTCCTCTCTCCCGATGACGCCGGCGGTCTGCTCCGCCTCCGTTGGCCTTAGGGCCATGGAGGGGTGGTGGACTATGGAGGGGTGGTGGACTACGGCCTCTCGCTGGCAGGAGAGTTTTTGTTCTTTTTAGGTCTTTATCCAGTGTGTTCTTCGGGACGATGAGGCGACGACTATATCTTAAAGTCAGAATAATGTCCTTCCCATCCTATCCTCGCTCCGTTGGTGCATCTAGTGCTAGTGGAGGGCGTGTGGAGTCGTATGTCCGATGGATCTCTTGGAATCTTATCGTTTTTCGTATTCGTTGGTGTGGTTTGAGGCCAGCATCTTTAGATCTACGGTTATCATCTTCGGCGATGGTTGCTCCTCTGGTGTGCTGGTCCTTTGGGGCGTTAGCACGACGACTTTCCGTCTATCTACTATAACAAGCTCTATTTTGACAAGCTTTGCCGGACTCCAGGGATGTAGGGGCGAGGACGGCGGCGCGCCTTCGACTCGTGCTAGCGTCAGTAGTCTTTGCTAGGTGGTCTATAGACCTATTTGAAATTTTACTTACTTTTAAGACTCTTTATACTTGATGATTATTAATAGATCTGTGGAATTTCGCAAAAAAAAAGAGTTGTATCTCTCTTTTATCCTTAACAAATTGTTCCTCCACGTTAAAACTTTGTCTTATCGACATATTTCAGACTCTGACCTGCAATTGCTCTAAGAGATTAGCACGGCCACCGGTACAATTATGGCGTGCATGAATATGAACACTCTCCTGTGTGGATTTTGCATCTTCTAGACTTGCATATAAAATCACAAGGGCTAGGTAATGAATCGTGTTTGCTTGAAGGTAGCCCGACATAGCTTTTGGCTCCCACATGGAGGCGTGCGCTTGGGTAACATTTATCGACCCGAAAATGCTAAACTATCGATGCACCTTTTACAGCCTTGCAAAGCAGGGATGAATGCGCACACATATATAAATACATGAAGCCTCTCACTAGAGTCGTCACACGAATATTCCCCATCCAACATGTGATTACAGCATAAGAAAAGCAAGATACGTTAGCAATAATACATGCATGGGAGATTTGGTTAGTTAATTAATTAACTAAAGTACGAGGAGGCCACGAATGATTGAATTCCTGTTGTACATGCTAGAGGGCAGCTCTGGCAGTGTAATATATACTTTTTGATGTGGATCAATCAGGATTCTGTACGTGCGTGTAAAGAGGAGGATTTTGTTGTACTAATAGATATATATGCGCTGATTGTGGTGTAATGGTGTAACCTCTTTTGAGCACCTTTAACCGCGAGTATGCCGGTGCTAACCATTCTTATTTGTTTGCAACATCGGTACTCTAAAATTGACCTGTACACTTGTACTGATGCATAATCCTACCTAAGCCACGTGACTATCAAAGTTATAATCACCAGAACAAACTGATGTATTTAAACCTTAAAGTAATACTCTAGAGATGCTCTGACTAAGACACTTTCTACTTGAAAGCTGTGATCGAGTTTATAAAACCGTAAACTATCTCCAGATCACATGATAATCACCACAAAATAAAATAAAGTCAGCATGGGGTTTTACCAAATTTGGTACTATTTGATTGGCACCGGTACTCCCACTTAGTTTTGATCTACAAATTACAAAGATAAGATCTTTTGCGAAAACAAAGATAAGTTTAACCATTAAATTTCAATATTGCGTAGATTTTGTCTATATCTTTAAAAATAAAACAAAATTTGAATAAATATATAAATGAGAAAGCAAAAAAGGATAGTATGTAAAAAAAAAAACTTAGCATGGTACTAGAGAATAATCATAAGGTGAAAAAAGATAAATTCATTAAGATTCGGTAAAACCTATATAAATCTAGGAACTCATGAGTAATTTGTGTATAGCATTGATAAAAATCACATACATCCCTAGTTGATGTTATTATTCTAAAATCATTTGTGAGTTTTCTTAAATTTATTTATTCTGGAATACTTATCTTCTCCCTTTCATAAATTATATTTTTTATATCTATTTAAATCTAACATTCCACTAAAATTCTAGATGTTTTTCATATTTTCTAATTTAAAATTAAAATTTAAGACTTGATTGAATTTTCTTTCAAAATGTTATAGTTTACCTTTTGCTCTTTAAATTTTTGATTTTTCTAGGATATATTTTTGTAGTGTTTGTTGGGGAACCACATCATCACTAGAATAGCCATTCTTATTTCACCAAGGTTAATACCAAAGTTCCATGGTATTGGTAGTTAAATGTAAACGCAGTTAGTTGTTGTGCGTTAAAATCGACTTGTTATGACTCACTATATAACCAATCTACTAGAATTGTCATATATAAGTGAGATTTCTAAGATGCTCCAAATTACCTCTTAGGTGGTAACAGGAGTATTAGAACCTAGCCATCTAATGATCAAGGAAAAATTGTATTATGTGATATATACGAACCTGATTGAGATTTCGAATTGTCCGGATTAGTGTTGAAGCTAGCGTTGATGTAACCTTTTACGACGAGCTCTTCATCACCACCATAGACTAGAAACATGTACTTAGTCATCTTCAAGTAATTAAGGATGTTCTTAACTGTTGTCCAGTATTCCATTCCTGGATCACTCCGGTACACGCTCCTAAAACTAATAGCATGGGGCATATTCGGTCTAGTACACATCATTACATACATGATAGAGCCTATGGCCGCGGCATAGGCGATGTTACTCATCCTTTGTCTTTCATCTGTCGTAGCTGGACACTGAGTCTTATTCAATGACTTACCTTGCAACATGGGCAAGAAACCTTTCTTTGCTTGATCCATTCTGAACCTGTTCAGAACCTTGTCAAGGTATGTACTTTGACTAAGCCTTTCAAGCGTCACGGTCTATCTCTATATATCTTAATGCTCAATATTAAGTGGCTTCACCAAAGTCTTTCATTCAGAATCATCTATTCAAATAACCCTCTACACTCTCAAGAAGTTCATGTCATTTCTAATAAGTAGTATGTCATCCACATATAATACCAGGAATAAAATAGAACTCCGACTCACTTTCTTGTAAACACAAGCTTCTTTGTAATTTCCGACAAACCTAAAAACTTTGATCACCTCATCAAAGCGAAGATTCCAGCTCCAGGATGCTTGCTTTAGTCCATAGATGGAACACTGAAGTTTGAACACTTTACGATCATCCTTATAATCGACAAAACCTTTGAGGTGCATCATATAGAACCCTTATTTAATGTTGCCATTGAGGAACACAGTTCTGACATCCATATGCAAAATTTAACAATCAAAAAATGCATCAATTGCTAGTAGAATCCTAACATTCCTTAGCATTGCTATGCTAAGGTGAGAAACTCTCATCATAGTAAACTCCTTGAATTTTCTAAAACTCTTTTGTGGCAAGTCATGCCTTATAGATGGTGACATTACCATCAACATTTGTTTTCTCCATAAATATCCATTTATGTTCGATGGCCTTGCAGTCATCAGGAAGGTCCACCAAAGTCCATATTGGTTTTTGTACATGGATCCAATTTTGGATTTCATGGCGTCTAGCCATTTCCTAGATTTCGAGCTCATCATCGCTTTCATAGATCGCAGGTTCTTCATTATCTAACAACATGACAATCAAGACATGATCTTCGTACCATTCATAAGAAGAACGTGTCCTAGTTGACATGCAAAGTTCGGTATACGCTTTGTTTGAAGCTTCATGATTATTATCATTAGCTTCCTTTCTAGGTGATGAAGGCGGTACTGGAATAGTTTTCCGCATTGCGCCACTATCCAATTCGAGAGAAGGTTCAATAACCTCATCTAGATCTACTTTCCTGCCACTCACTTCTTTCGAGAGAAATTTATTCTCAAGAAAGGACCCATTCTTGGCAACAAATACTTTGTCGTTGGATTTGTGATAGAAGGTATACCCAATTGTTTCCTTAGGGTATCATATGAAGACACATTTCTCCGCTTTAGGTTCAAGATTATTAGGGTGTAGCCTTTTCACACAAGCCTCACATCCCCAAACTTTAAGAAACGATAACTTAGACTCATTGCCATACCATAACTCGTATGGTGTCGTCTCAACAGATTTGTATTGTGTCCTATTTAAAGTGAATGCAGTTGTCTCTAATGTATAACCCTAAAAGATAGTGATAGATCGGTAAGAGACATCATGAATAGCACCATATCTAATAAAGTATGATTACAACGTTCAGACACATCATTATGCCGTGGTGTTCTAGGAGGGGTGAGTTGTGAAACAATTCCACAATATTTTAAATGCATGCCAAACTGGTAACTCAAATACTCACATCCGCGATCATATTGTAGAAATTTGATCTTCTTGTAACGATGATTGTATACTTCATTCTGAAATTGCTTAAACTTTTCAAATGTTTCAGATTTATGATTTATTAAGTAAATATAACCATATCTACTAAAATCATCAGTGAACATTAAAAAGTACAGTACAAAAATACTCAACACCTAGCACTTTTTTGGAGCGGCATAATAAAAAAGAACCAGTAAAAGTTGGATACGCGGTGGACGTGCTATTCGCGGTGACAAGTATAGAGGCGGTGAATTTTTTGAGGTGGAAAATTTATTTAAATCGTTAAATTGTGCCACGCTAGTTGTCCATAGGTACCGACGTTCTGAGACGCCTTAGTAACACGAACCGGGGCAGTAATGATTCCGCCATGGAAAAGAGGTGACGTGGACTGTGGGTCCTGCATGTGTGACTATCCATGTGTGTTTCACTGATAGGTGAGCCCCATCGAAGTCCTGTCGTTGCTATCAGAATATTATAATGAAAGAACCCTCCTCCCCATGACCATAATTTCTCTCCCACGTCGCGCACTTCGTCATTTCTTCAACCTCTATATTTCTCTTTGCACGAAGCTTCGAGCAGCGGCATCAGACGTACCTCTATCGTTCCATTAGACGACAAGCACAATTTCGATATGTGCACTTGTTATTTTTAGATTTCGCATTTGTCTTTTTTGTTCCTGTGTTCATCCCCAAAATTTCTTGATTTCCCGACCTCGCCAATGCCCATTGCTATTTTTATTTCAAGTTGGACGTTCCTAGAGTACCGGAGCACATTCATGACCTACAATGGCATGGGGAACACGATGCGAACGTGTTCTATCATTGCCCTGACCATGCAATCGTCTGGCAATATGTGGCCTATGACATGAACTTCGTAGAGGACACCAGCGCAAGTTCCTCTCGTGCCATCATCAGGATGCAGCTTCACGTCGTTGGATGCGATGGGTTGATTCAGAGTAGGGATAAAAGTGGAGCGGAAAGTTTCCGACTTTTTTGTGGAAAAACAGAAATGAAAATATGGAAACGAAATAGGAATTTTGCAAAACTGAAATGGAAACGGATTTTTTTTACGGAAACGAAAATAAAAACAGAACAGTGTTTTCTGGCGGAACAAACACGGAAATGAAATTTCTATTTCTGTCTAATAGGGAATTCCCGTTTAGGGTTGATGTGCATAGCCAAATCCAACCGACACAAAACATGACTTTGTCAAGCTAAACTTGCAAAGTTGCTCATCCCAGTACTAGAGACTATGTAATCCCTTGATGCATTCGATGATGCTTCTATGAAATTATGATTCTATTATTCCCTTATAAACCTAGCATCGTGCTATATATAATCAGGGAACAATTTGTTGTTTTCTAGAATGTTTGAGATTTGTTGCATGATTTCAGGATTCTGTTTGTTCCACGTCTGCATCGTATTCGGTCTGTATCTGCTTCCGATAATACCTGCTTCTGTTTTTGTTTTTGGGGTTTCTGTATTTGTTTCTGCTTCTGTTAAAAATATGAAAACAAATGTGGCACCACTCGTTCCATCCGTTTCCGCTCTGTTTCCATCCCTAATCCAGAGCACCAAACCCACCTCAAAAAATTGTTGCGTGAGCTCTGGTAGGACGATATGGAGGACAATGAACGAATAAGGCAGGAGATGTACGACAAACATATGGAACCTACAATCAGGGAATTGCAGAATCAGATGAATTATCGTGTTGTAGTATGGAGGGAGCGATGCACTAGATTGGCTCTCAGGGTGCAAACCATTATAAATAGGTTGGATAAGATTGCTGATATATGTAATTAGAGTTAGATTTAATTATGTTGCTAGTATTAGTTCTAAATACTAATTAATTGTGTAGTAGATCGAGTAATCTCACTACAAGAAAAAATGGCTTTTACAACGGACGATTTTCGTGGTTGAATGCCCGTTTTTTGTGGTTAAAAAGTCTTCTACGACGAATGAAGTTTCTGATAAATGTCCCGTCACAAATAAATCTATCACGGGTTTTTTATGACCATGGCGGGTCGCACCCTTCAGCCACGAAAACTTGTTCCGTCGTAGATCTATTTGCCGGCCGCGTTGACTGCTGACGTTATACAAACTGCCATGTGGAAAATGCCATTAACGCTTACTTACCGCCGTTAACAGTCACAAAAACCGTGGTAGAAGCCTGAACTAGCCAAGGTATGCTAATTATTAAGTGGGCCGGCCCATGAGGAGAGCGCAATAAGAATATGACTCGTGACTATTTCGTCCTATACTGTTTGAAATGGGCCCAGTAATGCAGCTAGCCGCGACCCGCGAACTTTCAGGCTCGATACTATTTCGGCCTACAGAAGACCCACATTGGTCGAATACTGTGCGATCCATTAGCAGCCTGCGTCAAGTCAGTCCGATACTGTTAAGGCCTGCGGTCATCCCATCACTGTTCTTATAGCCCGTCGTGGGCCACCAACTAATGACCCTTCTTTGAGAAGGTCCGTTAATGTTCTGACATTTTATTGTTCCGACTGTCAACTGTTCAGATCCACAGGTGGCCTGTTACTATTCTGGTCTGGCACTGTTCTAGCCTGATAATGTTTTCGGCTTGTTACTATTCTTGTCTGGTAATTTTTTGGTTTGTTACTATTCTGAATCATAACTGTTTTGGCATTTTATTGTTCTAGTCTTTTACGGTTGTGGCATTTTAATGTTGTGAAATGTTACTGTTCTGTCTAGTTACTACTCTGGCATGTTATTGTTCTGGCCTATTACTGTGCTGGCATGTTACTGCTGTGGCCATTTACTATTGTGGCATGTTACTGTAGTGGCCAGTTACTGCTCGGGTCTGTTACTATTCTGGCATGTTAGTGTGTGATGTCTACGCACTTCTATTCTTGTAGGCAGTTGTTGGGCCTCCAAGTGCAGATGTTTGTAGAACAGCAGCAAGTTTTCCCTTAAGTGGATCACCCAAGGTTTAGCGAACTCAGGGAGGAAGTGGTCAAAGGTATCCCCTCTCAAGCAACCCTGCAATCAAGATACAAGAAGTCTCTTGTGTCCCCAACACACCCAATACACTTGTCAGGTGTATTGGTGCACTAGTTCGGCGAAGAGATAGTGAAATACAAGTGGTATGGATAATTATAAGTGGTAACAGTGCCAGAAAATAGCTTGCTGGCGTGTGGTTGACGTGGGAAAGACTAAAGGAAAACTGAAATAAAGATGGAAGCAAGCAAACATGTAACAGATCTAATTGCAAATGGTGTATCAATGCTTAGAAACAAGGCCTAGGGATCATACTTTCACTAGTGAACACTCCCTCATAAATATATTATCTTCATGATACTACTCTTAACTACTCTCCGGTTGGACACTCTAATCCATGGTAGGGCTATAACAGCACACCTCAAAGTAAGCCTTTCCCATCTAGATAACCCCACACTGTCACCTTGAGCACTAGATGGTTCCAACAAACACCACAATTTCATAAAGATATCCAACTCCAAATATAACTCATAACAAGTATTGGTATCTCTATCCTAAGTGCCACCATCGTGTGCACACTGTCAACTTCACACACATGGGGAGACCAGAGATCTATTAAAGCACTTGAGTAGCAAGGTATATCTATAGATTACAAGCTCATGATCACAATATGATCATGCATAGAGAGAGAGATGCACACATAGCTACCGGTAGAACCCTTAGCCTCGAGAGAGAACTACTCCCTCCTCATCATGGGAATCAGCAATGGTGATGGAGATGGTGGTGGAGATCGATGGAGATGGCTCCGGGGGCACTTCCCTGTCCCGGCAGGGTGCTGGAACAGAGACTTTCTGTCCCCCGAATCTCCCCTTCGGTGGCGGCAGCGGCAGTGTGGAACTTTTCATGACAGGAGGCTTGATTATTTAGGGTTTTTGCATCGGGAGGCATCTTATAGGCGAAGACGCAAGGTCGGTGGGCGGCCAGGGGGCCCACACCACCTGGTGGCGCGGCCAGGGCTAGCCCGCGCCACCACATGGTGTGGCCGCCCTATGGACCCTCTCCGTATTGTCTTCTGGCTCCGTGAGTCTTCCAGGAAAATATCGACTTTGGCTTTTGTCCGGTCCAATTCCGAGAATATTCATTTTCTGACTTTCCTGGAACCAAAAACAGCAGAAAATAGGCAACTGGCACTGTGGCATATTGTTAATAGTTAGTCCCAGAAAGTATATAAAAATACTCCAAATTTGGAACAAAACATAAGAAAGTAGATAAAACCAAGCATGGAACATCAAAAATTATAGATACATTTGCAATGTATCAATATCCCCAAGCTTAACTCCTGCTCGTCCTCGAGTAGGTAAGTGATAAAAAGAAAGAATAATTTTTGAGGTGACATGCACCATCGTAAACTTGGTCAAAGTATTTGTAAAACATTGATAGCTGTCATCATAGTACTTCAATCATAACATGAAGATAAAGTTCTAGCAATAAGACAAAGCAACTATGTTGCAACATGAAAAGGCACAAACAAAAGATTCATGAATAACAATACTTTGCAAGATGTTTGTTTGTTTCACATAAAGGAAACATAGCATAATGGCATTCGGCTTGTCCCTCATAGAGTAGCAAAACATAAATGCATAAGACACCTTCAAAGTTCATAAGAGTGACTAGATACAAATAGTTTAAAACAAGCAATATCAAGTTATGCATCAATCAACTAGTCTTGGGACTATGCACATAGAACTAAGAATGGTCACTATGCTCTCATAGTAGGTGCATAAAGGTAGAAGGTGGAGACTCAATATAAACATGGAAGAAGGGCCTCCATAGAAGGAAGTAGGGATTCAAGTTTCATAAAGAGCTTCCAAAAATTATGGTACTTAATAGCTTTCAGCTCTCATTGCCCCTATCATAAGCATCTTTAAGGTGATTAAGGTTAAAGTGACACAACTATGAGGATATTCTTGACAAGTTATAAACCAAAATCTCATGCCCCTTACTTACGAAGACCGAACCTCATGCTACACAACTTTAGTCACAAGTAAGCTCTTGTCATTGTAAGTACATATGTATGATAAAGAACCGCCAATGGGGTACCCCTTGCACATGATATAGGAGCTATCCCATAATCAAAATGACAAGGCAAGCAAACAATGAGCATCTCAGCAATCTTTTTATTTGCTATTTGCATAGGTTTTTATTGAGGATGCTTCATAGAGTGCTCATTATGGTGATGCTGCAAGTTTCCACCATGATTAGGCATGGCTTAGGCTAGTGGCCCAGGCGTTTCTCTAACACACATACAAACTCCATGATCTTACAAGTTCCACTTTTATTTCACACCGCCGGGATCCATAAGCAAAAGAAAATGATATCAACGGGGTACAAAGTACAAGTGCAATGTTGAAAGCGTTCCCCATGATACATGGTTCTGCTAATTTCAACTTATAAAGCGCAAGCATATACGCAACAAAGAAAGACCCAATGGTTCAAGTTTATTAAATGCAGAAAGTAAAGTGTGCCATCAAGTTCGTGAGAGCTTTAATCACTAGTTTTCTCATAATAAGTTTAATTTGGAAGGTAGACAAAAACAAGAATATACTTGGAATTAGCATAAGCTAGTAGGTAGGTATGGTCGAATCTTTGGAATAACTTGGTTTAGGGAGTTGGATGCATGAGTGGAACTCATACTTGGTTGTGGAGGCTAGCAAAAGACTGGAGCGACAAACTAAGAGAGCAATAATGACCATAATCATGTAGAGCGACAAAACATTATTGATCAAAGCATAAAGTGATACTACAAGTTGAAAACTAAAGGATCATAAAGGCTATGGTTACTTTTGGATAGTCATAACATGGTGTGAGCATGCGCCAAGTCAACCCAAATAAAGCATCAAAGGAGAATACCACTATACTATGCTTTAATATGCTAAAACAACGCATGATTCATCCAAGGCACATTAAGCAATCTCAATTGTTTATAACAAGCATGCTATAGAAAATAATACTAAGCATAAATACAAAACAATATCAAGCATGGCATGACAAAGCGTAGGCCACAGTCAAAAACAAGCTCTCTTTATCACTTAAGCATGAATTTTCCTACTATTTTCCAATCCATACCAAAATATTTGAAAACCAATGTATGAAAGAGGGGGTACAACCAATTTATTCAAGAAAAATAAGAAAACCAAGAAAACAAAAACCAAAACCAAAAACAAAAACAAAGACGCTCCAAGAACAACACAACTTGTGCATGAAAAAATAAAAATGAAGTGTTTGGAAGAAACCTGGGATTTTTATTGATGAAGAAGGGGATGCCTTGGGCATCCCCAAGCTTTGACGCTTGTACTTCTTGGATATTTATTGGGGTGACACGCATGGCATCCCCAAGCTTGAGCTTTAGTCCATCCTTCATCTCATTACTCATTCCTTCCATACACCTAAATTGTTTCCTTCATACAAAACTCCACACAATCTTTATTAGCAACATTAGTGCACTCAAGATAATAGGTCTTTAGGTTCAGTTCTAACACCAATAAACTTACATTAAAACACTAGCTATTGTAGCACTTCCCTCAAAAATCTCAATTCCCCAAAAGAACTCAAAAAGGAACCAACAAGAAGCAAATGCAGAAAATGGCAGAAATCTGTCAAAACAGACCAACAGGTAAAGACGAATTTTTTCGAAGACCTTCTATTGCCCAAATCAAAAAGTGTTGAACTAACGAAAGTTAGATAACAAACTGGGACAGAAGCACGAAAATTCACGCCTCAAAAGGGCGTACAGAGATTTTACACGAAGTTTTACAGTGAAGCACAAAAATCTGTTTCGGGACAGCAACTTTCCCAAGCATTACTTCTCTCTCATTAGAGGTTACTCTTAGCACAAAAACCAAATAAAAAGAATAAGGAGCGCTTATTACTGAAGTAATAACTTCCAAGAATCATCTAAAACGTTTGGGTTATCTCCCAATAAGTACTTTTCTTTAACGCCTTTAAGTTAGGCTTGATAGTTTGAGAAGATGCTCACATAAGAAATATGAATTTAAGTAAAATATGGCATCAAGAAACAAATTCAAAGCACATTTAAGTCTAACCCACTTCCTATGTATATGAATCTTGTAAAGAAACAAGTCATGGAAGCACAAAGCAACAAGCATAGTAAAGCAAAACAAGTGCAACTTCAAGACTTTGTACATAAAGAGGGGAAACTTAATATTATTGAGATGCATAAAACCATGTTTCCCTCTCTCATAATAATTTTCAGTAGCATCATGGATAAAATTGACAATATAACTATCACATAAAACATTCTTATCATGAGCCACATGCATATAATAATTATTACTCTCCACATAAGCATAGTCATTTTATTAATTGTAGTGGGAGTAAATTCAACAAAATAGCTATCATTATTATTCTCATTACCATAATCATCAAATATAGGAGGCATATTGTAATCATAATTAATTTCCTCCTGAATAGTATGTGGACTGAAAATATCATATTCATCATTGCAATCATCATATATTGGAGGTATAGTATCATCATAAGCAATAGAATAGTTATCTTCCATAGTGTGTTCATTTATAAACATATCATCATTGGAAGGAACATGCATAGTACTAATAGTACATCAATTATTAATATCATCATTTTCAGAATTGGTACCGAAGAGATTTTCAATATCAAAAGTAGTGTGCTTTTCCCAATTATGATCAGTACTATAGGTAATAGGCATAGGAACATCATCGAGTTCAGACTCATCAAAAACTATAATAGGAGCAACATTCTTAGGGGAAAATACCGCTTCCTCTCTCCTTTTACTCCTCCTCTTCTTCTCTTTAGGAGGGAGAGGATTGAAAGGAAGCTTCTCCATATAACCTGGTTCATTGTTAGAGACAATAGAAAAAACTTTGGAGGATTCCTCCTTTTCATTAATAAGATCAAAACACATATTAGTCCTATCATATTTTGGTAAAATCTCATCTTCTATAATATTTTGTATGTAAGTATTTGTGTGGCAATTATCAACACAATAAAGATGACAACCATGTAGGACACTATTCATATCAAAAGCACTCATATCTACCAAAGAAGTTTTTCTTGATAATTCTTCACACCCCAAAAATAATGTAAGTTCATCATGCTGATTAGGAGTGATCATGTCATAACAATATAAACTTGTAGTACTCATTGGATTAGAAGGGCTATTATTATGGCCTGAGCATTGAAAATTGAAATGACCCAGTTCAAAGCAAAGTTCACAAATAAAAGGATAAAGGGCACAAACTTTTTTACCAAGATCATTTAAATCCCTATACCACATTCTAGTTTTTTCAGTCCTGTGGGTGATATAATATTCTTCTTCAATTTGATTATTATCACAAGGTCTATGTTTTCCACAAAAATTAACATGGTTATAATAAATAGTACTTTCAGAGGTTTGAGCATGTTTATTGCTATCATTAACACCAATTTCATTTTCCATGCAAGTGTCTTTAAAAGGCTCATGATACATGTCCTACTTTTATTTAGGAGCATTAATATGAGAAGCAAAGGTTTTAAAACAATCAATAAGAATTTGAGGATCAAGACCATATTTAGCACTAAGCTCTTGAAAATCAACAGTTTCAGCGAAAGACTTAATGCAATCATACTCATAGTTTATACCTGGTTCTTTACCTTTGTTGTTATCCCAAACTTCGGTATTGCTTTGAATTGTTTCAAGAAGATCCCACTTAGCTTTGACCTCCTTACTCGTGAAGGATCCCTCTAAACAAGTATCTAGATAGTCCTTGTAATGTCTTGAAAGCCTTGCATAGAAAATTATTAATAACAATATTCCTGGGGAGCTCATGAATGGGACATTTGAGCATTAGTGACTTCAATCCCCCCATGCTTGGGCAATACTTTATCCATCAAGAGGATGAAAATTATAAATATAATTCCTATCTTTATGAATGTCATGAGGAGGATAAAATTTAGAGTAAAAGAGAGATTCAAGTTCCTTCCACTCCAAATGATGAGGATCATCCAGTAGCTCATACCACTCCCTTGCTTTGCCCTTAAGTGATAAAGAGAATAACTTCTTATTGACATGATCTGTTGTAATACCTGCACACTTGAACAACCCGCATAATTCGTGTATAAAGAGCAAATGATCACCTGGATGGACAGTTCCATCTCCAAAATAGTAGTTATCCATAACACGATCAATAATTCTTGTAGGTATCTTAAAATTATCATTAGAATTACCACATATGAGAGATAAAGTATCATCAGAGAAATTTTTCTTCTTTAAAATTGGGGAAGTAAAAAGATCATTTTCATAAAAACTAACTTCCCCAAGCTTAGACATTTCGATAGCATTAGTAACAAAGGTGTTCAAAAGATTCATACTAATAAGATTGCTATTAGCATGCAAAGAAGGTTCCAAGGGTTTTTTAATTTTCTTTTCGAAGAATTCATGTTCTACATTAGGAAAAATACTAAAAAGCTCTCTATTTTTGTTGTTGTTTTCCATTAAGACTAACTAGTGAAAATAAAAACAAGAAACAAAAAGAAAAAAATTGCAGAATCTAAAGGAAATAACTTCGAGCACTCACACCAGAGGATGTGAGTACCTTTTACCTTACCTCCCCGGCAACAGCGCCAGAAAATAGGCATTTTGCCGTGGGAGGTTCTTCTTCTTTAATCCACCGGTGTAAATACCTTTTACCTTACCTCCCCGGCAACGGCGCCAGAAAATAGCTTGATGTCTACGCACTTCTATTCTTGTAGACAGTTGTTGGGCCTCCAAGTGTAGAGGTTTGTAGAACAGTAGCAAGTTTTCCCTTAAGTGGATCACCCAAGGTTTATCGACTCAGGGAGGAAGTGGTCAAAGGTATCCCCTCTCAAGCAACCCTGCAATCAAGATACAAGAAGTCTCTTGTGTCCCCAACACACCCAATACACTTGTCAGGTGTATAGGTGCACTAGTTCGGCAAAGAGATAGTGAAATACAAGTGGTATGGATAATTATAAGTGGTAACGGTGCCAGAAAATAGCTTCCTAGCGTGTGGTTGACGTGGGAAAACACTAAAGGAAAACTGAAATAAAGATGGAAGCAAGCAAACATGTAACAGATCTAATTGCAAACGGTGTATCAATGCTTAGAAACAATGCCTAGGGATCATACTTTCACTAGTGAACACTCTCTCATAAATATATTATCTTCATGATACTACTCTTAACTACTCTCTGGTTGGACATTCTAATCCATGGTAGGGCTATAACAACACACCTCAAAGTAAGCCTTTCCCATCTAGATAACCCAACACTGTCACCTTGAGCACTAGATGGTTCCAACAAACACCACAATTTCATAAAGATATCCAACTCCAAATATAACTCATAACAAGTATTTGTATCTCTAGCCTAAGTGCCACCATGGTGTGCACACTGTCAACTTCACACACATGGGGAGACCAGAGATCTATTAAAGCACTTGAGTAGCAAGGTATATCTATAGATTACAAGCTCATGATCACAATATGATCATGCATAGAGAGAGAGATGCACACATAGCTATTGGTAGAACCCTTAGCCTCGAGAGAGAACTACTCCCTCCTCATCATCGGAATCAACAATGGTGATGGAGATGGTGGTGGAGATCGATGGAGATGGCTCTGAGGGCACTTCCTCATCCTGGTAGGGTGCCGGAACAGAGACTTTCTATCCCCCGAATCTCCCCTTCGGTGGTGGCGGCGTTGTGGAACTTTTCGTGGCAGGAGGCTTGATTATTTAGGGTTTTTTGCATCGGGAGGCATCTTATAGGCGAAGAGGCAAGGTCGGTGGGCGGCCAGGAGGCCCACACCACCTGGTGGCGCGGCCAGGGCTAGCCCGCGCCACCACATGGTGTGGCCGCCCTGTGGACCCTCTCCGTCTCGTCTTCTGGCTCCGTGAGTCTTTCGGAAAAATATCGACTTTGGCTTTTGTCTGGTCCAATTCCGAGAATATTCATTTTCTGACTTTCCTGGAACCAAAAACAGCAAAAAATAGGCAACTGGCACTGTGGCATCTTGTTAATAAGTTAGTCCCAGAAAGTATATAAAAATACTCCAAAGTTGGAACAAAACATAAGAAAGTAGATAAAACCAAGCATGGAACATCAAAAATTATAGATACATTTGCAATGTATCAGTGTGTTGGCCTGGTGTTGTTCTAGCCTGCTACTGTTCTGGCCTGCTACTGTTTTGGCCTATTAATATTCTGGCCAATTACTGTTATGCCTGTTACTATTACTAGCTCCACCCGTGGGCTAGCCCATTACGTTTATCGTCTTTTACAGTTTCGGCCTTATGAATCCCATGCCAATATCATTAAAGGTGTATAATTAGCGAGCATCTTTTACTATTCATCGTCGGCCCAATACAAGACGGGGCAATAACAAAGCCTGATACTGTTCCCTAATCGACCTAACTGGCGCAATTATGGTACCGCCTACCACCATGTGTGGACGACATCAACTAAATGCCTATATGGCCTATGCGAGTTATCTAGATATTACATCAGCTGCAAACTTATTAAAATTATTACATATTATCAACTCAAGAGAAAGAAAATTCGACATTTCAGTTGACAATCGAGTTGATAGCAGAGTTCTCAATTTTCTTTCTCAATCTATCACCTGCATCTCCCTTTTGCGTGTGATAGCTACATTGGAAAACAACCTTGAGACATGATCTTGCAGCCCCTCATTGGTGGTGATAGCAATAAGTGCAGTATGAAAATAAGTAATAACAAGTTAATACATCAAACAAGACAAACTACTCATTTGACTGATATGATAGGAGCTCTGAACTAGAGTTTACTACTGGTCAATGGTTCAATTATTGACCAACACATCAAACAAATAGGACAAGCAAGCATGCATTAAACAAGTGTGCCTACCGTGAAACAAGCAATCAAAAAATGTGTGTGTGGCTTAGAATTTCCGCAAATATAAACTAGCCAGGTCTTTTAAACAAAATATATGGAAGCAGTTGTATATCCTAGAATGCAAGAGACATTGGGTGACTTGGAATTTGCGCTGATCTACACAATGGCATGTAATTACTGTCGTAGCTAAGAATGAACAAGATAGAAATTATAACCGCATCATATGAGAACTTGTAGAGCAGGAATGCAAACCACGAATGAACTATATAGTAGAGGATAGTTATGCCGTTGCTTAGGACGAACCATAACCAGATGAGATATAATGGCGTTGCTTTTGAACCAGTAGAATAGGACAAACAAGTATTAAACAAGTGTGCCTACAACGAAATGAGTAATCAAACAAAGTGTTTCTCAGAATTTCAGCAAATATAAATTAGCCAGGTCATTTCAGCAAATATATATGGAAGTAGTTGTATCTCCTGGAATGCAAGAGACGTTGGGTTACTCAGAATTTGTGGTGAGCTACACAATGGTATGCAGTTACTGTCGTAGCTAAGAATGAACCAAATATAAATTATAACTGCATCATATGAGAACTTGTAGATTAGGAATGAAAAACACGAATGAACTATACAATAGAGAATAGTTATGCCATTTCTTAGGGTGAACTAGCACTAGATACGGAATATAATGGCATTGCTGGTGAACATGTAGTAGAGGCTATGCAAACCAACATGTTCAGTGTTCCCTTTTTGAGCTCTACGCAAAGAAAAAGAAAATAGTCAATGTTGTAGTTTTGAAGAACCAGATGGCAAGAACAAAATTATAATCAAACTAGTAAGAAGAGTTTGAATGGGTACTATAGGATAGCAGAATGATGCCAGGAAGGAAATAATAGCAGAAACTTAGCTCAGGACGAACCATATAGATTCAGTAACTGTGGAGTGGGGAATTCATACTAATATTTTCTGCTGACTTTACATTTGAAAGAAATACACAATAGCAGGCAATTACTATTGTACGGAGTAGCTAAGAACATGTGCATGACAAAATAACAAACATGTGCATGACTTGAAATTTGTAGAGAAGTGAATGCAAACCAACATGTCTAATGATCTTGTATGTAGAACAAACACCATGCATCCCCAGTGACTTATATGTACTAGCACGATTACAAAAAAAAACCGTTCACTACGAGAGGCTTGAACCTGCTATACTCCTGACAAAACAAAAACGGGTTGGAGAATTGGTTACCTTGGTCGGAGAGGCGTCTAAGCATCATCGATACCGTGCGGGTGACGCCCAGGTCACCGAGGGTGCTGCGGTTGTGCTAGCTATTGGCATCGGGAAAGCAGATCTTGGGCAGTCGATGTTGGCTTCAGCGCGGTGGATAAGAGCATCACTGAGGCAGATCCGGTGCAATGAAAGGCAACGACTATGCATCTAGTCTAGAGTGGTGGACATGGAACTCCTTGAACTAGATCACTAGGCGAATCAGGACCATACAGGCAAATAAAAAAATAATTACGATCGTGCCCCCGAGCTACTGACTTTAGTATACCCATCTGTCGTCTGAATACTGGGTAGAATGGGAATTTTAAATTCTAAAGTTTTTGAAATGGAAGGACGTTAAATAGTTCAAGGTTGGTTTGTAGTTTTGCCGCTTGATTGTGATTTTAAATTTGGCTACCGCCCATCCAATAATAATAGAAAATGGTACTCCCTCGGTGGGAGATTTTGGTAAAAAGTTTTTGAAAAGGTTGGGCGATAAATGCTTCAAGGCCGGTGGATGATTTTTCCGCTCGATTGATATTTTGAATTTGGCTAGCGTCCATCTAGTAATAGAAAAAAAGGTAGAAGACTGTACGCTATCTGACCAGAAATTCAAGGCCGAGAGTCACATCAACCGATCATCCATAACCATATTTTTGTACAAAAACTTAGATACCTTCGATCACACATCATAGACGATAAATTTTGCCGCTTGATTGAGATTTTAAATTTGGCTAGCATCCAAGTAATAATATAAAGGGTTTTCTATTTTTGTACGCTTGGTTCATTAGTTGTACTCAGTTTTCACTAGCCGCTTAGTTTTTTCTCACGTTTTCCCATCTCCTTGTATGAAACTCTCACATGGTCTGAAACTCGCCGTCCGTCAGCCTTCCTGTTACGTGCTAACAAGTGGGGCCAAGTTCAGCCGGGTCCCGTAGTGGACACTTGCCGTTACGTGCTGAAGAGTAGGGCCGCGTTCTGTCAGGTCCCGTAGTGTACCCTTGCTGTTACAAGTTGACAAGTGGGGCCGCGTTTAGTCGTTTCCTGTAGTGGACACCTCTCTCAACTTATCTAGATCAGCATCGGGCCCACAGATTATCCACGTGAGCGCCGAACCCACAACTTACCTAGGTTGGTGTTGCAAGATGGGACCCCGAGCCAGCCCCGTGCCCACGCCCTTTGTCTAGCTTCATTTTCATATAGTGAAATGTAATGCATATACGAAAATTATACATCTTTGAACTCTTTTAAATCGCACTTAGGACATGATAATGTTGTGCTCATAAAATCCTGATCATTTATCATTTCCATGGAGTGAAATATAATGCATAAACTTGCGTATATGAAAATTATACACCTTTGAACTCTTTAAAATCACACTTAATACGTGATAATATTGTGTTAAGAAAATCTTGAGATATTATCATTTTCATAGAGTGGAATGTAATGCACAAACTTGCATATGTGAAAATTTTACACCTTTGAACACTTTTAAATCGCACTTAATACGTGATAATGATCTGCTAACAAAATTTTGAGAGATTATTATTTTCTCCCCCATTTTCATAGAGTAGAATGTAATGCATAAACTTGCATATATGAAGTTTATACACATTTGAATTCTTTGAAATCACACTTAATACGTGATAATGTTGTGCTAAGAAAATCTAGAGAGATTATTATTTTCATAGAGTAGAATGTAATGCATAAATTTGCATATACGAAAATTATACACCTTTAAACTCTTTTAAATCGCACTTAATACGTGATAATGTTGTGCTAAGAAAATCTTGAGAGATTATCATTTTCATATAGTGGAATGTAATGCATAAACTTGCATATACAAAAATTATACCCCTTTGGACTCTTTGAAATCGCACTTAGGTCATGATAATGTTGTGCTAATAAAATCCTAATCATCTATCATTTCCATGGAGTGGAATATAATGCATAAACTTGCGTATACAAAAAATTTAAACCTTTGAACACTGTGAAATCGCACTTAATAACAAGATAATGATGTGCTAGAATTTTTTTGAGAGATTATCATTTTCTCCCCCCATTTTCATAGAGTGGAATGTAATGTATAAACTTGCATATACAAAAATTATACACATTTGAACTCTTTGAAATCGCACTTAATACGTGATAATATTGTGCTAATAAAATCTTGAGAGATTATCATTTTCATAGAGTGGATTGTAATGCACAAATTATACACCTTTGAACATGTTCCCTTCAAATTACATTCAAGTTCATTTGTTTCTGGAGTTAAAGTTCCAGTGTAAAACTCGTTATTTTGCATGGATAGAGGGGTACCCCCAACAGATATAGGGGTTATCATGTCCGCTAGATCACAGAGGATCAATGGTTGGTGGGCATGATCCGCGTGACAACTGTCTCAACCAATTAGAACGTAGCAGTGAAGATGAGCACATGTGCGAGAGATTGCTACTAAGAGAGGGGAAACTGAGTAGAACTTAAAAACCAAGGGCAAAACTGAGTAGAACTTAAAAACCAAGGGCAAGACTAACAAAGGGATTCAAATAGAAATATATAAAAAGATTTAAAAATGGAAAATGCGTCTTTTATACAATAAAATACATCTAGGCATACATAAAACTATTTGCAATTCAAATATACACCAGTTTGATAATTATTGCCTCATTCAGACAAACTATGTTTTGGGGAGGGATGTTTTGGGAAGAAGCTTGAGTAGAAAGCCATGAACCTTCATAGATAGTAGGTGATTTGAGAAGTGGTGATTTAGGTTCAAACTTGATTTATATATATTTCTTATGGTGGCAGGTCACATAATAAGACTCCTTAGGTAGATGCCACTATATTTTGCTCTTTTTGAATTTGTTGTGCATAAAATGACTCAATTAGCTAGCTAAAACCTATTTGTTGACTCTCTATTGACCAGCCACCGGAGGGTAAAACAGAGTATATTGGACAGGGCAGTGTTAGTACTGGAGGGAAAAACTGAGTACAACCAAACTGCTAGTGTTACACTCGAGGGCAAAACTGAGCACAACTAAGTCACCAGGGTTAGACACGACGGAAAAAACATGACTCACGGTACGCGTGTGCGGTGCACATGGAGGTAGCAGACACGTGTGGCCGTGCACGGTGCAATAGCGTACGCGGTTACGCGGTGCATGGTGGTGCAATGAAATGTCGCTTCCCTTCTCCTTTAATAGAGGCCTCCTCACTCTCACTCATCACTCACTCGCTCACTTAGCCGTCTCCACTATCCCATCACCTTCTGCAAACCCCCAAGAAAACCCCAACCATGCCGACGATGGAGAAGAACGGCGCGGTGGCCATCGGTGCCTCCAAGGCTGCCAGCGAGGAGGCCCCCATCCAGGCATCAAAGGCAGCCTTAGTCCCCGTCCCCGCATCCGCCGTAGCCGCCGGGGAGGAGGCCCCCGCCGGTCTCGCACAGATCCTGCTCCGCTGGGACCCCTACGAGGAGGTTGATTACATAAGGCTGGAGAACCCCTACGACACCAGCATCGCCGACCCATGGTTGGAGGTAACCAGGGATTTCTCCCCGTCCCTTGTTCTTCCATCGTTCCCATCATTGGGTGCTAGATCGTATGTTATTAGGGTTCGACTGTTCGTATTTTTACAGTAGCTAATCCTCTTGTGTTAGATCTCGTATTTCGATGAATCCCCCTGTTCGTATTTGAACCCCCTATTTGTAGTTGGGATTAGTATTTGATTTGGTTTGAGATTTGGGGAATAATTAAGAGATCTCAATCGGTTAATTTATGCAAATAATCATTCCCGATAATCAAAGTATCTCAATCATCTCCTTATTGCACTCTATTGTTTTTTCCAATAGGAGGATAGCAGTGACGTCTGCAGCGACGACGAGTCCAAGGACACCAAGACTCGTCATGTGCTGAGGAGGCTAAAGTCCGGCCAGTACAACAACTTCTTCACCGCCAACGTCTACAGGTGCCCCTTCTGCCCCACCAGGAGGCTCTGCGCCACGGACTTCAACTCCCTCATGAAGCATGCCGAGGACGTGAGGACTTGCGGCGAGTCCGTGAACATCCACGGCTTCAGAGCCAAGCACCAGGCGCTCGGCCTTCACCTCCGCAACCTCTAGATGGTGGCTATCGAGGAGGGTCGCTTGCCCTGATCAAGCCCAAGGCGCCCAAGGTCAAGGGACTGTTCAGGAAGAAGTGGAGGAGGCACTGGAGGAAGGAGGCGAAGGCCATGAGGGGCCACTGATCTTGTGCTACTGCTATAAAGTAACTTTTTTTGTCTTGCCTGTGTTGAACTTGTCCGCTGCTGCTGCTGAGCAGCCTAATTGTCAAACCTCGTTAAGTACCATACTATATAACCTATATTAGCTGCTTTATCTACATCTGCTCTGTTTACTGAATTTATTTATGGTGCTGGTTAGATTTGCTGCTCTAGATTTGCTACCAGATTGGGGAAAAACAAGGGCCAAAAGGAACAATAAATGAAGAGAGAAGCTGCTCTAGATTCACTACCTTTTTGGGCAAAAAAACACAACTGTTAGCGAGATAGAAGGGAAAATGCGCTCTTAAAAAGTCCAATCATAAAAATAACAAAAAATAAAACTTCTAATTTAGGCGATAGGGCACACGTAACCACCAAACGCACCCCACATGGTCCCACACCACATCCCCCATAATCAGCGAGAGATGGATGGCTGGTCCGCTGTGTATCCTGGCCCCACTTGTCAGCATGTAACGGTCTAGGCGATATAACGTAACGCTCAACGCATGACCCGCCCCAACACGGTCCCACCGGTCAGCATGTAACGGTCAAACTTTGACCTGACGGCATCCCCCTGTCCGAGCGCCTGTGAGGGTTTCAGAATAGAGGGAGGGGGAAAGTGAGAAAAAGTTAAGCGGCTGGGGAAAACTGAGTACAACTAACGAACTGAGGGCACGAAAATAGAAATCCCTTTTATATTTTCAGAATTAGGGTTTTCTATTTTCGTGCCCTCGGTTCATTAGTTGTACTCAGTTTTCCCTAGCCACTTAGTTTTTCCTCACTTTTCCCCTCCCTCTATTCTGAAACCCTCAGACGCTCGGACAGGGGGAAGCTGTCAGGTCAAAGGCTTGACCGTTACATGCTGACCGGTGGGACCATGTTGGGGCAGGTCGTGCGTTGAGCGTTACGTTATGTCGCCTCGACCATTATATGCTGACGGGTGGGGCCGCGTTGGGACGGGTCTTACATACGTGGTGAAGGGTGGGGCCGCGTTTCGACAAGTCTTGCAGATGTGGTGAAGGGTGGGGCCGCATGGAGACACGTCGGACGTGCCATTCTCTCTCACCCAAATCATTCGCTTCCCCCGAGCCTAGAATAGAGCCCACACCACCCCTCCGCTCCCCCGCCGTCGTGACCTCCTACCTTATGTCGTCCTCGGCCTTCGGCCGCCCCTCCCTAGCCGTGGAGCCCACTCCACCTCTGGCTCCGCTCCCGCCCCCGCTAGATCTACCCCTTTCGCAGAACAGTATGCAACACCGGCTGGTGTACTGGTCCTCCCCGTTGAGCGCAGAGAAGATTGGGTCGAATCGGAGGGATCTAACGCATGTATTCCATGTGGGTAAGCATCGTTTCCCTTTATGAATTGATTATAGGCAGTAATTGAGCATGAATCGCTGGTGCTCAACTAACTGCCTTGCTTTTTGAATAGGATTGCTCTAGCGCTGGCATTTCAACTGGCGGTTACACTAGATACTAGTGTAATTCGTGGTTGTGAACAATATCTCTCTGGATTTTACTTCCTAGCGGTGGTTGAAACCTCCATAACTCTCAGAGATTTGAAAGATAAAATCTATTCTAAATTCCCCTAGAGCAATGTCAATTCAGTTGATTTAAAATATTTCAACATTAGCGAGCAAAGATTGCTCCCACTAACTAGTGAAGCTGATCTGGTAATGCTTTTCTCTTTGAATGCTGCCGAACATTTTGGTTGAATTCATCTCCATGTGCAACCTAAAGTTGAACATACGGGAAAAAGGGTTAAAGCATCATCTGGTGGTCAGGCATTATCAGGTGGTCGGGCATCATGTGTCTCTGCTATCTCTACTAATAGTGTGCACCCTCGCGCTCCTTGTAGGTCCACAG
The DNA here is from genome assembly GCA_910589775.1 of Avena eriantha. Classification (NCBI taxonomy): domain Eukaryota; kingdom Viridiplantae; phylum Streptophyta; class Magnoliopsida; order Poales; family Poaceae; genus Avena; species Avena eriantha. Next base: position 217,985,302 of record OU342742.1, read on the forward strand.
TAGTACCATCTGTTCGCACTGCGAGTGTAAGCCAAATCACTCATGCGACCGATGAGGAGGACGAAGCAGAGCCTGATGAGGGAGCGCCTCCACTAGATGATGAGGATGAGTTGATGTTTCCTGAATTGGTAGGTAGATTCAGTAAACAGGAACTAGAGGATCAATACACAGAGGAAATGGCCCACGGTGCTAGATTTGATGACACTGATGACGAATAGAATGAGGAGAACAACGGAAGTCTCGTTTTAGCCGAGTACGATGTTGAGGACTTTCCAGTAATTGAGTGGGACGGGAACGATCCTAAGATTTTAGAAGGCATCGTATTTGAAACGATGCGGGACTATCGTGATGCCCTTACTACATATTTCATCCACACCAATAATGATTATGATGTTATTAAGAGTGTGCCAGCAAGGTTCACAGTGAAGTGCCCATATAAGAGGTGTAGGTGGAGGATGCATGTATCCACTATGCTCAGGAGTAGTTTGGTTCAGGTATTACAACCAGTTGTGTATTTTAGATCATTGTGTAGAGTTTGTTAACCGTACCTGACATTTTCATTTTGTTTCAGATAAAAAGTAACCAGTTTGAACATTCTTGTCCACCTCAAGGAGGACAGCCAAAGGACAAAACAAAACTAGCAAAGGTTAGGTGGTTGGGATATGCAATCATGGATTGGATGAGAGCGAACCCATCACTTGGTGCAACAACGCTCATAAAAGAAGTTTCTCAAAAGTTTAATATTATAGTACCTTACATGAGGTTGTTCTATGCAAAGGAAATAGCTCTTGATAGGATCAATGGTCCATGGAATGAAAGTTTTCAGTTGCTTTACAGCTTCAAAGCTGAAGTGGAGATGGCTAGTCCAGGTAGTGTTGTATAGATAAACAAGCATAAAGTTCAGTACAAAATAAGAGGGAAGACAAACGAGAAGGAGTGCTTTAGAAGGGCTTTTGTTTGTTTCAAAGCTTGCTGACAAGGGTTTCTGGATGGTTGCATGCCTTATTGGCCGTGGATGCAGCAAATCTTCATGGCAGATTTGAAGGACAGCTAGTAGTTGCTACTGCAGTTGATGGCCACAATTGGATGTTCCATGTTGCTTTTGGAGTTTTGGAGATTGAGTCAGAGGAAAGTTGGACTTGGTTTTTGGAGAATTTGCGTGACCTTATAGGTCTTCCACTAGGACTTACTATCCACACGGACGCTTGCAAAGGTTTGGAGAAAGGTGTAGACGCAGTATTCCCTGGTGTGGAGCATAGGGAATGTATGCGGCACTTAGTGCAGAATTTTACAAAGAAATTCAAGGGTAAAGTTTATACTGACAACCTATGACAAGCTTCATACACATGTAGTTTGAGGAAGCATATGTATCATTTGGAAGTGTTGGATAAACAAAAACCTGCGGTGAAGGAGTACTTGGATACACATCATGGAATGGTGTGGTCAAGAAGCCAATTCAATGAAATTTGCAAGGTAGACTATGTAACAAGTAACCTGATGGCTCAATGCAGGACGCCCAGAAAAATGCTTGATGGCGGTGTTGATGTAGAGCTCGTTGGGAACCCCAAGAGGAAGGTATGATGAGCACAGCAGCAAGTTTCCCTCAGTTATGAAACCAAGGTTTAATCGAACCAGTAGGAGCAAGGAAACACCCCGAATGTGTTACTAGCTGAGCTTTGGCAGGGCGCACTACCGGTGCTAGTAGCAACGTAGAGACCTGCACAACACAACCACAGAACTTTGTCCCCAACTTGCGATGAGGTTGTCAATCTCACCATGTTTTGCGGAAAACAAAGATTGAACGTATCGAATGGAAAGAAGTAAAAGTTTGCAGAAAGTAAACACAAAGCAGTAAACAGTTCTAGATCGTATGTAAAGAAAAGGACCGGGATCCATAGTTCACTAGAGGTGGCTCTCCTTAAGATAGATAACATGCTGGGTGAACAAATTACAGCGGGGCAATTGACAAACACCGAGAAAGCAATACATGCATATACTAATCATCTTGACTCCTTTGAGACTTGATTGGGCATAACAACATTATACATAGACCGCCATCCAACTGTATCTATGACTAATAATCCACCTTCAGGTTATCATCCGAACCCCTCTAGTATTAAGTTGCAAGCAACAGATTATTGCTTTACGAACTGCGTGTAAAGTAAACAATACGATTGTTCTATGAACAAAGGATTGTTGTTTTCTCCCTTGTCGTGGTGGTGTCACGGCGGATGCCATGGATAGGCTAAAGGTGGGGACTAAGTGCACTAGGGGAATCCAGGGAGGGATAGTGTGGTGATTCCACACATAGTTGCTTTGTATTCGATTTACTTCCACAGCTTACAAGTGCTCCTTGAGCTGTATTGGGGGAGAGGAGGAAGAAGAACTCTCTTACTCTCACCACTAGTCAAATACAACCCTCTAGAGATCAACCATACAGAATCCAACCCTCACTACTGAGGCCCTAGCCCTCCTTATATAGGGGTATCCGGGTCTCTAGGTAGGGCATACGTGGAGGCATATTCCTTGGAATATGCCTCCTCCCAAAATAGTAAGCCGACCGGGTCACTTTTGCCCGACGTCATCCATGCAGAGGCTACGTGAGCCTCTGTGGCGCCCGCGTCATCCGACACAGGCATCGTCACCTTTGTCGGCCACGTCTCGGTGGTCCTGGCCTCTGTCCGCTTCACTCATGCTCTACGCACAGTGGTCATCCTTTGACCAGCGAGATACCTTCCTTCTCTTACAAGCTTTATATAACCCGGATCGTACTTAGTTGATTCGGCCACACCTGTACCTGCATACAAGTTAGATATATCATGCCGACATACGGCTTAAGTCGGTTAAGACCCAGTTAGGTGGACATCCCCTGGTCCGGGTTACCCCGTGATTCGGCCTGCCTTGAGGTGACTCGGCCAGGACTTGCTTTGACCTTGCCGTACCTCGGCTATGTTGGCCTTTATACCCCTTCGTGACCCTACCCAGGGGTATCCCCCCAACATTAGTCCCCGAAGCTGGTGCGGTCTTGGCTGCCTTAGCCGCTAAGGCCACAATAGGTTCAATTTCACCAAGCTTTCACTCCCTTTCCGAGTTACCCCTATCTCGGATTCCATAGGTTTACTTTCCCTTGGCACATTCCAAGATTTTACTTGCTGGCCAGATCACCTCATACTCAACTGAGTCAATCTTCCTTCTCTTGTACGCTTCCCCACGTGGAAGCTGATCATTACTTTGCCTCATTTCAAGGGCGTGCGACAGTAACCGCCGCAGTTACTGTCAGAATTTACTGTAGCGCACGTCACATTGTGCCTGCCTCCTTGTTAACTACATCATAACGTCGCGTCGTGGGATCCGCTGCGTCCTGTGGCCCTTCGTGTGGCTCGTCGCTGATTGGTCAATCCGGGTCATACACGGCCACTCCGTGTGGCTTGTCCGCATAGTGCGATCCCACTACCCCTCCATGGAGTGGTTAAATAGGGGAGGGGCGCACCCCTTGGGTCTTTTCCCCACTTCCGCACCCCTCTGCCTCTTCTTCTTCCTCTCCTTCTCCAGCGACAGCGCCGCCGCCACTGCATCTGCTTAGCCGCGCCGCCGCTGCACCGCTTTGTCGCGCATCGACCTCCCTGCCCCCTCCGCGCCTCTCCTCCTCCATGGGTCCTCGTCAGTCCAGACCACTGCTCCACACCGCTGCTAGTGCCAGTGAGGATAGTGACCTTGAGATGACCGAGGAGGAGCTTGCCGTTGCTGAGCAGAAAATGGAGGACGACACGGCGAACGCCGACCGTGGCGCCTGGGCTGGGTCCTGGGTCTGCCAGGATGACCTTGACTGGCTGTATCACACTAGGCGTATCCCAGAGGGCGTCACCGCACGTCTTTCCGCCGCCGAGCTTGCCCCCTCACCCAATCCGGGTGAGTATGTAGTGTTTCTATCCAACTTCCAATGCGGGTTCGGTCTCCCAGTTAGTGAGTTTTTCCACGACTGGCTCAATACGTATGAGCTTCAGCCGCACCATCTTCCGGCTAACGCCATCATGTCTCTCTCTACCTTCGCTTCCACCATCGAGGGTTATGCCGGACTATGGCCTACGAAGGAACTCTGGATCCGGTTATTTGGCCTTCGCCGGAACGTGATTCCGAACATAGAACTTGACCTTGAGGACAAGCAGCTCACGCAGTTCGGCGCTGCGTCTATCTCTCCCCGGAAGCAGTCCATTTTCCCCCGAGTCACGGGGCTTGACTCTTGCAAGGGTTGGGCCCGGACCTTCTTCTATGTCCGGAACAGCACCACCGAAGATCTGATCCGGCTGCACCCCTATGCTCCGGGTCCTCCTAATCCGGATTTGTGGGACAAGATCCCCAAGAAACCCACCGTCCTGGCGAACCAAGTCAACAAGAGGTTCAAGGAGTTGAAGGATCTCGGATTGTGCAATGAGGACGCCATGATCACGTTTGTCCGCAACCGGATCTCCCCCCTCCAGAAACGCACGCACAAAGTCTGTCACATGAGCTGGGGCCGCAACCCCAACCGGACCTCGTCTTTCGAGTTGAGCAATACCGAGATCTACCGCCGGGTCAAGGCCCTATTCACCACCCACAAAAACTTCTCTTCTGAGTGGACGTGGGGGATCGAACACTTCTGCCACGATAGGCTTCCCCCTGCGGTAAGTCTCGTGCCCCAAACCTTTTCCGAATTAAATCATATGTCGGTTTTTGTTGTATGTTTAATCCTGTTGTTTTTTCTTTCCCTTAGATGTTTCTTCAGCAAACCATTGAGGATGGCACCGAGCCTTCTCTCAAATGGGCGGCTGATCGAGATACCTCAGACGAGGAGGAACCGGATCAGGAGATGTTCCTGCCGATGGCTGACGCGGCCAAGCGACCCACCGGTAAACTCTCTTCCATTAGAGATTGGCCCGACGATGAAGATGATTCGGACGTTGAGATGATGGAGGCATTTGACGCTATCCCCCTTTCTTATGCTTTTCCGGCATCAGCTAACCCCGTAGGGCAGATCCATGAAGACCCTCCCCTTGCCGTGGGTGAGCCTGTCCCGGTCGCACCGAAGAAGAAGAGGGAGGCCACATCTGCTTCTTCCTCCGGACCTTCTCAGCCAGCTAAAAGGCGAAAGAAGTCCACGGACAAAGCTGCCACCAAGCCTACAACTAAGGCCATAACCTAGAGGGCTCGGAAGCCCAAGGAGCCTTTGACCTCGGATGAGTAAGCCACTTCTCCCTTTGCTATTCATTTGTTCTTCCTTTGTTATAGTTTCTCATCATTCATAATGTGATTCGGCAGGGCCGCGGTAGAGGTCCCTCAGAGTGGGTCTAGCATTGCTTCACTCCTCCGACGTAGCCCTTCTCCCCCTCGTGGCGACAATTCATGCCCATTGAGCCCTATTCAGGAGGGTTCAGCGGCTGCTCCGGGTTCCAGCCCACCTCGTCAAGAGGAGGGCAACCTCGGAGCAGGGGAAACTGACTCTGCCGAGGCGACGGTAACCACCACTTCGGCTCCGCCACAACCAGCTTTGTCCGAGATACCCACAGCACCGCCGCCAAAACAAAAATCAGCTCCTGCACCAGCAACAACAGCAAAGGCGCCAGCAACAGTGCCAAGCCCCTCCGCCTCGTCCGAGTCTTCCAAGACTCGGCGAGAAGGTACCAGCAGTACCAAGGCAAGCACGAAGGGCAAATCCACCGCAACAACCTCCACCTCTTAGCAGCAGCCCAAGGGCAAAAAGGCTCCTGACACCACCAGGGCGGCGTCAATCGAGGCTAGACAGCGCACACTTGCGTCCATTCTCGCGAAAAAGACTCCACCGCCGAAGGATGCCCCCGCCGAGCCAGCTGATGCGCAACTTGTTTTGCACACCAGCCCCGCCATTGCCCAGGTTGAGAGGAGCGAAGCTCACGCTAAGGGTCTAGTTGCACCCCACATGCTCATCGGCGAACGATATCCTCCGACCTTGATCGAGTTTGTGAATAACTGGAACAAGGCGGAGTTCGTCCACAATGACGATCTCCCGGAGAAGTTCGGTCTCACCGAGTTTGCTGCCCAGATGAATACAGCTGCCAAGGCAATCAACCTTGCAGGTCGGATGATGGAGGTGCGTTATTTCACCCTTTTCCTTAGTATGCAGAAGATATTAGTGATATAACCATTAGTCCCCGAGCCTCCGGGGGAGTAACTCGTTACTCGTCCGGATGCTCCTTAGAGAACTAATGTAGCTCCTTAATAATTTTGAATATGCACGCACCTAGAGCCGGGTTAAGTTCCACTTGGCCTGGATCTTGTACACTTCAAATATGCACACAGCTATAGCCGGGTTAAGTTCCACTTGGCCCGGATTTTGTACACTTCGAATATGCACACACCTAGAGACGGGTTAAGTTCCACTTGGCCCGGATTTTGTACACTTCAAATATGCACACAACTAGAGCCGGGTTAAGTTCCGCTTGGCCTGGATTTTGTACACTTCGAATATGCACACACCTAGAGCCGGGTTAAGTTCCACTTGGCCCAGATTTTGTACACTTCGAATATGCATACACCTAGAGCCAGGTTAAGTTTCACTTGGCCCGGATTTTGTACACTTCGAATATGCACAAGACTAAGCTATCTTTTTGTACTTTTTTCAGGTGACCACCAATCGCCAGAGCGCTGAGTTTCAGAGTCTCTTGGATACTCACAAGATGCTGCATGTGAAACATACTACACTTCTCGCCAAACACGATAAAAGGGGTAAGTTTTCTCCTTTGCATTTTTCCATTTCTCTTCATCTTTTTCCTGCTGAACTAATCCCTCATTCGGATTTCACAGCTGGGGTGGAGGCTGAGAATGTCCTCATGAGGAGAAGCTTGGACCAGATAAAGGGTAAGTTATTCTTGCTCAACCTTACTGTGCTTTCTATCTCCTTTTCTCCTTGGCTCGGCAAATATTCATACCTCGGCTTTGCCGGGTCAGCAAACTATTTCAGCCTCTCTTGAAGATAGTGTGCCCATGCCTGATATGATGCTGCATTTTCTCGAACAAGCAGGGCAGCACCAAGCTGAACTCAAGAAGAAGGACGACGAGCTTGCCCTCCTCCGGACCAAAGATGAAGAAATTGCCCAGCTTAAGGCAGATATGAAGAAGCTCAAGGCGCAACACAAATCCGAACTAGAGACGGCAGGCCATGACTTTACTGAAGAAAGAGAGCGCCTCAACCTCCAGATCGCCAAGGACCAAGAACTTCTCAAGGAGGCCGACGTCAAGCTTGAGTCGGCGAATACTGAACTTGTGCAACTTCAGAAAAGGCGTGATGACTGTACCAAGGAGTTGACCCAGATCCACAGCCACATTTCATGTAAGTTCTTTTCCTTCATCCGGCATTAACTTCTCCGGGTTGCTTCACATGTCTTTTCCTTACTTGCTTCACTTGTCTTGTTTTCAGGCAAATTTCCAGAGGGCAATGCCATTGCAAGCACTGCTGTTGCCATGTTCCGTCAGGAGAGGGGTACCCCCATTGGTCCTAACGCCGGTGAAATTCCTTATGATATGGAGGACCTGCTGGTTAGTCTGTCTTCTCGCGTGGAAATTGTGAAGAATTATGGCAAGGATATCCTTGATGTGGCAATCTGGATCTTCAACGCCTTTTGGCCTGATGAAGATACTCCGGAGGGGACCGCAGCTCTCGTCGACAAGTTAATGGACTGCGATACCTAGCTCGACCTTTGGAGGGAATCTGCTGGATGCGCCAAAGCTAAGATCGTTCTCCACTACGTACTTACGTGGTATGAGAAGATTGACCTCAATCTCCTTGAGCGCATGCGCACCGGATCAAGGTGGTCCACTGACCCGGATTGGGTAGCTCGGCGCAAGGCTTGCGCTCATAGCTTCATCCAATACGCCCCCATTCATCAACGGAACGAGGGACCAAGCTTCCTAGATGCTGCCGACGATGAAAATGCCGAAGATTGTTCGGGTGAGGATGAAGAGGACGAGGCTTCGGATGTCGAGGAAGACGAAGACGACGCTGAAGCCGAAGCTGGAGCTACACCCGTTGGCGCCGAATTACCTCCTCCTGCTGTTCCTTGAGCGAAAAAACTTTTAAATTTCATCAGATCCCCGGTATGCCGGGTGCAATTGTATTAAGAACTCAAGTGATATTTTGCTACTAAGTTTGTGTGCCGGATTAACTTGGGCGTAGTCCCCGAGTTTCATTGTCTTGTTCCTCCAATTTCTTGGCTCGGCTCGTGTCTACCTTGGTTCGGTTTAATGACTTACAAGTCCGAGCTTCAAAAATTGACTTAATAATACTTGGAAACTTTAGGATTAGCTCAAAATAATTCAGAAAATTAAATATAAGGTAAACAGGAAATTAGTCCAAATAACAAACGCCAGCTCGATTAAGTTTCTTTCCTTAGTTGTTTTTCATGTGCTACGCAATTCCAAACTTGTTCTCTTGCTTGCCATGAAGCCAAATCTTGTTGGACAGCAGCAAGTCAAAGAGTTGGGTTTTTGGTGCTCACACACTACTAATCTGTAACTACCTCGGTGAATTACGCTCTTAGTTACATGCCTGGATAATCGAAAGTGGTTAAAATAGTACGGGGGGGGGGGGGGGCCCGGGGCCACTCACGGTAGACCTTTCGGCCGTCCTAACCACTTTCCGAACATCGGGACAATAACGAGCGGCGTAATCGGTAGGCGAAGGGATCAACTACATACACAAGTGAGTATGTATGCAAGCCACATACAACAGTCCTCAGAGCCATTCCATCTAAAAGAAATAGAAATATTGCAACGCCATACAGCAAGATCCAAATATCCTAGATAGACATAATAGTTTCGGATAACTCCTCATACATCAAACATCAGAGTATCAGGCGGAAGCGGAAACAAGATCCGAGTACGGATAAGAAGCAAATTGGCATAAGATGCCACATAAATAAACACATCCCGCCCACAGATCTCACGGATCCCCGTTCCCAGAATCTCTACACTGAGTGATCGTTGCCAACATCATCCGTCTCCTCCACCCAGTATCCATCTTGCGAGTACACTTGTTCATCTGAATCAAACAATTTATCGTGTGAGACCCTAGGGGTACTCAACAAGTCTTTATGCCTCTAAAGGGGACACAACCTAGGGTGACGCAATTGCAGCAAAAGATAATAACTAACAAGTCTATAGATACTCGCTAACCATCCGCCTAACCAATGATAGACGGATCTCCGTGAATTAAGAACAACAGTTATAACAGTATAATTATCAGATCCATCCTCCTCCCCGCTTACCAACGAGGAAGCGGATGAACAACCCCATCCGTTGGCAGTTTTATTAACCACTCCATGAGTATTGCACTATTTACTATTTAGGTACTTCGTCAATTTAAAATGGTACTTTAATTAGACTTGTCTATGATCGAGAAACTATGCTCCAAGTCGTCCATAACCGCGGACACGGCTTTCAGAAAGATTTACCCTGCAGGGGTGCACAAATAGCAACACATACTCGATCAACCTCGGAAAAACCAACTCAAAACCCAACGAGGCATTCACGACAAAGCGATCACAGGATTGAGAAATATTTCAGGGGGCCACCCCATTAAGCTACCCGCAACGAGGTTGGCCGGCTCCGAGACGGACCCAAGGTTTGTGTCAATGGCGGTAAACGACTGGGAACCCGAAAATGTGACTGGGCTTGTCGATACCGCAAAAACACTCCGCATCCAAAACAGTACAGGTGCTCCAAGCACAATATTAAATAATACAGTAAGCATGGCATAAGTACAGGATAGTAACAAAGCCCCAAACTACTTTGTGGCCCCAAGAAATAAGAATGAATCAAGCTCTGGCTCAGGGGGGTCCATAAGGCCTCCCGGATGTGGATAGTGCGAATAATCAAGGAACATGAATCAAGTACTCGGGGTCCTACGGGACACAAGTGAGCATGAACAACCAAATCGCAGATATTGCTCACCGATGCCTCTTTCATTAGTTATCCCATTACTACTCAGGTTAAGTTGTTTAGGTACCTCGTTATCCATCAGACACTCACATACCCTACACATGCTTTTCTACGACTCGCATGGCTCAAACAACTCCTGTAGTAATGGCTCATGGGATGGAGGAACAAGCTTCGGTGGGGTTTTAAAAGTAAAGGCTATGCAGTACTTGGGATTCAATTGAATGCAATCGCGACTCAATGATGCAAGAATAAGATAGAGGCAATAGGTACTATATGTATGCAAGCATGTGGTAGTGCTTTCCTAGCAGCTCAGTTGAAGCGAGAGACGGATCTGGGTAGTACTCCTGTGATTCCTGGTAATTCTCCTGCTGGGCGTCTATTCGAAGAAGAACCAAACAAACAAGGGCCGACATAATAAAGTGCACAAGCATGTGAATTAAAATGCGACAAGCAATCAAGCATGCCATGATGAATGATGCACAATTTACATGGCATTAAAGTAGCATGGCATGGCGAGGTGTGGGGTACAGGAATAAAGCATTTTATTAATTATTTAGCCAAGTTTTATTGCTATAAACAGTTCTGATTTTTAATAATGAAATGATGCATGCTTCAATTCAGAATAAGGAATGCATAGATAGAACAGGCTCGTCGCGCTGACCAATTTAGACATATTATTTGTTAAATTTGGAGTTATAGATTTAAAGTTATTAATTTATTAAGAAAAGGGCATTTTATTGTAATTTTTATTATCTCGAAATTTTAAAGCGGTCAAACATTCTTTTGAATAGCATATTTGAATTCCTCACATTTTTCTGATTCAAAAACATATGTTATATGTATTATTTGGAATTAGCAATTAAAAGTTATTAAAAACAGAAGTTAAATCATATTAAAACATTTCTGGAAATTTGTTTTTATTAAACAGATAAACGAAAACCTTTTTTCACTCAGCCACACCTATCCACAGTCACAGACACGTGGACCAGGCGCTGACTGGACGAACAGGCGCAGAGAAAGCTTTTTACACCGCAGGGGAGGTTAGCTGCGGTGACTGGCGGGTGGGCCAGTCAATCCGCGGGGCCACACACGGGCGCGCCAGCAGGGGCATCCCACGTGTGGGATCCGGGGGAGCGCGGGTTGAGAAACTCCAAACCGCGGGGGCTTTCTTGCAAGACTACACCGGGGCTGACTCGTGGGGTTGCTGGGGCTGATAAGGACTTGGGCCTGATCGACGAAAGTGCGGGGGGGGGGGGGGGGGGGGCTTTATGGAAAACTGTTGTGGCCGTTTACTAAACTCTACACGTACTGAACCACGATGGCCCGACGGTGGCGAGGTTTTCCGGCGAGGTTTGCGATGGAACAAGGGCGTATCTCGCGTGGCTTCCAAAACAAAACGAGGAGAGGGGATCACTAGCTACGGATCTTGTTCAGGGTGGAACATCGAAGGTGGGCTGTACCGGACGGAGCGCCTCAGGGAACAGAGGGGGAAACGCCGGCCTAGGTCTATTCGTCGGCGGGCACCTCACCGGTAGGTTCAAAATCGGGCGGCGCTCGGCACGCGGAGGGGAGGAAACGGGAGAGGAACGAGGGGGCGCTCACCTTGTCTGATTCCCCAGGGAACCAGGGGCTGGGATGGTCGGAGCGGAGGGGAACGATGAGGTCACGGCGGTGGCACACGGTTCACTGACGAGGGGGTAGCTCCGAGCGGTCCTGGCTCCTCCTAGCAGGTGGAAACGACGCCACGGTCCGCGGCGGTGCTCCCCGGCAAGGCCTCGGTTACCAGCTAGGACGGAAACGGCGCCGTGGAGCTCTGACTGGCGGCAGACATGGTACGGCGGAGAAGAGGGAGAGGGGAAACGGAGCAGGGAGCTAGGGTTCGAAAAAGGCGCGGCTCGGAGCGAGGATAAGAAGGAGGGGAGGTGGTGACGCGGATAACGGCGACGGTCACCTGCTCGCTGCCGTCTGCATGCAGGGAGGGAGAAGGAGACGGCGTCAGCGAAGGAAGAAGAGGAACAGGGGTGGTGTCGCTGTTTTTTTTCTGGCTCGAACCGGTACGGTCGGTGGAGGAAGGTTGGGCCGGGGTTGGGCCTCTTCTGCTGCTGCGGCCCGGTAGGGGTGGGGTGCTGCTGGGTGTCTCTCTGGTTTATTTTCCTTTTTATTTATTTAACTGTTTTGTCTTTGTTTTGTTGCAGATTTAAACAAGCCCAAAAATAACCCTTTTTGGAAGTTTTTGCAAATTTTGATTAAAAAGGGAAAAGAGATGGCTATGGAGTGAGGTGAGGGCTTGGTGGTTGAGCATAAGTTGATGGTGAGGAAACAATACAAGAGAGAGAGAGGGAGAGGGAGAGGGTTTTAAAAATCAAAGAGAAAATCCCACATGATCATGCATGATGGGGAAAAGGTTTTGTTGGGATCATGGGGATGGTGAAGAGAGATAGAGATGATCCCACAAAGAAAGAACCACTAAAACTAAGAGAAAAACAAAGGTGCTAAAGGTGGTGGTACTCTTGCATGGCCCATGCATAATGATTAAATGCCGTGTTCTTATGCTTGTGAAAACAATAATAAATAACATGGCATTATTCCTATGCATTCCAAAACATGGATCTAGGTCAAGCCAAAAGAATAGAATTGGATCCCTCCCAACTCACATGAGCTAGATCAAATGCCAAAAGAAATTAAAAGCTCATGGGTACATAGGATGGTGGAATTATAGGGTGGTGACAGGAAAGGTGGTGGAGTTAATAAAAGATATGCCCCCAACTCAACTTGGGCATCAAGCATATATCAAGATCCCAAATACAATATATCAAGAGGCAAATACAATTAATAATTCATATGAGAGAAGAACCAAAAGGGAAAAGGTTTTATATGATGCTCAAATGCAAGGTGGCATGATGACATGAACATGATATAATTATGATGCAACAATTATATGTAGGAAGTAGCCATTATATTACTAGACCAAGTAGCATTACATTTGTTAGACAATTGGGATGCTACATAATCTGGCTTAGGTAGAAGGAACTTACGCCAGCCGACATATTAATGACAAATACACAAGACAACAAATATTATTGAGGCAGTCCCGGAGTTACTGCTCGAGGTGCCAACATTTCATTGATAAGCTCATTGCCGGCATACATACCGACATATGAGAAACTCGGATACACACACTTCTCTGCTAAGTGTAGAATGGACGAAGTAGAGCTACATTCCATGGACGCTTAGATTCCTCGCCGGACCTGTCCGCCTTGTTCTTCTCCTGTGGTTTTGCATCGATAAGATAATATGAGTCATTGTGCAATGCTTTGCTCACAATGAATGGCCCTTCCCATGGGGGGATAACTTGTGCATGCTAGCAGTACGTTGTACCAATCAGAGTACCAGATCACCTTCCCGGAAAACTCGGGGGTTTAGTTTCCGGCTATGATAGCGTCGGAGATTTTGCTGATATATGGCGGATCTAGACAATGCCAATTCTCTCGCTTCTTCCAGCAGATCAACATCATTTTGCCGGGCTTCTTGCACTCCGGCTTCCGTGTATTGGGTGACCCTAGGCGAGTCATGCTCTATGTCGGCTGGTAATACAGCTTCTGCCCCATATACTAGAAAGAATGGCGTATAGGCTGTTGATCGATTCGGAGTTGTTCTTAAACTCCAAAGTACCGCTGGTAGTTCTTCTATCCAGCACCCCGCTGATCTTTGCCGTGGCTCAATGAGCCGGGGTTTTATCCCGGACAATACTAATCCGTTGGATCTTTCTACTTGTCCGTTCGATGCGGGGTGAGCTACCGAGGCTACGTCTAGCCGGATCTTCTTATCTCGGCAGAAACGCGCAAATGCTCCTTCAGCAAAATTTGTGCCATTGTCCGTTATGATACTGTGAGGATAAGCGTATCTCAAGATGATATCCTTGAGGAATGTTAAGGCCGTAGCTCCATCACATTTCCTTATTGGCTTCACCTCAATCCATTTTGTAAACTTGTCAACCATGACCAAGATGTGGGTCATGTTCCCTTTTGCTGGTTTGAAAGGGCCAACCATATCCAAACACCATACGGCAAATGGCCAAGTAATTGGTATGGTCTTGAACCCAGACATTGGCATATGTGTCTTGGTAGCATATCTCTGACAGCCATTGCATTTTATTACCAGATCTTCTGCTTGTTCCAAGGCACTTGGCCAGTAGAACCCATGACGGAAAGCTTTTGCTACCAAGGCTCTGGACGAGGCATGATGCCCACATTCCCCTTGATGTATATCTCAGAGGATGTCCAGTCCTTCCTTCGGGTCAACACATCGCTGGAGGACATTAGTCACACTCCTTTTGTATAGCTCGGAATTGATGATTGTGTATGCCTTTGCTCTTCTCTTTGTTTGCCTTGAAAGCACCTCCTCAACGGGTAAAGTTCCATCTTTCAGGAATAGAAATATAGGTAGTGCCCAAGCTGGTATTGCTCGTATAGGGAACACATCCTCATCAACTTCCATCTGATCCACCGACATAACCTCAGCCGGATCACGCTGAGCAGTCGCCGGGTCTTGCGAAGCAGTCCTCGGGTCTGGCGAAGCAGTCCCCGGGTTTCGCGTTACACCTCCCATGTCAATGTCCATGGGTACAGCTCCGGACTCCGGATCTTCTGGGACGTAGATTGAGTCGGTTTCTGGGGACGGCCTGATAGATGGTTTTCTGAGGTGCTCTAATGCTACACCTGGTGGAATTGCTTGCCGGGTTGATCCGAGTTTTGACAATACGTCGGCAGCCTCCATTTCCACCCGGGGTACATGGTGAAATTCACATCCCTCAAAGTATCCAGATATCTTCTGTACGTGAAATCTATACAGCGCCATGTTTGGATCAAGAGCGTCCCACAGCCCTGAAACCCTCTGAATTACCAAATCCGAGTCGCCATAGCATTAGATCCGACGTATCCCAATTTCTTTTGCCACTTTGAGCCCATGTACAAGTGCCTCATATTCTGCGACATTGTTTAATGCTGCGAAGTGGATCTGCATCACATATTTCAGCTGGTCCTTCTTAGGCGAGGTAAGCACAACTCCGGCGCCTAACCCGGTTTTTGTTTTTGACCCCTCAAAGTGCATTCTCTAGTAATTTGGATCTGGCAATGGTGGCTCGTACTGCACCTCGGCCCAATCCACAAAAAAGTCAGCTATGGCCTGAGACTTCACCACTTCTCTTCTGTCATATTGTGGTGCATAAGGAGCTAGCTCGATCGCCCATTTTGCAATCCTGCCACTTGCATCCTTGTTACTCATTATCTTGAATATGGGAGCCTCACATATTACTTTGATGGGGTGCTCCTCAAAATAGTGTTTCAGCTTTTTAGCCGACATGTACACACGATATGCCGCTTTCTGATAGTGCGGATAATTTTTCTTCGATGCAGATAATACCTCTCTTAGGTAATATACTGGCCTTTGCACTGACTTACCCTCTTCGTCGTGCTCTACCACAATTACTGCACTTACAACTCGGTTGGTTGCGGCTATATAGAGCAACATTGGCTCCTTTGATAGTGGAGAGGCTAACACTGGTGCAGTGGCTAACATCTTCTTTAATTGGATAAAGGCTTCATTGGCCTGTGGCGTCCAAATGAACTTGTCCGACTTTTTCATGAGTTGATAGAGAGGCAGTGCCTTTTCTCCCAACCGACATACAAACCGACTTAAGGATGCCAGGCAACCAGTGAACTTCTGGACATCGTTAAGGCACTTCGGCAGTTCCATTCGATCTATGGCCCGGATTTTAGTTGGATTGACTTTGATGCCTCGGCTGGAGACAAGAAATCCGAGTAATTTTCCAGCCGGAACACCGAAGGTGCATTTTTCCGGGTTAAGATTCATTCGGAACCTCCTTAGGTTCCCGAATGTCTGCCTGATATCATCAAGGAGCATTTTGCTTCCCTTGGTCTTTATAAAAACATCATCCACATATACCTGCACATTTTGACCAATTTGGTCGTGTAAACATTTCTTCATACATCTTTGGTACGTTGCCCTTGCATTACGTAAACCAAAAGGCATGGTGCGATAGCAATAAGCCCCATACGGGGTGATAGACGCAGTCTTTATTTGATCACTTGGGTTCAGGGGTGTGGAAACCAGAATATGCATCAATGAACGACAACAACTCACACCCAGCAGTAGAATCTATGACTTGGTCTATCCTTGGAAGTAGGAATGGATCTTTTGGGCACGCCTTATTCAGGTTTGTGTAATCGATACACATGCGCCAAACCACTGCCACGTTCGGATCATCCTTCTTCTTCTCCACCAGCACCGGATTAGACAGCCAATCCGGGTAAAGTACTTCCATGATAAACCCAACAGCCAATAACCGAGCTATCTCATCTCCTATGACTTTTCTCCTGTCTTCGGTGAAGCGGCGGAGAGGTTGCTTCACCGGCTTTGCTCTAGGTCTCACATTCAAAGAGTGCTCGTCCAACTCCCTCAAAACACCTTGCAAGTCCTGTGTGGACCAAGCATAAATATCCCGATTCTCACGGAGGAAGTTGACGAGCTCGCTTTCCTATTTGTCATTTAACTCGGCACCAAACATTACAGTGCGCTCTGGGAACATGTCATCAACAAGCATTTTCTTGGTATCCTTTGTCGCTTGGAATGAGACACTACCATGCGGGTTACTCAGCGTCGGCATATACTGCTGCGCGGACTGAGCCAATGCCGCCACCTCTTGGATCTTTCTTTTTTCTTACGCAATCGCGAGTGACTCGGCGAGGTTAGACCCGGCAGACGCGCAGTCAATGGAACGTCGGAAATCACCAGTTATGGTAATCACACCATTTGGCCCGGGCAGCTTCATTTTCAAGTAACTGATATGAGTACTTGCCATAAATTTGTTCAAAGCTGGCATGCCGAGTAACGCGTGATATGCGCTCTCCAAATTTACGACCTCGAACTCCAGATTCTCAGTCCGGCAGTTATCCCTTGTGCCGAACAATACATCCACCCAGACCTTGCCTATGGACTCACAAGAAATGCCTGGCACAATGCCATGGAAAGTTGTCCTTGTGGCTTGGAGCATGTTCTCCGAGATACCCAACTTGCGCATTGTGTCCACGTACATGATGTTGATGCTACTACCATTGTCAATTAGCACCTTTTAGAACCTCACATTAATGTTAGGCCCAATGAATGTTGGGTCCAACACTAGCGCGTACGAACCAGGGCTTGGCATAAGCTTGGGATGATCTTTAATGCTCCAGGTAATTTCTTGGTCTGACCAAGGCATATACCTCGTCACTGCTGGCATTACCGCATTTACTTCCATGTGTCGGCGCTACAAACTCTTTCTGTCTGTCTCTTCTGTGGTGAATACACGGTAACTCTGATGATGCTCTCTATACTCTGTCCTCCCCTCGATTCCGGGGTACCTCTGATCCGGTTGATGCTGGTCCTCCACTTGATGCACCGCATCCCTTCTCTCATGGTTGTCATACCTCGGCGGAGGGGGAGGCAACATTAACTGTTGCGTGTTCGCTCCGGAGAGCAATTGCTGCCGGGGTAACTCCTGCCGAGGTTGATCATTCCGAGGTGCCTGAGCATTCCCCAAACCACCTTGCTCTATTTTCCTCATCCATTCACATTGACGGGTTGTGTGACCCGCTGGGTTACTCGGATTTGGCGTGTGGAATTTACACGGCTAATCCAACATTGCCTCATAGGTATACCTCGAACGATCCTTCTTTTCTTGCCACTGTTTCTTCTGCTCTGGCGTCCAAGTTTTCTTTCCATCATTTCTTGGTGTCCATTGCTGTCCTCCAGTTTTGTGACGTTGGTTGCTTCCTGCTGCGGGCTGATCTTGATTCACAGCCACAACTTGTTGCGAACTATACCGGTAATCAGGTCTATCATCCCTTCTTTTACCCCAGTAATCATTTCTCCGGGATGATCCGGCTCCATCTCGCTTGTAGTACTCTTCGCTTGACTCGTTTGACACGAGCCTAGGCTGAGTCGGATCGCCCAAGGCATATGAATCAGCGATTCAGATCATTTCTGCCAAGGTAGTTGGCATATCTCTTTGCAATCTCTGCCATAGCATGCTTGCATATCTGCACCCCTGAGCAAACCAATTTATGGCCTGTGACTCAATTACCCCCTCACAAGAGTTTCGCACAGTGCACCAACGGGTTAAAAACTCCCGGTCAGTCTCATTCGGTCTCTGGTTGCACATTGCTAGGATCTGTGGTCTGTTGGGCCTCTGATACGTGCTTGAGAAATTGCTAACAAACATTTCCTCAAAATCGATCCAACAGTTAATACTTCCAGGTGGCAAATTGTTTAGCCATACCCTCGCTGGTCCCTCCAACATCTGGGGTACATATCTCACAGCCCATCTCAAGTTGCCTATAGCAATTTTCACAGCTGTTGCATAGTTAATCAACCAATCCTCCGGCTTTGTGCTGCCATCATATGTCTTAGTGCCTCTTGGTAACTGGAAGTTAGGTACCGGAGGCTCCTTCATGATCCGGGACCCAAAACACGCTGGACCCGGAGGACCCTGACACTCAATTTGTTCCGACCTATACAGCCGGTCCAGTTTTAACCTAGCATCGTCAGGCATCAAATTCCTGCTTCCCAATCTTGATCCTATCACGTGATAGTCCAGCCTGGGATACCCAGCGTTGACCATTTCCGAATCATCGTCATTGTACCTATCTTGCTCTTGTGGAGCTGCTCTCTGTTGCATACCTTGGCCGACACTGCGCTCTTGCCGTGGTATATTCCGCTGCTGCGGTTGCCCTGCACCTATCGAATTGCGCTGTCCGGCATTGCCGTTCACAACGTTCCCTTGACCGGCATTGCCTTGGTCGCGGTTACCTCGGCCACCTTCACCTCGGCTTACACTTTGTCGATCCTCATTTCTTTGCACCTCTTTTCCTTTCCCTGCCCTTGCCAGGTCATATGTGACTATCTGCTTATTCCTCCTAGCCGAGGTTACTACCTCTTCTCTCCTAGGACCTCCATGAGGAGACGATGCAGCTCCAGCGGATTTCTCCGAGTTACCCACCGCCGAATGAATGATCTTGGAGGCTCCAACCCTCTCCGGGTTTGCCCTGAACAATTCCTCATTTTGCCTATTCGTGATCCGAACCAATTCATTGACCCTATCCTGCTGTCTTTGACGGGCTTCACCCGTCAGACCCTCTAACTCGGATGCAGCTGCATCTGCTACCCTGAGGTTCTTTGCCGGGGTACTATACTTCGGCAGCCCCACTGACAAACAGTTTTCTGACTCCTCAATCCTAGTATCACCTTCTCTGTTCATTTCACTCATGAGATTTCTCCCCTTCACTTTTACAGCGTCTACCTTATTTGCTTTTGCATACTCGCGCAGTGTCATGTTCAACGACTGCTGAGCCGCGGCAATCTTTTTCTCACCCTCTAGTATTTTTTGCCTAGTCTTCTCTAGCTCGGCATGTGCCTAAGCCGGATCTACTGCTGCTGCTACTAGGTTTGCCAAGCTATCCATCGCCTGCTGCGGCACATTCTCTGGCCTCTCTAGAGGAGGACCTCTACTTTTCCTTGGTGCCTTTGGCGTTACCTCCGGATCTGGTGTTGGATCCTTGCTCACGCCAGTGCCAGGTGCAGTCATCATCACCTCAGTGCGGTCCGGGGAGCGAGTGATACGCGCTCCGCGAGCTGTGCTAAGGGGTGGCTCGCCTCCTTCGACGACGTGCCATGGGTGAACGCACGACACATTGATAGCAACGTAGATCTTATGCGCGTCGAGCTTGACGAAGAGGCCATTGCGCGGAAGGGGACGCTTGCCGAAACAGCTAGCGTTGTCGCTGATGAAATCTAGCGCTCCAAAGCATTGAACGAGCCCGGAGACGATGTGTTCGCCGATGCCGATGAAGTTTCCCGTCCGGATCTTCACCCCTGCTAGCGCCGCTAGCCCCACGGTGGGCGCCAACTGTCGTGGTGGTGTCACGGCAGATGCCATGGATAGGCTAAAGGTGGGGACTAAGTGCACTAGGGGAATCTAGGGAAGGATAGTGTGGTGATTCCACACACAGTTGCTTTGTATTCACTTTACTTCCACAGCTTACAAGTGCTCCTTGAGCTGTATTGGGGGAGAGGAGGAAGAAGAAATCTCTTACTCTCACCACTGGTCAAATACAACCCTCTAGAGATCAACCAAACAGAATCCAACCCTCACTACTGAGGCCCTAGCCCTCCTTATATAGGGGTAGCCGGGTCTCTAGTTAGGGCATACGTGGAGGCATAATCCTTGGAATATGCCTCCTCCCAAAATAGTAAGCCGCCCGGGTCACTTTTGCCCGGCGTCATCCATGCAGAGGCTACGTGAGCCTTTGCAGCGCCCGCGTCATCCGACACAGGCATCGTCACCTTTGTCGGCCACGCCTCGGTGGTCCTGGCCTCTGTCCGATTCGCTCATGCTCTGCGCATAGTGGTCATCCTTTGACCAGCGAGATACCTTCCTTCTCTTACAAGCTTGATATAACCCGGATCATACTTACTTGATCCGGCCAGACCTATACCTGCATACAAGTTATATATATCATGCCGACATACGGCTTAAGTCGGTTAAGACCCAGTTAGGTGGACATCCCCTGGTCCGGGTTACCCCATGATTCGGCCTGCCTTGAGGTGACTCGGCCAACACTTGCTTTGACCTTGCCGTACCTCGGCTATCTTGGCCTTTATACCCCGGCGTGACCCTACCTGGGGGTATCTTAGAGATTTCTGTCACTTCCCCAGATTACCAGAGGCATGAACCCACTATCGAGCATAAATACTAACTCTTGGAATTGCTAGCATCTACTTGGCCAAGATAGCTACTAACAACGGAAATCATGCAAGATCACAAATAACAAAGACATGATAGAATCAATAATCAATCTGAAATAACATCTCAATATCCATCGGATCCTCGCAAACACAACATGTATGAATTACAAATAAATGATCTTGATCATGAACAGAGCTCACAAGATCTAAACATGAAAGCACAAAGGAGGAGAACCAGCCATCTAGCTACTACATGGATCCATAGTCCAAGGATGAACTACTCATGCATCACACCGGAGGCTTGCATGGTGATGAAGAAGGCCTCTAGGGTGAATTCCCCTCTCCGGCAGGGTGCCGGGAAGAGCTTCAGATCCCTCCGGATCTAGGGATGGAGATGACGGCGGCTACAAACTCTTTCGTGGATTTTTTATCGGGCCCTTAGGGTTTTCGTCCTGAAGGCAATATATAGGCGGAAGGAGAGGCCGAGGGGGTGCCGGGAGCGGCCACACCACCCCCTAGCGCGGGCTAGGCCTGGCCGCGCGGCCAGGTGGTGTGTTGGCCCCCTGGCCCTTCTCCGTCTCATATTCTGGCACATGATGTCTTCCGGAAAAATAGGAACTTTGGCTTTTGTCCCGTACAATTCCGAGAATATTCATTTTCTGACTTTCCTGGAACCAAAAACAGCAGAAAACAGGCAGTTGGCACTGTGGCTCTTGTTAATAGGTTAGTCCAAGAAATCATATGAAAAGTACTCCAAAGTTGGAACAAAAACAAGAAAGTGGATAAAACCATGCATGGAACATCAAAAATTATAGATACATTTACAATGTATCAACACCCCGAGAGTATTTGCAAAACATTCAAAGCTGGGGTCATAGTACTTCAATCATAGCATGAAAGACAAAGTCCTAGCAACTATGATGCAACATGAAAAGGCAAAAACAAAAGATTCATGAATAACAATGCTTTGCAAGACGTTTGTTTGTTTCACATAAAGAAAACATAACATAATAGTATTCAGCTTGTCCCTCAATAGAGTAGCAAATATAAATGCATAGGACACCTTCAAAGTTCATAAGAGTGACTAGAGACAATAGTTTAAAACAAGCAATATCAAAGTATGCATCAATCAACTAGTCTTGGGACAATGCATATAGAACTAAGAATGGCCACTATGCTCTGAAACTAGGTGCATAAAGATAGAAGGTGGAGACTCAATAAAATGGTGGAAGAAAGGCCTTTTCTAAAAGGAAGTAGGGATTCAAGTCTCATAAAGAGCTTCCAAAAATTATGGTACTTGTAGCTTTCAGCTCTCATTGACCCTATCATAAGCATCTTGAAGTGGTTAAGGTTAAAGTGACACAACTAAGAGGATATGCTTGACAATTTATAAACCGAAATATCATGCGCCTTACTTACGAAGACCGATCCTCATGCTACTCAACTTCAGTCACGAGTAAGCTCTTGTCATTGTAAGTACATGTGTATCATTAAGAACTGCCAATGGGGTACCCCTTGCACATGACACAGGAGCTTTCCCATAATAAAAATGACAAGGCAAGCAGACAATGAGCATCTCAGCGATCTTTTTATTTGCTATTTGCATAGGTTTTTATTGAGGATGCTTCATAGAGTGCTCATTATGGTGATGCTGCAAGTTTCCACCATGATTAGGCATGGATTAGGCTAGCGGCCCAGGCGTTTCTATAACACACATACAAACTCCATGATCTTACAAGTTCCACTTTTATTTCACACCGTCGGGATCCGTAAGAAAAAGAACATGATATCAACGGGGTACAAAGTAGAAGTGCAATGTTGACAGCGTTCCCCATGAAACATGGTTCTTCTAATTTCAACTTATAAAGTGCAAGCATATAGGCAACAAATAAGGACCCAATGGTTCAAGTTTATTAGAGGGAATAAAGTAAAATGTGCCATCAAGTTCGTGAGAGCTAGTGCAGGGGTGGTGCACCACCTCGACGACATAAGTGCAAATGTTATGGGATCCTATGGCACATTGCTAGGGTTTGTAAAAATGTAGTGGACCTAGCTTATGGAATGGATGATCTAGCGGGAGCAGCAAATGCAGATGAGAATGAAGTATTTGAACGAGAGGAGAACAAAGCAATGGATACATTACAGATTGAACTAATGGATTTAGAGGAGATTGAACCAAATACAGATGAGATTGAACAAAATGCAGGGGAGATTGAACCCAATACAGAAGAGATTGAACCAAATGCAGGGGAGATTGAACCAATGGATCAAGAGGAGTTTGAACCAATGGATCGAGAGGAGAATAAAGCAATTTATTCATTGGAAGCAGAGTTCAAAAGTAAAGGAATTACACAAGAGGATATTGAAGAAATGATGCCAATGCATTTTGAACCATATGAACCAATGGATCGAAATATGATTGAACCAATTGTACGATAGTCTGAAGCACTTGATTCATTGGATGTAGAGAAAAAGAACAAAGGGAACAAACAGAAGAAGCTGATGGTGGACTCCGTGAATATTCCAGCTAGGATCACCTAGAGCAAGGTATCTTGGATTGATTTACCATATGAAATTGGAAATTTTGGATTTACTTGTAATCAGCCACTTTTTTATTTTTCTAAGTGATTAAATTCAAAAAAATGGTTTTAGGGTTAGTTTAATTCAAAAAAGTCAAAACATAGTGCAACATTCGCATGGAGTCTTGTTATGTTACTTACAACCTAGAATGAATAATAAAGGAAAAGGAAATAAAGAGAAATGGACTTATCCCCTAAACCACTTCTTAAAACCTTCTTGGAATGAGCTACTAGCTATGAAGATGCATGGCTTTCTACTCAGTCAACCTCCAAAATAACCCATCCAAAACATACTTTGTAGAAATGAGGCCAAATTTGGAACACTTGTGTATCTTTGAGTTGCAAACAATATAATGTCGGCCAAGATGGATTATTTTGTTCAAATACCACATTTTCCATTTGTTATGCCAAAAGCTTGAATTTCCCTTGGTCATTTTTTATCTGAGTGCCGTTGTTTTCCTTAGCTCTACTTAGTTTTCCCCTCCGGCTAAAGTTTTCCTTAATTTTCCCCTCCATCTAAAGTTTTCCTCACTTTTCCCCTCCCGCTAAAGTTTTCCTCACTTTTCCCTTCTCTCATGTCTTAGTTTGGCTGCGCTCTGATTGGTCAAGATGTATGTCACATGGATCTTGGCCAACCATCGTTGGATACATCATGATCCAATGGGCTAGAGGTATCTCTCTTCTGATAGGCGCACCTAACCTTGTATGGCGAGGTGAGCCTGACAGGCTAGATGTCTCTCCATCCCTTTCCCTGTTGCATGTATACCAGCCGCATCAACTAGCGCTCAGTTTGGCTGCGCTCAGATTGGTCAAGATGTATGTCACACTGATCTTGTCAAACCACCGTTGGATGTATCATGATCTGATGGGCTGGAGATCTCTCTCTCCCATTGGGCTATGGAGAGGAGAGCCCGATGGGATGGATGTCTCTCCCTTCCTTTCCCTATCACATGTATACCAGCCGCATCTTCCTCCCCTCCTATTAACGTACAGCGGCGTGGTAGTCCAAACAGTGTGCGGAACATGGATCTAAGCATGGCAGTCTGAATGGCGTGCATCAGTGTGGACCTAAGTGTGGCGGTCGGAATGGCGTGCGGCGGCGCGGACCTAAGTGTGGGGGTGGAATGGCTTGTGGCGACGTGGATCTAAGCGTGGCGACTGGAATAGCGTGCGGCGGTGAGGATCTCATTATCTGAAATTTCTGTCTCTATCTGTCTCACTTCCGTTCACATCCTTAGATCCGTTGCTGATGAAAGACATCGGTGGAAGCCATCGTCTGCAACATAAGTGCAACGACGGTGGTGCCGATAGTGGTCATCAATGAAAGACAACGATGGAAGCCAACATCCGCAACATCAGTGCAACTGCGGTGGTGCTAACAGTGGTCATCAATGTGAAGAAGATTGAAGCCATCATCCGCTACATCACTGCGACAGCGCAAATCAAGCCCTCGTGAACCAAAGCTGTGGGAGTCAGGCCGTGACCACGGCTGGCACGTCGAGGTGCACTTCGACGGTGAAGGCCGGATGTACCTCGTGGCTAGATGGGAGCACTTTTCCCGTACTTCTTGGAGTACACATACGGCGGGAAGGGCGGCTAGCTCACCGTCCACTTAATATTGGGACAAATTTAAGCCTAATTTGAATCAAAATTTTGTGACTTAAAATATATGTATGATTTGAATAAATTTGATATGTATTTGAGCCGAGAGACCGGTGGATATGCTCGAAAGCTGATTCATAAGTAGTAGTACTTGCTTTGACAATCTCCGGTGGGCTTGTATAAATATGATCGAAATATGTATGATTTGAAACAAAATTGATATGTATTTGAGCTGCGACGACGGTGAATATGCTCTAAAGCTGATTCAAAAGTAGTACTCCCCTCGAACGAAATTAGTTGATTTAGATTTGTCTATGTTCGATTGTATCTTGACGAATTTGAGTCAACTAACTTGGATTGAAAATCTCAGCCACTAATTTGGAACGGGGAATGGATGTTGCCGCCAATACTCCAATTCTACATGGCAGCCACGATGGCAGCAACAGAACGGTCAAAACTGATAGGACCCCAACTTGAGCCTCTAAGCATTTGGCACACCAACTATGGGCGGCTAGATCCAATGGCAAGCAACTCGGGCCCCGCAATGCATTCTCTCGACAACTTTGGGACCGCTAGATCCAATGGCAAGAAACTTGGGCCCCGCAATGCATTCTCTCGACCACTTTGGGACCGCTAGATCCAATGGCAAGCAACTCGGTCCCCTCAATGCATTCTCTTGACAACTTTGGGACCGCAAAGTGACTAAATTAGCAGGAACTCACAACCATCCATTTAATAACAATTCTACTCTCTAAGTTAGCTATCTATTCCACTAATTGCACGTGCCACCCTTCACCACAACCGCATACTGTAACTGCTAGGACATAGATGACAACTACTAAAACTGCCCACATGAATCTACTATTCTCCTCCCCCTTCACTTGAAGTTCATGTTTTATATTTTCTACCACTTGATCAGATACGGCAAGATCAGCCTCAAGTGTCAACTTCTCTTTGCAAATAAGCTCTGAATTCTTCCTTGACAATACGCTTCAGCTCGAATATTAACAGGTTTTTACGGGCCAATTCATCACCTAACTTGGCAACCATCTCCTCCAAATCCATCCTCTGGCTAGACCACTGGGTTGATACATCTTGGTATGCAATGTACCATGGATCATCGGCATGCATATCACACTGTAACAATCCCAAAACAAACCCAATTGAAATCGGTCCGACATGCCATGGAAGCACTTCAAATTCAATGGTAGTACAAAGAGAAGGAGCTACATGCACTTCCGACGTGGTAGGAGAAGGAGAATGTGGCCACAACATTATCGATTCTCCACCCTCGCCGGTGTACCCGCTACAACCAGACATTGAGGACTAATTTGCACCTGCAATATCGAAATAATTACGGGAACTGAATCGATTAGGGTGGACGGAGTAGGAGCGAAGGTCTTACCAAGTGATCACTACAAGTGCATAGACCAATTGTAGCTAGTTTCAAAGGAAAGATATTGAACCCACAGAGATCTATTGGTAAATGTCATTATTCCCCTCATTACTATCTACCAAAGAATACTTATAAGCTGTCTTTGATCTCAAGTAAAGGGTGTTTGAATGGTTTATGGTTGTTTTTAGAAAAGTAATTAAAACAAGTAAATGTGAAACAAGTAACAAGTTTATGTGAAAGCGTGGTTGAACTCAATAGGGCTAAAATGTTCTCGGGGATGTAGGATACACCACTAGCATGGTATTACTGTTATGTGCAACGAAGATAACATACTTATTGTGTCATGATATGTGTGGAGAGAGCCCCATAATAAGATGTTCATGGCAAGGATCGTAGGAAGCCACTTTGTTGAGCCAAGTGTGAGGTCACCTCTAAATGACCACTGCAATTTCTAAGAGCAATCAACCATACAAACCACCGCAATTAAGGGTTTCCCCGTGGATATCATAATTAGCTTAGGGAGTACCTCTTTAATCCCCCTTTGACTATGTAGGTTACGAGCCAACGCCAATCTATCACGGGGCATTCCAGGTACGCTTCCAGGATACGTACAAAGGATCTATCCCCCCTTTAGTCCCGAAGGCAAATCATATGCGGTCGACTATGCATACCATCTAAAGAGAGAGATCAAATACAAATCATAATTATATCATAGACAAGCAAGTCATACAAACACAAGGATAGATCATCTTTATTACAAGTTCATAATGGTGCTAGGGTTTCTCCATCTCCCCAAGAACAAAGGAACTACTCACTCATGGAAGCAATCAACAACATCATCATAATCAAATGAATGGATTAAAGTACGAAGTTAGATCTAAACCACAATTGGATCTAGAATTACAAAGAGATCTAATAGATGAAATATGGGAGTAATTGTGGTAATGGAGATGCAACGGCTGATGATGAAGGGGATGATGCATTATCCTCCAATGATCTGTGAAGCAGCTGGGATTTTACCCTAGCCAAGTTCCTCCTTTAGATCCCTCTCGGATGTGGTGTTTCGTGGTTTCTGGTGGTTGTGAATGTCAGATCTCTCTCTCGTCTTCACCAGGGAGAAGTATTTGATGAGGCGGTCGCGATGGCGCCTGGTACGGGTGGATGGTACGGGCGGGATCTACCTATACCAGTGATCGTTATCGGTACTGATGTCTCCTCCTCGCTTGGTATTCTTCTAGGTGCGAAGGCAAATTCATAAAATGACTTTTATCACTTAGAAATATCATATAATTACACAATATGACAACTCTAATTGGTATGTTCATATATGACTCCATCATTTGGGATCCTGTTGAAACAAGAATAAAATAGTGTGTGTAGATGCGGTGAAATACAAAAATCCCTACTCTATTTATGCAAAAAAGGTAAATATGCTTCAATTTTGGACACATCAAATCTCCCAAGCTAGGATCTTGCTCGTCCTCCAGCCAGATGGTGGCTTATGGACAAGATCATCATGATCATGAGACACGGGTCGTTACAATAAATGAGGTAGGAATTGAAGCAGGAATACAACATCAGATATAGAGATACGTCGGGGGTATTACCATACCCTTACACATTACATAACTTAGAGGCTTCCAAACCTTTTTCAGTATCAATGAAATTATAAGAAGCTACTAGTGATTCAACATATCATATAATCACGGAGTTTAAAGATATAGAGCGCTAAGTTTAATAATGAAGATTCATGATCATTTTCTCCTTTTCTTCTCTTTTTTTTCTATGTTTGATTCTTTTGATAGCTGCTTTCTTCTTCTCTTTTGATACCTGTATGCCAATATTTTTTTACTTACTCCTTCTTCTCTTATTATTTTTAGCACAGCTATTTGATCATGCTCACTACTTCCATGGCTTTCAAAAACTCTTTATTATAATATGCTACCAGGTTTATTCTTCTCACAACTTAATCAATACTTTTGTTGGTGTGGAAGTCCCTAAAATTATGACAGATGTACAAGTATCATAACACTCAACCTAGTTCAATCATCTAATATAATAATCATGAATCAGACACAACTTCAACTATCATAAAGGCACATAATTCAACGGATATAATTCTTCTCTTGAACAAAGGGAACTCGAAGTTGATGCAACTAATGGAAATTCAGAAATTTAAACCTAACCATGCGTGCAGAAAAGTAAATATGCAAAAACTGTAAGATAGATTACAAGGTTCTAACAGATCCCCCAAGCTTGGAATCAAGCCGGGTGGATCAAATAATCTCTTGCGATTATTTGATACCGTGGCATGCTCATGGTGAAGATGTCTTGTTGGAGAGTGCCACTCGAAGCTTCTTGTTTGTCTTTTCCAGAGCAGATATGCGTTGAAGACACTTCTGTAGATCCGAACGCAAGAGGAACATCCCATCAACAACTTTACTCATCATGTCATTTAGTTCCTTCTTGCCTTCAATATCCAAAAGGCGCTTGCGCACGATCTCCCCGTGGACAAGCTCTTCTTTCTAGTAATTCTCTATCTTGTTAAGATGGTGTTCATTATCCGGGATGTGTGCACCAACTGGCACGTCTAGGAGGTTGAACCTCCAATTCTCTTGTGGATTCACACTCATGCGCGTGTTCATGATGATCTTATTTGTTGTTGACGTATGAGCCATGGTCTCCTGATAAGTTCCTACATTGGAGTGGTTAGACATCTTACGCTTTGGTGAAGAATAGTTACGGAGATGAGCTTGAGCGACTCCGTGCACCCCTTCCCATGAGGTTTCTTAGCTTCTTCCTCATCTTCAGGCTTCACCATCGCCAAGTAGTTCGGTTGCTTCCATCCCTCTTTGATTGCCCCATGAAGATCTGGAACTCCTCGTCTTCAGAATCATCATCAGAATCATAAGTGTACCGCTTATCCTTTGGGCTTAGGCCTTGAGCTTCATGATCATTAGCTTCAATGGAGGAGGTCTAGAAGCTATCCCACGAATGAGCCATGAGGTTTAGAGGCTTTCCTTTGCCTTGAATTGAGTAGCGCATCAAGTAGATTGGATCTGTTGATATAAGAGAGAGGTGGTTCTCTAAAGAGACTTATAAAGGGTTAGCGGCGAGGTAAAATTCATACTGGGGGGAAAAGGGTCGCCCAAGAAAAGAATCATAACAAATATGCAAATAAATAAGTGCAAAAGAAGGAAATTCGAGTCGTAACAACCAGTTGGTACGAGCACACGCCTGTATGGCGCGCCCGTACCGGGTCATTTCCAAAGACGACACGGATCGAAGTCGGTAATTAGTCAACCGACTAAGCAGTACGGGCGAGACCTGCCCGTATTGCCCGTCCGTACCAACTTCATGGCGGTTCAATTTCAGTTTTTTTATGAAATAGTGAATGAAAATCGAAAGGCGACACAAAATAGATAATGACCGGACATACGGGGGTTGCGCCCGTACGGTGCGATCGTACCGATTATGTGAAAACAAAACCGAGACACTGACAGTCTTAACGAATAGCGGTACGGGCGGATCCGGCCGTACGGCCTGCCCGTACCGTCTCATAAGACCTGCAAAGAACTCAGAAAAACCAATAGGAAATCAAATATGCAAAAAGAAATAGCAGAAAATCATCCAGAACAATGATATGTTTAGGATTTCATAAGCCATGATCATTTAGGGAATATGGTCTCATTTGAGTTTCTTTTTTCCTCTCTTTGAATAAAACAGGTCGTAGAAAATCACCAAAACCTTTGCAAGAAGATATAGATCAACTTACTTTTTGGTAGTGTGGTTCCCGCGGGTAGGTACACGGATGACACCTCCTTTGTATGAGCAACTTCTTGAGTGTCCATGAATGTTTCCTCCATCTCCTCCTTCCTTTGTAGGATCTGTAAATCAAAATGTTGCAAAAGTAGAGTCCAACGGATCATTCTTGGCTTAACATCTGTCCTTTCTAGGATTTCCTTTAAGCCAACTCAATCAATATGTACTCTAACGTTGGAGTCCATGATATAAGATCTAAATTTATCACAGGAGAAAACTACTGTGAAGAATTCTTTTTCTGCCATAGGATAATTTTTTATGCTCCGTTTAAGGTGCGACTAGCATGATGAATGATATTAAGGTCAACACCATCATACTGACAAATAAATTCTCCTACAGCTTCCTGACTAGCTTTTGTAAAATAGCTCAAAAGGTTTCTTCCAGTTAGGTGGTTTTATAATGGGAGCTTCAAGAAGGGCTTGTTTTAATATGTTGAAAGAAGTAAGACACTTTTCATCAAAATTAAAAAAACATCCTTTTGAAGAAGGTTAGTTAATGGTGTAGAAGTTTTCAAAAAATTCTTAACGGATTTTCCATAAAATCCTACATGACATAAGAAGCTTCTTATACCTTTTATATCTCGATGAGGGGGTAACGTTTCTATTGCTTCAATCTTTGCCTTACCGACTTCTATGCCCTTACCTAAGACTTTGTGACCGAGTACTATGCCTTCTTGAACCATAAAATGATATTTCTCCCAGTTCAAGACTAAGTTAGTGTCTTTACGTCCCTGCAAAACTTTATGAAGATTATGGAGACAATTAATAAAAGAAGTTCCATAAACAGAGAAATCGTCCATGAACACTTCCATAATACTTTCAACATAATTGGCAAAATAACAGTCATGCATCTTTGAAAGTGTAAGGAGCATTGCAAATACCAAAAGCCATATGACGATAAGCATAAAGGCCATATGGACAAATGAAAGTAGTTTTTAGTTGATCATCAGGGTGTACAACAATTTGGGGAAAAACGGAATAACCGTCTAAGTAGCAAAAAATGAGAATGCATAGCAAGCTTTTCTAAAGTTTGATCTATAAACGGTAAAGGTTAATGGTCTTTCCAGGTTTACTTATTTAGTTTCCTATAGTCAATGCACATCCTGTGTCCAACAACAGTCCTAGTAGGTACCATTTCATTATGTTCATTTTCTACAATCGTAAACCCATCTTTCTTTGGAACACAATGAATAGAACTTACCCATTCACTCTACTCCAGATGAACGATGATGCCTGCATCAAACAAACGTATTATTTCTTTTCTTACCTCCTCTTTCATGTGAGGTTTAAGACGTCGCTAAAAGTCCGCGACCGGCTGAGCTCCTTCTTCCATGAATATTCTATGGGTGGCTATCGAGGGACTAATCCCCTTCAAGTCACTCATCGAATACCCAAGAGCATTCCGATGCATGCAGAGAACCTTCATTAAATTTTCCTCCTCTTTCTCTGCGAGGTTAGCACTTTTAATAACAGGAAAATTATTTGTATCATCAAGGAACCTATATTTTAGTTCCTTTGGTAGTGTTTTAAGAATTGGAGGAGGAAGAGCCTCATCTCCTTTCCTTATGGGTTCTTCATATTCTTGATTGATCTCGATATCCACCTTAGGTGTGGAGTCGAGATAGTTATCTATTTTAGTTTTTTCTACGTCTTGAAGAATATTATTATTATTTACTAAAATTCTTGCTAGATCATAATCGGTAGTCTCGATGACTATTGAGGCTAAGTTTATGATATTACCTTCTTCCTCACATTCGTACTCTCCATCATCTAATTCTTCAATAGACGGTTTATGGTCAAATTTGGAGAAATGAAAATCCATTTTCTCTTCACCGAACTTGAGAGACATAGTTTGCTTCTTGCAGTCTATGTTTGCTCATGCGGTATTTAGAAAATTTCTTCCAAAAATGTGGGACAATAAACGTCAGTGGGCATATCAATAAGCACAAAATCAATAGGATATTTGTAAGGTCAAATACATAATGGTACGTTCCTAATTATTCCCATAGGGACTCTGAGAGTTTTATCTGCAAGCATTATAGTCATATCCGTGTCTTCCAATTCAGCTGGAGCTAATTCATTTTGAATTTTTAAATAAAAATTAGAAGGGATAACGTTAACAGCTGTACCAATATCACAAAGGCCATAATAGGAAGTTCCTCCAAAAGTGCATGGGAGGATAGGCTTACCCACTTCTTTAGCTTTTACCTTTCCTTCAACAAATTTTGAAGCTTCGGTATCTAGCGCAATCACGTTGCAATGTACAAACATGGTTAAAATATCTTCCTTTATTGATGCCTCTGCCTCTTGTACATGCTCTTCCTCAGTTTTCCTTATTTGTGTTTCTTCTTCTAGCTCCTTGAGAAATATTCTTCCTCTTTGCGTTGATCCTCTAGTTGCTGATCCATCATATGTTTTCTCGCCGTCCTTGGAAAAGGAAAGGGTTCAACATATGGGGGTGCCTCTCTTAATGGCTCGACAGGGGCCATGATTACTGGATCTTCTTCTACAACTGGCTCGGGTGGCATAGTATAACGAAGCCAGTCTTTCTTTGGAGCTTCAATATGTTCTGTAAAAGACTGAAGGATTTGCAAGATAATATCATCATCAAGCTGCAGTTCATTAGCAGTTTCTTTTACCTTACCGGAGTCTTTATAAGAATTGAGACAATCATATTCAATTTCTATACCTCCTTTGCCTCCTAAATCAAATCCCCATGTTTCTCTATTACGACAAATTCATTCTAAAAGTTCCCAAGCTTTAATTATAGTTAACTCCATGAAAGAACCTCCTGAATTCCTGTCAAGCTCATGTTTAATTTCTTGATTAAGTCATCCATAGAATATATGCAAAACGTACCATTCAGGTAAATCATGATGGGGACATTTATGAAGTAGAGACTTGCACCTTTTGTAGGCTCTTACCAATTCTTCACCTGGGCGGTTCTTGAAGTTTGTAATTGCCCTCCTTACTTCAACAGTTTTTACCATGGGAAAGAATCGAGACACAAACTATCCTTTAAGTTTTTCCTAGGTATCAATTTTCTCTGTAGGGCAAATTCTATACCAAGCCAAAGCAGTGTTGGTTAGAGATTGGCTAAAAAGTTTAAGTTTCAAGTCATCATCAAAATATCCTCTCAATTTAAGAGTACAACATAGCTCGGTAAAATGCATTAAATGATTGTAAGGATCCTCATCGGGATCATCTCCTGCAAAATTTTTCTCTTTAAAAATAACGATAAAACGAGGGTTGACCTCGTATTCTGGTTTGCTCCCACTCGAGAATTCTTTAACTAGTCCTCTATTGAACTTCCCGAGGTATTTAGTAGCATCGAGCTGACTAATCAGTCCGAGTTCTGTCATGGTGCTTAGCTAAAACTAATAAACAACTTTAGTAAAACAATGAGTAAAATAAGTAACTAAGAACAAAGACCAAAAGCGCTTAGCTCCCCGACAACGGCGCCAGAAAATAGCTTGATGACTGCAAGTGCACAGACCAATTGTAGCTAGTTTAGAAGTAAAGATATCGAATCCATAGAGAGCTATTGGTAAAGGTCTTTATGCCCCTCGTTACTATCTACCAAAGAATACTTATAAGATGTCTTTGATCTCAAGTAAAGGGTGTTTGAATGGTTTATGGTTGTTTTTAGAAAAGTAATTAAAACAAGTAAATGTGAAACAAGTAACAAGTTTATGTGAAAGCGGGGTTGAACTTAATAGGGCTAAAACATTCTCGGGGATGTAGGATACACCACTAGCATAGTATTATTGTTATGTGCAATGAAGATAACATACTTCTTGTGTCATGATATGTGTGGAGAGAGCCCCATAATAAGATGTTCAAGGCAAGGATCGTAGGAAGCCACTTTGTTGAGCCAAGTGTGAGGTCACCTCTAAATAACCACTTCGATGTCTGAGAGAAATCACCCATACAAACCACCGCACTTAAGGGTTTTCCCATGGATATCGTAATTAGATTAGGGAGTACCTCTTTAATGCCCCTTTGACCGTGTAGGTTACGAGCCGGCGCCAATGTATCACGGGGCATTCCGGGTACGCTTCCAAGATATGTCCAAAGGATCTCTCCCTCCCTTTAGTCCCGACGGAAAATGATATGCGGCCGACTATGCATACCATATAAAGAGAGAGAGATCAAACATAAATCATAATTATATCATAGACAAGTAAGTCATATGGACACAAGAATAGATCATCTTTCTTACAAGTGCATAATGATCCTAGGGTTTCTCCATCTCCCCAAGAGCAAAATAACTACTCACTCATGGAAGCAATCAACAACATCATCATAATCAAATGAATGGATTAAAGTACGAAGGTAGATCTAATGAAAACCACAATTGAATCTAGAATTACAAAGATATATAATAGATGAAAGATGGGAGTAATGGTGGTAATGGAGATGAAGTGGTTGATGATGACAGGAATAATGCGTTGTCCTCCAATGATTCGTGAAGCAACCGAGATTTTACCCCAACCAAGTTCCTCCTTCAGATCCCTCTCAGATGTGGTGTTTCGTGGTTTCTAGTGGTTGTGAATGTCTGATCTCTCTCGTCTTTGCCAGGAACAAGTATTTGACGAGGCGGTCGCGATGGTGCCTGGTATGGGTGGATGGTATGGGCGGGCTCCGCCTGTACCAATGGTCGTTATCGATACTGATGCCTCCTCCTCGCTTGGTATTCTTCCAGGTGCGAAGTCAAATTCATAAAATGACTTTTATCACTTAGAAATATCATATAATTACACAATATGTCATCTCTAGTTGATATGTTCATATATGACTCCATGATTAGGGATCTTGTTGAAACAAGAACAAAATAGTACGCGTAGACGCGGTGAAATACAAAAATCCCTACTCTATTTATGCAAAAACAAAAGGTAATATGCTTAAATTTTGGACGCATCACCAAGCACTACTAGCAATTGCTACGACTGTTCGTCGAGCTATGGCGGTAGAACCAAATCCCGGTCATCATGGGCGGTGAACCTGCCTGCGGTCGGTACTACCTCAACGTACAATGCATGTGGATGAAATAGGTGTTAGAGCCGTGGTTGAGGTGTAGCGTGGCAGTCCGTCCGATACCGCTGTAGGACGGATCCAGCGACGCGTTAACACGTCGACGATGGTTGCTCTGTCCGCCGGTGGTATAGGAGCTGCTAGGGACTTGGGGCTGGGACCGGATGAGAGAGAGAGAGAGAGCCGACGTGTCATACACGACCCCACTTGTCAATATTGGGGGGAGTAGCTGCTCCTGGATTTTTGCATATATGCCAATTTTGCATATCTGCCAAACTTTTTCTTTGAAATTTGCATATCTGCCACATGACCACCACATGTAAATGACACACAAAATGGAAAATATGAAAGTTGCAAAGTAAAACATGGAAAATATGCAAATCCCCCCTCTAGCCCCACATGACGGCCCCACCGGTCATTGGCTATGATGGCCCCATAGAATGGCCCCACATGGCGCCTCCATCGTTCATTGGCTTTGATGGCCCCATAGAATGGCCCCATTTGCCATTAGCTGGACCGGCCACACAATCAGGAAAAATGGGGCCCACAAGTCAGTGAGAGATGGATGGCTGGTCTGCTGTATATCCTGGCCCCACCCGTCAACATGTAACGGTTCAGGCAACGTAACGTACCGCTCAACGCACGACCCACCCTAATGCGGTCCCACTAGTCAATATGTAACGGTCAAGCCTTTGACCTGACGGCATCCCCCCGTCCAGCCTGTGAGGGTTTTAGAATAGAGGGAGGGGAAAAGTGAGGAACGGGTGGGAAAAACTGAGTACAACTAACGAACTAGGGGCACGGAAATAGAAATCCAAATATAAAAATGGTACTACCTCGGTGGGGGAATTTGCCACAAAATGTTTGAAACAGAGGGGCACGAAATGCTTCAGGGTCAGTGGGTTATTTTGTCGCTCAATTACGATTTTGAATTTGGCAGCCGGCCAAGTTTTATTACTAGAAAAAAGGTTGTTTTGACCGTATGCCATCTAGTCAGGAATTTATGGCGAGAGTCACATCAACTGATGCCTCTGATTCAAACAGGGTAGGCGGTAGGTTTTGGCGGTCGACTATGATTTTGAATTTGGAGATTGCCCAAAGAATAATTAAAAAAAATAGGTTGTTCTCACTCTATTTCAGGTATCCAAGTCGGGAAGAGTGATTATCTACCACGCGTAGGAAAATGCAGATCTCCTATACAAGAATGTTTGTTTAACATAACAACAAACAAATGTTTAAAGTAGCTCCGATTCAAGAATGTAGTTCCGTTTATGACGGCGCATGTGAAAATGGTGTGCAACTAAGGTCTACTAATTATTTAGGTATCGGCACAGACTCTTCTACAGGAAGCACTACCTAAATTGTAGTACTAATTCAGATCAAATAAAAAGCCTTCTGCAAAACAAATACTATTACATACTATCAAAACACAAATACCAGCTACGAGTATATGTAGATCACATAAAACAAGGTTTCATCACTCATACACTACTATATAGAGAACACCATTTCATCATATAAAACAATGTTTCATCAAACATGCATAGGCCCCCAAAATGAACAGACATCTCTAACATTCCAGCCCCATCCTCTATGACTGCAGCACAAACAAAGGTGTTGCCATAGTTCCATCAGCTACCAAAACAAACAAACATCATACTACAGCTCCAAATAACACAACCTGGGCCAACACATGCTTGCCCCAACAAGCCTTTCTTATCCATTCGAGTGCCATTTTCATCTCCTTGATGTTGCAGCCTGAATCAGCTAGGTTGCTGATAGGATTTCCTTTTTGTTTCTTTGATTTAGCACTCTGAATCGCGTCGGTTGCTGAAGGAAATGAACAAAATGATCAGAAAAATCATAGGTGTACAAAAATGCAAGGGTTGCACATGAATGATTACACTAACCATGTGTCATTAAGTAGGGATGTAAAGAACACCAACATTTACAAGATCTAAACTTCTCAAACTTCATGCTGCCGAGATCTAATTCGAATACTCCCTCCTTCACCCATATAAACACCATTTCTCCGTCCTCAAATGCGTAGAGTAAGCTTACTTCATCTTTCCCACCATATTCCCTTGATTTCTCAAGGCTAAGAAGAGTATCCAACTCAAGCTTCCCATTTTCCTATTGATGATCTTGCACTAGACCACGTGTTTAGAGTGAAGTCTATTATAACTACAACGGCAACATCTCCATTACAAATCCTTAGAGATGAAAAAATTGCGTATGGAAATATCATGTGTCTCATGTGGGCACTCAATATAACACAGTTTTGTTGTCATATTGTCGAAGGAAATTATATATCTAGACTTCATTGTTGGCCGGTACAAAATGTCCCCTATGAGAGTTGACGGCATCTGATCAATCTTAGCCAGCATCTTAGCAGGTTCAATCCAGTCCTCCTATTTTCCTAACTATGATGAGTACCTATGGACCAGTGCTTGGTTACCATTGGTTACTATCCAAACAACCCAGAAATTGCTGCAATAGTGTGAAGACAATTGCCCTTGGTTTCTTGAAAAGAGAATTGTGTCGCTATCATACTCACGTCTCCGCCAAATTGGTAGTTTTGGTATCACAGTTTCACTTCCAATGATTGGATCCTAGGCCATTATCATGTTAGACCCTTGCGGATAATGGAGTCACACCCTATCAACTACATATGGTTTGTAGGCTTTATGTACTTCCACTAGATTGTTCAGCTTCTAAAAGATTGATTGGTCAAGATTATGATCTATTAAGAATCCAGCGTCCTTGGAGCTGTTGGTGAAAAATCCAAGTAACAACATTCCTCTGTTGTGTGACAGGGTTAGCTTTTTGAAATCGCTGCTTTCCATGAAGTCCATCCAACGTTTTTGGGCAACTGATGCCCTTAGTACGCAGGATGGGCGTGGAGGAAGCCTGACAAGAATCTGACCACATAGATCGCCTGGCAAGTCGGTGACTATAGCATATGTTCTTCCACTGAAGCTGGTAGGATGATGCAAATAGCATAAGTGCATCATCATAATTAAAAATGCAAAATGGACAACCCTGAAAAGAATTAAGTAAACACCACAATGCATCATATAATTTCCTAAAGTGCACGCATCCAAAAAACTACTTAAAAAGCAGAGTGTGTCAACAAAATACCTAAACATCACAAGGAATAAACTAGATTAGTATGAAAGCACCGCACAATTGTAACATCCCAAAACTTCAATCCAAGCTTATCAAGATCAAATCAATCAAATTTGGGGTTAACAAAAACTTTTTCAAAGTTAAAATGAAAGCATTCATATATGTGTGCATTTAAAATAGGAGTTATTTTGAATTGCCATGGTTGTGTTATCCAATGCTTGTAAAATGTTTCTTAGGTGATTTAAACATCATCTACATCATTCCCAAGCTTTTCCTAAAGAAAATCAAATGAAAAAGAATTAAAAAGGAGGAATGGTCATGTTGGCAAATTTAACTCTCATGCATACTTTGGCTAGTCCTAGTACTCAAAACTTAACAGAAACAATTCTTGATCTTTGTACCCCTTGCTATTACACATAATGAGGTACCAAGGCCCACCTTTTGATCTGCTAAAAACATTCTGTTAACTATTTTAAATGACAGTTTAAAATTGAATCTAATGCATATGCATAGATCACCCCTATTTTAAAACCCACCTTTTTGAGCTCCACTTTCAAAACCCTTGCAACCAGAGACTACCTATCACTAGTGGAGATCACTCAAAAAATTTGAAACCAAAATTCAAAACTTTCTTTCATGCGGCCATTTAATCAAACACTTGGCATGCATAATCTCTCCTCTAATCCTAGCTCACTGTTTACTACAGGGTTTTGCCCCCAATTGATCCCCATTTAATCCCCTTGTCCCCTCTTGATCTAACCAGAGCCTAATAAGCATCTCCCCTACCCCCTAGCTGCACTGCCATGCCATGCCGAGCACCACCTCATCGATCGACAGTGCACTCGCAGCAGCAGCCCTCTCCAGCCTCTCTCCTCATGTCTAGCAACTTGCTTGTGGTCCACCTCCACCGCCCACCCAGCCCTAGGACAGAGACAGAGGGCAGAGCGGCTAGGAACTGCCGCGCCCGGAGCTGGTCGAGCATGCCGACGCCGCCCCCAGAGCACGCCCTGTCCCCGCTCGCACAGACCGCCCCTTGGCACCAGCCCGCGCCCACCGCTCCGTCTCGACCTGGAGAACACCCCAGACATCCCCGTTCGCCGCCCCAAGCCTCACAGCCACCGCTCGCCGTGGACACCGCCGCCTCTGCCGCGAAGAGCGCCACCTCGCCCCGACCCCGTGCCACCGCCCCTACAGCCGCATTTAAGTTCTAGAGCACCGCTAGGGAACCGCCCATCGATCGCCACCCCTAGCCATGCCTCTACCTCGCCGTAGCCATGTCGCCACCGTCGACCGCCCATCCCGCTCGGTCTCACCGTCGGGCCTATGAAAGGAGCCCTCCCTAGCCTCTCCACTCCACACCATTCCACTCCCCTCACCTCCCAGAACCTTCCCCACCTCTAGCCGGAGCAAGGCGAGCTCTGCCTCGCCAGAATTGGAGCCGGAGCAGCCGCGGCAGGAGGAGAAGGGCGCCGTTGATTGCGACCACCCCAAGCTCCGCCGCGACCACGCCTCCCCTCGCCGTCGTCTTCCACGTCGTTTGCCCGCCTCGCCGACCCCGCTGGAGCCCTGGTACGCCCCCAGTAGACCCCTACCGAGCCTCTAGGGTTCGAGCTCGCCGGCGACCTATTCGTCGTCGACGACGACCCTCAGCCGTAGATCTAGCTTCTAATCCTACGGCCCACAGCGCGCGTACCGTTTCGCGTGTTAAGTGCCGCTGACAAGTGGGACCCCCTGTCAGCTGAGCCCCACGCCGCGGAGCGCCACTGGGCCGGCCCATTCCTTTTCCCGCGCTAGCCCACACATTCAAATCGGGATTTTTCTTTTTAGTTGAATCTAGTTTCTGTCCTGCTTTTCAAAATTTAATTCTGTGAGTTTGACAAATCCAAATTGCATGAAACTATTTTTGCCTGAAAGGTATGGACGTAATCTATCCTAGCCCGTTGGATTTAATTCAATTAGAGTTATAGATCTCTCCTAATAAAAATAAGAAGACAGAAGAATTTGCAACTTGCAACATTTTTATAAAATCAAAAAAGTTAGCTTTTGAGTTGATTCCAACTCTCAAAAATCACATTTCACCATATCTATCCAAATATGTAATAATATTAAGGTTTACATGCAGTGACTATGGACTAGTAACAAAACAATGCTATATAGGCATTTCTAGTCACTTTAAATCATTTACTAATGAACTTGAACCAAAGTAATGTTGATCCAACCTTTAAATTTCATTCCCAGATGTTAGAATATGTGGTGAGGACAGGTGTCCACATGATCCCATATTTTGGTGGTGAATATTAAATATTAGTTAATTTTTCAATGAGTAGAAATTACTTTTCTAAAATAAAAAGGATGAAACTATTGAATTAAACTTGTGATGGTTGTGATGATAATAGATCATCAAAGGTGTGTTTTAGAATGCCACTTAGCCTAGTTAAGTATTGTTTGGTGATTGTGCACTCCCTATGTATTTATAGACGATAGTATCGACCAAGCTCTCGAGGAGGAGGAGTTCTACCAAGAAGAAGAAGAAAACTTCAACCACTGCACCAACCAAGGCAAGCTACTATTAGCAAGCTAGCACTATCTCAGTGCAAGCCACCTTTAACAATGCAAGCTAGCACTTGCAAGTTTAGTGTTTAACAAGCTAGGATCAAACTAGATGGTTTAGCAAAGATGCCCTAAGTATGCCTTGATCACACCCCTTTGACTATTGGTACTCCAAGTCTTAGTTACAAGTTTTACCCTCTTAGTTTATACAAAGTCCTTTACTTGTTTTGAAGGTAGCATAAAAAGTATAAAACTTGACTTATTTAGAAACATTTAGATGTCATTCCATGGCATGAGATTGAACCCACCTTTACCACCTTAGTGAACACTCTTAACTTAGTAGTTTAGAGTAGATCCAAAAACTTGAGTCACTTTAGATGGGAATACTTGGTGAAAATGAATTATGAAAACCTTAGAATGATGAGTCATTCTATTGAGATGTTTTGACATGTGTTGAGAAACACAAATGGGTGATGATGATGAAAATGTTGAGGCATGAGCCTTAACCCTTTATAAAATTGATGGTTGGATTCGGATGCGATACCATTCCAAATTTACCGTACAACCACATTACCTGAATTGGGTAAGGCTTAGCTGGAAATTTATATGCATTAGTATTAGTTCCCTCACGGGAGAGGTTTGAGCTGAGGCTACCTCTCAATGTTGTCCACCTATGCAGTGCCCAAGATGACTGATGGTCATGGTTGGGAGGCCATGCTCATAGGAGAGGTGCTTATACTAGGGTGTGTAAAGGGAAGGTTATGTTTGATTATCTGCATACTAAGTATGATGATTCAGGGTTATCCCTGACATATGTATCGAATCTTGTGGTGAAAGTGTACCACCTCTGCAGAGTGTCAAACTATTCGAATAGCCACGTGCGCGGTTATGGACAGTTGGAAGGGCCATACTGTTTCGTTGTCAGATGTTTTTCTAAATACTTTGGAAAGAATGATGAATCTTGATTTGACCACAACAGGGTTGTGTTTATGACAATAGTTTCCCCAACTTAAGTGATTCTAGAGTTTTATCTTATCTTTCTTTGCTTCTGAACTCGGCTTAGGTTTCAAACTTAACTTTATAGTTAAGCATAGAGTTAGCACTTTAACTTAGAATTATAATACTTGTTAGTGGTAGTTTGCGAGTACTTAAAGAGTACTCATGGCTTTTGTCCCTGGCTATTATCATGGCCAGACTATGAAGGAGACTATCAAGATGATGGCCAACAGGACGGCTATGATAACTAGGACCATCTGCCTTCGTCAGCATTGCCTGTGCCCCTGAAGATGGACCCCATCGCTACACTCATCTTTTATTTCCGCTGATTGTTGTATTAAGACTGGATCATGAGATCCTTATTTGTGTAAAACCTTATGTATGGTTTGTAATGGATGATGTACTGTGATATCCAATCCGTTATGTCTCGCAAAAATGGTAATCCTGGGATTGCGAGGTATGGCATAACGTGCATCTGGGATTAAAATCTAGGTGTTGACAACAATGCTTCACCATGTCGGAACTGGGCAATAGGAATGAAGAACATTTTTTAGAGGTCACCAGGGAGGACAGAAAGGGCTCCACCTGAATTTTCTCGTTTTATCATAAATAAGGGGAGAAAAAACGGACACAACTTCAGTGACTTGGTGAACCCAAGTCTCACGGTGACTTGCCCCAAGATCCACCTTCCATCTTAGATCCAACGTATGATAGTAGCTCAGATTTTGAACTACAAAGTTAAACTATTCGAAATAGGTGCCTAGGTTTGAATCTTGTGAAAGTTTCATTCCATTCGGATCACTAGTTTGTGATTAAATAGGTTTTTATGTTCTCAGTACTAGTAGTTTAAACTAATATCCACTCCGTCCAGAAAAAACCCCGGAGTGGAATACAATAAAGAGGGAGGGAGTCAAGAAGACAACATCCAACCACGAGCTGATGAATTACGAGCCACAACCATTGGTGCTGAAGACGCACGACCATGAGCTGACGCATTTCTAGCATCCCACGCAGCCGTTGCTTTCGCAGCGGCAGCCAACATAGCTGAATTTGTTCCAGCAGCAACCAACGAGGTTTTTGACTGCGCCTCCACCGCTTTCCAAGCATCACTCAACACTGCCCAAGACTCCAATGCAGTAAAAGCATCGGCCTCCACATCCGCTTCACATGTATCCGCTGGTGCTGCTTCAGCATCCACCTCTAATTTACAAGCATCCGCCGATGCAACAAAAGTTTCTGCCGACGCTGATTCCATTTCCTCAAAATGCCACCAGCTTATTTACTTTGCAATGCCCAAAATAATGTATTCTATCCATGAGAAAGCCCGTAATCATTGGAGGTTGGGGATGTATGTACCAGTGAACGGCGGTGCGGTGGTGTTCAATGGTGGAGCGACGGGGACAGTCCGGTCGAGGGAGGGCGGCCAGGCGTAAAATATGACGATGCGGTCGAGGGACACACGACTAAGCTCCCCAAAACTAACCTTCACACCATTATATAATTTTGCGAACCCCACTTTTTTTAGGGGAAAACCCCACTGTATTAATAGTAGCAACCACACGACTAAGGATCCCGCCTTGCGTTGCTTAGTTTCCCGCCTATAGACATCAAGTTTGTGCACTTATCCGTGTGATACATTGAATTGCTTGGTATAAAATATTCCAGGTGGTAGAAGCCTACCCGTTCTATGACCTCAAGATCTAGAGTTCAAACATCGACCTAAAATTCCATAATCTATAACTACAAGTTTTGGTTTACTACTAGATACATGCTTACAAATCACTCGGAACTGGCATTAACATCATCATTAATAGATCTCATAAGGAAAAAAATTAAAAGATGAAAAAACCACCGCAATTTTGAATAAGATGACTATTGTTGCCAAATATTGTCACATAAAGCCGGGTCCAATATATGTCATAATAGTACATTAAGTATATACATTCGTGGACACCACACACTAGTAGAGATAAAACAGTTTTAGTACCTAACTTAACAAATAGTCATGCTCACAAGAGACCCCAAACCCTTCCAAAATGAAAGTAGAGTGGTCAATATGGTTTACAGATATCCTCATCTTTTGCAGGATCAGGACTGTATGGGCGTGGAGAATCTCAAATTTCGGTTAGGGTCTCATCTGCTTCTAGAGACAAATTGAAATTATTGCTAGCTCACATTCCCACCTATTCCAAGATCT
The DNA here is from genome assembly GCA_910589775.1 of Avena eriantha. Lineage (NCBI taxonomy): Eukaryota > Viridiplantae > Streptophyta > Magnoliopsida > Poales > Poaceae > Avena > Avena eriantha. The sequence goes on from OU342742.1 coordinate 218,029,357, forward strand.
GGTCGTACGCCTGGATAATCAGCTCGTTGCCATCCACATCAGGCGACTCGGGAATTAAGTTGTCAGCCACGAACTTTTGAAAATCAACAACAACATGATGAGCAACAAAAATTGATGTATTCCATTCTATAGTCAAATCAGCTATCTGCTTAGTGGATGTGGCCACTTCTTCTTTCAGGCACCTAATTTGTTTGTCCTAGTGTTTCTCTTTCTCTTGAAGGTACGAAATCATGTGTCTATGATCTTTGTATTTCTCTCGGAGACGGGAAATTGTCAAATCCTTGTAGTGACCAGCACCATTACACCATAAGCGATATGAATAAGGTGGAAACTGCAGAAAACAAATCCAAAATTAAACCAAATTCTCGTTTCAAAAAATTAAACCAAATTCTTGTTTTAAAAAAAATCCAAATTTAGCTGCACACATCGTGCAAGCTCCATAGTGGTACCGCAAATGGCAAAGAACCATAGAGGCATATTTCCCAAACATGGGAAATAGAACCGACATGAAAAGGGTTGTACTTCAGGGTTTTTCTTTCTTGGCTGGCACATGAGCAGTACTGACCTTAGTAAGTGGAAAGAGATCAGAATGACTTCGATTGTGCAAATCATGATGCAACAAAAATGAACAATATATTTTAGGGGACATTTTAAGTAATAAAGCGCCCTTTATCAAAAAATGTTTTCGGGGACAAAGCATAGGTTACTGAAATTCTAGCAAAACAACTGGATACATAAAAACACTTGTCACTCGATAATGCCTCCTCCACGGGAAAAAAGGTAGGACATGCGCATGATGCTAAATGAAATGCAGCAAAACCAGTAAATTTTAGGAAAGAACAAATCAACTTCGCAATACAAAGAAGGATATGTGCATTAATCTGATGCTGAGGATTGGGCGTGTTCCCCTTTACTAAAAAATATAATTTAAAAAACTCAGCAATGCAGGACACCAGCAAACAACAATCTGTTTATGAATGATATGCAGCAAATTACCTTTGCATTGTTCAACAGAGGACCGTTCTGTGAAATAAAGCTAGGGGCCAAGCTTCCCATCCTCATAAGACTCTTCTTGGCAGCATATACTTCCCTATTTTCAGTGGACCTTATAACTAATTCCATGGCTACATCCATGGTAATCCCAGCTTCCTAATGTGGCATATAGATCTACTATTTCAAATAGCAATCACCTAAACAACTATCTATTGAGGATATACTTTCCGGGTATCCTCACTGTGCCTCACTGACCAGGGTGACCCACTTTGGGTTAGAGCTTTACTTCACGGGTGGCCCAGTCAGGGAGAAGAGACGAAGTCCAGTCCGGCTACGGGAAGGCCCAGAAGACTTACCGACATTTTCCTGTTATGTTACTTGTAATTCAAGATGTACTCAACCGACTCTTAGTCGTAGCCGGATAGGTCTCTCCTGTAAACCCTAGGCCGCATATCTATATAAGCTGTCCTAGGGTAAGCCTTTAGGGCAATACCCAACCTCTTACAATAGTCTACAATCTCAAACTTGCACATGCGAAACCCTTGTAACCCATATTCTGGCTCTACCGTATTACTGGATTGCTAGCAGGAGTAGGATCCGTCCAAAGCCGGTGGATTCAAACCTGGGTAAACTTGTGTGCTCACCATCCCGGAATACCGTACGTCTCACACCCCTCTCTTCCACACGCCTCGAGGACCCCCTCATGGCGTACTTGTCATCAATCCGATGACAGTTGGCGCCCACCATGGGGCAAGTGAGCTTCGGATCTACGTTCCGAGCGGAATCTACAAGAATCAGAATTGGCGAGACCATTGCCGTCGGTCGTGTCCTCTACGCCAGCGACGTCCCTCTCATCGTTCTCGACGAGACCTGGATTCCGGCTAGGGAGGCCATGACTGCCTACACATGGATCTTTTGGCGAGATCGATGTATACATCGGTTTTGCTGAACCTGCCCCACCCACCCTAGCGGTGATGATAGAGGCTGAAGAAATCTCTAGGTCCACTTTGTCCGCGAAGGCGGCAGAGTTCCGGATCTCAGAAAACCCTAATCCCACCAAGCCCGCACCCATTGCGGAGATAGTGGAGAAAGCTAAACCTAAAGCAGATCTTGCGGTTCAAGTTGAATCTGGAGTGGATCTCCCTAGTGAAGCCGAATCCTAGATCGATCTACCCGCTGAGGTCGAAATCCAGGAGGGGCAAGACAACAACCTTGGTTCCGGCTCTACTAATGCTGGAACAGACCAACCTTTCCTAAGGCACACGTTGAGGCACATGATACGGCAAGAAGCAAACGTGGATGAAGTTTTTGAGACCATCAGGATTTTCGAGGAAGCCCACGAGGAGATCCACAACTACCTTAGGACTCACGCGTCGCACTTTGTCGGATATATTGGATCTGGATCCGGCTCTGCTGATGCTTGAGACAACAAGGACTCGGTGTTAGAGGCGATCGGAACAAACACCGACTTACCGGCATCGTTGGATGACTCAATGACGTCGGCGGATTTCTGAAAGTTCTCCACAGAATAGGAAGAGGAGTTCAATTCCAAAGCTACAGAAGAAGGAGAAGCCATGGATGAAGGATCCGGAGAAAACTCTCCCAAAGCAGAGGATGACATGGATCTCAGAAACAATCCCGACGTCTAGATGTCCAAAAGTACCGATCAGAGCTTGACTCCGAGAAACAAACCCAAAGCCATCTTTGCTACCGGCGCTGCCAAGAAGGCAAAGAAGAAGAACAAGACCCTAGAAAAAGAACTGCCAAAAGAGGAAGTGATTGCCGAGGAATATGAGGAAGACTTAGATGGAGCACCTATCCCAGAAGATCCCAAAGAAGCTTCGGTGGATGGACACGTGGTCACTGCAGGTGCCCGTAAACTCATCGATGCTACGTTAACTACGCATATCCCTACAACTGCAGAACTTACTGCTGAAGAGCTGGAGGAAAGGGCTCAGACCATAGAAGCACGTCGCCAAGTACTCCTGGATGAAGCCAACAACATCGAGCAAGAGAAGAAGCGCATATCTACTGCGGAGAAGTATATCTCTCCGCAACATCACAAGACCCGGAAACGGCTTACGCGTGACAGGAAAGGAGATCTAGTGTACCCAACACCAGTACAAAACACTGCCGCAGCTCGAGACATCCTGACAAATAATCCAGGCCTAGAACAAGTCCGGTTGGGCATAAAGCTACTCACCAAGGGTCTGGAGCAGCAGAAGGTCGCGAAGTCCGGGAGCGGAAAGTTGGTCTCTCAATCTGACCAATGTCACATAGACCCGGCCTGGAATGACGTAAGACCCCAACGGGTTCTGGAACAACATCACCATTCCGACTGTCGGGAAGATAACTACTCAAGAACCGGATCTTCAGGGCAGCACCACAGAACCGCACGTGACTGGCGCAACATTGCTCCAGCTGCGAAGCAAGAAGCAATTGTTGCACTATATCCGAGAAATCCTCCTAGGCGAGAGTCGAACGATCGCAGGGAAGAAGACAAAGAGAAACATCGGGAGGAGCACCGTAAAAGAATGCGACCTCCTAGACACACAAGCCGTTAGGCTGAACCCCATCACGGTGGGAGTGACGGACAAAGGAACGGTGGACACCATGTCGAGTCAAGCCGATAGGGGGCTCGTCACAATGAAGACCCTCCCTAGAACTAGAATAATGATGCTCCAGATGGAGGCCGACGATCAGCTAGAAACAATCCACCTGCTCCACCCTCTCCACCAAGCAGCCATCACAACGGCTCTCAAGAAGGGCGTCGTGGAGAGGAGGTGGTGGCAGACGCCAAAGTCCGGCTCTAAGGCACTGCAGCTATAGCGAACAACCAAGATAGCGTTCTCTCTCAACAAATGATGCGAGATACCAGATTGACTCCAACATAGAGGCGCGACGCTATGAAAATGATGATATATACGTGGGTCCAAAATGCTTCGGACCATGAATCCGACAAACACACTTCCCCAAAGGATTTGCTATCTCAAGACACATTCAAGCTTGCTGCATCGCCAAAGGCCAAATACTTGGCTCCAAGAGTTTTCCAGGCTTGCTGCATCGCCAAAGGAGAAAACAACTTGGTCGCAACCTGATATATCCCACTTCTGTTGCGGAAGACGGCACGATCATGGCTCAATGAACTTCCGGAGAACACCATCCACAACTGGTATGACATGCAAAGCGTGTTCTTTCAAAATTTCGAAGGCACATATCAGAGGCCCTGTACAGTAGGAGACCTACATCGTTGCACTCGGAAAGCCAGAGAAACTTGACGAGATTACCTCGGACGATGGATCGACACCAAGAACTCCTGTGAAGGAGTAAATGACCAAATTGCGATTGAAGCTTTCATTGCAGGACTCCCAATTGGTTTACTACGTCACCGCTTAAAGTGTGATAAGGTCACTGATTTGGGAGAGATGATAGAAATAGCGAGCAAGTATGCAGATGCTGGCAACGACGCAGAGGGATTACTGAACGCCCTAGCTGTGCCACAGTCGGCAAAGCAACCAAAGCAACAAGCTCAGAAGCGCAAGAACACCTCGGAAGAAAAGCCCAACGCAGAAATGGCAGTGGTCACTGGTCACTGCTACTTTTGGGTCTGGAGGACGAGGAGGGCACGGTGGTGGCCACGGACGTGGTCGTGGGACATCAAGAGTCCAGGGTAGAGGAGACCAGCAACCTAGAAAAACCTACTCTTGGGCCGATATTGCCAATAACCCATGTGTGCTTCACTTAGATGCCAGTGGGGGCTCGTCTCACACAAATCCCGAGTGTCGTTTTAATGATGACATCAAGAAAGAAGATACCGCTGGCTACAGGGCTAAGCAGAAGAAGGGAAAGAAGAATCCCGAAAAAGAGAAGGAGACCAAGGAAGATTCCGACATGGAGGAAGCTGAACCTTCAAATCCCAAGCCGGATGGAAAGAAAAACTTCCCAACAAATAAAGACACTTACGTCACCTTCCTTGGATCCCAACCAGCTAAGGTCAAGAAAGCAGTTTTGCATGAGCTCTATTGGGAAAATGCCCTAGAGGCAATCATGGTTGATGATATTTCTCAATGTATTCATAAAGTTATAGTCCATGTATGCACTACTGATATGTATCATCGAATATGTGATTCGATTGTGGAACTATATATTTATGTTGTTCATGCTAATTGACCTTGGTCATTGAGGTTGTGCTGGACACACAACTTAGATCAATGTGAAAGTCGACAGATGACTAGGTTCCACTTGTCATGGGCATGGAGATGCTATTCCGACTTACACGGATTTGGCTAAAGAGTTTAGCGAGTCGGACTGACCCATATTGAGATACAATGAGTAAGTCGTCATTTGTATATCTCAATCAATGTAATCCTTAGACCTGAGGTTATTGCACAATCTGAGTTGAGGATCACCGACTTAGGTTCCGTCAAACGTTGTTCCGTCACTGTGCAGTTATAAAGGCGGAGTTTGAGTCGACTGAGAATCAAGCTGCGTGAAGTGAATAACCGAGATGGGATTTTGCCCCTCCGTCTGGAGAGATATTCTCTGGGCCCTCTCGGAAGATATGATTCGGAAAACATGGCCATGCGTGACTCGGTTAAGTGTTAACCGAGGCGACCGACTAAGAGTTAGTCAGATGAATCACTTATCTCGGATCGAGAAAGAGAGTCGAACTATTTAAGGGATGATGATTAATCTCCTATAGTTCGACAAGGTATGTCGTGAGGCAAAAGGGACTCAGACGAAAGTCGCATTGGAAGGTATGTCGTCATGACTCTTTGGTACTTGGGAGTTGGCACTTTCTGCTAGGAGCCCCTACCAACTGATAGGTATGAGTGAGACTCAGATCGTTTCCGGGTCACCAGGAGCCTGTTGGGTCACACACTTAAGAGCGGGAGCAGGTTTGGGTTGGACCCAAACATGAAATCTATTTGGGTTGGACCCAAATAGAGACATGGACTTAGTCAGCAAGTGGGACTTGGAGTGGCTAATATAGGACTTTTAGTGAATGGGCCACAAGTGAGTGGAACCCACTTTCACTCCCTATATAAGCTGGGGCGCAGGTGCTTAGAGCACACGGTTAGGTCACTCCATGTGTTGGAAAACCAAGCTCCAGTCCAGTCCAGTCCTGTCGCCGCCGTACTGGACCTCGCAGTCCATCGCCGGTGCACCTCCTCGTACGTGTGGATACTAGCGGAGGTGCTGTACGTTCAGCACTTCGACGATCGTGGATCGGAACGGACCGTGAGGACTGCACTGCATCAAGCGACGTGCTTCATCGATTCCGCAACCGCGCGTCTAGTGGTAATTCTTGTGGCCTAGTACCTCAGCTGGATCTTGGGATCACCGCGTAGGAATTTTTTTTGTTTTTCTCTGCGTGGCCCAACAGTGGTATCAGAGCGTTAGCTTCTAGTTTTAGGCTCGAGATCGCGCATATGTGATATGCGGTTGGCGTTAGATTGGACCTAATTGCAGTTTTGGTGGTTGATCTATGAGATAGATCGGTTTTGGACAAAGTTGATTGGATCAATTGTACTCGGGGGAATGGATGATCTGGTTTCCATGATCTAACTGCTAAGGTCGTGGAACGAATACCCCTACCGGTCGGCTTCTGCCATCGGGGTAGACTGTGACACGTAAACCCGGATGCGGTGATCGAAGATCAAAATGTTTGGTCGAATCGGAGTCTAGATCGGATTTGGGTAAATTTTTTTTATCCGATGACGAAATCCATGTCCGGAATGCAGATGAATCGGAGTCCGGACCGCCGGCTTCGCCCTGTCGTAGCGCATTAGATGTCGTTGCGAGTTTCACAACGTCTGTAGATATCCTATCTATGCATAACTTTTTTTGGAGGATGATGTTGTGAATGGTATGGCTTATGTGCATGTGATGTGTGTAATCCATACGTGATCTGCGTATCACGGTTTTTGTCAGCCGGCTGGAGCCTAGGTGCTGTCATCTTATTGTATAACGACCTGCATGTCGGATTCTCTATGTAATTTACTTTTCAAGCTAATGTAGCTATTTGGAGAACCCGGATGGCATGCAAGTCGATGTATAAGTCGGCTACATGGTGTAAGGCGGCACGTGACAAGAGTTGACACGAGTCGAATTACAAGCTTTGTGGAGATGGAGATCGCCATGAAGAGAGCCATACCATTTCACATTATAATTGCTTTATTTTGTGTTATTGTTGTGTCTCTGTTTTACCTCTATTAGATAGTTGGTAGAAAGTAATCCCTCAAAGAAGGTCTAGTCGGTTTCCCCGCCAGTGCTGCACCATCACAAATCGGACATTTTTGGTAGTGGGCTCATAAAATTGAGGTACTATCAATTCATTCCGACTAGGTGGGTTTGACTCGGACTCTTACAGCAGAAGCACTTGGTAATCTAGACGGTTCTATCACAATGGTTGTGGGACGGGGGGAAAAGTCGGATGGGAGCCAGGGCATGTGATGCCACCCATCCAACAGGAGTCGTATGAGATACGATTGACAAGGAGTTGTCTACCTAGATCACTTGACGGCTAGCGGTGATGCTAAAGCTCACTAGTCGACTTGCTTATTTAGGCTCCTGAATCACTAAGTAACCATCGGAGGGGTGTTGGTTCTAGTGGGAGCATAAATATTAAAATGTTTAATATGCTTGCTCTTTATGGATACATGTCTTAAGTGTTTTACATATTTTCTGTTGTAGATCAACGACACCTAGCAGTCTTCCTCAGATTTCCAGTTTTGCTTTGAGAACCATCTTAGAGAAAGATAAGCTAAATGGAACTAACTTTACCAACTGGTATGGTAATCTGAGAATTGTTCTCAAACAAGAAAAGAGGGACCATGTCCTAGACAACCCACTTCCAGATGAGCCAAATGAGAATGCAACTGTCGCAGCCACCAATGCCTACCGTCGGATTTGTGATGAATCCATGGAGATTAGCTATCTTATGCTTGCTCACATGGAACCAGACTTGCAGCAGCATCTCGAGAATGTTGAGGCCTACGATATGATCGAAAGCCTCAAAAGTATGTTCCAGGCTCCGGCAAAGACTGAGAGGTATCAAGTCTCTCAGGCTCTGTTGAGCTGCAAGCTTAAGGATGGCGATCCACTGAGTCCGCATGTTATCAAGATGGTTGGTTAAGTGCAGTCTTTGGAAAGGCTTGGCTACCCCATTAGCGAAGAGTTCGCTACGGACATAATTCTGAACTCTCTTCCTAATGCGTTGATACATTGCAAATGTATCCATAATTTTTGATGTTCCATGCTTGGTTTTATCCACTTTCTTGTGTTTGGTTCCAACTTTGGAGTACTTTTCATATGATTTCTTGGACTAACCTATTAACAAGAGCCACAGTGCCAGCTGCCTGTTTTCTGCTATTTTTGGTTCTAGGAAAGTCAGAAAATGAATATTCTCGGAATTGGACGGGACAAAAGCCAAAGTGCCTAATTTTCTAGAAGGGATCAAGTGCCAGAATACGAGATGCAGAAGGGACAAGGAGCCACCACACCACCTCGCCGCGCGGCCAGGCCTGGCCTGCGCTAGGGGGTGGTGTGGCCGCTCACGGCACCCCCTCAACCTCTCCTTCCGCCTATATATTTCCCTCGGGATGAAAATCCTAAGTACCCAATCAAAAATCCACGAAAGAGTCTGTAGCCGTCGTCATCTCCATCCCTAGATCGGGAGGGATCTGAAGCTCTTCCCAGCACCCTGCCGGAGAGGGGAATTCACCCTGGAGGCCTTCTTCATCACCATGCAAGCTTCCGGTGTGATGCGTGAGTATTTCATCCTTGGACTACGGATCCATGTAGTAGCTAGATGGCTGGTTCTCCTCCTTTGTGCTTTCATGTTTAGATCTTGTGAGCTCCGTTCATGATCAAGATCATCTATTTGTAATTCATACATGTTGTGTTTACGGGGATCCGATAGATATTGAGATGCTATTTCAGATTGATTATTGATTCTATCATATCTTTGTTATTTGAGATCTTGCATGCTTTCCGTTGTTAGTAGCTATCTTGGCCAAGTAGATGCTAGCAACTCCAAGAGTTAGTATTTATGCTCGATAGTGGGTTCATTCCTCTGGTAATCTGGGAAGTGACAGAAATCTCTAAGGTACTAGATGTGTTGTTGCTATTAGGGAGAAAACAACAATCCTTTGTTCATAGAACAATCGTATTGTTTACTTTACACGCAGTTCGTAAAGCAATAATCTGTTGCTTGCAACTTAATACTGGAGGGGGTTCGGATGATAACCTGAAGGTGGATTATTAGTCATAGATGCAGTTGGATGGCGGTCTATGTATTATGTTGTAATGCCCAATCAAGTCTTAGAGGAGTCAAGATGATTAGTATATGCATGTATTGCTTTCTCGGTGTTTGTCAATTGCCTCGCTGTAATTTGTTCACCCAGCATGTTATCTACCTAAGGAGAGCCACCTCTAATGAACTATAGATCCTGGTCTTTGTCTTTTACATACAATCTACAATCTTTTACTGCTTTGTGTTTACTTCCTACAAACTTTTACTTCTTTCCATTCGATACGTTTAATCCTTTGTTTTCCACAAAACACGGTGAGATTGACAACCTCATCGCAAGTTGGGGACAAAGTTCTATCGTTGTGTTGTGCAGGTCTCCACGTTGCTACTAGCACCGGTAGTGCGCTCTGCCAAAGCTTAGGTAGTAACACCTTTGGGGTGTTTCTTTGCTCCTACTGGTTCGATTAAACCTTGGTTTCATAACTGAGGGAAAACTTACTGATGTGCTCATCATACCTTCCTCTTGGGATTCCCAACGAGCTCTACATCGAAAGTCGAGCGCATCAAGATCTTTTCTGGCGCCGTTGCCGGGGAGTCAAGGACATCTTCACAAGGGGAGTCCCTCATAACCATTCTCTTTACTTTGTTGTTTTTGTTTTGCTTAGTTTTATTTTTGCCTTGTTTGCTTGTTTTGTTCTTAAAAAACACAATTTTTTTAGTTTTGCAAGTTTGTTTTGTTATTTGAAAACCCAAAAAATGACTACTCTTGAAAACACTAAGTTGTGTGACTTCACTAGCACCAACAACAATGATTTTATGAGCACACCTATTGCTCCACCTATGGCTGAAAATACTTTCTTTGAGATAAAACCTGCTTTGCTCAATCTTATTATGAGAGAACAATTTTCTGGTATTGGTAATGAAGATGTTGCTTCCCATCTAAATAACTTTGTTGAACTTTGTGACATGCAAAAGCATAGGGATATAGATGGTGGTATTATTAAGCTGAAATTGTTTCCTTTCTCTTTGAGAGGAAAAGCTAAAGAATGGTTCAATTCCTTAACTAGGAATAGTATTGATTCTTGGACTAAGTGCAAAGATGCTTTTATTGGAAAATACTATCCTCCTGCTAAGATTATATCCATGAGAACTGAAATAATGAAGTTTAAACAACTTGATAATGAGCATGTTGCTCAAGCTTGGGAGAGAATGAAATCTTTGGTAAAGAATTGTCCCACTCATGGACTGACTGCTTGGATGATCATCCAAACTTTTTATGCAGGATTGAACTATTCTTCAAGGAACCTATTGGATTCAGCTGCTGGAGGTACCTTTATGACCATCACTTTGGGTGCTACAACAAAACTTTTGGACAATATGATGGTTAATTATTCTGAATGGCATACTGAGAGAGCTCCACAAGGTAAGAAGGTAAATTCTGTTGAGGAAACCTCCTCCTTGAGTGATAAAATTGATATTATTATGTCTATGCTTGTCAATTGGAAAGCCCATATTGATCCACATAATGTTCCTTTAGCCTCTTTGGTTGCTCAAGAAAAGCAAGTTGATGTGAACTTCATAAGAAATAACAATTTTGGCAATAATGCTTATGGTAATAATGCTTATAGGAACAATTTTGGTAACAACAATTATAAGCCATATCCTCCCAACAATGGTAAGAGTGCTCCCTCTGAACTTGAAGTTATGCTTAAAGAGTTTATTAGTAAACAAACTGCTTTCAATAAAACTATTAAGGAAAAACTCTCTAATGCTGAAAGAAATATAGCATCTTTGGCTGAAGCTCAATCTGCTTTGAATAAAATGTCTACTAAACCTGAAACTAATGAGAATCCCTTTGTAGCTACTAATGCCATACAAGTAAGAATTGATGAAAATGTTAGACTATTAGCTGAATTACATGCTAAGTGGGAAAGAGAAGATGAAATTGCTAGAAACATTAGTGTTTCTACTGTCACCACCACTAGTGTTGAGGCTAGTAATAGTTCTACTACTTTAGATGATAAAATTGATTTTGATCTTGATGGTTGCAATATCTCTGAAGTTATTAAGTTTCTACAAAAGCTTGCTAAAAGTCCTAATGCTAGTGCTATGAACATGGCTTTTACAAAACAGATTACTGATGCTCTCATAAAGATTAAAGAAGAAAAGATGAAACATAAAGCTTCTATTCCTATAAAGCAAGAAGATGGTTGGGAACCCATCATTAATATGAAAGTGAATGACCTTTATTTCAAAGCTTTGTGTGATCTTGATAGTAGTGTTTCTATTATGCCTAGAAGGATTTATGATATGCTTGATTTGCCTCCTCTCGAAGATTGTTATTTGAATGTCCCACTTGATGCTAATGCTAAAAAGAAACTCATGGGGAGTCTTAATGATGTTCTTATTATGTTTAACGATTCCTATGTCCCCGTTGATTTCTATGTTTTGGATGTTGAATACAATGCTTCTTGTGCTATTACTTTGGGAAGACCTTTTCTTAGAACTGTTGGTGCCATCATTGATATGAAAGAAGGCACCATTGAATATCAACTCCCACTCAAGAAAGGTATAGAACACTTCCCTAAAAAGAGAGAAAAGATTTCTATTGCTTCTCCTATGAAAACAAAATTTGGTCTTAATGCTTCTTCATTTGAGAACACTTGATTCTTTCTTTGCTTCGTATGCCTAACTTAAAGGCGTTAAAGAAAAGTACTTATTGGGAGATAACCCAAAAGTTTTAGATGAGTCTTGGAAGTTATTACCTCTGTAATAACCTCTCCTTATCCTTTTTATTTGCTTATTGTGCCAAGAGTAACCTCTAATGAGAGAGAAATAATGATTGGGAAAGTTGCTGTCCCGAAACAGATTTCTGTGCTTCACTGTAAACATTCGTGAGAGAGCTCTGGATGTCGGATTGAGCTGTAAGTTTTTGTGCTTCTGCCCCAGGTTGTTATCTAACTTTAGTTAGATAAACACTTTTTGATTTGAGCAACATAAGGTCTTCGAAAAAATTCGTCTTTACCTGCTGGTTTGTTTTGACAGATTTCTGCCATTTTCTGCATATGCTTCTTGTTGGTTCCTTCTTGAGTTCTTTTGGGGAATTGAGATTTTTGAGGGAAGTGCTACAGTAGCTAGTGTTCTAATGAAAGTTTATTTGGTTTTAGAACTGAACCTTAAGACTTATTTATCTTGAATGCACTAATGTTGCTAATAAAGATTGTGTGAAGTTTTGTATGAAGGAAATTTTTTAGGTGTATGGAAGGAAAGAGTAATGAGATGAAGGATGGACTAAAGCTCAAGCTTGGGGATGCCACGCGTGTCACCCCAAGAAATATCCAAGAAGTACAAGCGTCAAATCTTGGGGATGCCCAAGGCATCCCATTCTTCATCAATAAAAATCCCAGGTTTCTTCCAAACGCTTCATTTTTATTGTTTCATGCACAATTGTGTTGTTCTTGGAGCGTTGGACCCCCTCTTTCATACATTGGTTTGCAAATAGTTTGGTTTGGTTTGGAAAAGAGTAGGAAAGTTCATGCTTATGTGGTAAAAAGAGCTTGTTTTTGACTGTTGCCTATGCTTTATCATGCCATGCTTGATATTTTTCTGGCTTTTTGTTTAGTATTCTTTGCTGTAGCATGACTTGTTATAAACAATTGAGATTGCTTAATGTGCCATGGATGAATCATGCGTTGTTTTAGCATATTAAAGCATAGTATAGTGGTATTCTCCTTTGATGCTTTATTTGGGTTGACTTGGCGCATGCTCACACATGTTATGACTATCTAAAGTCACCATAGCCTTTATGATCCCCTATTTTTCAACTTGTAGTATCACTTTATGCTTTGATCAATGATGTTTTGTCGCTCTGCATGATTATGACCATTATTGCTCTCTTAGTTTGTCGCTCCAGTCTTTTGCTAGCCTCCACAACCAAGTATGAGTTCCACTCATGCATCCAACTCCCTAAACCAAGTTATTCCAAAGAGTCCACCATACCTACCTACTAGCTTATGCTATTCCAAGTATATTCATGCTTTTGTTTACCTTCTACTTGTTATGAGAAAACTAGTGATTAAAGCTCTCACGGACTTGATGGCACACTTTACTTTATTGCCACTAATAAACTTGAACCATTGGTTCCTTATTTGTTGCGTATATGCTTGCACTTTATAAGTTGAAATTAGCAGAACCATGTTTCATGGGGAACGCTTTCAACATTGCACTTGTACTTTGTACCCCGTTGATATCATGTTCTTTTGCTTATGGATCCCGGCGGTGTGAAATAAAAGTGGAACTTGTAAGATCATGGAGTTTGTATGGGTGTTAGAGAAACGCCTGGGCCGCTAGCCTAAGCCATGCCTAATCATGGTGGAAACTTGTAGCATCACCTTAATGAGCACTCTATGAAGCATCCTTAATAAAAACCTATGCAAATAGCAAATAAAAAGATCGCTGAGATGCTCATTGTCTGCTTGCCTTGTCATTTTGATTATGGGAAAGCTCCCGTATCATGTGCAAGGGGTACCCCGTTGGCGGTTCTTAATGATACACATATACTTACAATGACAAGAGCTTACTCGTGACTGAAGTTGAGTAGCATGAGGATCGGTCTTCATAAGTAAGGGGTATGAGATTTCGGTTTATAACTTGTCAAGCATATCCTCTTAGTTGTGTCACTTTAACCTTAATCACCTTTAAGGTGCTTATGATAGGGGCAATGAGAGCTGAAAACTACAAGTACCATAATTTTTGGAAGCTCTTTATGAGACTTGAATCCCTACTTCCTTTTACAAAAGGCTTTTCGTCCACCATTATATTGAGTCTCCACCTTCTATCTTTATGCACTTACTTTGAGAGCATAGTGGCCATTCTTAGTTCTATGTGCATTGTCCCAAGATTAGTTGATTGATGCATAACTTGATATTGCTTGTTTTAAACTATTGTATCTAGTCACTCTTATGAACTTTGAAGGTGTCCTATGCATTTATATTTGCTACTCTATTGAGGGACAAGCTGAATACTTTTATGCTATGTTTTCTTTATCTGAACAAACGTCTTGCAAGGCATTGTTATTCATGAATATTTTGTTTGTGCCTTTTCATGTTGCATCATAGTTTCTTTGCTTATTGCTAGAACTTTGTCTTTCATGTTATGATTGAAGTACTATGATCCCAGCTTTGAATGTTTTGCAAGTACTTTGATCAAGTCTTTGATGGTGCATGTCACCTCAAAAATTATTTCTTTCTTTTTATCACTTACCTACTGGAGGACGAGCAGGAGTTAAGCTTGGGGATGTTGATACATTGCAAATGTATCTATAATTTTTGATGTTCCATCCTTAGTTTTATCCACTTTCTTGTGTTTTGTTCCAACTTTGGAGTACTTTTATTATGATTTCTTGGACTAACCTATTAACAAGAGCCACAGTGCCAGCTGCCTGTTTTCTGCTGTTTTTGGTTCCAGGAATATCAGAAAATGAATATTCTCGGAATTGGACGGGACAAAAGCCAAAGTGCCTATTTTTTCGGAAGGGATCAAGTGCAAGAATACGAGACGGAGAGGGGCCAGGGGCCGGCCAGACCACCTGGCCGCGCGGCCAGGCTTGGCCCGCGCCAGGGGGTGGTGTGGCCGCTCCTAGCACCCCCTCGGCCTCTCCTTCCGCCTATAAGTTTCCCTCAGGACGAAAACCCTAAGTACCCGATCAAAAATCCACGAAAGAGTCTGTAGCCGCCGTCGTCTCTGTCTCTAGATCGGGGGGATCTGAAGCTCTTCCCGGCACCCTGCCGGAGAGGGGAATTCACCCTGGAGGCCTTCTTCATCACCATGCAAGCCTCCGGTGTGATGCGTGAGTAGTTCATCCTTGGACTACGGATCCATGTAGTAGCTAGATGGCTGGTTCTCCTCCTTTGTGCTTTCATGTTTAGATCTTGTGAGCTCCGTTCATGATCAAGATCATCTATTTGTAATTCATACATGTTGTGTTTGCAGGGATCCAATGGATATTGAGATGCTATTTCAGATTGATTATTGATTCTATCATGTCTTTGTTATTTGAGATCTTGCATGCTTTTCGTTGTTAGTAGCTATCTTGGCCAAGTAGATGCTAGCAACTCCAAGAGTTAGTATTTATGCTCGATAGTGGGTTCATGCCTCTGGTAATCTGGTGAAGTGACAGAAATCTCTAAGGTACTAGATGTGATGTTGCTACTAGGGAGAAAACAACAATCCTTTGTTCTTAGAACAATCGTATTGTTTACTTTACACGCAGTTCGTAAAGAAATAATCTATTGCTTGCAACTTAATACTGGAGGGAGTTCGGATGATAACCTGAGGGTGGATTATTAGTCATAGATGCAGTTGGATGGCGGTCAATGTATTATGTTGTAATGCCCAATCGAATCTCAAAGGAGTCAAGATGATTAGTATATGCATGTATTGCTTTCACGGTGTTTGTCAATTGCCCCGCTGTAATTTGTTCACCGAGCATGTTATCTATCTAAGGAGAGCCACCTCTAGTGAACTATGGATCCCGGTCCTTTTACTTTACATACAATCTACAATCTTTTACTGCTTTGTGTTTACTTTCTACAAACTTTTACTTTTTTCCATTCGATACATTTAATCCTTTGTTTTCCGCA
This sequence comes from Avena eriantha, assembly GCA_910589775.1. Lineage (NCBI taxonomy): Eukaryota > Viridiplantae > Streptophyta > Magnoliopsida > Poales > Poaceae > Avena > Avena eriantha. The sequence continues at coordinate 218,045,245 of OU342742.1, forward strand.
AAACACGGTGAGATTGACAACCTCATCGCAAGTTGGGGACACAGTTCCGTGGTTGTGTTGTGTAGGTCTCCACGTTGCTACTAGCACTGGTAGTGCGCCCTGCCAAAGCTCAGCTAGTAACACCTTTGGGGTGTTTCCTTGCTCCTACTGGTTCGATTAAACCTTGGTTTCATAATTGAGGGAAACTTGTTGCTGTGCTCATCATACCTTCCTCTTGGGGTTCCCAACGAGCTCTACATCAACACCACGCACAAAGCACTTTTCTAGGCGTCGTGCATTGAGCCATCAATGAACTCAGTGTAAGGGGTTACACGGATGCGAGTTATCTCACTGACTGGATGATTTTCGTTCGCAATCTGGATATGTGTTTGTGATAGACCGAGGGGCTGTGAGCTAGAAGAGTTCCAAGCAAGAGACGGTGTCTGCGTCTACGACAGAGGCTGAGTATATTGCTGCCTCGGAGGCGGCAAAGGAAGCCGTTTGGATGAGGAATTTCCTCATGGATCATGGTGTGGTTCAGGGCTTGTCCAATCCGTTAGACGTGTATTGTGACAACAATGGTGCTATTGCACAAGCCAAAGAACCTAGACAACACCAGAAGAACAAACATATACTCATGCGGTACCACCTTATTCGTCAGTTCGTGGAACAAGGTGATATCAAGTTATGCAAGGTACACACGGATGCAAACATTGCGGATCCGTTGCCAAAGCCACTTCCACAGCCGAAGCATGAGGCGCACTTGAGAGCTATGGGCATTAGATTCCTAGACATGTGATGTTGGATGATTGACTCTAGTGCAAGTGGGAGACTGTTGGGAAAATGCCCTAGAGGCAATCATGGTTGATGATATTTCTCAATGTATTCATAAATTTATAGTCCATGTATGAACTACTGATATGTATCATCGAATATGTGATTCGATTGTGGAACTATATATTCATGTTGTTCATGCTAATTGTCCTTGGTCATTGAGGTTGTGCTGGACACACAACTTAGATCAATGTGAAAGTCGGCAGATGCCTAGGTTCCACTTGTCATGGGCATGGAGATGCTATTCCGACTTACACAGATTCGGCTAAAGAGTTTAGTGAGTCGGACTGACCCATATTGAGATACAATGAGTAAGTCGTCATTTGTATATCTCAATCAATGTAATCCTTAGACCTGAGGTTATTGCACAATCTGAGTTGAGGATCACCGACTTAGGTTCTGTCAAACGATGTTCCGTCACTAGGCAGTTATAAAGGCGGAGTTTGGGTCGACTGAGAATCAAGCTGCGTGAAGTGAATAACCGAGATGGGATTTTGCCCCTCCGTCTGGAGAGATATTCTCTGGGCCCTCTCGAAAGATATGATTCGGAAAGCATGGCCATGCGTGACTCGGTTAAATGTTAATCGAGGCGACCGACTAAGAGTTAGTCGGATGAATCACTTATCTCGGGTCGAGAAAGAGAGTCGAACTATTTAAGGGATGACGATTAATCGCCTATAGTTTGACAAGGTATGTCGTGAGGCAAAAGGGACTCAGGCGAAAGTCGCATTGGAAGGTATGTCGGCATGACTCTTTGGTACTTGGGAGTTGGCACGTTCTGCTAGGAGCCTCTACCAACTGATCGGTCACGAGTGAGACTCGGATCATGTCCGGGTCACCATGAGCCTGTCGGGTCACACACTTAAGAGCGGGAGAAAGTTTGGGTTAGACCCAAATAGGAAATCTATTTGGGTTGGACCCAAATAGAGACCTGGACGTCAGCAAGTGGGACTTGCAGTGGCTAATATAGTCCTTTTAGTGAATGGGCCACAAGTGAGTGGAGCCCACTTTCACTCCCTATATAAGCTGGGGCGTAGGTGCTTAGAGCACACGGTTAGGTCACTCCATGTGTTGGAAACCCTAGCTCCAGTCCAGTCCAGTCCAGTCGCCGCCATACCGGACCTAGCAGTCCATCATCGACGCTCCTCCTAGTACGTGTGGATACTAGCGGAAGTGCTGTACGTTCAGCACTTCGAAGATCGTGGATCAGAACGGATCGTGAGGACTACACTGCATCAAGCGACGTGCTTCATCGATTCCGCAACCGCGTCTAGTGGTAATTCTCGTGGCCTACTACCTCAGCTAGATCTTGAGATCACCGTGTAGGAAAAAGTTTTGTTTTTCTCTGCATGGCCCAACAAGCTCAACGCAACTGTTTTGGCTATCCCACAATTCTTGGATTTGTCAGAAGTGGTAATCACCTTTGACCGTGATGATCATCCGCCTAAGTTGCACAGGCGAGGAAAATACGTCTTAGTCATCAATCCACTTAATGACGGTTATGGTTTCTCCAAGACTCTCATGGACGGCGGCAGTAGCATCAATATTCTCTATGTCGAAACATTACGCCGGATGCGGATCTCGGAGATGCAGCTAAATCATAGCTCTGTGATTTTTCATGGAGTTGTCCCAGGAAGACAAGCAAATTCCCTGGGAGAGATCACTTTGGATGTTACCTTTGGAACTCCAAAGAGTTATCGGACGAAGGCACTTTCCTTTGAAGTGGTACCGTTCAAGAGCGCGTATCAAGCTATATTTGGACGTCCGGCTTACTGGGCTTTTATGGCTCGTCTGTGTTACATTTACAATATGAAGAAAATTCTAGGTCCCAACGGCGTGATCACCATCAGGGGAGACCCGAAGAAGGCGCAAGAGTGCGAGGACAGAAATGCCGCCTTTGCTGAAGTCGTGCTGCATGCCTAGGAGTACCAGGAGATTAAGAAAACCATTGATCCGTCCGAGATGCCTGTGACGAAGAAGGAGGTGACAAAGCCGAATCCGGAGTTCAAGGCATCGGAGGAGACGAAGAAGACGCCATTGAAGGATGATGACACCTCCAAGGTGACCCAGATAGGTGTAGGCCTAGATAGCGCATAGGAAAGCATGCTTGTCAAGTTCCTCCAAGCAAACCAAGATATCTTTACATGGCAGCCATCTGACATGACTGGAGTACCTAGGGAACTTGCCGAGCACTCTCTAAATGTACACCCGAACGCTAAACCCGCAAACAGTCCCTACGATGTATCGACGATGAGAAGCGTAAGGCAATAGCTAAGGAACAAGCCTGGCTTGAGTTAGCCGGATTCATAGAAGAGGTCATCCACACTTAGTGGTCGGCCAATCCTTTAATGGTCCCTAAAACGGACACCGCTGATTTAAGGATGTGTGTTGATTATACTGCCTTGAAAAAGGCTTGTCCCAAAGATCCACTCGCTCTGCCTAGAATTGATCAAGTTATCGATTCTACGGTAGGCTCGGAACTCCTATGTTTTCTCGACGCATATTCCGGTTATCACCAAATCCAGATGAAGGAATCAGACAAAGTCAAAACTTCATTCATAACCCCCTTCAGAACCTTATATTTTGTTACGATGCCCTTTTGGCTCAAGAATGCAGGAGCTATGTACTAGCACACTATGCAGCGTTGCCTCCACGACCAAATCAGACACAATGTATATGCATATGTGGACGACATTGCGGTGATGTCCAAAAAGAAGGAAATCTTAATTTCTGACTTGGAGGAAACGTTCGCCAATCTACGAAAATACAACATAATGCTTAATAGGAAGAAGTGTTTCTTTGGAATACTAGCCGGAAAATTGTTAGGTTTTATTGTGTCTCAAAGAGGCATAGAGGTGAACCGAGACAAAATTAAGGCTATACTCAATATTTCTAGGCCAACTCACCTGAAGGACGTTCAAAGACTAACTTGTTGTAATCAACAACAACGATGCTACAGGACATGTCGCAAAATGGGGCATAGAGCTTTCAGCTTTCGACATTGAGTATAAACCTCGTAGAGAAATCAAATCCCAAATCCTTGATGACTTTGTCACTGATTGGACAGAGACAACGGAGAATATGACCCTCCCAGAGTCGGAATACTAGACCTTACACTTTGACGGGTCTAAGGCGCTCAGGAGCTCAGGGGCTGGCGTGGTGCTCAAGTCACCCTAAGGAGATAAACTTTTCTATGTGTTACAAATCCACTTCATGGCGACGAATAACATTGTTGAATATGAAGCACTGCTGCACGGAATCCGAATTGCTAAGGATATCGGCATCCGAAGATTAATGTGTTATGGAGATTCAGATCTTGTGGCTCAACAAGTGTCGGATATCTGTAATGCAAATAAGCACATGGTAGCATATAGCGACGTCGTGGATGAACTATCTAAATCTTTCGAAGCGTTTGAGGTTCAACATATCCCTCGAACAGAAAATGAGGAAGCAGATGCACTGTCTCGCATAGGCTCTGCACGGAAAAAGGTCCCGGATGGCGCTTTCTTTGAGCACCTCAAAGTTCCCTCTATAAAAGGAGTAGACGAGGAATATCCGACCAAATCCGACTCACCTTTAGTAGCAGTTCTGGCTGTAATTCCCAGCTGGACTCAACCCTACCTTGATTACTTGGTAGATGAAAACTTACCTGAAGACGGGGTTTTGAGCCGGCAAATCATCCGACGAGCAAAAGCCTATACTATAATTAATGGTGAGCTCTATAAGAGTTTGTCTGGGTCTTTCAGCGTTGTGTATCTCCGGAAGAAGGCATGGAAATCTTACGAGAAATCCACGAAGGCGAGTGCGGTCACCATGTTGCATCCAAATCTTTAGTGGCAAAAGCTTTTCGACACGGTTTTTTCTGGCTTACAACCAAGGCAGATGCCGACTGGCTGGTTAAGACATGTAAAGGCTGCCAAAAGTACGCCAAACAAGCTCATGTTCCGGCTGATCAGCTGCGAACAATACCTATAACATGGCCTTTTGCGGTCTAGGGGCTTGACATGGTAGGACCGTTTAAACGGGCTCCAAGTAGATTTACTCATCTCTTAGTGATGGTGGATAAATTCACAAAATGGATTGAGGCTAAACCCGTCACTAGTTGTGATGGAGAAACAACCAGAAGATTTGTTGAGGATGTCATAATCCGATACGGTTATCCACATAGTATTATCACGGATAACGGGGGTAACTTTTCTATGGGAGAGCTTGTTAAATTCTATGATGAACAAAATATCCGTCTTGACATTGCATCAGTCGCACATCCACAGGCTAATGGACAAGTCAAAAGAGCAAATGGTTTAATCCTACAAGGCCTAAAACCAAGACTCGAAGCACCACTACAACATGCTGCAGGGGCTTGGGCAGAGGAATTACCTTATGTAATATGGAGCTTGCGAATAACTCCGAACAGGTCAACTGGATATACACCTTTCTTCTTGGTCTATGGTGCAGAAGCAGTTCTTCGTAGTGATTTTATTCATACTTCTCCCTGAGTTGCGGTGTATATTGAAGAGGATGCCAAAAATTCTTGACAAAATGATCTCGATTTAATCGAAGAAGTTCGCGTCGTTGCTGAGATGAGATAAATAGCCTATCAGTAGAAGTTACACAAGTATCATAGCCAGAGAGTTAGAAACCAGTCTTTCAATAAGGGCGATTTGGTTCTCTGGCTTGTGTAAAAAACAAAGCATAAAGTTTCCCAGTATGGGAAGGGCCCTTTTTAGTTAGCCGAGTATTGCACAATGGTTCTTACTATCTAACTGATATGCGGTCAGTCAAAGAAAGACCTGCTACTAAGAAAAGAAAGAGAGCTAGAGGCAGTATAGACCCAGAAGAATTAGATAGACCGTGGAATATTGCTCAGCTACGTCCCTTTTATTCTTAATTTATCTTTTTTTGTAATCATATATGTGTACATGTTCAATGAGAAATAAATGTATTGGTTGCCTCAAATTTTATGAGAAGTTTTATATTACCATCTTATTTCCGAATGATCATGTCACAAATTGAAAATCCCAAAATACTTGAAAGTATTTTATGCTCATGATTGTTCTTGTTAAGATTTCTGATTCTAAAAATGCTACCTTTGAGTATAACTCAAAACTTTCTAGTTTGTACTTTGGTTATTTATCTGATTGCCAGATGCAGGCATTTTCCGATTAGTGAATTGTTGGTACTAGAAGCCGGCTTTGTTTCCGAGTTTAAACTGGTTTAGCAATTGAGCTCCGTTGCTCGGCAAAGTTTCCGTGTTGAAGGTTGGCTGGCTTACGAAAGGGACGAGGCGGAAAGCCAGATAAACGATAAGTACATGCAAAAATTAAGTGCTTATGTAAACATTTCAGGCACATAAATGTAAAGCCAAAAGTGCTAAACAGAAGTAGCAAATCTTAGCACCAGCAAAAGTATGACACTACTTATTTACAACCCGAATTGTTTTCAGAATAACACAAAGTTTTTCTGATGCTCTACGATGCAGGGGAAGAGGCAGGAGCTGCTGGCTCACTAGAGACATCGACCTCCCCTAGATATCTGTCCGAGACGTTCAAATCCGAAGCGCTTTGTTTGTCGTCAGGAAATCTCAGTTGTTTCTTTGGCGGGTGGAGGAGGCATCTCCACGTGACTAAAGAAGGGAGTGTCGTAGCTGGTCAGATCAGCTATGTGGCACCCATATCCGGCACAGGAGTCCATGATGGATTTGATGTTTTGCTCCTGTCTGTCTTCATCCACAGTCGCATACCCTCTGGTTACTTGCCAGATTTCCATGCTTCCATGGTGGCTCATAACCATGGTGAGGGCGATGATGGCTAGACCTCATTGGGGAACCCCAAGAGGAAGGTATGATGAGCACGGCAGCAAGTTTTCCTCAGTTATGAAACCAAGGTTTAATCGAACCAGTAGGAGCAAGAAACACCCCAAAGGTGTTGCTAGTTGAGCCTTGGCAGGGCGCACTACCGGTGCTAGTAGCAACGTGGAGACCTACACAACACAACCATAGAACTTTGTCCCCAACTTGCGATGAGGTTGTCAATCTCACCGGTTTTGCTGAAAACAAAGGATTAAACGTATCGAATGGAAGGAAGTAATAGTTTGCAAAAAGTAAACACAAAGCAGTAAACAGTTTGTAGATTGAGAGTAAAAGAAAGGACCGAGGTCCATAGTTCACTAGAGGTGGCTCTCCTTAAGATAGATAACATGCTGGGTGAACAAATTACAGTGGGGCAATTGACAAACACCGAGAAAAAAATACATGCATATACTAATCATCTTGACTCCTTTGGAACTTGATTGGGCATTACAACATTATACATAGACCGCCATCCAACTGCATCTATGACTAATAATCCACCTTCAGGTTATCATCCGAACCCCCTCTAGTATTAAGTTGCAAGCAATAGATTATTGCTTTACGAATTGCGTGTAATGTAAATAATACGATTGTTCTATGAACAAAGGATTGTTGTTTTCTCCCTAGTAGTAACAACACATCTAGTACCTTAGAGATTTCTGTCACTTCCCCGGATTACCAGAGGCATGAACCCACTATCGAGCATAAATACTAACTCTTGGAGTTGCTAGCATCTACTTGACCAAGATATCTACTAACAACGGAAAGCATGCAAGATCACAAATAACAAAGACATGATAGAATCAATAATCAATCTGAAATAGCATCTCAATATCCATCGGATCCCTGCAAACACAACATGCAGAATTACAAATAGATGATCTTGATCATGAACGGAGCTCATAAGATCTAGACATGAAAGCACAAAGGAGGAGAACCATCCATCTAGCTACTACATGGACCCGTAGTCCAGAGATGAACTACTCACGCATCACACCGGAGGCTTGCATGATGATGAAGAAGGCCTCCAGGGTGAATTCCCTCTCCGGCAGGGTGCCGGGAAGAGCTCTAGATCCCTCCCGATCTAGGGATGGAGATGACGACGGCTACATACTCTTTCGTAGATTTTTGATCGGGTACTTAGGGTTTTCGTCCCGAGGGAAATATATAGGCGGAAGGAGAGGCCGAGGGGGTGCTGGGGTCGGCCAGACCACCCCCTGGCATGGACTAGGCCCGGCCGTGCGGCCAGGTGGTGTGGCCGGCCCCTAGCCCTTCTCCGTCTCGTATTCTGGCAGCTGATGTCTTCCGGAAAAGTAGGCACTTTGGCTTTTGTCCCGTCCAATTCCGAGAATATTCATTTTCTGACTCTCCTGGAACCAAAAATAGCAGAAAACAGGAAGCTGGCACTGTGGCTCATGTTATTAGGTTAGTCCAAGAAATCATATGAAAATTACTCCAAAGTGTGGACAAAACACAAGAAAGTAGATAAAACCAAGCATGGAACATCAAAAATTATAGATACATTTGCAATGTATCAACATCCTCAAGCTTGACTCCTGCTCATCCTCGAGTAGGTAAGTGATAAAAAGAAAGAATAATTTGTGAGGTGACATGCACCATCATAAACTTGATCAAAGTACTTGTAAAACATTCAAAGCTGGGATCATAGTACTTCAATCATAACATGAAAGAGAAAGTTCTAGCAATAAGACAAAGAAACTATGATGCATCATGAAAATGCACAAACAAAACATTCATGAATAACAATGCTTTGCAAGACGTTTGTTTGTTTCACATAAATAAAACATTGCATAATAGTATTCAGCTTGTCCCTCATAGAGTAGAAAATATAAATGCATAGGACACCTTCAAAGTTCATCAGGAGTGACTAGATACAATAGTTTAAAACAAGCAATATCAAAGTATGCATCAATCAACTAGTCTTGGGACAATGCACATAGAACTAAGAATGACCACTATGCTCTCAAAGTAAGTGCATAAAGATAGAAGGTGGAGACTCAATATAATGGTTGAAGAAAGGCCTTTTTTTAAAAGGAAGTAGGGATTCAAGTCTCATAAAGAGCTTCCAAAAATTATGGTACTTGTAGTTTTCAGCTCTCATTGCCCCTATCATAAGCATCTAGAAGGTGATTAAGGTTAAAGTGACACAACTAAGAGGATATGCTTGACAAGTTATAAACCGAAATCTCATGCCCCTTACTTACGAAGACCGAACCTCATGCTACTCAACTTTAGTCACGAGTAATCTCTTGTAATTGTAAGTACATATGTATGATGAAGAACCGCCAACGGGGTACCCCTTGCACATGATACAAGAGCTATCCCATAATCAAAATGACAAGGCAAGCAGACAATTAGCATCTCAGCGATATTTTTATTTGCTATTTGCATAGGTTTTTATTGAGGATGCTTCATAGAGTGCTCATTATGGTGATGCTGCAAGTTTCCACCATGATTAGGCATGGCTTAGGCTAGCGGCTGATACATTGCAAATGTATCTATAATTTTTTATGTTCCATCCTTGGTTTTATCCACTTTCTTGTGTTTTGTCCACACTTTTGAGTACTTTTCATATGATTTCTTGGAATAACCTATTAACAAGAGCCACAGTGTCAACAGCCTATTTTCCGCTGTTTTTGGTTCCAGGAAAGTCAGAAAATGAATATTCTCGGAATTGGACGGGACAAAAGCTAAAGTGCCTATTTTTCCGGAAGACTCATGGAGCCAGAATACGAGACGGAGGAGGGCCAGGGGCTGGCCACATCCCCCCAGGTGCGGGCTGGGCCTGGCCGCGCCAGGGCATGGTGTGAGCCCCCCAGGCACCCCCTCGGTATCCCTCTTCGCCTATAAGAAGCCTTCTGACCTAAAAGCTCTGAGGGGTTCAACGTTTTTCTAGAAGGAGTTCCGCTCCGCCGCCACCACCAGATTCCATGAAACAGCAGGAGAAACTCCGTTCTGGAACCCTGCGGGGACGGGGAATTGGAGGAGATCATCGCCATCATCGTCACCATCGCTTCTCCATCGACCATCCATGTTTCCCCCATCTATGAGTGAGTAATCCCCCGCTGTAGGCTATGGGGATGGTAGGGATTGGATGAGATCGTTCATGTAATGGGATCAGATTGTTATGGCATGGTGCCTAGTATCTTTTATTAGTGCTTTATGACTTGGTTGCGACTTGTTATGCTTAATGCTTGTCACTAGGTCCCGAGTGCCATGATTTCAGATCTGAACAAGTTATTGATTCATTATGATAGTATTGTTTTTGGTCTTACATGCAAGTTGTATACACACGTTGTTGTCCGGAACCAATGGCCCCGAAGTGACAGAAATCGAGATAACCGAAGGGAATGGCTTTGATGTGAGGATCACATGTGTTCACAGAGTGTTAATGCTTTGCTTCGGTGCTCTATTAAAAGGAGCACCTTAATTGCCAGTAGTTCCCTTGAGGCCCCGCTGCAAATAGGCTGGCAGGACAAAAGATGTTGTGCAAGTTCTCATTGCGAGCACGTATGACTATATATGGAACACATGCCTAGGATTATCTAGTACTTGGATGCTTTATCTTATTTATCTGCAATCGCCCTATGTTCTGATTGCTATGTGAATTGTCTTGTCCATCCATCCCTATGCCTACCGCACTCGAATCCTACTGTTTACTGCTATTGTTACTAATGTCTTTACTTTACTACTACTGTTACTTTACTATTCCTATTACAAAACTGTTGCTACTGATAAACTGCTGTAAGCAAGATTGTTTCTACGTGCAGCTGAATTGACAACTCAGTTGTTAAGGCTTATAAATATTCTTTGTCTCCCCTTGTGTCGAATCAATAAATTGGGTTTCACTTCCCTCGAAAATACTGCGATACACCCCCTATACTTGTGGGTCATCAAGACTATTTTCTGGCGCCATTGCCGGGGAGCATAGCTTTATTTATCAAGTCCACTTGGAATCACTATTGTTCAAGCGAAGTTTATTTTCGCCTTGTTTTCTTGTTTCTTTATCAAAAATACAAAAAAAGTAGTTCCTACTCTAGTTGTTATTTTCGTTGGTTTGTTATTGTCTTGCTTCATCATGCTTGCTGTTAATGGTTGGTTTCTTTGAAACTGAACCTTATTGGCAAGGTGGGTTCACGGAAGAACAAAAATATTATTATAAGGAACACCGCTTGTCACAAAAAGGGAAACACTTATGGGAACAAATTAAAAAAATTTATACCATTGCTAGAAACGTGAGCTTTACTTATAATCTGACTTCTTGCTTGGATAAATCTTGTTGTTGTAAGAGGTATAAACACCTCCCTTTTTAATGTGAGTATAATGATAATGTTACCATATCTTCTTATGTTAAAGGAAATTATGACTTTTATGATGTGGAACAAATTGAAGAATTTATTGCTTGGAAGGGTTCATTTGAACTTGCTAGTTTGCTTGAAAATATTGATGATTCACCTTATAAATATGAGGTTTATGGTATACTTAAATTTTTCTTTGATAATTACATGGAAGAAAATGGCTATATTCTTGAATATATTAATAGATGCTTTCCACAAATGGAAGAGACTAATGCCTTGCAGGATCCTATGGAAGAAGAAATTGATGAACCTGAAATCTCATTAGATGAAAAAGAGGAGGAGAGTGATGAAAAAAGGAGGAAGAATGGATTAGCTACCCATGCCTACCTTCTAATGAGAGTAACTCTTTATCCCTTACATTATTTGATTGTCCCCCATGCTTACTCAAGAAGGATGAATGTTATGTTACTGAGGATTCTTTTGAAGATTTTTATAATAAAGCTCTAGTGCTTGCAGATCATGAAAAGCATGCTTTATGTGATAGTTATATTGTTGAGTTTATTCATGAGGCTACTGAAAATTATTATGAGAGAGGAAAATATGGTTGTAGAAGCTTTCATGGTATTGAAACACCTCTCTATGTGCTAAAAGTTTTGAAGGCACTCTTGTTTTATCTTCCTATGCATGTCACTTTGTTCCTTGCGAATTTATTTGCATACACGATTCCTCTGCATAGGAAGTGGGTTAGACTTAAAAGTGTTTTGAATTTGCTTCTTGATGCTCTATTTTACTTCAACTCATATTTCTTATGTGAGCATCCTCTCAAACTATTATGCCTAAAGATGATAATATGTCTATTATTCTTGGGAGACCTTTTCTTAATACTGCGGGAGATGTTATTAATTGTAATCAAGGGAAGGTGACCTTCAATGTTAATTACAAGGAACATACTGTCTATTTCCCCAAGAAGATTGATAGGACTTATGGTTTGAATTCAATTGAACATGTTGAGGGCATTCAAATTGGAGAAATATATTGTCCCATACCAAGAGAAAAATTTGAAACTATTATGATTGGGACCATTGCTATCAAGGTTGAGGTAACACAATCATTAGTGGCATACAAAGTTTTGTCTCATATGAAATTGTTTTGGTAGCAAGACCTGATCAACCTTGTTAACAAAAGGATTTCATCGAACAAAACAATGTTTTCACCATGATTATCTCCGCTTACTTCTATTCTATCCATTTTAGTTTTTGCTTATGCCTAACTTAAAGGCGTTAAAGAAAAGTAATTATTGGGAGATAACCAAAAAGTTTTAGATGAGTCTTGGAAGTTATTACCTCTGTAATAACCGCTCCTTATCCTTTTTATTTGCTTTTTGTGCCAAGAGTAACCTCTAATGAGAGAGAAGTAATGATTGGGAAAGTTGCTGTCCCGAAACAGATATCTATGCTTCAACATAAAAATTCGTGTAAAATCTCTGAACGTCTTTTTGAGGGGTAAAGTTTTATGCTTCTGCCCCTGGTTATTATCTAACTTTCGTTAGTTCAACACTTTTTTATTTGAGAAATAGAAGGTCTTCGAAAAAATTCGCCTTTACCTGCTGGTCTGTTTTGACAGATTTCTGCCATTTTCTGCATTTGCCTCTTGTTGGTTCCTTTTTGAGTTCTTTTGGGGAATTGAGCTTTTTGAGGGAAGTGATACAGTAGCTAGTGTTCTAATGGGAGTTTATTTGGTGTTAGAACTGAACCTTAAGACCTTTTATCTTGAGTGCACTAATGTTGCTAATAAAGATTGTGTGAAGTTTTGTATGAAGGAAAAATTTCAGGTGTATGGAAGGAATGAGTAATGAGATGAAGGATGGACTAAAGCTCAAGCTTGGGGATGCCACGCGTGTCACCCCAAGAAATATCCAAGAAGTACAAGCGTCAAAGTTTGGGGATGCCTAAGGCATCCCCTTCTTCATCAATAAAAATCCCAGGTTTCTTCCAAACGCTTCATTTTTATTGGTTCATGCACAATTGTGTTGTTCTTGGAGCGTCTTCTTTTTCGTTTTCATTTTCGTTTTTGTTTTTTGTTTGCTTTGTTTTCTTAGTTTGCTGAATAAATTGGTTGGGCCCCCTCTTTCATACATTGGTGTTCAAATAGTTTGGTTTGGTTTGGAAAAGAGTAGGAAAGTCCATACTTATGTGGTAAAAAGAGCTTGTTTTTGACTATGGCCTATGCTTTGTCATGCCATGCTTGACATTGTTTTAGCTTTATGCTTAGTATTCTTTGATGTAGCATGACTTGTTATAAACAATTGAGATTGCTTAATGTGCCTTGGATGAATCATGCGTTGTTTTAGCATATTAAAGCATAAGTATAGTGGTATTCAACTTTGATGTTTTATTTGGGTTGACTTGGCGCATGCTTCCACCATGTTATGACTATCTCAAGTCACCATAGCCTTTATGATCCTTTATTTTTCAACTTGTAGTATCACTTTATGCTTTGATCAATGATGTTTTGTCGCTCTGCATGATTATGGCCATTATTGCTCTCTTAGTTTGTCGCTCCCAGTCTTTTGCTAGCCTCCACAACAAAGTATGAGTTCCACTCATGCATCCAACTCCCTAAACCAAGTTATTCCAAAGAGTCCACCATACCTACCTATTAGCTTATGCTATTCCAAGTATATTCATGCTTTTGTTTACCTTCCAAATTAAACTTGTTATGAGAAAACTAGTGATTAAAGCTCTCACGAACTTGATGGCACACTTCACTTTTCTTGCCCTTAATAAACTTGAACCATTGTGTCATCTATGTTGTATATGCTTGCACTTATTTGTTGGGAATTAGCAGAACCATGCTTTTATGGGGAACACTTTCAACATTGCACTTGGTACTTGTACCTAGTTGATATCATGCTCTTTTGTATATGATGTCGTCGGTGTGAAATGAAAGGGGAGCTTGTAAGTCCATGGAGTTATGTATATGTGTTAGCGAAACGCCTGGGCCGTTGGTCTAATCCATGCTGACATGGTGGAAACCTGCAGTGTAACCATAATGAGCTGTCTATGAAGCATTCTTGTTATAAAAAAAGGAGTCCTATATTGAGAAAAAGGGAAAAAGAGAAAAAAAGAGATTATGAAAAGAGGAAAGGGAGAAAAAAGCATCGTATTCCCATGGTAAATAAGAAGATTGCTGAGATGCTCGTTGTCTGCTTGCCTTGTCATTTTGATATGGGGATTCTTCCGTATCATCGGGAAAGGGGTACCCCGTTGGCGGTTCTCTATGATACACATATACTTACGATGACAAGAACTTACCGGTTCCTAAACTTGAGTAGCATGAGGAGCGGCCCTCGTATACAAGGGACATGAGATTTCTAACTTATACTTCGTCAAGCATGGACACCATAGTTTGTTCACTTTAACCTTAATCACTTCAAGATGCTTATGATAGGGGCAATGAGAGCTGAAAGCTATAAGTACCATAATTTTTGGAAGCTCTTTATGAGACTTGAATCCCTACTTCCTTTTATAAAAAGGCCTTTCTTCCACCATTATATTGAGTCTCCACCTTCCACCTTTATGCACCTACTTTGAGAGCATAGTGGCCATTATTAGTTCTATGTGCATTGTCCCAAGACTTGTTGATTGATGCATACCTTGATATTGCTTGTTTTAAACTATTTGTACCTAGTCACTCTTGTAAAATTTGAAGGTGTCCTATGCATTTATGTTTGCTACTCTATGAGGCACAAGCTGAATGCCACTATGCTATGTTTTCGTTATGTGAAACAAACAAACGTCTTGCAAAGCATTGCTATTTATGAATCTTTTGTTTGTGCCTTTTCATTTTGCATCATAGTTTCTTTGTCTTATTGCTAGAACTTTGTCTTTCATGTTATGATTGAAGTACTATGATCCTAGATTTGAATGTTTTACAAATACTTTGATCAAGTTTATGATGGTGCATGTTGATACATTGCAAATGTATCTATAATTTTTGATGTTCCATGTTTGGTTTTATCCACTTTCTTGTGTTTTGTCCACACTTTGGAGTAATTTTCATATGATTTCTTGGGCTAACCTATTAACAAGAGCCACAGTGCCAGCTGCCTGTTTTATGCTGTTTTTGGTTCCAGGAAAGTCAGAAAATGAATATTCTCGGAATTGGACGGGACAAAAGCCAAAGTGCCTATTTTACCTGAAGACTCACGGGGCCAGAAGACGAGACGGAGAGGGGCCACAGGGCGGCCACACCATGTGGTGGCGTGGGCTGGCCCTGGCCGCGCCACCAGGTGGTGTGGGCCCCCTGGACGCCCACCGACCTTGCCCTCTGGCCTATAGGAAGCCTCCTGAGGCATAAACCCTAGATCGTCAATCAGAAATCCATGAAAAGTTCCGCAGCACCGCCGCCACCGAAGGGGAGATTCGGGGGACAGAAAGTCTCTGTTCCGGCACCCTGCCAGGACAGGGAAGTGCCCCCGGAGCCATCTCCATCGATCTCCACCACCATCTCCATCACCGTTGCTGATTCCCATGATGAGGAGGGAGTAGTTCTCTCTCGAGGCTAAGGGTTCTACCGGTAGCTATGTGTTCATCTCTCTCTCTATGCATGATCATATTGTGGTCATGAGCTTTGTAATCAAGTAGATCTACCTTGCTACTCAAGTGCTTTAATAGATCTCTGCTCTCCCCATGTGTGTGAAAGTGACAGCGTGCTCACCATGGTGGCACTTAGGCTAGAGATTACAAATACTTGTTATGAGTTATATTTGGAGTTGGATGTCTTTATGAAATTGTGGTGTTTGTTGGACTCATCTAGTGCTCAAGGTGACAGTGTGGGGTTTTCTAGATGGGAAAGGCTTACTTTGAGGTGTGCTGTTATAGCCCTACCAACGATTAGAGTGTTCAACCGGAGAGTAGTTAAGAGTAGTATCATAAAGATAAGATATTTATATGAGAGTGTTCACTAGTGAAAGTATGATCCTTAGGCCTTGTTTCTAAGCATTGATACACCGTTTGCTACTAGATCTGTTACATGTTTGCTTGCTTCCATCTTTATTTCAGTTTGCATTTAGTCTCTTCCACGCCATCAAGCTCTTTTCTCGCACCGTTACCACTTACAGTTATCAATACCACTTGTATTTCACTATCTCTTTGCCGAACTAGTGCACCTATACACCTGACAAGTGTATTGGGTGTGTTCGGGACACAAGAGACTTCTTGTATCTTGATTGCAGGGTTGCTTGAGAGGGAATACTTTTGACCACTTCCTCCCTGAGTTCGATAAACCTTGGGTGATCCACTTAAGGGAAAACTTGCTGCTATTCTACAAACCTCTGCACTTGGAGGCCCAACAACTGTCTACAAGAATAGAAGTGCATAGACATCAAGCCATTTTATGGCGCCGTTGCCGGGGAGGTAAGGTAAAAGGTATTCACACCGGAGGATTAAAGAAGAAGAACCTCCCACGGCAAATGCCTATTTTCTGGCGCCGTTGCCGGGGAGGTAAGGTAAAAGGTACTCACATCTTCTGGTGTGAGTGCTCGAAGTTATTTCCTTTAGATTCTATAATTTTGTCTTATTATTTCTTGTTTTCACTAGTTAGGCTTGATGGAAAACAACAACAAAATTAGAGAGCTTTATAGTATTTATCTTGAGTTAGGACATGAAGTGTGAAGAGAAAATTAAAAAACCTATGGAACTTTATCTGCATGCTAATAACAATGTTATTAGTATGAATTCTTTGAACACCATTATTGCTAATGCTATGGAAAAGTCTAAGCTTGGGGAAGCTTGTTTTTATGAAGATGATCTTTTTAGTTCCCCGGCTTTGGAGGATAGCTATTCTATTGCTTATGATGATACCAAACCTCCAATATATGATGATTACAATGATGAATATGATATTTTCAGTACACCTACTATTGAGGAGGAAATTAATTATGATTATAATATGCCTCCTATATTTGATGATTATGGTGATGAGAATGATAATGATAGCTATTTTGTTGAATTTGCTCCCACTACAATTTATAAGAATGACTATGTTTATGTGGGGAGTATTAATTCTTTTATGCATATGGCTCATGATAAGAATGTTTTATGTGATAGTTATATTGTTGACTTTATTCATGATGCTACTGAAAGTTATTATGAGAGAGGCAAACATGGTTTTATGTATCTCAACAATATTAAGTTTCCCCTCTTTATGTTGAAAGTCTTGAAGTTGCACTTGTTTTGCTTTATTATGTTTGTTGCTTTGTGCTTTCATGACTTGTTTCTTTACAAGATTCCTATGCATAGGAAGTGGGTTAGACTTAAATATGTTTTGAATTTTCTTCTTGATGCTCTCTTTTACTTCAATTCATATTTCTTATGTGAGCATCTTCTCAAACTATCATGCCTAACTTAAAGGCGTTAAAGAAAAGTACTTATTGGGAGATAACCCAAAAGTTTTAGATGAGTCTTGGAAGTTATTACTTCAGTAATAACCGCTCCTTATCTTTTTTTATTTGCTTTTTTGTGCCAAGAGTAACCTCTAATGAGAGAGAAGTAATGATTGCGGAAGTTGCTGTCTCGAAACAGATTTTTGTGCTTCACCGTAAAAATTCGTGTAAAATATCTGAACGTCTTTTTGAGGCGTGAATTTTTGAGCTTCTGCCCCAGGTTGTGATCTAAATTTCGTTAGTCCAACACTTTTTGATTTGAGCAACAGAAGGTTTTCAAAAAAAATCGTATTTACCTGCTGGTCTGTTTTGATAGATTTCTGCCATTTTCTACATTTGCTTCTTGTTTGTTCCTTTTTGAGTTCTTTTGGGGAATTGAGATTTTTGAGGAAAGTGCTACAGTAGCTAGTGTTCTAATGGAAATTTATTTGGTGTTAGAACTGAACCTTAAGACTTATTTCGATACGTTTAATCCTTTGTTTTCAGCAAAACCGGTGAGATTGACAACCTCATCGCAAGTCAGGGACAAAGTTCTGTGGTTGTGTTGTGCAGGTCTCCACGTTGCTACTAACAACGGTAGTGCGCCCTGCCAAGACTCAGCTAGCAACACCTTTGGGGTGTTTCCTTGCTCATACTGGTTCGATTAAACCTTGGTTTCATAACTGAGGGAAACTTGTTGTTGTGCTCATCATACCTTCCTCTTGGGGTTCCCCAACAAGCTCTACATCAACACTGAGCCATCAAGTAGTTTTCTGGCGCCGTTGCCGGGGAGTCAAGGACATCTTCACAAGGGGAGTCCCTCATAACCAATCTCTTTACTTTGTTATTTTTGTTTTGCTTAGTTTACTTTTGTTTTGTTTGCTTGTTTCTTTATCAAAAACACACAAAAAATAGTTTTACAAGTTTGCTTTCTTTATGAAAACACAAAAAATGACTACTCTTGAAAACACTAAGTTGTGTGACTTCACTAGCACCAACAACGAAGATTTTATGAGCACACCTATTGCTCCACCTGTGCCTGAAGCTACTTTCTTTGAGATAAAACCAGCTTTACTCAATCTTATTATGAGAGAACAATTTTCTAGTATTGGTAATGAAGATGCTGCTGCCCATCTAAATAACTTTGTTGAACTTTGTGAGATGCAAAAGCATAGGGATGTAGATGGTGATATTATTAAGCTGAAATTGTTTCCTTTCTCTTTGAGAGGAAAAGCTAAAGAATGGTTGAATTCCTTAACTAAGAATAGTATTGATTCTTGGACTAAATGCAAAGATGCTTTCATTGGAAAGTACTATCCTCCTGCTAAGATTATATCTATGAGAAGTGAAATAATAAAGTTTAAACAATCTGATAATGAACATGTTGCTCAAGGTTGTGAATAAATGAAATCTTTGGTAAAGAATTGTCCCACTCATGGACTGACTGCTTGGATGATCATCCAAAAATTTTATGCAGGATTGAACTACTCTTAAAGGAACCTATTGGATTCTACCGCTGGAGGTACCTTTATGACCATTACTTTGGGTGCTGCAACAAAGCTTCTGGATAATATGATGGTTATCTATTCTGAATGGCATACTGAAAGAGCTCCACAAGGTAAGCTGGTAAATTATGTTGAGGAAACCTCCTCCTTGAGTGATAAGATTGATGTTATTATGCCTATGCTTGTTAATGGGAAAGCCCATATTGATCCAAATAATGTTCCTTTATCTTCTTTGGTTGCTCAAGAAGAGCAAGTTGATGTGAACTTCATAAGAAATAACAATTTTGGCAATAATGCTTATAGGAATAATTTTGGTAACAACAATTATAAGCCATATCCTCCCAACAACGGTAATGCTTATGGAAATTCCTACAACAATAATAGGAGTGATCCCTCTGAACTTGAAGTTATGCTTAAAGACTTTATTAGTAAGCAAACTGCTTTCAATAAAACTATTGAGGAAAAACTCTCTAATGCTGAAAGAAATATAGCATCTTTGGCTGAAGCTCAATCTTCTTTGAATAAAATGGCTACTAAACCTGAAACTAATGATAATCCCTTTGCAGCTACTAATGCTATACAAGTTAGAATTGATGAAAATGTTAGACTATTAGCTGAATTACATGCTAAGTGGGAAAGAGAAGATGAAATTGCTAGAAACATTAGTGTTTCTACTATCACTAGCACTAGTGTTGAGGCTAGTAATAGTTCTACTACTTTAGATGATAAATTTGATTTTGATCTTGATGGTTGCAATAGCTCTAAAGTTATTAAGTTCCTACAAAAGCTTGCTAAAAGTCCAAATGCTAGTGCTATGAACATGGCCTTTACAAAACACATTACTAATGCTCTCATAAAGATTAAAGAAGAAAAGATGAAACATAAAGCTTCTATTCCTATAAAACAAGAAGATGGTTGGGAACCCATCATTAATATGAAAGTGAATGATTTTGATTTCAAAGCTTTATGTGATCTTGATAGTAGTGTTTTTATTATGCCTAGAAGGATTTATGATATGCTTGATTTGCCTCCACTTGAAGATTGTTATTTGAATGTCCCACTTGATGATAATGCTAAAAAGAAACTCATGGGGGGTATTAATGATGTTCTTATTATGGTTAACAATGCTTATGTCCCCGTTGATTTCTATGTTTTGGATGTTGAATGCAATGCTTCTTGTCCTATTACTTTGGGAAGACCTTTTCTTTGAACTGTTGGTGCCATTATTGACATGAAAGAAGGCACCATTAAATATCAAATCCCACTCAACAAAGGTATAGAACACTTCCCTAAGAAGAGAGAGAATATTTCTTTTGCTTCTCCTATGAAAACAAAATTTGGTTTTAATGCTTCTTCATTTGAGAACACTTGATTCTTTTTCTTGCTTCTTATGACTAACTTAAAGGCGTTAAAGAAAAGTACTTATTGGGAGATAACCAAAAGTTTTAGATGAGTCTTGTAAGTTATTACTTCAGAAATAACCGCTCCTTATCCTTTTTATTTGCTTTTTGTGCCAAGAGTAACCTCTAATGAGAGAGAAGTAATGATTGCGAAAGTTGTTGTCCCGAAACAGATTTATGTGCTTCACCGTAAAAATTCGTGTAAAATCTTTGAACGTCCTTTTGAGGCGTGAATTTTTGTGCTTCTGCCCCAGGTTGTTATCTAACTTTCGTTAGTTCAACACCTTTTGATTTGAGCAACAGAATGTTTTCAAAGAAAATCGTATTTACCTACTGGTCTGTTTTGACAGATTTCTGCCATTTTCTGCATTTGCTTCTTGTTGGTTCCTTTTTGAGTTCTTTTGAGGAATTGAGGTTTTTGAGGGAAGTGCTTCAGTAGCTAGTGTTCTAATGGAAGTTTATTGGTGTTGGAACTGAACCTTAAGACCTATTATCTTCAGTACATTAATGTTGCTAATAAAGATTGTGTGAAGTTTTGTATGAAGGAAAAAATTCAGGTGTATGGAAGGAATGAGTAATGAGATGAAGGATGGACTAAATCTCAAGCTTGGGGATGCCACACATGTCACCCCAAGAAATATCCAGGAAGTACAAGCGTCAAAGCTTGGGTATGCCCAAGGCATCCCCTTCTTCATCAATAAAAATTCCAGGTTTCTTCCAAACGCTTCATTTTTGTTGTTTCATGCACAGTTGTGTTGTTCTTGGAGCGTCTTCTTTTTGGTTTTTGTTTTGGTTTTCGTTCACTTTGTTTTCTTAGTTTGCTAAATAAATTGGTTGGACCCCCCTCTTTCATACATTGGTTTTCAAATAGTTTGGTTTGGTTTGGAAAAGAGTAGGAAAGTTCATGCTTAATTGTTAAAGAGAGCTTGTTTTTGACTGTGGCCTATGTTTTGTCATGCCATGCTTGATATTGTTTCGGATCTATGCTTAGTATTATTTTCTGTAGCATGACTTGTTATAAACAATTGAGATTTCTTAATGTGCCTTGGATGAATCATGCGTTGTTTTAGCATATTAAAGCATAGTATAGTGGTATTCTCCTTTGATGCTTTATTTGGGTTGACTTGGCGCATGATCACACCATGTTATGACTATCTCAAGGCACCATAAGCCTTTATGATCCTTTAGTTTTCAACTTGTAGTATCACTTTATGCTTTGATCAATGATGTTTTGTTGCTCTGCATGATTATGGACATTATTGCTCTTTTAGTTTGTCGCTCCCAGTCTTTTGCTAGCCTCCACAACCAAGTATGAGTTCCACTCATGCATCCAACTCCCTAAACCAAGTTATTACAAAGAGTCCACCATACCTACCTATTAGCATATGCTATTCCAAGTATATATTCATGCTTTTGTTTATCTTCCAAATTAAACTTGTTATGAGAAAACTAGTGATTAAAGCTCTCATGAACTTGATGGCACACTTTACTTTTTTGCATCTAATAAACTTGAACCATTGGGTCCTTCTTTGTTGCGTATATGCTTGCGCTTTATAAGTTGAAATTGGCAGAACCATGTATCATGGGGAGGGCTTTCAACATTGCACTTGTACTTTGTACCCCGCTGATATCATGTTCTTTTGCTTATGGATCCCGGCGGTGTGAAATAAAAGTGGAACTTGTAAGATCATGGAGTTTGTATGTGTGTTAGAGAAACGCCTGGGCCGCTGATGACCCACAAGTATAGGGGGTGTATCGCAGTATTTTGGAGGGAAGTGAAACCCAATTTATTGATTCGACACAAGGGGAGCCAAAGAATATTTATAAGCCTTAACAACTGAGTTGTCAATTCAGCTGCACCTGGAAACAATCTTGCTCACAATAGTTTATCAGTAGCAACAGTTTTGTAATAGGAATAATAAAGTAACAACAGTAGTAAAGTAAAGACAGCAGTAACAATACCAGTAAACAGTAGGATTCGAGTGCGATAGGCATAGGGATGGATGGACGGGCGATGCATGGACAAGACAATTCACATAGCAATCATAACATAGGGCAATTGCAGATAAATAAGATAAAGCATCCAAGTACTAGATAATCCTAGGCATGTGTTCCATATATAGTCATACGTGCTCGCAATGAGAACTTGCACAACATCTTTTGTCCTGCCAGCCCGTTTGTAGCAGGGCCTCAAGGGAACTACTGGCAATTAAGGTGCTCCTTTTAATAGAGCACCGGAGCAAAGTATTAACACTCCGTGAACACATGTGATCCTCACATCAAAGCCATTCCCTCCGGTTATCCCGATTTCTATCACTTCGGGGCCATTGGTTCCGGACAACAACGTGTGTATACAACTTGCATGTAAGACCAAAAACAATACTATCATAATGAATCAATAACATGTTCAGATCTGAAATCATGGCACTCGGGCCCTAGTGACAAGCATTAAGCATAACAAGTCGCAACAAAGTCATAAAGCACTAATAAAAGATAGTAGGCACCATGCCCTAACAATCTGATGCCATTACATGAACGATCTCATCCAATCCCTACCAACCCCATAGCCTACAGTGGGGGATTACCTACTCATAGATGGGGGAAACATGGATGGTCGATGGAGAAGCGATGGTGACGATGATGGCAATGATCTCCTCTAATTCCCCGTCTCGGCAGGGTGCCAGAATGGAGTTTCTGGTGCCGTTTTGTGGAATCTGGTGGTGGCGGCGGAGTGGAACTCCTTCTGGAAAAACGTCGAACCCCTCGGAGTTTTTAGGTCATAAGGCTTCTTATAGGCGAAGAAGGAGACCGAGGGAGTGCCTGGGGGGCCCACACCATGCCCTGGCGCGGCCAGGCCTAGCCCGTGCCTGGGGGGGTGTGGCCAGCCCCTGGCCCTCCTCCGTCTTGTATTTTGGCTCCATGAGTCTTCCGGAAAAATAGGCACGTTGGCTTTTGTCCCGTCCAATTATGAGAATATTCATTTTCTGACTTTCCTGGAACCAAAAACAGCAGAAAACAGGCAGCTGGCACTGTGGCTCTTGTTAATAGGTTAGTCCAAGAAATCATATGAAAAGTACTCCAAAGTGTGGACAAAACACAAGAAAGTGGATAAAATCAAGCATGGAACATCAAAAATTATAGATACATTTGCAATGTATAAACATCCCCAATCTTATCTCTTGCTCGTCCTCGAGTAGGTAAGTGATAAAAAGAAAGAATAATTTTTGAGGTGACATGTGATGTCTACGCACTTCTATTCTTGTAGACAGTTGTTGGGCCTCCAAGTGCAGAGGTTTGTAGAACAGGAGCAAGTTTTCCCCTAAGTGGATCACCCAATGTTTATAGAACTTAGGGAGGAAGTGGTCAAATGTATTCCCTCTCAAGCAACCCTGAAATCAAGATACAAAAGTCTCTTGTGTCCCCAACACACCCAATACACTTGTCAGGTGTATAGGTGCACTAGTTCGGCGAAGAGATAGTGAAATACAAGTGGTATTGATAATTGTAAGTGGTAACGGTGCGAGAAAAGAGCTTGATGGCGTGGAAGAGACTAAATGCAAACTGAAATAAAGATGGAAGCAAGCAAACATGTAACAGATCTAGTAGCAAACGGTGTATCAATGCTTAGAAACAAGGCCTAGGGATCATACTTTCACTAGTGAACACTCTCATATAACTTATCTTTATGATACTACTCTTAACTACTCTCCGGTTGAACACTCTAATCGTTGGTAGGGCTATAACAGCACACCTCAAAGTAAGCCTTTCCCATCTAGAAAACCCCACACTGTCACCTTGAGCACTAGATGAGTCCAACAAACACCACAATTTCATAAAGACATCCAACTCCAAATATAACTCATAACAAGTATTTGTAATCTCTAGCCTAAGTGCCACCATGGTGAGCACGCTGTCACTTTCACACACATGGGGAGAGCAGAGATCTATTAAAGCACTTGAGTAGCAAGGTAGATCTACTTGATTACAAAGCTCATGACCACAATATGATCATGCATAGAGAGAGAGAGATGAACACACAGCTACCGGTAGAACCCTTAGCCTCGAGAGAGAACTACTCCCTCCTCATCATGGGAATCAGCAACGGTGGTGGAGATCGATGGAGATGGCTCCGGGGGCACTTCCTCGTCCCGGCAGGGTGCCGGAACAGAGACTTTATGTCCCCCGAATCTACCCTTCGGTGGCGGCGGCGCTGCGGAACTTTTTGTGGATTTCTGATTGACGATCTAGGGTTTATGCCTCGGGAGGCTTCTTATAGGACAGAGGGCAAGGTCGGTGGGCGGCCAGGGGGCCCACACCACATGGTGTGGCCGCCCTGTGGCCCCTCTCCGTCTCGTCTTCTGGCCCCATGAGTCTTCTGGTAAAATAGGCACTTTGGCTTTTGTCCCGTCCAATTCCGAGAATATTCATTTTCTGACTTTCCTGGAACCAAAAACAGCAGAAAACAGGCAGCTAGCACTGTGGCTCTTGTTAATAGGTTAGTCCAAGAAATCATATGAAAAGTACTCCAAAGTTTGGACAAAACACAAGAAAGTGGATAAAACCAAGCATGGAACATCAAAAATTATAGATACATTTGCAATGTATCAACATCCCCAAGCTTAACTCCTGCTCGTCCTCGAGTAGGTAAGTGATAAAAAGAAAGAATAATTTTCGAGGTGACATGCACCATCATAAACTTGATCAAAGTATTTGTAAAACATTCAAAGCTGGGATCATAGTACTTCAATCATAACATGAAAGACAAAGTTCTAGCAATAAGACAAAGAAACTATGTTGCAACATGAAAAGGCACAAACAAAAGATTCATGAATAACAATGCTTTGCAAGACGTTTGTTTGTTTCACATAAATAAAACATAGCATAATAGTATTCAGCTTGTCCCTCATAGATTAGCAAATATAAATGCATAGGACACCTTCAAAGTTCATAAGAGTGACTAGATACAATAGTTTAAAACAAGCAATATCAAAGTATGCATCAATCAACTAGTCTTGGGACAATGCACATAGAACTAAGAATGACCACTATGCTCTCAAAGTAAGTGCATAAAGATAGAAGGTGGAGACTCAATATAATGGTTGAAGAAAGGCCTTTTTTTAAAAGGAAGTAGGGATTCAAGTCTCATAAAGAGCTTCCAAAAATTATGGTACTTGTAGTTTTCAGCTCTCATTGCCCCTATCATAAGCATCTAGAAGGTGATTAAGGTTAAAGTGACACAACTAAGAGGATATGCTTGACAAGTTATAAACCGAAATCTCATGCCCCTTACTTACGAAGATCGATTCTCATGCTACTCAACTTCAGTCACGAGCAAGCTCTTGTCATTGTAAG
The DNA here is from genome assembly GCA_910589775.1 of Avena eriantha. Lineage (NCBI taxonomy): Eukaryota > Viridiplantae > Streptophyta > Magnoliopsida > Poales > Poaceae > Avena > Avena eriantha. The sequence goes on from OU342742.1 coordinate 218,070,906, forward strand.
TACATGTGTATCATTAAGAACCTCCAACGGTGTACCCCTTGCACATGATACGAGAGCTTTCCCATAATCAAAATGACAAGGCAAGCAGACAATGAGCATCTCAGCAATCTTTTTATTTGCTATTTGCATAGGTTTTTATTCAGGATGCTTCATAGAGTGCTCATTATGGTGATGCTGCATGTTTACACCATGATTAGGCATGGCTTAGGCTAGCGGCCCAGGCGTTTCTCTAACACACATACAAACTCCATGATCTTACAAGTTCCACTTTTATTTCACACCGCCGGGATCCGTAAGCAAAAGAACATGATATCAACGGGGTACAAAGTACAAGTGCAATGTTGAAAGCGTTCCCCATGGTACATGGTTCTGCTAATTTCAACTTATAAAGCGCAAGCATATACGCAACAAAGAAGGACCCAATGGTTCAAGTTTATTAGAGGCAAAAAGTAAAGTGTGCCATCAAGTTCGTGAGAGCTTTAATCACTAGTTTTCTCATAACAAGTGGAAGGCAAACAAAAGCATGAATATACTTGGAATAGCATAAGCTAGTAGGTAGGTATGGTGGAATCTTTGGAATAACTTGGTTTAGGGAGTTGGATGCATGAGTGGAACTCATACTTGGTTGTGGAGGCTAGCAAAAGACTGGGAACGACAAACTAAGAGAGCAATAATGGCCATAATCATGCAGAGCAATATAGAGGTGGAAGGAGAGGCCGAGGGGGTGCTGGGGTTGGCCAGACCACCCCCTGGCACGGGCCAGGCCTAGCCGCGCAGCTAGGTGGTGTGGACGGCCCACATCCCTTCTCTGTCTCGTATTCTGGCATCTGATGTCTTCCGGAAAAATAGGCACTTCGGCTTTTGTCCCGTCCAATTCTGAGAATATTCATTTTCTGACTTTCCTGGAACCAAAAACAACAAAAAACAAGCAGCTGGCACTATGGCTCTTGTTAATAGGTTAGTCCAAGAAATCATATGAAAAGTACTCCAATGTGTGGACAAAACACAAGAAAGTAGATAAAACCAAGCATGGAACATCAAAAATTATAGATACATTTGCAATGTATCAGGCGTTTTGTGCCGCGGTTCATGCATAGGACATGTTCCAGTCCTGGATGAGCTGGGGCATATCCTTGGCCTTGTCTCGCACTTCAAAACCGGACATTCTGTGCATGTCCGGAACCTTGAGTACTTTGCTAATATCCTCCAAGGATTGGCGGAAATCATGAAGCAAATCGCCGACTTGTGTAAGCCGGCTGGTGCGAGACTCGGTGGAGACAGAATCCAGCAAGTTTAGAGGACCTACGCATGTAATGCAAGAGGTTAGTAAAATATCAGAACTCCAAGAGTCGAAAAAGCAGAAAATCAGAGAGAAGCAACCATAACGAATATGACATCGTCAAGTTTGGTAGTTTCCTCCCTAAGGCTCTGGAGTTCAGCCCGAAGTGCCTCGGTGATGTCCTTCTCCTTGAACAATGCATCATTGATATCCGAGATCTTTTGGTCTTGGGCCGTGATCCGTCGATCACGTTCTTCGGTGTCCATGGAAGAGGATTCAAGGACATGAGCAATGCTCCGTTCGTGATCCGCCTTCAGTTGGTCCAACTCTCGACGTAAGTCGGAGTTCTCGACCTCCAGGGTCTTTAGATTCTCGGCTTCTTCAATCATAGCATATGATTGTTTGACTAGTGATGTAAGCGAAAAGAACTACAGTTGAATAAATAATTCGACTATGAACTAAAGAGCAAGGCTCAAGGACTGAAATGATTACCTTCAGCCTCATCCCCTAACACTTTTAATTGAGCATTTTCAAGCCGGAGAGCTTTAATATCTCTCCGCTTGTTGCAGATATTCTTCAACAATTCTTGGTTATACGAATTAACTTTCTATAAGTCAGAGTACCCAGAGTCAGAAGTTTACTAAAGACTCGGGCTAATACTTTTTACTAATATCAGCACGAGCCTTGGGGGCTACACTAGTTCATTCTTTGGCATCCTATGAAAGCATAAATCCAGATTGTATCCAACTTCATGCTTGGGGGCTAGAGGATATGATAAAATAGCATAAAGAGAAAAGTGAGTTGGAATTCCGACTTATGTGTTGTTCGTGAGTGAGCTTGCTCAAGCTCATGTTCACTTCTGTTGTAACCTTCTCGGCAAGGGTGAGTGGTATCGCTGGTGGTGGTGGAAGCACAGGTGCTGGCGGAAGCACACCGGCTCTCAGCCCCTCGTCGCAAAGATGGATCTGCTCGAGAAGTTCGCAGTACTGGACGTCCTCCGCTTCTTGTGCTCCTCGGCAGTAATGTTCCGGTTCTCCAAGCATTGCCGGGAAAGCCGTTGGATTTCCTCCATAGATTTCCGAGTAATGCCAAGTTTGGCAAGACCCGGATTGTTGAAGAGGTTTTCAGCGAAGACCTTTGCTGAGGGATCATTACACGAAGAGGGTTCACCCTTATCAAAACCTGAGTCACCCATGTTGACGTCAGTTTGCAATCCGTGGATCACTGGCTCTATTTGTTGAGCCGGATCTTCTGCAATGGTCAGAGATGGAGTAATCTCCGGTGCTGTAGAAGGCTGAGGGGCAGGAGTCAGAGGTGATGTGGCAGGAGTAGTCAAATTCAGCTTTGACTGGTACAGGGGCTTCGACAAGCCTCCTTTCCACTTGCCCTAGGTGAGCTGTTTAGCTCTGAGGAAGTAATAGAACAAAAGATTGTCACACCTTAGAAGAAATTAAGAAATAAAATTGTCAACACCCAGATTTTTAATCCCAGATGCCCGTTATGCCATACCTCGCAATCCCAGGATTACCATTTTTGTGAGACATAACGGATTGGATATCACAATACATCATCCATTACAAACCATACATAAGGTATTACACAAATAAGGATCTCATGATCCAGTCTTAATACAACAAGCAGCGGAAATAAAAGATAAGCGTAGCGGTGGGGTCCATCTTCAGGGGCACATGCAATGCTGACGAAGGCAGATAGTCCTAGTTATCATAGCCGTCCTGCTGGCCATCATCTTGGTAATCTCCTTCATAGTCTGGCCATGAGAATAGCCAGGGACAAAATCCAAGAGTACTCTTTAAGTACTCGCAAACTACCACTAGCAAGTAGTATAGTTCTAAGTTAAAGTGCTAACTCTATGTTTAACTATAAGGTTAAGTTTGAAACCTAAGCTGAGTTCTGAAGCAAAGAAAGATAAAATAAAGTTCTAGAATCACTTAAGTTGGGACGCTATTGTCATAAACACAAGTCTGTTGTGGTCAAGTCAAGATTCATCATTCATTTCATAAGTAATTTTGAAAACATCTGACAACGAAACAGTATGGCCATTCCAACTGTCCATAACCGCGGACGTAGCTATTCGAATAGTTTGACACTCTGTAGAGGTGGTACACTTTCACCACAAGATTCGATACATCTGTCAGGGATAACCCTGAATCATCATACTTAGTATGCAGATAATCAAACATAACTTTCCCTTTACACACCCTAGTATAAGCACCTCTCCTATGAGAATGGCCTCCCAACCATGACAATCAGTCATCTTGGGCACTGCATAGGTGGACAACATTGAGAGGTAGCCTCAGCTCAGACCTCTCCCATGAGGGAACTAATACTAATGCATATAAATTTCCAGCTAAGCCTTACCCAATTCAGGTAATGTGGTTGTACGGTAAATTTGGAATGGTATTGCATCCGAATACTCATGCATCATCATTTTCATCATCATAAACCATTTGTGTTTCTCAACACATGTCAAAACATTTCAATAGAATGACTCATCATTCCAAGGTTTTGGGAATTCATTTCCACCAATTGTTCCCATCTAAAGTGACTCAAGTTTTTGATCTAATCTAACTACTAAGTTAAGAGTGTTCACTAAAGTGGAAATGATGGGTTCAATCTCATGCCATAGAATGACATCTAAAGGGTTCTAAATAGGTCAAGTTTTATACTCTTTATGCTACCTTCAAAACAAGTAAAGAACTTTGGGTAAAGGAAGTAAAACTTGAAAATAAAACTTGGGGTAACTAATAGTCAAAGTGATATGACTCAAGCATGCCTATAGCATCTTTGATCAAGTTAACTAGCTTAATTCTAGCTCGCTACAATAGCTTGCCTTGGTTGGTGCAGTGGTTGAAGTTTTCTTCTTCTTCTTGATAGAACTCCTCCTCCTCGAAAGCTTGGTCGGTACTATCGTCTATAAATACATACGGAGTACACAATCACCAAACAATACTTAACTAATCTAATTAGCACTCTAAGGCACACATTTGATGATCTATTATCATCACAAGCATCACAAGTTTAATTCAATAGTTTCATCCTTTTTATTTTAGAAAAGTAATTTCTACTCATTGAAAACTTAACTAAGATTTAATATTCACCACTTCAAATATGGGATCATGTGGACACATGTCATCACCACATATTCTAACATGTGGGAATGTGATTTAAGGGTTGGATCATAATTACTTTGGTTTAAGTTCATTATTTAATGATTTAAGGTGACTAGAAATGCCTATATAGCATTCTTTTGGTACTAGTCCAAAGTCACTGCATGTAAAACTTAATATTATTACATATTCACATAGGTATGATGAAATTTGATTTTTGAGAGTTGGAATCAACTCAAAATCTATCTTGGTTGATTTTATAAAAATGTTGCAAGGTGCAAATGCTTCTGTTTTGTTATTTTTAGTAGAAGAGATCTATAACTCTAATTGAATTAAATCCAACGGGCTTGGGTAGATCTTTTCAGTAGCTTCCTAACAAAATTGGAATCACTTCATTTGGATTTGTAAAACTTTCTAAATTGATTTTCAAACTCAGAGACAGAACTAGGTTTAAACTAAAAAGAAAAATCCTAATTCAAACTAACTGGGTTGCGCGGGAAACGCTAACGGGCCGGCCCAGTGTCCCTCCGCAGCGTGGGGCTCAGCTGACAGGGGGTCCACCAGTCAGCGGCTCATAACACGTGAAGCGGTACGGGGCAATGTGGGGCGTTGGATTAGAGTGGGGATCAACGGCTGGGGATCATCGTCGACGACAGACCTGTCGCCGGCGAGCTCTAACCCTAGCGGCTCGGTGGGGGTGCATAGGGGGCGTACCAGGGCTCCAGCGACAACCGCGAGGGGGGCAAACAGACTGGTAGTCGACGGCGAGCTCAGGGACGATGGAGGCAGCTCCAGGGGTGGTCGCAATCAGCGGCACCCTTCTCCTCCAGAGGCAGCCTGCTCCGGTGCAATTCCGGCGAACAGCTGCTCCCCTTGCTCTGCCTAGAGGCGTGGGACGATCAGTGAGGTGAGGGGAGGTGAGTGGTGTGCTACAAATGGCTTGGGGTGCCCTCCTTTTATAGGCTCGACGACAAGATAGCGCGGTATGGCCAGGCGACGGTGGCGACATGGCTACGGGCTGCTAGCGGCATGGCTACGGGCGGCGATCGACGCGTGGTCTCCTGGAAGTGCTCTAGGGCTTTAATGCGGGCTTAGGGGCGGTGGTATGCGGTCGGGCGGAGCTGGCGCTCTGAGCGGAAGAGGCGGCGGTGTCCACGGCGAGCGGTGGCTGTGAGGCGTTGGGCGGCGAACGGGCATGTCCGGCGTGCTCCCTGGGTTGTGGCGAAGCGGTGGGTGTGGGCTGCGGTCGAGCGACGGCTTGTGCACGCGTGTCGGGCGCGGTGCTCTAGCGCGTGCTCGGCATGGCGTAGTCGCACTGGGCGCGGGGGTTTCTCGGTGGTCCACGGCTTGGCCTGGCTCGGGGAGGGGACAGAGGGTGGCGGTGAGGTGCTGGCTAGCTGCTAGACATGGCGAGAGAGGGGGAGGTGGTCTGCTGCAGCGGTGAGTAAGTTGGCTGGCGAGGTGGGGCTTGGCATGGCTTGGCATGGCCACTAGGAGGTAGGGAGTGGGTTTAATTGGCCTTGTTAGATCATCTAGGGACAATGGGAGCAAATTGTTGGGTCCGCAGCATAGAAAACAAAAAACTTCCTATGATGTGAACTACACGCCAAGATCTATCTACTAGGTACAAAGCAACGGGTGGACATACATCCAACGAGAACTTACCCTCGAAGACAACGAGTTTTGTTAACGAGTAGGAACTCGTGGTTGATGTAGTCGTACACTTGCCGATCTCAAGATCGTGAGGAAGTCCAGCAGGTCCGGCTCCAGCACGTCCATCAGATCCAGCTCCAGCAGCACCAAGTCCAGCACCGCAAAGCAGTGGTGCATCCGTGATCGCACACACGTCCGGTACCCCGACAACCTCCGTCCCTCGCTCCAGCAAAGTAGCGGAAGCAGCAACTCCTTTTCAGATAAAGCCACCGGGAACATGTATCTCGCTAATCCGAGACCATGGGGAAATAATACTAGAGGGGGAGAGAGATCCTTCACAAGGAGGTGTGAGTGAGAAGTGAGGAGAGGGTGGCCTTTTATAGGAGGAGGGGGGTGCCTCTCCTTCATGGCCGGCGCATGGAGGAGGTGCCTCTTCACCTCCTCCATTCATGTGGTGGTAACCCCTCCACATTAAAATGCCTCTTCACATTCCCTTTTAAAGTCTCCACTTTAAATGCATTAAATCTCTCCAAATTTAATGCTCTCTCATTTAATAAAACTCTTTTATTATTTTTATTCAGAATTTTCTTAATTACTTTAATTAACAAACATTCACATAAAACCCCCTGCAACATTTCAATATTACATGCAGAACCAATTTCAACAATTTCACCCGAAACAGTTTCGGTGTCTATTGAAATAATTCCAGCGCTTTCTTAAATCTTTATCTGAAACATATTTACTCCAAATGGTGTCGGTATCCCTTAAGTGTGTCACCCTACGGTTCGCGAATAATGCAGACATGATCGAGACCCCTCTCCGATCAATAATCAGAAGCGGGACCTGGAGATCCATACTGACTCCTACATATTCAACGATGACTTCTATGATCGTGAGAACCTTTAACGCTAGTAACTAAATCCCTTTGTCTCGCGATATATTACATGTCCGAGATCGATCATCGGTATCTCCATACCTAGTTTGATCTCGTTTCTGACATGCACTCTTTTCTCGTTCCCGTGATATAACATTCTAGTGATCACATCACTTGCTTGCAAGCTATCTTAATTTGATATCACCGAGAGGGCCCAGAGTATATCTATCCGTCATCGGGATTGACAAATTCCACTCTTGATCCATGAGCCTCAACATAACACCTTCGTAGCACTGAACCCATCTTTATAGTCACCCTGTTACGGTGTGACGTTTGATGTTATCAAGATACTCTTCCGGTGTTAGCAATTAACATGATCTCATGGTGATAAAGATTACTTCGTATGATGTTATAGCAATATAAACATAATGACTTTGATCATAATGCTATACTTCGGATGAATGTTCATCACATCATTCCACCAATGTTGTGACCTCGTTATTAACAACATCCAATGTCCATGATCAGGAAACCTTGATCATCTTGTTAATCAACGAGCTAGTTTATAAGAGAGGCATAACTAGGAACCCTTTTTGTTTATTAAACACACATGTATTGACGTTTCCGATCAATACAATTATAGCATGCAAAATAAACATTTATCATAAACATGGAATAAGATAATAACCACTTTATTATTGCCTCTCGGGCATATTCCCTTCACAAATGGGGGTCAAATGGGAGACAAGTTTGGCCAGAACACTATTCAAATAGTGAAATTTGTTTTTGTTTGAAATCTGTCCGCAAGGTGTTTGATGAAATGGCCGCAAGAAAATTCTTTATGAAATTTGAAAAGATTTTTGGTGGGTGTGCTAGTACTAAGCTTGAGACTCTGTGGGTGCTTGGGTTTTGAAAATTGAGCTTGTTTGAGTGGTTTTTGAAAGTGGGATCTTCCCATATGAAATAGATTCAATTTTCCAATGCCATTTAAATATAGTGTTTGAATGTTTTTGGCAGATCACAAAGTGGACCTTGGTACCTCATTATGTGTACTAGCAAGGGGTGCAAAGATCCACAATTTTTTCTGTTAAGTTTTGAGTACTAGGAATAGCCAAAGTGGGCATGATAGTTAATTTGGCCAAAATGACCATTCACTTCATTTATTCATTTTGAGTTGTTTTTCTTTGGGAAAAGTTTGGGAATGATTTAGATGATGTTTATTTCACCTAAGAATCATTTTACAATCAATGGATCACAGAACCATGGCCATTCAAATCAACTTCTAATTTAAATGCACATACACATGAATGCTTTCATATTTTTAATTGGAAAAGTTTTTGTTAACCCTAATTTTGAGGATTTGGATGTTGATAAGCTTGGATTAAAGTTTTGGGATGTTACAAAAATGCAGCAACCTTGTGAAGAAAGTTACCTCTTCATAATGGGCACCTCCTTCGTGCCAATAACAACTATCGGAGCCTTACGCTTTCGGGTTATGGTCTCCAGCAGTGGGATCAATTCTCCATCATCCTGAGAAATCTCAGGAGGATATCCCTCCAGAGGAGCAAGCCCCAACTCAGGGAGGTTAGTAAGCTGAAAAGAAGAAATATCTCATTATTGCAAAAAGAGATAATAATGTAAAGATGAACACATAATTCGAGTTATTGCTGGAAACTTACTGGTACCACGGGATCATCAGTCATATGCATGTCCAAGGATAGCTCCGGGATTTTCCTCTCGACCCGCTCCCTTATCAACGATTTGATTTGGGACTCATAGTCCTTTTCCGAGTAAGGACGGGAGCAGATGCAGAGAGAATCATTCTTGGACGTCATTATGGAATGCATAAGCCGTTCGCCATGGTGTTGGAGAGGCTGGATCCGGCGTGCCAGCCAACAGTGAATCAAGTCGGACCCCTTAAGGCCCTTGTGCTTCATCAGACATTCAATCTGCCTCTTGGGAAGAAGCAGATCGTCACTCAGAGTCGGCGCATCTGCGGCCTAGGACTCTTGGGGCGTGGCAGCACCGTCAACAAAAGCCAGCAAAGCAGTAGCTTTGCCGGGAGCAGGGATATCCTTGTGATAAAAGGTGGAAGGCCACTGTTTCGCCAACTCACTAGCCTTAATTCGAGGATAAACGTGCTCTATCCTAATGGAAAAACTAAGAGTTCCGGTAATATATGGATTACCAACGGTGATAGAGTTTCTCCGGGTACCAAAGTAAAACCGGAAAAGAGTGAGACTCGGCCTAATGTCGATATACCCCTCGCACAAAGATGCGTATGCGCTCATCTCTAAGAGAGAGTTAGAGGGAAGACGATGGAGTTGAACTCCGTAATGATCAATCACCTTAGAAAAGAAATCTGGGGGTGGGAAGCTCAAACCTCTGTCGAGGTGGGTGCCGAAATACACCCGCTCGTCGGCGTTGGGGGTGGGGAGGAGTCGCCGTAGCCGCTCCGCCAGTCACCGACATGGAGGAGTCCATTCTCCACAACACGAAGCTTGGCATCGTCCAAGATGCAGGGGATCCATACCCCGCGAAAACTCTCCTTCTCCGCTACAGATGCTGCCACTACTGTCTCCGTCGTGCCGAAAGATGAGGCATCAGCCATTTTCTTGGATGCGGGTGACCTAGGGTGGGAGGCCCTGGAGAATTTTAGGGGAGGCAGAGGAGCTTTGTTCGAGGGAGCCGTTGGGAGGAAGGAAGGAGCGCAAGTGCTGGTGAAGAGAAAAGAGAGAAAGTTTAGTCCCTTAAATCCTTCATCCGCGCCAAGATTCGTGCAATGTGTATAGTAACCAAGCCACACATCGTGGAAGGAGCTGGGTAACCCCCCACACGCTGATTAGGCCGCCTCGATCTCCGTGCACGCATTGAAACGACACCTCGGTTCCACACAAGGCGGACCCACTGACGGTTGTGCTAATGGGAATGTCTGTCAGTGACATGACTTGACCATGCCTGGTGTCAGGTTACATCAGAGGCCAAATTCCAGCTTAGTTTGAATTTCAAGCTGGAAAACCAAATAATGTATTCATAGGTCCGACTCGTTTTGATATCCGGGTCATATCCTTTCTTTTGAAGTTTTAGGAACCCTTCAAGATTCTGCATGCCGAAGATCAAGCTAGATGATGATGAAATCTGACTCTAGATCTTGGAGGCTTCTGGGGACTGCTGTTGGGGATATACTTTCCGGGTATCCTCACTGTGCCTCACTGACCAGGGTGGCCGACTTTGGGTTAGAGCTTTGATTCACAGGCGACCTAGTTAGGGAGAAGAGACGGAGTCCAGTCTGGCTATGGGAAGGCACAAAAGACTTACCGACATAGGCATGTTATGTTACTTGTTATTCAAGATGTACTCTGTAACTGACTCTTAGTCTTAGCCAGATAGGTATCTCCTATAAACCCTAGGCCAGATATCTATATAAGTCGTCCTAGGGTAATCCTTTAGGACCATACCCAACCTCTTAGAATAGTCTACAATCTCAAACTCGCACAGGCGAAACCCTTGTAACCCATATTCCGGCTCTACCGTATTACTGGATTGCTCGCAGGAGTAGGATCCATCCAAAGCCAGCAGATTCGAACCTAGGTAAACTTGTGTGCTCACCATCCTGGAATACCGTACGTCTCACACCCCTCTCTTCCACACGCCTCGAGGACCCCCTCATGGCGTACTTGTCATCAATCCGACGACAGTTGGCCCCCACCGTGGGGCAAGTGAGTTTCGGATCTACGTTCTGAGCGGAATCTGCAAGATCATAATCGGCGAGACCATCACCGTCAGTCGCGTCCTCTACGCTAGCGATGTCCCTCTCATCATTCTCGACGAGACCTGGATTCCGGCTAGGGAGGTTGTGACTGCCTACACCATCATGTCTTTTGGCGAGATCGATTTATACATCGGTTTCGTTGAACCTGCCCCACCCACCAAAGCTGGATTCACCATATGAAAGATAAAAGGAAATTGGAAAAGTTTCGTGAGAGAACAATAATCGTTCTGGGAAGTTCCGAAGTCGTTCGGAGGAAATCGAAAGGGAACCGGAAGGTGTTTCACGTCAAATCGGATTTTGTAATATGTATTTACATGTTTTAAGTAATGTAATTAATATTAAAATGTAATTTGTAAGGGTATTCCACTAATGGGCCAAATTCCTAGGGAAAAAGGGCCCATGAGGGAAAACCGCAAGAGGGAAGGGCCAAGGGCAAAAGGGGCCAAGGCCCACCCGTCACATGGGGCCCACCCGGCCAGCCTAGGGCTATGCGTAGGGTGGGGCCCACCCCTGGCCAGCTGGCCCATGAGGCCCATGGCACTTCCCCCTCTCTCCCTTGATTAGACCCACATGGAAAACCCAAAGGGGAGGGCACACCTCCCTTCTCCTATATAAATGGGTGCCCATGGGTGGGATTAGACACACAATTTGAGATGTTCTGTAAGGCATTTTCCTTAGAGAATTCCTCCCCCTCTATCTACATAGTTGTCTCCATGCGTTGGCACGGTCCCAAGAAAGGACTATTTGCGCGAGATACGGCGCACCTGCATCACGCTGTTGCGATGTAGGGATTCCAAGCCAGAGATGTACTTCTGCACTCCCGGTGGGATCAGGGAGGCAGAGGTCGTCATCGTACATCATATGTCTATGACGGCATGAGGGTCCACACTTGGGGCACCTTGGATGTCGTGAGTCGTAGCTACTACACGATGAAGATGGAGCAAGGGGTGACCTGTGAGGAGCATCGCGACTTTGAGGTCGGCTACGAATTCGACTACTTTAACCACGTTCCCCTCGGAATGTTAACTACGTACGGTCTACAAAGGTATGTATTCTATATGCTTCGGTTGTTACTGCATTACTACATAGATAGATCTTGGGCGTTAGGAAGTTCCAACGTAGGATTTTTTTTGTTTTCAGCTGCGGAACCCTTCAATGGTATCAGAGCCAAGTTATGCGTAGGAGTGTTGTACGGCCAGTACGCACAAGTATTGTGCGGGCATTGATCTCTTAGTTGTTACCCTCTAACGTGTACTTGTTTATATCGCGGTATTGTTTGATGAAGCGACCCGGACCGACCTTACACGTATTCATACACGAGACTGGTTCCACGCTCGACATACGACTTGTTCCGTATAAGTGGCTCACGGGTGTCTGTCTCTCATTCAATAGTTGATATAGTATTTACAACGGAGGGCCCCAAAATGGGTGTAGTAGAGACAACTGTTGGATTCATGTTGTGGTTGGAAAGTTCGTAGTTTATTAATGGTTCTATTGCGAAAGCCCTAACCACCACGTAAAACTTGCAATAGATAAAGTAGAGGCATCTAACTTTATTTTGCAGGAGGGCATGTGATTTGATATGGTATTGGTTGTTACAAAGTTAAAGTAGTTTACTTTTATATTACTAAGTAGTATAGTAATATCCATCATTCTGATGGACGACCTGCTGGTGGCGTCGTGGACTTGGCGTCAAACCAGGGGCAAGATGGAGATCATGCCGGAGCACTCGATGGAGATCAAGGCAAAAGAAGAAGGACCATATCATATCACAATATACATGTGATGTTGATACCTGTTTTACATCTTATTATATGCTAGTATCATATACTCAATGGTAACAAATAAGATAATACCAAAGTAATTCCAATGATAGTGTTCCCCTTGTGTGTGCACCACCAAGAAAGTTCTCCATTATGAGGTAGGCCGTGACGATCGGGTGTCAGACATATCTGCGTTCGCATACAGTGGGGGTAAGCCATGTTGCACTGTAAATACAAACAAGTTAGATTTGGCGAGCCTAGCATGTGTAGACATGGCCTCGGAACACAAGAGACCGAAAGATCGAGCATCAGTCACATGGTTGATGTGATTGACATTGGGGAATGTCTACCTTTGAAACTACATTGTCGGCCATGATGATCGGGGGTGGTGTAGTGGATTGGGATCGTGTGATCACTAAAATCATCCAGGGGATGACAATTTTAGTGGGAGCTCAATTAGGATTGAACTCGTATTATGAACTTAGTCTAGATGTCTATTTGCAAATATCTTAGTAGATCATGGCCTATCCCATTGAGGTCCTTTGCAACCATGTGAAATCTCTTGCTTGATGTGGAACTTAGCAAAAGGGTCCAACTTCATAGATTAATTCCCACGCCTGAGGGATATCCTCGAAAAGGTGATCTTCTCTTCTTGATATAATAACCATTAGGAGATAATTTGATGACTCCGCAATGTTTGTATTTTCTCCATTATCATCCAATAAGCCATTCTCCATTTGATGGAGAGTTAGACTGCAATTTTGTATTATGTAAGATCTAGCACATAAAGTTTGAGCTGTTGGATGAGTTTTCTTCCATGATGTGTGAAAAGAGAATATTTGGAGAAACACTTAGCAATCTTGCATTAGAGTTGTGAACTATCAGAAGGGATTGATTGCAATGGAGGTCATGAATGAAAAGGGTATATGTCAGATATACAAAGTTATAAATGTAATTCTTGCAAAACTCATTGCAGTTTACAAAATTATTGGATACTTGTCCCAATTTGTGAAAACATGATGGTCTGCTTGAGAATAGCTGGAATTGAGTTAATACGGCTTGATGATGACAAGCAAAATAGTTGATGGCCGACATCACCCCCCTTCCTCAAGGTTTATCATTTGGATTAGTGTACTTGAATATAATTTTGTAATACTTGTTTGTGTCTCTTGCTTTGAGCGAGACAATTATTCATATAAATATGTTACAATCATGTTGTACTAGTCTTATGAATAATACTGTTATGGTCACATTATGATTATAAATGAGTTATTCTAATCACTATGTTAATGATAATGGTTTAAAGCATTTATAAAGGATTAGAATGCTAAAAGATATCCAAACTTTAATAATGACATGACACTATAGTTTAAGTCATTTTGGTTATTGATGTTCTTCATTCTATATAAAGATCGGGGTCTTAGATACTAAATCGAAAGACTTTGCAAAACCATGCCTCGTTGGGCAGAATGACTAAAACTCCGCATTCTAGTAAAATGGTGATATGCAAAGAATTGTTGAATCTTATACATAGTGATGTATCGTATTTTCAACAAATATTGGAAATCATTATTTCATACTTCATTGTGGATTTAAGTGAATATGAGTATTTACTCAATAAAACATAAGCTTGAAACTGTTTTGAATTGTTCAAAAGGTTTCAAAGTGAAGGAGGATATTGAATTAACAAGAATACAAAAGTATCTTTGATTTGACAGACATGACTAAAGTATCTAAGTTAATTTTGGCATAAAAGAGACTTGTGAATGATGTTTCATAAATTATGATAATTGGACAAATTCAAAGTGGGTTGAAATTTCTAATTATCATAATCATTTTGTATTAGATACATATGGTCCAATATTATCACTTATCGGGGTTATAGTTATCATTTAGAGTTAGAAATCTAAATAAGCAAACACTCGTTTGAAATACAAAGGAACATCTAAAAGATTCGTGGAAACAACACCATAAGAGTTATGGCACGTTCGAGTTTCTAGAGGTTTCGATAATTCGAAATCGTAGCAAATAAACAAGTCTTTGTAGCGTATTCTTAGGCAACTATGAATACATTTCCACAAGGGGAAAACCTGCTGTTGTCCAAAGTTGATGTGTCTCGATGAAGATACAGGTGGAAGAAAGTAAAAGATCAAAACAAGGTATTTGACCTCACCTCTAGATTGTTGAGTGGTGTAGCAGAATTTGTTTCATGAAACCAAACTCTACAAATAAAGGAGAAACTAATGATAATGATCAAAAAGTTTCAGCGAACACTTTTACTAAAGAAAGTAGGATTCAACGATATATATTCCGCAAGTTTGCGGAATTATATTATTGATTCACTTGTTATGTTTATGAACAAGACATACCTACAAATTACAAAGAAGCGTGATGGACCTAAGTGCGAGAAATTACTAGGAGTCATAAAATCCTATATTAAGTTACATTTAAGATTGCAAAGTAATATGTTACTTGATAATATTAAGTAGAGAATTTTACTTGATATTTCTGTATGACTTCAAAGTCATTAGAAGGAAACAAAACTTAATGAAGACATAAAGCTGGATTTGTCACAAAGTATTGACAAATTCAAGGAGTTGACTACAATTGTAGCGATGCTTAAGTCTATTGGATTTACACCAGCAATATATGGATACTGAAGTCTCGTAACTGGAATTCTCGATTTGATGGTGATCAAAGAATTTTGGAATGTCCAAGATTATCGAGAGGACCTGCATTTGAGTGGGAGCTAATTAGCTTGGCCAAATCTTAATATGTAGGAGACATAGTTTGAGTGGGAGCTAAGTAGCTTGGACAAATCTTAATATGTAGTAGACATAGTTTGAGTGGGAGCTAAGTAGCTTGGACAAATCTTAATATGTAGTAGACATATTTTGAGTGGGAGCTAAGTGGAATCCCTAAATCTCATATATGGATGCCATTTTTGAGTAGGAGCGTGAATTTATTCTGAAAATATGTGGATGACATATATGAATGATGTGATTGGTACTAATAACATTTAAGTTGGTAAATATAGATGAAGTTGAACAAGTTATTAAACAATAAGATCTATCGAGATACATTGGTAAGTTTCATAAACATCATAGTTGAATGCTTCCTGGACTTGATTCTGAAAATGTTCATAATATCCTAGACAAGATTCTGAAGTAATTTAGAATGGAACAAGGTAAGAAAGAAGTTCTTACTTTTATGAAGCATTGCATTAGTCTCAGTAATGCAACCATGGTTAAAAGAAAGAAAGTGATGTGTTGCATCTCATATGCCTCAGTCATAGGTTCTTCCATACAACCATATTATATACTCGATGTATGTGACCCGAGGTTCTGGTTGGAAGGACAAGCTCTTAACTGTAAGAACATGTCTTGAAGTGATTCTTGAGTTAATCACTGAACTAGAATTAAGTTTATCCTTAAATGGCAAGAAGCAAAGTAAGGCGCATAGTTGCATTTCATGTACTAGGATCTACATAGATAAATAAGTATAAGGGCACCATCTAACGTGATGTATATTGTTGTGGCGGGACTAGTTCGTCTTTATGCAGAGGGTGTGTCCTAGGGCATAGTGCCCATGAGAAAGCTCATTTTGGCTAATCTAGCATCACTGCTAGCTCCTGGAAACCAACCTCACTTTGTTTACATAACTACTATACATACAGAAAGGAGTGCTAAGTGTGTTTCAAAGTTTAAGTGACAACAGTGAAAGCGATCGTCACGGTAAACACTAGAAACAAAGTCTCACTTTGTCACCAAACGAATACTTCAACCAATTATGAGATAATGGTATGAATGTCAAAGTTAGGAAGACATAATGATCTAGTAAAACAAAACATGGACATGACGTTTTCCATAAGCATGCATAATCAATAAATGCATATGTGATATGGTTTATGATGAGTAAAATGCGAGCTAGATTATTTGTACTCTAGTTCAAGTGGGACAAAAGGAGATATGCCCTAGAGGCAAATAATAAAGCATATTGTTTGATATATATCTTATGTTCATAATACGTTTCATACTATGCTATAACTGTATTAATACGAAACGTTAATACACATGTGGTATGTAAACAAACCAAGTCTCTAGTTACCTCTAGCGAACTAGTTCATTGGTCATGAGGATGATCATGGGCATTTATACCAATTGACAATGAGGTCATGTCATTAGTTGAATGATGCGATGAACAAACATCCCAACAAGTTGTATCATTATGAGATCTAGTTACAAAGTTCACCATTAATGATAAACTAAGGAAACCTCGCAACCTAATCCTTAGACTATGAGATAATGCAAATCACTATTCTGGAGGGAGCTTAGATGGTATCAAGTATCATGCCGTGACTGGGTGATCAAAAAGGTGCTACTCAGGTTTCCCAAAGGAGCGCGTAGAATAGTACATATCAAGACGAGGATTTGCCAATCCATGTAACGGATAGATACATGTGGCCATCTCGGTGCCGTTGCATTAATGAAGCTTGCAAGCGTGTGACTTGGTCACGAAATGCAACGACATGGGAACTAGAAAACAAGTTCATCGGTAACGAGATCGAATGAAGGTATGGAGATACCATAGATCAAATCTCGGTTAACTAGGTATCGAGTGGCAAAGGGAATGGGAAACGATGTTTATGGTTCAAACAACATTATCATTGTGGAATGCACATGGGTCATTATGGGCATCCCGGTACCGCTATTGATCATTATCAAGTTGTATCATTATGTCTATGCATTCTCGAGCCGTGGGGAAATACACTTACGGGTACAGTGAGCTAGAGATCCTCTATAAGGTGGAATCACCATATGAAAGAGAAAAGGGAACCGAAAAATTTTCGTGAGAGAACCAGAATCATTCCAGGAAGTTCCGAAGTTGTTCGAAGGAAATCGAAAGGAAACCGAAAGGAGTTTTGGGTCAAATAGGATTTTGTAATATGTATTTACATGTTAATTAATGTAATTAATATTAAATATAATATTAAAATATAATTTTAAAAGGTATTCCACTAATGGGCCAAATTCCTAGGGAAAAAGGGCCCATCAGGGAAAACCGCAAGAGGGAAGGGCCAAGGGCCAAAGGGGCCAATCCATGACGCCCATGGTGCCTCGCCCTCTCTCCCTTGATTAGTCCCACATGGAAAACCCAAAGGAGAGGACACACCACCCTTCCCCTATATAAAGGGGTGCCCATGGGTGGGATTAGACACACACTTTGAGATGTTCTCTAAGGAATTTTCCTTAGAGAATTCCTCCCTATCTCTCTACATAGTTGTCTCCACACGTTGGCATGGTCCCAAGAAAGGACTATTTGCGCAAGAGACGGTACACCTACAACACGTCATTGCGCTGCAGGGATTCCAAGCCAGAGATCTACTTCCGAACTTTGAGCGGGATCAGGGAGCCAGAGGTCGTCATCATACATCGTATGTGTACGAAACCACAAGGGGACACACTTGGGGCACCTTGGATGTCGTGAGCCAGAGCTGCTACACGATGAAGATGGAGCAAGGGGTGACCTGCGAGGAGCATCGCGACCTTGAAGTCGGCTACGAGTTAGACTATTTCAACCATGTTCCACTCGGAATGTTAACCGAGTACGGTCTATAAGGGTATGTATTCTATACGCTCTGGTCGTTACTGCATTACTACATAGATAGATCTTGGGCATTAGGAAGTTCCAACGTAGGAACTTTATTGTTTTCTGTTGTGGAACCCTTCAGTGAGTACTATTAAACAAAAGGGGATTAATTAATTATTAGTGGAATCTACAGTCAGCCACCAAAAGCATCATGAGCATGCTAAATATCTAGATTGTATACCGTACTTGGTTAAGAACCTAATGTCTAGTGAGTTGGAGACATCCGCTGACTCTGTAGCCATCTCCTCAGGATGCATCTGCTAGCGCTCCTCCTCCTCCTCTTTGAGCTCGTCACGAGTCTCGAGCTATAACCACAACGACATCATCGCGTGCTGCAGCAAAAGTGAGTGCGGTAGATTGACCCAGTGTATGAAACATGCAGCGCTCACATTCGTAGTTGCAACCCAAGAACCTGCCGCCAAAGTTCGTTCCCTCGAACGTGACACGACGACGGGGCGCCAGGGCGCAGTCGCACTAGAGATGGAGATCCGTATTGGTAATGATGTCGTACCACTCCGTATCTACCATCCATGCTGGCATCTGAACCTAGGAAACATCGTCGATCGAGACGGGTAGAATAGAGAAAAAACCCAAAAGGAGAGACCCCATAAGCTAAATTCGAGAAAAAAAATTGAGACCGTGAACTCTGGCGTACTTACCCTAACCCGGCCGCCTTGCACATCAAGATACACTGTCGTTCGTTGGACCGGCTTGACTGATTCCACCGACATTGCTCGGAAAACATGTGCGCCTTCAAAGCCTAGCATAGAGGCTTCATGGAGAAGGGAGAGGTAGGGGATAGGGTGCTCACATTTGCTGGCTACTATTGGATTTAACTAGACCACTGATAACTGGGGCCCGCACTAGAGAGCCCGTGGGCCCCAAACATCAGTGACCTAGTTTGACTTGCATTACATGTACTTTTGGAAAACAAATAAAAACTCAATAAATAAATAAACCAAAGGACCCCCTATCATTTTGCAAAGACCCACTACAAAGTGGAGACGCTCACAAATGCATACACACACACCTATGAATGTAGGAACACACACCCTACCCCTATGAGCACCTCAGAAAGACTATATCTTAAGACTGATCTGGCGGGGCTTGAGCTTGACGAAGTCACCATAGGCACCTCGCCATATATCGACAGAAACATCGCCTCCCACTGCCCTCATAACTATCCTTCAAAGCCAAGAGCCGAGGCTTCATGGAGAAGGAAGAGCTAGGGGAGTCAAAGCTCACATTCGCTGGCTTCTATGGGATATAACTAAACCACTGATAACAGGGCCCCACGGTAGTGAACCCGTAGACCCTAGACATCAGTGACCATTACAGGTACTTTGTAAAACTGAGCAAAACTTAATATAAACAAAGGCCCCTCTCTCTCCTTTTGTTGCGAAAACCCACTACAAAACACACACGCTCACAAATGCATACACACACTCACCCCTATGAATACATGAACACACACCCTACCCCTATGAGCACCTCTGAAAGATTGTGTCTTGAGACTGGTCCGGTTGGGCTTGAGCTTGACTAAGTCACAATAAGCACCTCGCTATCGACGAGAACGCCGCCCCTACTTTCCTTGTAACCATCCTTCAAAGCCGAGCATCGAGGATTCATGGAGAAGGAAGATCTCTAGGGGAGTCAGAGCTCACATTCGTTAGCTATTATAGGATATAACAGGACCACTAATAATGGGGCCCCACAGTAGTGAACCCATAGGCCCCATACATCAGAGCAAGCATGATTTGAAGTCTTAAACGTAGGTCTAAATGGTGGAGTGGGTGGTGCTAACAAAAAGATTCTTCAAGTTGAGTCTAGTGCTAGACTTATGTCTAAGAGAATCAATTGGCAGGAGGGCCCACTAGTCACTTGATAATAGTCTATTTTTCTTTTTTCTTTTTAGCATGGTTGTGTGGACCCACGTAAGTTGTAAACACTAGAGCAAAAGTAGTGTTCTTTGACTCATGTCTCTGGTTTTCTTAGCTACTTCTATACACTACACACGCCCTTACTAGACGTGGCTAAGAAATTTACTAGACTCATGTCTGAAAAAATAAAATCTGATCCACCGTTTAGACCAAATAGGGGACTCACTCATCTGAGTAGAAAGGAACAATAAAGAAAACCTTCTAGACACTAACGAGGGGGTCTGACTGCCATTTGATTCCCTTAGACATGGGGTCTTATATAGACCTAGGGTCTAGAAAAAGTTAGCTAGACTCACCCTCTCTAGTGTTTAGACCTAGGTCTAGTAAGAAAAAGATTCTCTTAGACACCCCAAAATTCAAACGTTGCACATGCTCTCAGTAACCTATTTTGACTTGCATTATAGGTACTTTTGGATAACCGAGCAAAACTCAATACAAACGAAAGGCCCCTCTCTCACACATTTTTTTGTGAAAGCCCAATACAAAACACAGACACTCACAAAAGTATACACACACTCACCCCTATGAACGCACAGACACCCTACCTCTATATAACCACCTTCTAATGAATGTGTATTGATACTGATCTGGCGGGGCTTGAGCTTGATGAAGTCACCATACACACCTCGCTATATACAGGGACATCTCTTCCCACTGAAAAAATAATATTCCACATTTTATGAGACATCCAAGTGCCAAACCTGGGGTTTAAACTCTGATGGGCTAGGGGTACGACTTCCCTCAGAACCATCTGACCATGGGTTAACTCTCTCTCTCTCTCTCTCTCTCTCTCTCTCTCTCTCTCTCTTGTATAGTACACAGTACACAATAAATAACTGGCATACATGAAATTAGGCGAACACACTTTCTAAGCTCTTTATTGTGACTGCTCTTAACGAGTAGCTCATGAAACTCTTTAACTATATTGTTTAGTTCGTTAACATTAACAATAAAAAAACTTTGCTCACCTAAGTTCGTTAAGAAAACAAACCAAGCTCAAATGAGTCGACTAGACAAGCGCTCATTAAAATTGCCACGCGAGCTTGCCACCGTCCATTTTTAGAGAAATGTGTGGACATGTGTTTAAGAATGATTCTCAAGATTTATGTAAGATTTCTAGCTAATTTCGAACACTGAAACAACTTTATGTAGATTAGCAGAAAAACTAGTGAGGGTTTCGAAAGATTCAGTTTCTTGCAAGGAATTTGCACACCGACCCTGTTTTGAATATATGGAAATAAAATAACAAAAAATCAAAAAATAAAGAGCTTTCGCATTTGATGCACTTAACCAACAAGCTCTCTAGCAAAAGTGATTATCGCGCTATGTTTTATTTTGTTAAGCAAGTGGTACTAGCTAAAGAATATGTCTCAGCTTATTGGTGGAGAAATAGCCAGACCCAACTCCTTTTCCTTGCTTAATTAATTTCAAGGTCCTTTGTGCTAAATGTATGGACTTGGATGTCATTTTCATTTTATTAGGTCCTTGATGCAACTTGTACTTCCACCGACCATGTTAACTGAAGCACCTTGCTCCTACAGGACCCACACCAGTTAAAATAAGATGTCACCACCCCAATTTTCATACAAAGTGGACCATGTTTTCTTACAATTCCCAAGTTTTTAGTCGGATTTTTTAAGCTTACTAGATAACTTGGTACACTTAAATGACTTTATGTCGATTTAATGAAATTAGGTCAAATTGTTCTTTTCTGTAAAGAATATGGCTCAAAATGGAGGGGAAAATCGAAGAGCGAGAAGAGATTATGCATGCACATCGTTGAGGAAATAGGGTGTCTAAGAGAAACTTATTTTTGGGCCTCTTTGTACTCCTATTGATCATTATTAATAGATCGTTGGAATGTCGCAAAAAAAAGAAAAAAATTGAGTCTAGCACGGTGGATAGGGGAGTACAAGGCACAAGTGTCTAAGGGAAAAGAAAATAATGGCCACACTTGGCACTGCATGACCAAACTATAAAACTACTATGCAAAAGTTAGCGTCTTCAGTTTAGTAGGTCCCATGAATCATCTTAGACAATGTCTAAATGGTGGAGCTTTATTTCTTTGCTTAGACATATGCTCACCTCTGTCCACGTGCTGTACATGCTAAAACATAGGCAGGGGATGAAAGAGGGCAGCAGCGCAGAGAGAAAAGGAGTTGAAGGCGGTTCAATGTCAGAGCAAAGTCATGATGGGTTGTTGAGACAACGAACTCCTGTGGACTTTGATGTCTACGCACTTCTATTCTTGTAGACAGTTGTTGGGCCTCCAAGTGCAGAGGTTTGTAGAACAGCAGCAAGTTTTCCCTTAAGTGGATCACCCAAGGTTTATCGAACTCAGGGAGGAAGTGGTCAAAGGTATTCCCTCTCAAGCAACCTTGCAATCAAGATACTAGAAGTCTCTTGTGTCCCCAACACACGCAATACACTTGTCAGGTGTATAGGTGCACTAGTTCGGCGAAGAGATAGTGAAATACAAGTGGTATGGATATAAGACAATGGTGCTAGAAAATAGCCTGATGGCGTGGAAGAGACTAAAAACAAACTGACATAAAGATGGAAGCAAGCAAACATGTAACAGATCTAATAGCAAACGGTGTATCAATGCTTAGAAACAAGGCCTAGGGATCATACTTTCACTAGTGAACACTCTCATATAAATATCTTATCTTTATGATACTACTCTTAACTATTCTCCAGTTGGACACTCTAATCCATGGTAGGGATATAACATCACACCTCAAAGTAAGCCTTTCCCATCTAGAAAACCCCACATTGTCACCTTGAGTACTAGATGAGTCCAACAAACACCACAATTTCATAAAGATATCCAACTCCAAATATAACTCATACCAAGTATTTGTAATCTCTAGCCTAAGTGCCACCATGATGTGCACGCTATCACTTTCACACACATGGGGAGAGCAGAGATCTAATAAAGCACTTGAGTAGCAAGGTAGATCTATAGATTACAAGCTCATGATCTCAATAAGATCATGCATAGAGAGAGAGATGAACACATAGGTACCGGTAGAACCCTTAGCCTCGAGAGAGAACTACTCCCTCCTCATCATGGGAATCAACAACGGTGATGGAGATGGTGGTGGAGATCGATGGAGATGGCTCCGGGGGCACTTCCCTATCCCGGTAGGGTGCTGGAACAGAGACTTTCTGTCCCCCGAATCTCCCCTTCGTTGGTGACGGCGCAGCGGAACTTTTTGTGGATTTCGGATTGACTATTTAGGGTTTTCATCCGGGGAGGCATCTTATAGGCGAAGAGGCAAGGTCGGTGGGCGGCCAGGGGGCCCACACCATGCCCTGGCGCGGCCTGGGGGACCCACGCCTAGGGGTGGTTTAGTGTGGCATCCCGCTAAAACCACTACTAGAAAATCGCTGTGTTTTTGTGCATTGCATCATCATGCCCGCATGCTCATGTCATCATGCCACATTGCATTTGAGCATCATCATCATCATGCATATGTTTGTCTAAAACTATTTTCTAAAAGCCTATATTTATTTTCTAAATACCCCGCCTTTATTTCAAATTAAAACTCTAGTCTTTTTCCGGGTCTTTTATTTGTCTAAAAACTAATTACAAAAGTCTTGCATTCAATAAATTAAAATTTGTATTATCTTTTCAGGAGGCAGCCAGCCAGGCCCAAAAGCCCAGCCGGCCACCTCCAACAAAACCCTAAACCTACCCGACCAACCCTAGCCTAAATAGCTAACCCTAGCCGCCACCTACCTACCACGTTAGACCCTACCCACGCGTCACACCCGCATACGCACGCCCCTGCCCTGCTCGCTCTGCCCGCTGGCCGCTCTCGCCCACCAACTAGTGCCTCGTGCCACGTCTCCACCTGACCGCACATCGCACGCAGTGCACACACACAACCCGATCCTGGTACACACACACGCACACAATGCCAACACGCTCCCGCTCGCCTCCTCACGCGGCAAGCAGCGGCCCACCCTGCGAGACACACGCAGCAGCAGCACACGCTCTTGGTCACCATGCGATCCCACCACCTCGTCCAGTTTCGCACGACTCTCTCGCTCCAGACCCGCAACTCCCTCGTGGCCCACCTTCCTATCGCCTTCCTCCCTCATCCCCACACCCGCTTGATCCCCGCGACCAGCGACGCTCGCCCAGGCACCGCCGCCGTCGCCCTGCCTCCCCGTCGAATACTCCCGTAGCGCCATCTGATGCCAGCCCTGAGCCGCTGCCGTCCAGGTCTGCCGTTCCTCCTTCCCGCCAGCGCCGTCCTTGCACGCCGCCACCAGATGCGTTGCCGCCGCCCTCCGGTCGCCTCCCTCCCAGACCCGAGGCCTTCCTCGAGCGTCGATCTCCTCCTCCCTCGAGCGTCAATCTCCTCCTCCCTGCTCTAGACGCCCTCGCCCGCTTCCTCCCTGGTCGCACGCCTCCAGGTCTCCGCCGCCTCTCAAGGTCACCCAACGCGAGCCCGATGCTCCCCTCGGTCGCCACCAACTCCCGTCATCGGTCCCCACCACCGTCGACCCTGCGCCGGCCGCGCTAGACGCCCGCCGACCCGTGCCCCGACCGCTGCCTCCCCTTCTTCTCCCGGCCGCCGCCGTCCGCCTCTGGCGCCGCCATCGCCCCTGCCTCGACCCCAACCACCAGCGTCCCCACCTTTGTTGTCGACCGCGAGCGCCGCCGATCTTATCTGCGTCTAGCGCCGCTCTGGGCCGCCTCCTGCCTCCTTCGCCCTCCACTCGCTATGTGCAGCTGCGGCCTTGTCCCCTACATCGCCCTGGCGCCTTGCCTCCCCGCCGCCGTGTGTCTCTCTACGAGTTTCTCGATGCCCCCAGTACGTCGTTTTGCCGCTCGTGACCTAGCGTGTGCGCATGCACCTGCTCTTGTTGTGGATGTTAATGGGGTCGAGCCCATGTCGTGTGATGTTATCTCTATAATGTGCTTTTTGGTTCCTGCACATGTGACCGAAAAGGGACGAAGTGAGGCCGTGCCGATCAGCGTGTATCACCGATCTCCCGTTGACAAAATCTTCATCGATGATAAGACCGCCTTGAACCGCCAAGCCTGTCCACCGTCGATGCCACACCCGAGTCCGGCACCGACACCCGAGAACCTCAACAAATGACGCCAAGGTCTACATCACGGAACACCATGATCTCCAACACGGAACACCGAGTGCACCGACATGGATCCGAAGGTCGAGCCCTCGACACACCAAGGTCTTCTCCATCATGGAACGACAAGTACTCCTTCTCGAACAACAGGACCGTCGACATGAACAGAAGACCGCGGATGCGACAAGATCGTCTCTCGGACGGCAAGTCCTTCGGCCCGGAAAAACCGACGACCCAACCAAGATCCGAAGACCGAACCCTAGCGCGTCAAGTTCTTTGACCCCGACGACCGATCCATCGGATGCGACAAGACCTCCTTCACGGAACCACCAAGTACTTCCTCCCGGACGCCATGACCATCGCCACGGATTCGAAGACCCTGGTACCCGATCCACTCAAGTTCGCCATCGACGACAAGATCGACCGTTTGGCACCCAAGTTCTCCGTCGCGTCACGACAAGTTCTGCAACTTGTACCCGAACCTCGCCATCCCCGTCCAACCTTGAGTCTGAACCCCGAACCCCCGAAACCCAAGATATTCCGAACCCAGATGTGTGACCCTAAGCACCTATTTTATAATATGACATTATCAACTGTCGCATATTAAATTGTTCATGCATGCATACCTGTCTGTGGGTTGGGGGCATTATGCTGATTCATCCCATAATTAAATATGGAGTCAATATGCGGGATACCTTTGTCTTATTTTGGACTCCATTTAAATTTGTGTAGCGAACCGATGCCCTGTTTTGTCTTGCTAATCCAACATTTAAATTGCGGGGTAGTTAAATAACTCGAACCGTCTAATTAATTGTCGGGACCCCGGTTTCGCTTAATATTGACTAATTGCATCTACATCATATCATAATCTTGCCGGATCTTCTGCCGTAGTATTAAATATTGCATCCGGTGTTTCTTATAGTGTTTGCTTCTTCGCGGATTAGACCGATGAGTTGATGCGAGTATCGACAAGTTCTCTGGATATGATCCGTCGGCAGTGTTTTCCCAGGCGAGCATCTCTCCCCCTTCTACCTATTTTGCATTTATAGTCTTTATTTCCCCCTGTTGATCTATTGCTATCCGTGTCGCGATGCTTTAGTTTCCGTGCACCAGTTATATCCCGTGCAACCTCTATATTTCCATGGACACCTCCTAATACCTGTTGTTTGGTAGATAGCTGGCCTTGCGAGTCGTAGTTGCTTGCTCAGGTGTGATCTCGTGCTGTCGAGTACCACAGTTGTTGGTATGCTGGCAGATGTTTATGGTGGAGATGCTTATTGGTGGAGATGATCATGACTTTAAATACAACTATTAAAATGCTAGATATAACTAATGCAGAGGCATTGGTGGGCAATAGATGTTATTTGGTTCTTCCACGCTCACTTGTGTCCCGTAGGACCCCGAGTACTTGATACCTGTTCCTTGCTTTTTCGCACTATCCACATCCGGGAGGCCTTATGGACCCCCTGAGCCAGAGCTTGATTCATTTCTATTTCTTCGGGCCACAAAGTAGTTTGGGGTTTTATTACTATCCTGTACTTTTGCCATGCTTTACTGCTTTGTTTAAGATTGTGCGTGCAACACCTGCACTGTTTAGGATTGCGGAGTGTTTTCGCGGTATCGATAGGCCCAGTCACACTTTTGGGTTCCCAGTCGTTTACAGCCATTAGCACAAACCTTGGGTCCGTCTCAGAGTCGGCTAACTTCGTTGCAGGTAGCTTAATAGGGTGGCCCCCTAAAATATTTATGAATCCTGTGATCGCTTTGTCCTGAATGCCTCGTTGGGTTTTGAGTTGGTTTTTTCGAGGTTGATCGAGTGTGTGTTGCTATTTGTGCACCCCTGAAGGGTAAAAATTTCTGAAAGCCGTGTCCGCGGTTATGGACGACTTGGAGCACGGTATCTCGATCATAGACAAGCATAACTAAAGTAGTGCTATAAACTTGACTTAATATATGACTAGTAACCAGATTCAACTATCACGGAATGGATATTGAAAATGCCAACAACTGGTGGATCTGTAGTGATCTGTGTCATACCATACCTGCCTAGTAAGTATTGCAACTCCAATGGAATGTGATAAAAGTGCCAACAACTGCTGGGTTTTGGGATTCCCCAGGACAATTATATCTGACCAGTAAATGTTCCAACTACAATGTAATGGTGATTAAAACTGCCCACTACTTATGCTTCAAGATGACTCATGCTATCTATGCCTGATTAGTAATTGCTGCAACTATAACGGAATGAGTAAAATTGCCAACTATGTGAGTTCCTTGGTCCGACTTCCTCGTTTGGTCTCGAGGGGGAAAGACCAGGATGGGTTTGTTTGGTGTTAGCTTCAGGTTGGATCCGAATAGGTCTTTCTTACCCCTCTCTGATAACCACCAGTTGTATCGAGTCTCTATAGGTTGTTAGTGCCGCTGCGCTGCCGCTTCAGCCCACCATACCTATGTAGGTGAGAGCCGCCGAATTCTAGCTTCGCCGTGTACTGGCCTCAGTACTGACGCTCCTCTTTTTTCCTTTGCCCTTTGTCGGCACCCCTTTTGTTTAGCAGGTTTGAGATCGACGTTGTTAGCAGGGTTACCCTTCTGGCTTGGCCTGGGCAGGGTTATGGATGCCATTGGTTATTCTTCAGGGCTCTTAGCCCAATTTTCTTCTTGTCCATACTCGGACGTTGTATCGATTTCAGGGTGATTTGGATCTTTGTATCGTATATTTGTATTCTTGAGTCGTTGAGTCGCTGTTGTATATTTATCTGTTCTGTGGGTCCCATCGAGGACTGTTGTGTAATGGTATTACTTCGTTTTCCACCCGCACGAAAGTGCCTGGTGGGCGTCCTTGAATCGTTTCTATGCGGGTTTGGCGGAAAGGGCTAAAACTTGCGTAGGGCCGATTCGAGGGTGTTACATTTGGCCACCCTGTGGCCCCTCTCCGGCTCTCCTTCTGGCTACGTGAATCTTCTGGGAAAATATTAACTTTGGCTTTTGTCCGATCCAATTATGAGAATATTCATTTTCTGACTTCCTGGAACCAAAAACAGCAGAAAACAGGCAACTGGCACTGTGGCATCTTGTTAATAGTGTTAGTCCAAGAAATCACATGAAAAGTACTCCAAAGTGTGGACAAAACATAAGAAAGTAGATAAAACCAAGCATGGAACATCAAAAATTATAGATACATTTGCAATGTATCAACATCCCCAAGCTTAACTCCTGCTCGTCCTCGACTAGGTAAGTGATAAAAAGAAAGAATAAGTTTTGAGGTGACATGCACCATCATAAACTTGATCAAAGTATTTGTAAAACATTCAAAGCTGGGATCATAGTACTTCAATCATAACATGAAGACAAAGTTCTACCAATAGGACAAAGAAACTATGTTGCAACATGAAAAGGCACAAACAAAAGATTCATGAATAAAAATGCTTTGCAAGACGTTTGTTTGTTTCACATAAAGAAAACATGGCATAGTGGCATTCAACTTGTCCGTCAATAGAGTAGCAAATATAAATGCATAGGACACCTTCAAAGTTCATAAGAGTGACTAGATACAAATAGTTTAAAACAAGCAATATCAAAGCTATGCATCAATCAACAAGTCTTGGAACAATGCACATAGAACTAAGAATGGCCACTATGCTCTCAAAGTAAGTGCATAAAGATAGAAGGTGGAGACTCAATATAGCGGATGAAAGGCCTTCGTAGAAGGAAGTAGGGATTCAAGTCTCATAAAGAGCTTCCAAAAATTATGGTACTTTTTAGCTTTCAGCTCTCATTGCCCATATCATAAGTATCTTGAAGTGATTAAGGTTAAAGTGAACAAACTATGGTGTACATGCTTGACGAAGTATAAGTCAGGAATCTCATATCCCTTGAATACGAGGGCCGCTCCTTATGCTACTCAAGTTTAGTCACCGGTAAGTTCTTGTCATTGTAAGTACATGTGTATCATAGAGAACCGCCAACGGGGTACCCCTTGCCCGATGATATGGAAGAATCCCCATATCAAAATGACAAGGCAAGAAGACAACGAGCATCTCAGCAATCTTCTTATTTATCATGGGAATATGGTGTTTTTTCTCTCTTTCCTCTTTTCATAATCTCTTTTTTTCTCTTTTTCTATTTTTCTCAATATAGGACTCTTTTTTTATAAGAAGAATGCTTCATATACAGCTCATTATGGTTACGCTGCAGGTTTCCACCATGTCAGCATGGATTAGACCAGCGGCCCAGGCGTTTCTCTAACACATATACATAACTCCATGGATTTACAAGCTCCTCTTTCATTTCACACCAACGACATCCATAGACAAAAGAGCATGATATCAACTAGGTACAAAGTACAAGTGCAATGTTGAAAGCGCTCCCCATGACAGCATGGTTCTGCTAATCCCCAACAAAATAAGTGCAAGCATATACAACATAGACGACACAGTGGTTCAAGTTTATTAAGGGCAAAAAAAGTAAAATGTGCCATCAAGTTCGTGAGAGCTTTAATCACTAGTTTTCTCATAACAAGTTTAATTTGGAAGGTAAACAAAAGCATGAATATACTTGGAATAGCATATGCTAATAGGTAGGTATGGTGGACTCTTTTGAATAACATGGTTTAGGGAGTTGGATGCATGAGTGGAACTCATACTTGGTTGCGGAGGCTAGCAAAAGACTGGGAGCGACAAACTAAGAGAGCAATAATGGCCATAATCATGCAAAGCGACAAAACATCATTGATCAAAGCATAAAGTGATACTACAAGTTGAAAACTAAAGGATCATAAAGGCTTATGGTGACTTTGGATAGCCATAACATGGTGTGAGCATGCGCCAAGTCAACCCAAATAAAGCATCAAAGGAGAATACCACAATACTATGCTTTAATATGCTAAAACAACGCATGATTCATCCAAGGCACATTAAGAAATCTCAATTGTTTATAACAAGTCATGCTACAACAAATAATACTAAGCATAAAGCCAAAACAATATCAAGTCATGGCATGAGAGAGCATAGGACACAGTCAAAAACAAGCTCTCTTTACCACTTAAGCATAAACTTTTCCTACTCTTTTCCAATCCAAACCAAACTACTTGAAAACCAATGCATGAAAGAGGGAGTCCAACCAATTTATTCAGAAAACTAAGCAAACCAAGCAAATGAAAAACCAAAACGAAAACGAAAAAGAAGACGCTCCAAGAACAACACAACTGTACATGAAAAAGTAAAAATGAAGCGTTTGGAAGAAACATGGGATTTTTATTGATGAAGAAGGGGATGCCTTGGGCATCCCTAAGATTTGACGCTTGTACTTATTGGATATTTCTTGGGGTGACACGCATGGCATCCCCAAGCTTGAGCTTTAGTCCATCCTTCATCTCATTACTCATTCCTTCCATCACTACTAGGAAAACACACGTCTGTGGCGCACCTATTTTCCCCTTCCGTGGCGCACTAGGGGTGCGCCACGACTTCTGCGCTACGGCTAAAAAGTGCCTGTAGCGCACTGCCAGGTGCGCTACAGGTATCTCGAGTTAGTGGTAGCGCACTGTCTTGTGCGCCACTACTGCTTTTCCTGTGGCGCATGACTTAGTGCGTTACTAGTATCTAGTTAGTAGTAGCGCACTGGCTGGTGCGCCACTACTGTTCTTCCTGTGGCGCATGACATAGTGCGCTACTAGTATTTGACCACGTGCGCCACCAACGTAGTGGACCACTAACCACGTATATGTGTGCCACGGCTGAGCTTTTCAAAAAAAATTACTCAATACAGATGATATTCAATACAGATTATATACAATACAGCTGATATACACAGATATACAGTACACAAATAAATACACAGATATACAATACAGAAATAAATACACAGACAAGATAGAAATAAATACATATAGATAAGTCACATACATAAATAAACAGTATAGGTTATATTATTTCGATCAAGTTACAAAGTAGCTAGTGATAAAATGAATACATGTCTCAACCAAGTTAGAGCTCGCGGAAGCTCGCCTAGACATCTAAAGTAGCAACATGCAGGACAGACAACCAAGGACGATAACCATCACCACGACGGAGGTATAGGTCTTCATCTGGTTCCTCGTCCTAACTCCCGCTAGATAGCACGCGTATCTAGCTTCCGCCTCTGCCATAGTGTTGTACCCTTTGTAGCTATTGCCGCTGAAACGGTGCACCTGTCTCCGGTAGTCTTCCCAATCATCATAGACTCCGGGAACCCGTCCCTTGTACACGACGTACCACGTCATCTAAAAGTTGGCAATAATAATTAAATGGTGGTGAAAAAATAAGTAAAAGTTGCATATAATGATATACTTATCAAATAAGGTAACAAAGTAAGCAAAAAATACCAAGTAGTAGCATGTACATGTCGACACACACAAGTACACGTGGGGATAAAGAACTACAACTAGACCAACACATCAAGACTTCTGGCTCGGCTCAGGGAACGGGGGGACGCCTTGTTTCGTCATGAACGCCCTATAGTCACCCTGCATCTTTAGGCGATCTACTACGTCACGGTTATTTGGGGGATTGCCTCCGTATAAGACCCCCCTTGAAGTCATGACATCACAGCTGATGATTGCCCCAAACTGTTGCTGGATGCAATACATCTCTTGTCTAATATCTGAATCATTGATCCTGGCCTTGACTTCGGCCCACCGTTTGAGATGATCTGGCAGCGTAGAATTCTGTTGCTCTAGTAGGAATGCCCTCATGTGATGGAGTGCATAGTAGGCTTCCTTCTAACTGCCTGCCAGATGCTTCACGCAGGGGAATTACGTCACATGGGTGAAGATGTGCCTGCCAAACTTGAGCTTCTTACGCACGAAGGTGGCGCCTTCCGCTGAAGCATAGCCGGTGAGAGCATCATCCAGAACTTCCTTGATCTTGTCGTAGTTTTTCTTCTCTTCTTGACTCCCTGAGTTGAAATACGTGGCTTGCGAATGTTTCGGCAACAAGAAGATGAGTGTGCAGTGTTGATCTCTGCGCAAAACAATTCAAACGAAATGTGTTGGAAAAAGAATGATGAAAATGTAATAAAGCATGTTATGGCGGCGAGTGAATAATGACTTACTCGGGAAAGAAAGGCACGAGAATGTATTCCTTTGTCTTGTTGGCCACCAAGATGCCTTGGAGGTACGAGGCCATGAATCGTCGTTCAATGCGCTTCCCAAGTAGCCATCACGCATGTAGTAGGGGTCCACTATAGCGATGCCCGGGGTGTTCTCTCGAATGATCTGAATGGCCAGGCTGAGAGAAAACAGGCGTACCATGGTATAGTGCAGCGGATACAGGTGGAACATATTGAAGATGTCGTCAAACCGCAGGAAGAACAGATCTGCGGGGACATTATCAACGAAGCCCAAGCCTCGTGGCACCTTAACCATGAATACCAGGTGCGAGGGATCTTTCTCCGATAGAAGGCGTCTCTCTATCGTCAGCACACCGTCATGCACACTCCTCATTTCTGAAGTGGCGATCCTGAGCAATTTCTTAGTTAGCATGGGCTCACCCGCCACATGCATCCTCCACATAATACCCTTTGGTCTTGGTGGCCCGTCCTGAAACCTGACCGGATTCGCAGTTGATGCCACCGGCTAGCTCGAGCTACAAGATTTTCTTTTCCTGGTCTTCTTGCCTTTTGGGAAGTGGGTAGGCACCGCAATCTGCGCATCGATTGCCCTATGTAGTGTGTCAGGGCTTAGAACAAAGGGCCGGTTGGATGTATCCGCTGGCTCGGTGAAGGTGCAAGCTGGAGGCGTCTCCTGAGGACCAAAGAGATGTTTGTTGCAAGTGGCTTTCTCTGCGGGGCCACCAGCTGGGTCTTCGTTTAGGTCGCCGTGGAAAAGATTAGTGTTGATGAAATCATCGAAGTAATCTTCGTCATCCTTGTTCGGATCCTGCGCCATGGTCATGTCAATATGACCAGCCGAACAATCGCGTGGAGGTGATGGCGGTAGCGGTGTGGGGGTCTTGCCATGGCTTGGCGTTGGCACGACAGGCAGTGTTGTTGTCTGTGGGGTGATGGCACCGGCCGTCCCCAAACGAATCATGCTCTTTGGCCATAGCAGGAATAAGCCGAAGCAACTTCTGAGGACAGCCGGCTCTTGTTCATCCGCTCATGGGGGTTGAATGGGAGGTTCCAGGTCATTGCAGCCCCTTAGCACCCGGATAATTTTAACCCTATGCACGCTATCTGGCATCGTCTTTGAGTGGAACGTGTGGTGCAAGGGTTGAATGATGGTACCCTTGGCAACATCCCTCAACTCGTTGTTCACGAAGCTTAAGAGAGTGCATGGAATATCCGTCTGCGAAAAACATGTATGGCATTAAAAAGATGCCATAAGAGTAATAAATGGCAAGGCGGTAAAGTATTTGGTTTACCGTGATGCGTCGAGCTCGGCTAATGTCGAGGCACCGCATACGACGACGGGCGTGCAAGAGATGGAGGGGCTGCTTGATGTTACGGTGCCGGCCGCTGATGAATTCTCCCTATCGGTTGCATTAAGCTCCGGCGCCGTGGTGATGGCAGGGGGAGTCACCAATGCTTCCGGCGCCGTCGTGCTAGCGGGCGGAGTCACCAATGCTTCCGGTGCCGCCGTGCTAGTGGGCGGAGTCACGAACACAGAATTCACCGGGATCGCCGACGCCGCATTGTTTGAGTGGCTACTGACCATGCTTTGAATCGGGCACGGCCCTTGTCGACCACCCACACTCCAGTTTGCTATTGACTCCACCAAGGTAGGCAGGATGGAGGTGAGGGTGATTGCCAGGTTGTCTTGGACGATCTGCGGGATCCGCGCCACTTGTTCCTTAAGTTCCTGAACCTCGCGATTTTCCTCGTCACTCCTTCCCTCCACACGCGTCCTCGGGGGTGGACCAAAATGATCCACCCAATTCTTAGCCCCGAAGCCGACCAGACGGCCAGTCGACAATGGCTTCTTTGTAACCGGCGTGATTTTCTTGGCCCGGTTCATCGCCCTATTAAAAGGGTTATCCCACCGGGTGGCGGCCGTCGACCCGTGGGATGAGGAACCATGGGATCCCTGACTAGCAATTTCCTGCTCCTACAGAAGAAGTAACGTGAATCGTGTAGAAATTCAACTGGATCGATTAGAATGTAATCGACTTGATCCGCGGTAATTAAATTACTTACCGCAAGAACCTCGAAGTCCTTCACCTTAGTTTCCGTGGTGAGTTCTTTGGTTTTGGGGTCCACATGGTAACGAGCCCTGATAAAGTTTCGAAGCTGCTTGTTTTCGAATTTCTAAAAGGGGTTAGGTATCCCCTTAGCTCTATACTCGTCGTCCTCCTTATCCCATTTGGGCTCCGTAGCTCTGTGAACACCAGATCTGAGATGGTGGTGACCTATATTCATCGCCTGTAATTCCTTTTCCCCGCTTACTCGAGGCCTTGGCTGCTTCGGATTTGCACTTCGCCTTGAACTCCTGGAATTGATCTTCAGTGATCTGCGGGTCAATCTTCTCGATCTCCTCGAGACTTTTCCCTTCTTTAAATATCTTCTTCTTTATCTGGGTTCTCCAGCTGGCCAGGGCGGTGCTCATCCTCGTGAGGGCGGATTTATTTACTTCATTCCCATGATAATCTGTGTCCCGATACTAAAGGGGGAACTTGTATCTTGCGTGCAGCTTCTCGAAGAGGAGTGTGCGCAAATGGCCATTATCTTTATGCTGGATATTCTCGGTGTTGATCGAGATGGTGGTCCGGGTGATAGCCGCCACTTGCCCACCATACCCTTTGACCACATGGTCGGGCGCCAAAGGAAGCCCTGTTGGGCTCACTTCGGTAATTTCCTCTCTGACGGTGCCGACCGTGTTCGGGCGCCTTTCTTTCTTCTTCTTAGGCGGATTACTACGACTTGTTGTACCCTTGCCGCCATCAGAGGTTTCATCATCCGCCGTTCCTTCGGCCGCTTCTTCTTCCTCCGCGTCTTCCATCTCATTGGCGTCGCTCTCGGAAGGGTTGTATTCTTCATCACCCTCTGTCATTCTTTCTAGCGGCTCGACCTCCTCCCAGAATGACAAGGGTCTGTTTTGAGGTCTCACTTCTCCTTCAGCATTGATACGCTGAGAAGATCCAACCTCGTCGTTGTCACACATGTTTGCACTAATAAAAGGCAAATAATGGTTAGTAAAGTGCGCAAAAAAATCCAGCATGACCTTTGCTCATTTTTGTTAAACTAGGAATGCCCGATTTCTGCCGAAACGGAAGTTAATCAACATTTCGGCGAAAATCGGGACTCATTTCATAAAGCACCTGCATACGAATACAACTAGGCAGGGTAATATAGCTACGAATACAACTAGGCAGGGTAATATAGGCAGGGTAAATGTTTAACTGTAGAAAACATATCGTAGGACGTTATGTTATCCTAAACTTGAAATAGTCCGGCTTATTAGTTAATCGTTAGAAGTTTCTTAGCTCTACTCTCTCATATAGTCATTTGAATAGTTAAATACACATGCAGGGAGTTATGCAGATGGCTTGATTGTGTCAGTTAAAACATGTGTCAAGTTATTATTTTTCCAGTACCTACTGCATGATATGAGCTTCAAAAAAATAACAATCCTTTTTTTCACATTGTAAGATATTCTTTATTAGTAGCACTACAAAAGAAAGCTGGAAACCATGGCATGTGTTAGGCTTTATACGCCTATTTAAGGCTGGCAAACAGAAACCTCTAAGAGCAAGAAATTGAGTTCTAAGATTTGCTGAATTTACATTACATTATTTGCTTCAAATGGGTGATCTGTACCAATGCTTCACAGTCACTATGTATGCTAACAGCAGACCTGGAGCTACACTATGTATGCTAATAGCAGACCTGGAGCTTCACAGTCACTATGTATGCTAATAGCAGACCTGGAGCTACACAAAAGAATTTCAAGACTAGACACGCACATCACTTCCAAACATTGTTGCATCACAATTGGGGACTAACCAAATTTCAGAATAGCAGAATGTAGAGGACCAGATGAAGCGTTAGGTTGCTAGGATCGAAATAGGTATAGGCAGGGACGCAACTAACCAAGAATACAAAGTTTCAGCGCTGGAAGAAAAAACTGATGCTGAAACACTACTAGTTTCTCTAGTATAGGATCTAGTACACGAAAGGGAATGAAAAGAAAACCACGCCTTAGCAACCTAGGAAATAACACTTACTCGAGCTATACATCTACTACCCAATAGCTACAACACAAGCACATCTGATCCAAGTAATTGCACTGTGTTCACCAGAGTCTAGAGGAACCAACATATGTGATTGCACTGTGTTCACCAGAGTCCAGAGGAACCAACATATGTGAAAAAATATCAAGCTAGGGTTTCAGTCTCAACTCACTGTAACATTTAGGAATCAAACCTATCACCAACAACACTATCACTGAATCAAGCTAGGGTTCATGTGCAAAAAAAAATTCTGGGTCAGCAAAAATTTTGTGTTCTAGGTCAGGAAATTTTGATTCAGCACAAACCCTCGGCAGTGATAGTGTTGTTCTGGGTCAGCAAAAATTCGGCAACCTAAATTTGTTCTAGGTCAGCAACACTATCACTGAATCAAACCTATCACCAACAACTAGGTTAGGAAACCCTCGGCAGGCAACCCTATGTTCTAGGTCAGAGAGGCGAGAGAGGGGACGCTCACCTCAAAGACGACGATGACAAAGAGCACGCGGATGATGACGAAGAGCGCGGACGGAGTTCCTCCGCGGACGCGCAGCGGCCTCCTCTCCTCCTCCTCGGACGCGGTGGCCTCCTCTCCTCCTCCACGGACGCGGCGGCCTGCCCTCCTCCTCCTGGGACGCAGCGGCCTCCTCTCCTCCTTCACGGACGTGGCGGCCTCCTCTCCTCCTCCTCGGCAGGCAGCGGGCGAGCGGAGTCGGCAGATCGAGCGGAGGCAACGAGTCGTAGCTGCAGCATAGAGTTGTCGGTAGATAGATGGGAGATGATGGGAGATGTGACCGTGCGCAGCACAGACTTGTCACAACACTTAGCCGTAGCGCACTAGGTAAGGGTGCGCTACGGCTAAGTGTCGTGTCAAGTCAAACAAAAGGCTGCCGGCAATGAAAATAAAGCAACTAGTAGAAGTAAACAATACTCACAGTAGAAGTTTACTTTACCAGTTCCACTCTCCAATAGCGCTTCACTCCCTGGCAACGGCGCCAGAAAATAGTATTGATGACCCACAAGTATAGGGGGTGTATCACAGTATTTTCGATAAGTAAGAGTGTCGAACCCAACGAGGAGCAGAAGGTGCTGGCTAGTGGTATGGATCAGGAGTTCTCTACAAATACTTAGCAAACGGATTTTTAGGGGTTTTTTATAAAGCAAGTAAACAAAGTACGAGTAAATAAAAGACAGTAAGAATGAATGCAGCAAGTGGCCCAATCCTTTATGCAGCAAAGGACAAGCCGGTTGTATTTCTATAGTTGACCAAACGTTCTCGATGACACATGGGAAGACTGTCAAGTCCTTTCGCTTCATATAGTCGATTAATCTTCTCTAGCTTGCTAAGTGTTGTGTGGGTGAACCTGTGCTAATGTACCGCCCCCTACAAGACTTAATACATACTTGTGATTAAACCCCCTTGCAAACATCCGTATGTACAAGAAAGTAATTAAGGTAGAAACCTAACCACAGCTTTAAACTCAAAGACCCTTACGTCCCTTGTGCAATGGTTTCCTAACGGGGGTTCAGGTTTCTGTCACTCCGGCAACCCCTACGATTAGTAGCCAAATACACAATGCATTCCCCTAGGCCCATATAGGTGAAGTGTCATGTAGTCGACGTTCGCATGACACCACTAGAAGAAGTACACCACAACTTAAATAACAATCTATTGAATCTTTCTCAACACAACTCCACTACTAACAACAAGACTTCTCCCATGTCCTCAAGAACAAAACGAACTACTCACAAGACATCATATGGATCATGATCAAAGATGAAATAATGATGTATAACAATCTGAACATAGACAGTAATTCAATGGTTCACTCAATAGCATCAACTACAAAGAGTAATCAACACCGGGAAAGTTTCCCCTATGAACTATGCAAGATTCAACGCAATTGTTACAGCAATATGGAGATGGTTATGAGGGTGCTGATGGTGATGATGGTGGTGGTGATGATGATGATGATCCCGATGAAGTCCAGCTTGATGGTGGTGTTGATGGCGACGATCTCCCCTCTCCGGGAAGGAATTCCCCCGGTAGAAATCTGTCTGCCGGGGAGATCTTTCTCTCTCGGTGTTTTCCGCCCCGCAGAGGCGACGGAATCTTTCTGTGGTCGCTCCCCGAGTCTTAGGGTTTTGGGAGGTTGATATACGCCAGAGGGGAGAGGCTGGAGTGGGCCAGGGCGGCCACACCACTCCCTGGCGCATCCTAGGCCTGCCCGCGCCATGGGGTGGTGTGGGCCCCCTGTGGACCACCTCCACTCCATCTTCTGGCATCCTGAGTCTTCTGGAAAAATAGGATTTTCCGTATATTTTCCCGGATTTTTTGATCTTCGCGAATTTTGCCTCCAAACAGCACCTTTTCCATCAGAATCCTGACTGCAGCGGTCCATGCTCCAAAAGTCATCAGCCATGCAAAAACAGATGAAATAACATAAGTATCACCTCTCAATACGAAATATATCAATGAATAATAGTGAATTAAGACATAGAATAGTGATGCAAAATGGACGTATCAACTCCCCCCAAGCTTAGACTTCGCTTGTCCCCAAACGAAACTTATCTCAATAAACATGACCTCAAGTTTATGGAGTGAAGAGTCGATAAAAGGATAAGGACAAGAAGCATCACATCCATCAAATACATAGACCATAATAGAAGACAACTCACTATTATACAACTCAACTTGCAATGAGTAAAGGAAACACAATAAAGATACATAAAGTGAATCATAATTCGTAATGGCAAACTTAGCTCTTGGTCGAAGAATAGTTGATAATTTGCTGGAGTTCACAAATAGCTGGTTTTTCAATGATAGCTTTCAAAGTAGTAAGCATCAAGATAAGAGCAATGTGCAAAGCAAGGAACATAAGAAACATGAATGAATAAATCACCATATGAATGAATGAAACACATCAACTCAAAATACTTGCTGAGATAGAGGGGAATAGGTTTACTGACTCAACTACAAAGTAAAAGAAAGGCCCTTCGCAGAGGGAAGCAAGGATTGCGAGTCTCATAAAGAGCTCCCCAAAATTATGATACATACTAGCTTTCAGCTCTCATTTCCCCTATCATAGGCATCTTTAGGTGATTAAGGTTAAAGTGACACAACTAAGAGGATATGCTTGACAAGTTATAAGTTGAAATCCCATGCCCCTTACTTATGAGTACCGATCCTCATGCTACTCAACTTCAGTCACGAGCAAGCTCTTGTCATTGTAAATATGCGCATATCATCGAGAACCGCCAACGGGGTACCCCTTGCACATGACACAGGAGCTATCCCATAATCAAAATGACAAGGCAAGCAGAGAGTGAGCATCTCAGCGATCTTTTTATTTGCTATTTGCATAGGTTTTTATTGGGGATGCTTCATAGAATTCTCACTATAGTTATGCTGCAAGTTTCCACCATGATTAAGCATGGCTTAGGCTAGCGGCCCAGGCATTTCTCTAACACACATATAAACTCCATGATCTTACAAGTTCCACTTTTATTTCACACCGTCGGGATCCATAAGCAAAAGAACATGATATCAACTAGGTACAAGTACCAATGAAGTGTTGAAAGCGGTCCCCATGATACATGGATCGGCTAACTTCAACTCATAAAGCGCAAGCATATACGCAACAAAGAAGGACCCAATGGTTCAAGTTTATTAAATGCAAGAAAGTAAAGTGTGCCATCAAGTTCGTGAGAGCTTTAAGCACTAATTTTCACATAACAAGTTTAATTTGGGAGGTAGACAAAACAAGAATTTACTTGGAATAGCAATAATGCTACTAGCTAGGTATGGTGGACACAAATGGCAAAGGTTTTGGTTTAAGGGAGATGGATGCACGAGAAGAATTCCCTCTCAGTACAGGTTTTTGGCTAGCAAGGCTAGGTAGCAAGTATAAGAGTTGAAGGAAACAAACAAGCATACAAATGATAAAAACAAACATGCAATCTTCCTTGGAAGCACAAAAGACCTTAACTAGAGAATACTAAACTTATGAGCAAATCAAGAAAGAAAGATGATGAAATTATTTTTTTCTCTAGAGTACTTCTATCTTTTTATTTTCAACTCTCAAAAAGGTGTTGCTACTGACCGAGCCAGGTTTGCCAAAACCAACTAAATTAACTCAATGATCCCACAGTGATACCAATACTAACAACAAGATCAATCATATAACCACGAATTCAAAACTAACATAAGCTATGCAAAAGAGTGAATGATAGAACTTCTCATTAATATTCCATAACGGAAACTCACACCAAGGGATACATATCTAACGAGAGAGGGGACACTTCCATAATGCAAACCATACTACATAATAACTCCTCTATTCATGATGTGACTCTACAAATAAGGTAAAAAGATAGAAGATAGTGATATGATACCGCGGCACTCCCCCAAGCTTGGAACAAACCAAGGGGATGCCAAACCTGATGACGAATCACTCCTTTGGTGGTGGTGGTATACTCTCATCTTCGTCCGTCTTCCAGGGTAAAGGCTTCCCATCAACAAAGGACATCGTGGTTTCCAACATCCTAAAACGTGCAGCAGTTATGCCTTTAAATATAGCCTCATACTCACAGTTTTGATTTTGAACGTCATAGAACTGTGCTTGCAGTTCATTGGTTGTTTGGCGAAGTGAGAAGACTTCGTCTTTGAGTTTAGTAGTCTCCTTTTGGTGCTCGGCGATGAGTTCAGAACAAATCTTATGGATGATGTCCACTTCGCGCTTCGCCATCTTCCTGTACCTAAAGACTTCTTGCTCCAGTGCTTCCATCCTGTCCTCCAGACTTCCTTCACCTTTAGGGCCTTGAACCTCCTTAATCCGGACCTCCCCACCTTCGAGCAACAACTCCTTGGGATGAATCTTCAATTCTCTCATGTATGGGTTGATGATATCCTCTAAAGAATCTCCTTTGGATGATCCAGAGGAAGACATTGTGGCTCCAAATCTGGGATTCTACCTGGCAGAAACAGATCGAAACAAAAACACGACGAAAACACGATATACGAACCACGGAAGATCCGGGGGGGGTATATATTACGAAGTTTCATATCAAAAGGAAGGTACTTGGAGAAAACGAGTCGGAGGCGGAGTCCTGGGTGGCGTCACCGCCTAGTGGCGCGACCAGGGGTGGGCCCGCGCCATGGGGTGGTGTGGGCCACCATAGCTCTGGTTCCGTCCCTTTTTCGCTTCGTAGCCTTCCTTATTGACTGAAAACTGCAAAAATATAGTTGGATTATATTTTCGTGGAACTTTTCTTACCAGAACTGTTACCTAGTTGGAAATGGACTCTGTAGGTCTCTGAATTTGGTCCTCAATGAATTTCTCGGGAGTTATAACTTGAAAGGCATCAACATCTTCATTGTAAGAATCTCCAGCAATATAGTGTTTGAGTCGCTGTCCATTCACTACTTGTGTAGTATTATCTTTTAGAGAAGAAATTTTTATTGCTCCTGAACGGTATACTTCTTCAATGATGAAAGGTCCTTCCCATTTTGATAGTAGCTTACCTGCAAAAAATCTGAGACGAGACCTATACAATAGAACTTTCTCACCAACATGAAATTCTCTCTTAAGTATTCGCTTGTCATGCCATCTTTTAACTTTTTCTTTAAAGAGCCTAGCATTCTCATAGGCTTCACTCCTCCATTCATCTAAAGAACTTAAGTCAAAAAGTCTTTTCTCACCAGCTAGCTTACAATCTCTATTTAGTTCTTTCACTGCCCAGTAAGCTTTGTGTTCTAATTCTAAAGGTAAGTGGCAAGCTTTCCCATAAACCATTTTATAAGGAGACATTCCCATAGGATTCTTATAAGCAGTTCTATAAGCCCATAAAGCATCATTCAACTTCTTAGCCCAGTTTTTCCTAGACCTGTTAACAGTCTTTTGCAAGATAGATTTAATTTCTCTATTCGATAACTCTACTTGCCCGCTAGTTTGGGGGTGATAAGCTGAAGCAATTCTATGATTAACATCATACTTAGCGAGGGTCTTCCTAAAACCGCCATGAATGAAATGAGAACCCCCATCAGTCATGAGATACCTAGGCACTCCAAACCTAGGAAAGATAACATCCTTAAGCATTTTTAGAGAGGTTTCCCCGTTAGCACTTTTCGTAGGAATGGCTTCTACCCACTTAGTAACATAATCAACGGCAACAAGAATATGAGTGTAACCCTTCGAAGGAGGGAAAGGACCCATAAAGTCGAATCCCCAACAATCAAAAGGTTCAATAACTAGAGAGTAGTTCATAGGCATTTCATTGCGTCTAGAAATATTACCAACACGTTGAGATTCATCACAAGATAAAACAAATTTTCTTGCATCTTTAAAAAGGGTAGGCCAGTAGAAACCTGATTGTAATACCTTTTGTGCAGTTCTTTCTCCCGCATGATGTCATCCATAGGCGCTCCCATGACATTTATGCAATATCTCTTTTTGTGCATACTCTGGAACACATCTTCGCATAATACCATCAACCCCTTCTTTGTATAAGTGTGGCTCATCCCAAAAATAATGCCTCAAATCATAAAAGAACTTTCTTCTTTGCTGAGCTGTAAAAGTTGGAGGCAAATACTTGGAGACAATAAAGTTAGCATAATCCGCATACCAAGGGCTTTCTCACGAGTTCACCCCTACTGCGGCTAATTGTTCATTTGGAAAACTATCATTAACAGGCATAGGATCAAAAGAGATGTGTTCCAAACGAGATAAATTATCAGCTACAGGATTTTTAGCACCCTTTCGATCTACTATGTGTAGATCAAACTCTTGTAAAAGCAGTACCCATCTAATAAGCCTAGGCTTAGCGTCCTTCTTTGCCATAAGATATTTAATAGCAGCATGATCAGTATGAATGGTTACTTTTGAGTCCACAATATAGGGCCTAAACTTATCACAAGCAAAAACAACAGCTAGAATTTCTTTTCAGTAGTAGCATAATTCCTTTGAGCAGCGTCTAGAGTCTTACTAGCATAATGGATAGCGTTTAGC
Organism: Avena eriantha; assembly: GCA_910589775.1. Lineage (NCBI taxonomy): Eukaryota > Viridiplantae > Streptophyta > Magnoliopsida > Poales > Poaceae > Avena > Avena eriantha. The sequence continues at coordinate 218,114,281 of OU342742.1, forward strand.
TTTTTATCAATACGTTGCCCAAGGATAGCACCTACAACAAAATCACAAGCATCACACATTATTTCAAAGGGTAAACTCCAATCAGGTGGTTGAACAATAGGGGCTGTAGTTAAAGCCTTTTTAAGAGTTTCAAAAGCTTCCTTACAATCATCATCAAAAACGAAGGGTACATCTTTTTGAAGAAGATTAGTAAGGGGTTTTGATATCCTGGAAAAGTCTTTAATAAACCTTGTATATAAACCAGCATGACCAAGGATACTACAAATACCTTTTATTTCTCTTGGGCATGGCATCTTCTCAATTGCCTCAACCTTAGCTCTATCAACTTCTATGCCTCTTTCAGAAACTTTATGCCCAAGAACAATCCCTTCATTAACCATGAAGTGGCATTTCTCCCAATTAAGAACAAGATTAGTTTCTTCACATCTCTCCAAAACTTTATCAAGGTTGTGCAGACAATTATCAAAAGAAGTTCCGTAGACAGAAAAGTCATCCATGAACACTTCTACAATTTCCTTAGAAAAGCCATGAAAGATAACAGACATGCACCTTTGGAAAGTAGCAGGAGCATTACATAAACCAAAAGGCATATGTCTATAAGCATAAGTTCCATAAGGGCAAGTAAAAGTAGTTTTTTCTTGTTCTTGTTGTTTAACAGCAATTTGAGAGAAACCAGAATAACCATCAAGAAAACAAAAATGGGCCTTTTTAGACAACCTTTCCAACATTTGATCAATAAAAGGAAGCGGGTAGTGATCTTTCTTAGTGACTTTATTGACTTTCCCAAAATCGATGCACATCCTATAGCCTACCACTATTCTTTGAGAAATAAGTTCATCATTATCATTAGGGACAACGGCAATACCTCCCTTTTTAGGAACACAATGAACAGGACTAACCCATTCACTATGAGCAATAGGGTAAATAATACCAGCATCAAGGAGTTTCAATACCTCATTCCTTACCACTTCCTTCATCTTAGGATTTAAACATCGTTGGTGCTCCACTACTGGCTTCGCATCTGGTTCTATGTTGATAGAATGCTGACATATAGTAGGTGAAATCCCTTTCAAATCATCCAGAGTGTAGCGCATAGCTCCTCGGTGTTTCTTCAAAACTTCCAATAATCTTTCTTCTTCCTCCCCTGAAAGTTTAGCGCTAATAATAACAGGATATATCTTTTTGTCATCAATAAAAGCATATGTAAGATCATCAGGGAGAGGTTTTAGATCCAAAACCGGGTCCTTTTTAGGTGGCATCGTGGTACCCAAGTCCTCTACAGGCAAGTCGTGCTTAAGCATCATAGGTTGATCACGGAGAATCATATCAATCTCATTTCTTTCTTCCATGAAGATTTCACTTTCATGTTCTTCCATAAATTGCTGCAAAGCATTGTTAGGAGCAAGAGAAATAGAAGCAAGTTTTTCAACCCTAAAATCCTTATTATGGGTTTCCTCTTTGCAAGGTTCTTTAGCAAATTTCGAAAAGTTAAACTCATAGGATTCCCCATAAAACTTAGTCAAGATTTTCTCCCTCTCCACAAGTACTCAAGAAAGGTCTACCAAAAATAATAGGATAAGTTTTACTAGCAGCTGAACCAAGTACTAAAAAATCAGCGGGGTATATAATCTTACCGCAAAGAACTTCCATGTCTCGCACAATACCAGTTGGAGAGATGGTCTCTCTATTAGCAAGGTGAATAACCACATTAATCTCTTCCAACTCGCAAGGACTGATCTCATGCATAATTTCTCTGTAAAGCTCATAAGGAATAGCACTAGAACTTGCACCAATATCACATAAGCCATAATAGCAATTATCGCCAATTCTAACAGAAAGCACAGGAACACTAGCCTTTTTAGTTCTATTGGGATGTGAAACAATATTAGAAGCATCTTCACAAAAGACTATGTGCTCGTCTTCTACGCTTTTAGTGACAAGGTCTTTCACAATTGCTAGCACGGGTTCAATGTTTATTTGTTCATCAGTTTTTACAATTCTTTTTTCACTTTTGGTGATAACATTAGTTATCATAGGATGGTCTTTTACCTTTTCGGGAAAGGGAATGTTCTCGATATAAGGTTCGGGTAAGATGGGATCAATAATGCAATACTTAGCACTTCCAATAGGAGTATAGTCAGCAATATCTTTGTAAGGTGCATGGTAATTGTTCCATCCCCTTTTTGGAATTTCGATATAGGAAGCAAAAGCTCTAAAACAATTCGTAATAACTTGCAAATCAAAACCATAAAGATTACTAATATTTTGAAAGTCATCAGTTCCCATAAAAGATTCAATGCATTCATAATCATAATTTATACTTGACTTTCTACCTTTGTCATTCTCCCAAGCTTCAACATTGTCTTGAATACGATCCAGAAGATCCCATTTAGCTTCTTCTTCCATGCGAGTGAATGATCCAACACAAGAAGCGTCCAATAAATCTTTATCATGTAGAGGGATCCTTGCATAAAAGTTATTGATAATAATATTATTGGGGAGCTCATGAATGGGACATTTGAGCATTAATAACTTCAATCTCCCCCAAGCTTGGGTTGTACTCTCTCCATCAAGAGGCGAAAAGTTATATATTTGATTCCGATCTTTATGAATCTCACTAGGAGGATAAAACTTTGAATAAAAGAGAGGCACTGTTTCCTCCCATTCCAGAGCTTGACCATTCTTCAGCAGCTTATACCATTCCTCAGCTCTTTCTTTCTGTGATAATGAGAACAACTTCTTCTTAACTTGATCTGTAGTAATACCTGCACACTTGAACAACCCGCATAATTCGTGTATAAAGAGCAAATGATCCCCAGGATGGACAGTTCCATCCCCAACATAGTAGTTATCCATAACACGATCAATAATTCTTGTAGGTATTTTGAAAACATCTTTCTCAGCAGGTGGTGGCTTATCTACTACCTTAGCAGTGGTAGTAGCATTACCAAATAAGAAACTCAGCGAATTATCCATAACGAAAATAAAGCAACTAGCAGAAGTAAACAATACTCACAGTAGAAGTTTACTTTACCAGTTCCACTCTCCAATAGCGCTTCACTCCCCGGCAACAGCGCCAGAAAATAGTATTGATGACCCACAGTATTTTCGATAAGTAAGAGTGTCGAACCCAACGAGGAGCAGAAGGTGCTGGCTAGTGGTATGGATCAGGAGTTCTCTAGAAATACTTAGCAAACGGATTTTTAGGGGTTTTTTATAAAGCAAGTAAACAAAGTACGAGTAAATAAAAGACAGTAAGAATGAATGCAGCAAGTGGCCCAATCCTTTATGCAGCAAAGGACAAGCCGGTTGTATTTCTATAGATGACCAAACGTTCTCGATGACACATGGGAAGACTGTCAAGTCCTTTCGCTTCATATAGTCGATTAATCTTCTCTAGCTTGCTAAGTGTTGTGTGGGTGAACCTGTGCTAATGTACCGCCCCCTCCAAGACTTAATACATACTTGTGATTAAACCCCCTTGCAAACATCCGTAAGTACAAGAAAGTAATTAAGGTAGAAACCTAACCACATCTTTAAACTCAAAGACCCTTACGTCCCTTGTGCAATGGTTTCCTAACGGGGGTTTAGGTTTCTGTCACTCCGGCAACCCCTACGATTAGTAGCCAAATACACAATGCATTCCCCTAGGCCCATATAGGTGAAGTTTCATGTAGTCGACGTTCGCATGACACCACTAGAAGAAGTACACCACAACTTAAATAACAATCTATTGAATCTTTCTCAACACAACTCCACTACTAACAACAAGACTTCTCCCATGTCCTCAAGAACAAAACGAACTACTCACAAGACATCATATGGATCATGATCAGAGATGAAATAATGATGTATAACAATCTGAACATAGACAATAATTCAATGGTTCACTCAATAGCATCAACTACAAAGAGTAATCAACACCGGGAAAGTTTCCCCTATGAACTATGCAAGATTCAACGCAATTGTTGCAGCAATATGGAGATGGTGATGAGGGTGCTGATGGTGATGATGGTGGTGATGATGATGATCCCGATGAAGTCCAGCTTGATGGTGGTGTTGATGGCGACGATCTCCCCTCTCCGGGAAGGAATTCCCCGGTAGAAATCGGTCTGTCGGAGAGATCTTTCTCTCTCGGTGTTTTCCGCCCCGCAGAGGTGGCGGAATCTTTCTGTGGTCACTCCCCGAGTCTTAGGGTTTCGGGAGGTTGATATACGCCAGAGGGGAGAGGCTGGATTGGGCCAGGGCGGCCACACCATTCCCTGGCGCGGCCTAGGCCTGCCGGCGCCATGGGGTGGTGTGGGCCCCCTGTGGCCCACATCCACTCCATCTTCTGGCATCCCGAGTCTTCTGGAAAAATAGGATTTTCCGTATATTTTCCCGGATTTTCTGATCTTCGTGAATTGTGCCTCCAAACAACACCTTTTCCATCAGAATCCTGACTGAAGTGGTCCATGCTCCAATAGTCATCAACCATGCAAAAACAGATGAAATAACATAAGTATCACCTCTCAATACGAAATATATCAATGAATAATTGTGAATTAAGACATAGAATAGTGATGCAAAATGGACGTATCACTACCCAGTACCCACGGTTCATTTTTCGCGGTGACGTGCGCACCGGCGGCCTTGGATTTGGCTGCTTCGGGTATTAACATGGTTGTGAAATACCGGTCTTCTCTTTCGACGCTCTTGGCCCATCTGACACAGAATATCGGCACCTTTTCTCCACAGTAGTCGAGCTCCTAGATCTCCTCGATCCTTCCGTAAAATCTTTCCTTCATGTTGTCATCGGTATAGAATTCCGATGTTACGCCTGAGTTCTGATAGTCACACTTGTTGTCCTTTTCCTATGTGTAGAATGTGTAGACGTTGATATCATACGCCTGATAGGTCACCAGGTTGTGCATGGATCCCTGTGACAAGGTGAATATGATGTTTTCCTCCGCAGAATGCGATTACAGGGATTATGTAGGAGCGTCTGCCTAAACCAACGCGTGGAATCTGAGTTGTGCTCTTTGATTATTTATCCCTGCGTCCTCTGTATGCCCCGGTCACTATACTTCTTCTCGATTGAACTTTTGTGCTTTTGTACACAAGGATCGACCAGTTCTAAATGTTGTAGCACGACTACTCTATCAAAGTCTGCGCGTCGACAATCGTAGTCTGCATGCAGTACGCGACGACCCTCTTGGTGACTCGATCCATCGAACTTGCCAAGGTGCCTATTGACAGGAAGACCGACATGATTCTCGATGCCTAGATAATTCGTGCAGAAAGAGATGCACTCTTCGGCCAGAAAGCCCTTGGCTATGCTTCCATCTGGACGGGACCTGTTGCGAACGTATCCTTTGATGTGTCCGTTCATCCTTTCGAACAGCATCATGCTGCGGAGGAACATCGACCCGAGTTGGATGATATCCTCCATGATATGGACCAGCAGATGCACCATAATGTCGAAGAATACGGGCGGGAAGTAGATCTCGAGCTCGCATAGTATCACCACGATCTCCTCTTGTAGCCTCCCGAGCTGTTTCACGCCAATTGACTTTCGAGAGACAACGTCGAAAAACTTGCAGAGCCCAAACAATGTTTCTCGGACATGCTCGTCCATTATACCTTGTAGTGCAACCAGAAGTATCTACGTCATTACCACGACACAGTTGTGAGACTTCATCCCACTAAACCTCTTCTTAGCCTCATCTAGGTACCTGCTTATCTTGCTCGCGTAGCCGTAAGGAAATTTGACTCCTAGAGGGCACTTGAAAAACCGTTTGATCTCATCCTGGCTTAGTGTGAAGCACGAAGGGGGTAGTAATATTCGTTCTTCTTGACCTTTTTACCCTTTCGACGACCTTGTGTCGCCTCTGACTGATGATCATCGTCATCTTCCTGATCATCAGGAGTAGGGCGTCCTCCGTGAAGATCCTTTCGGATGCCCATGAATATCAAGTCGTTCCTTGCTTTAGGACCATCTTTCGTCCTATCTGGCATGTTGATTAGGGTGGCGACTAAACTCTCACACACGTTCTTCGTGATATGCATGATGTCAAGGCTAAGAGGCATCCGGAGAAACTTCCAGTATGGCAACTCCCAGAAAACAGACCTTGTTTTCCATACCTTCATCAACGGCTTGTCTTGCTGCCTCTTTCGCTTCTTTTCCGGTTTAGGACACTCTTTCTAGTTTTTCAGCAATTCATCCACTTCTTCACTGCTCCTCCGCTCTGGGATTCCTCGGGTCTCGGATTTTCCATTGAACAGATCTCCATGTTTTATCATGCATCATTCTTTCCAAGCCACCTTCGGTGCCCCATGAACACGGTTTTCGAAGACCCTGGATCTTTCTCTAGTTGGAGATAGGCCGTGTTATCCATGCACCTAACGCATGCGTAGAATCCTTGGATAACCTGCCCCGAGAAACATCCGCAACCTGGATAGTCTTGCACCGTAGTGACCAACGCGACTCTCATAGTGTAATAATCTTGTGTGACAGCGTCATACGTATTGGTTCCGGATTCCCATAACATGGCTAGCTCCTCTTTCAACAGCCTGAGATATAGATTGATGTCGGTACCAGGTTGTTTTGGCCCTTGAATTAGCATACTCATTTGTATGTACTTCTTTTTCATGGCAACCAGGGAGGGAGGTTGTACATCCATACAAACACGGGCCAAGTGTTGTGCGTGCTGCTCTGGCTACCGAATGGATTGAGTCCATCGGTGCTTGCACCTAGCCAGATGTTTCTCGAATCTCCACCGAATTCTGGGAATTCGAGGTCTAATGCTTTCCACTGGCTACCATCTGAAGGGTGCGTCAGCAGCTCGTCCTTTTCAGGGTCATCGTCATCTGCTGGCTTCTTTCTTTCCGCATGACAGCGCATGAGATTTGCTTCCTTAGGGTCTGCAAAATATTGCTGCATACGAGGAGTGATAGGAAAGTACCATACCACTTTTCGAGGAGTTTTCTTCCCTTTCTTGTATCGACTAACGCCGCACACCGGGCATGTAGTTTTCTCCGCGTCCTTGCCCCGATAAATGATGCAATCGTTGATGCAGACGTGGTATCTAATGTACGGTCGATCAAGAGGACACACTATTTTTTTGGCGTCCTCGATACTAGTTGGACACGTGTTCCCCTCCGGGAGACGATCATGCCAGAATGCCATCATATCGTCGAAGCTTGCGTCGGTCCATTTATGTTTTGCCTTCATCTCCATAGCCTTGAGCGTTACATTCAACTGGGTATCATCGGGCTTGCATCCTTCATACAATGGAGTAACCGCGTCTTTCTCAAGTTGCGCAAGCTTGGCTTTCTCTCTAGCGGCAGCACTGGCGTTACTCGTCTGCTTGAGAAACAGTTCTTGAACATAAGGGTCCCGCACCTAGCCTGACGTTGTTCCATCGTCTGCTCCAGCATCTAGATCATCATCATCCTGGTCTGCTTCCGCACCTTCACCAGCTCCAAGAGACTCTTCTTCATCTCGCTCGTCCTTGCCGTGATCATAATCATGTTGCCCGCCTTCCTCATTTTCCGCCGCCCCATTTACGGCCTCATCGTCTTTGTCATCACTTATCCACCGAGTGTAGCCATCCGTGAAACCATGGCGGAGCAGGTGCGCCTGCAGATTTCCAGAATCTGGGTCGATCAACCAATTGAGTTTGCATCTTCTGCACGGACATCTTATCTCTGTCATGTTATTTCGTATCATGTCGGCCGTCGCGCATTTCAAAAATCTAGCCACAATGCCTTCGCTCATTATGCGGACCATGGTTGCCTGCGCGGTGTACATGATAGAATTAGAAGTTTATTACAACCACAGAACCAATGCATACATGCAATGGTCGATGGAAAATTTCGGCATGACCTATCCTCAAATTCAGACCTTTTGGCAAAGTCTTGCCAAAATGGAAATAAATCAACATTTTGGCAAAACAATGCCAATATATGAGAGAGCATGCATGCATGCTCTCCAAACACATGAGAGCATCGATCCTCTCCATAGATATGCAACCATATCAGCCATATACATAAACACATCCCTCTTACATAGACAACTTACCGAGACGAGAGACCACGAGAAGATCTCGAAGGAGAGGTGAGAGACCGAGAGATGGTGGCTGGAAGGAGAGCCTTCCTCTATTATGTATGTAGCATCCAAGGTAAGTTTTACAAGCTACAAATGGTGAAAGAGTGGAGAAATTGAGGTGGTAAGAAGGAGGGGGGCGAGATCCAAAGAGGAAGAAGGAGGGGAAAGTGAAGTGGGAGATGGTGGATCTAGGCAATGTGCAAAAGGCTATCTGCCAAAATGTAGCAGGCAGCACGCACATCCGTGGCGCACGTGGCATGGTGCGCCACAGGCATAACGAACAGTCGTGGCGCACATACACCCATGCGCCACAGAATTGTTTTCCCAGTTGCACAGAAGTGCGGCCCGATTTGATCTGTAGCGCATGGTGCCCAAGTGCACCACAACTACCGGTCACACTAAAAGCGCACTAGCCATAGGTGCGCTACGACTATGTGGTATACGGTCGGCAGTGCCCTGGCCCACACACATCCGTGGCGCACCGCGCATATGTGCGCCACGCTTACTACAGTTACCCATAGCGCCCCTCTATGCAGTGCGCCACACCTATTTTAGCCGTGGGGCACCACTGGCACGTCCGCCACGGATGTGCGTATTACCTATAGCCGTTTTCCTAGTAGTGAATACACATGCAATTTTTCCTTCATACAAAACTTCACACAATCTTTATTAGCAACATTAGTGCACTTAAGATAATAAGTCTTTGGGTTCAGTTTCAACACTAATAAAACTTCCATTAAAACACAAGCTATTGTAGCACTTCCCTCAAAAAGCTCAATTCCCCAAAGAGAACCCAAAAAGGAACCAACAAGAAGCAAATGCAAATAATGGTAGAAATCTGTCAAAACAGACCAGCAGGTAAAGATGAATTTTTTCGAAGACCTTCTGTTGCTCAAATTAAAACGTGTTGAACTAACGAAAGTTAGATAACAACCTGGGGCAGAAGCACAAAACTTCAAGCCTCAACAGCATGTGCAAAGATTTTACACGAAGTTTTACGGTGAAGCACAGAAATCTGTTTCGGGACAGCAACTTTCCCAAGCATTACTTCTCTCTCATTAGAGGTTACTCTTGGCACAAAAAGCAAATAAAAAGGATAAGGAGTGGTTATTACAGAGGTAATAACTTCCAAGACTCATCTAAAACTTTTGGGTTATCTCCCAATAAGTACTTTTCTTTAACGCCTTTAAGTTAGGCATGATAGTTTGAGAAGATGCTCACATAAGAAATATGAATTGATGTAAAAGAGAGCATCAAGAAGCAAATTCAAAGCACATTTAAGTCTAACCCACTTCCTATGCATAGGAATCTTGTAAAGAAACAAGTCATGAAAGCACAAAGCAATAAGCATAGTAAAGCAAAACAAGTGCAACTTCAAGACTTTCAACATAAAGAGGGGAAACTTAATATTGTTGAGACACATAAAACCATGTTTCCCTCTCTCATAATAACTTTCAGTAGCATCATGAATAAAATTAACAATATAACTATCACATAAAACATTCTTATCATGAGCCACATGCATAAAAGAATTAATACTCCCCACATAAACATAGTCATTCTTATTGATTGTAGTGGGAGCAATTTCAACAAAATAGCTATCATTATTATTTTCATCACCATAATCATCAAATATATGGGGCATATTGTAATCATTAATTTTCTCCTCAATAGTAGGTGGACTGAAAATATCATATTCATCATTGTAATCATCATATATTGGAGGCATAGTATCATCAAAGTAAATTTTGTCCTCCATGCTTGGGGGACTAAAAAGATCATTCTCATCAAAACCAGCTTCCCCAAGCTTAGACTTTTCCATAGAATTAGCAATAATGGTGTTCAAAGAATTCATACTAATAACATTGCTATTAGCATGCAGATAAAGTTCCATAGGTTTTTTAATTTTCTCTTCACACTTCATGTCCTAACTCAAGATAAATACTATAAAGCTCTCTAATTTTGTTGTTATTTTCCATCAAGCCTAACTAGTGAAAACAAGAAATAATAAGACAAAATTATAGAATCTAAAGGAAATAACTTCGAGCACTCACACCAGAAGATGTGAGTACCTTTTACCTTACCTCCCCGGCAACGGCGCCAGAAAATAGGCATTTGCCGTGGGAGGTTCTTCTTCTTTAATCCTCCGGTGTGAATACCTTTTACCTTACCTCCCCGGCAACGGCGCCATAAAATGGCTTGATGTCTATGCACTTCTATTCTTGTAGACAGTTGTTGGGCCTCCAAGTGCAGAGGTTTGTAGAATAGCAGCAAGTTTACCCTTAAGTGGATCACCCAAGGTTTATCGAACTCAGGGAGGAAGTGGTCAAAGGTATTCCCTCTCAAGCAACCCTGCAATCAAGAAACAAGAAGTCTCTTGTGTCCCCAACACACCCAATACACTTGTCAGGTGTATATGTGCACTAGTTCAGCGAAGAGATAGTGAAATACAAGTGGTATGGATATAAGACAACGGTGCTAGAAAATAGCTTGATGGCGTGGAAGAGACTAAAAGCAAACTGAAATAAAGATGGAAGCAAGCAAACATGTAACATATCAAAAAGCAAATGGTGTATCAATGCTTAGAAACAAGGCATAGGGATCATACTTTCACTAGTGAACACTCTCATATAAATATCTTCTCTTTATGATAATACTCTTAACTACTCTCCGGTTGGACACTCTAATCCATGGTAGGGCTATCACAGCACACCTCAAAGTAAGCCTTTCCCATCTAGAAAACCCCACACCATCACCTTGAGTACTAGATGAGTCAAACAAACACCACAATTTCATAAAGATATCCAAATCCAAATATAACTCATAACAATTATTTTTAATCTCTAGCCTAAGTGGCACATGGTGTGCACGCTGTCACTTTCACACACATGGGGAGAGCAAAGATCTAATAAAGCACTTGAGTGGCAAGGTAGATCTATAGATTACAAGCTCATGATCTCAATAAGATCATGCATAGAGAGAGAGAGATGAACACATAGCTACCGGTAGAACCCTTAGCCTCGAGAGAGAACTACTCCCTCCTCATCATGGTAATCAGCAACGGTGATGGAAATGGTGGTGGAGATCGATGGAGATGGCTCCGGGGGCACTTCCCCATCCCGGCAGGGTGCCAAAACAGAGACTTTCTGTCCCCCGAATCTCCCCTTCGGTGGCGGCGGTGCACCGGAACTTTTCGTGGATTTCTGATTGACTATTTAGGGTTTTTGTCCCGGGAGGCATCTTATAGGTGAAGAGGCAAGGTCGTTGGGCGGCCAGGGGGCCCACACCATGCCTTGGCGCGGCCAGGGGGACCCGCGCCTAGGGGTGGTTTGGCCACCTTGTGGCCCCTCTCCGGCTCTCCTTCTGGCTCCGTGAATCTTCCGGGAGAATATCAACTTTGGCTTTTGTCCGGTCCAATTCCGATAATATTCATTTTCTGACTTCCTGGAACCAAAAACAGCAGAAAACAGGCAACTGGCACTGTGGCATCTTGTTAATAGGTTAGTCCAAGAAATCACTTGAAAAGTACTCCAAAGTGTGGACAAAACATAAGAAAGTAGATAAAACCAAGAATGGAACATCAAAAATTATAGATACATTTGCAATGTATCAGACTTACAATGTACACTCTACTAGTAGTAAATTTCAAGACCTATGCACGCGAAACAAATTGTGTGTTTTGTCGCTCCTTCTCGCTGCCTCTCACCATCCATCCTCCATCGTCTCTCCTCCCCTCTCTGCTCGTGCACCGGCCTGGCTGATCTCTCCTTAGGGTGTCAAGTGGGATCCCACCAAAATCCCACTTCTAGTTCATTTGCTAAAATTTAGTATAACTTTTTGCTAAAAATTTGAACTAGATTTTCAAAAATGATCTAAAGGTGGAACTTTGGTGGGATCCCACTTGACACGCTATATCTTGCTCGTCCATAGTGTGATGCTATGCACGTGTGCCCTGGTATGGCGGCTCTGTATCTTTGGCGCGTTTGGCAACCATGTTGGTGTGGAGGATGAGGAGTACATATAGGAAGGAAACCACTTTGGTCCCTGGCGGCAAAAAAATTCAATCTTTTCTGGTTTTCAAAATTTTCACTTGCTTCCCAAACATTGGGAGGGAAGGTTATTCAAAAGATCTGCCATTCGTAGTACTTCTTATCTTATCTTTAATTTATCTTGTCTTATCTCTTACAATACCATACCAGTGTATAGTGCATAGATAACTTTGAACATTGACCATTGGATCAAGACTGGCAAATCCAAACATTGCTAACCGTTGGATCTTCTTTTCCATTCTTAGCATATAGAAGATTCCATTGATAGTCTTTAGCACAATGAACTCTAATATGCGCAAACCTCAAAACACACTTCATTTCTCAGTTTTAGGGTCCTTGTGCTAAATGCATGGACTTGGATGCAATTTCCATTTTGATGTAACTTGTACTTCCATAGACCATGCTAACTCAAGCACATCGCTCCTACGGGACCAACCACAGTTAAAAGAAAATGCAACCGCCCCAATTATATATCACACAAAGTGGACCATGATTTCTTATACGTAATACCCAAGTTTTTAGTACTAGGAATTTTTAAGCTTCCTAGCTAACTTCGCACACTTTAGTGACTTCTTGCCAATTTAACGAAATTAGGTCAAACTTGAGCTACAAGTAAGCGCGATTGATTGCTCTTGAATTAAATGTCTTTTTGGAGGTAGTCGGATGCATCTTCTTGTCGTAAACAATGCTATCGGTGTGAGTTTCCAACTATCAGGAAAGAAAATTCTCCATTTCCCGAGTGACAACGAGATTGTTCTTTTCCGTAGGAAAATCCGAAGAATATGAATCTCAATGCCACAAGGCAAGCTTCCAGACATATTAAGTGAACCAACATGTTTTAGTTACGATTCCCATGTTTTATGAGTTTTCAAACTACCTAGCTAACTCTGTCCACTTGAATGGCATTATGTAGATTTATCAAAATTAAGTCAAATTTGAACTACAACTAAATTGTAGGTTGCTTTTAAGGATTTATGAAAAAGCTTTTGGAGGTACCCATCGGGGGGTCAATTAATATATCAGAAACCACTGAGAGTTTTGACAACAGGTTTTTAACTTCTTGCTAATTAAGATTTTGCATCTTGACAATTTAACGAAATTAGTTCAAACTTGAGCTACAAGTAAGCGCGGTAGATTTTTCTTCAATTAAATGTCTCTTCGGAGGTAGATGGATGCATCTTCTTGTAGTAAAAAGTCTCATTGGTGTGATTTTCCATGTATCAGGAAAGAACATTCTCAATTTTCCGAGTGATGACGAGATTGTTCCTTTCCATAAAGAAAATCTGAAGAATATTGATCTGAATGCCACAAGCCAAGCTTTCAGACATATATAATGGACCAACATGTTGTACTTATGATTCTCATGTTTTATGAGTTTTAAAACTTTGTCTCAGCTAACTCTGCCCACTTGAATGACTTTATGTTGGTTTATCGAAATTAGGTCAAATTTGAGCTTCAAGTAAATCATAGGTTGCTTTGAAAATTTTATGAAAAAGCTTTTGGAGGTACCCATTGGGGTTCAATTAATATAATAGAAATGACCGAGAGTTTTGAAAACAGGTTAAACTTCTTTCTAAGATTTTGCATCTTGATAATTTAACGAAATTAGGTCAAACTTGAGCTACAAGTAAGTGCGATAGATTGATATTGAATTAATTGTCTTTTCGGAGGTAGATGCATCTTTTTGTACTAAACAATGTTGTCAGCGTGAGTTTCCAACTATCGGGAAAGAACATTCTCAATTTTCCGAGTGATGACGAGATTGTTCTTTCCCGTAAAGAAAAATCGAAGAATATGGATCTGAATGTTACAAGCCAAGTTTTCAGACATATATGGTGGACCAACATGTTGTACTTACGATTTCCCATGTTTTATGGGCTCTCAAACTTCCTAGCTAACTCTGCCCACTTGAATGACTTTATGCCGATTTATTGAAATTAGGTAAAATTTGAACTACTACAAGTAAACTGTAGGTTGTTTGAAAGTTCTATGAAAAAGCTTTTGGAGGTACCCATCAGGGGGTCAATTAATATATCAGAAACCACCAAGAGTTTTGATAACAAGTTTAACTTCTTGCTAAGATTTTGCATCTTGGCAATTTTGAACCCGTTTTGAAAAGGATCACATGAAATAAAGGAAACACAAAAAACAAAATATTTATGCATGATGTCCTATCATGTCATGTGCACCATATTCCATGAGAACGGTAACCATGGGATTAGACAGGTTTTGGAAAAATAGCTTCACAATATTGTCCTACTATGTGTATGGACATTATTGGGTTTCAACCCAAATGACCAAGGTCATCAAGGCCATATCGACATCATAGTTTACGATCTGGTAGAGTTCCCATGGTAGTTTGGTAGATGGGTGCATCTTGGTGTAGTAAGCATTATTACCAGTGGGAGTTTTCAACAATTAGGAAAAAATACATTCAATTTTTCCTAGTGACGTTGTTAATGTTTTTCTATGAAGAAAGTCCAAATAATACGGTTCAGAATGCCACAAGCCAATAGTTTCAGACATAGTTGATCATGCTTCCTATCTAACTTCGGCACTTAAATGGTTTTATGTCGATTTATCGAAACTAGGTCAAATTAATTTGAAGTACAAGTAAGTGGTAGATTACTCTTAAGATTTTACATAGGGCCTTTGAAGGTGTTGTACCCACCAGGCAATCAATATACGAGAATGACCAAGAGTTTTGAAAGATTCAACTTCTTGCTAATAATTATAGTGTCAACAATTTTGACCCTTTTGCAATCAACAGAAGAAAATAAATAAAAATCCTAAAAATAAAGACTAATGCATGGCATCATTTTATGTGTATTACCTGCCATAAAAAAATGATAAACATGTATTTTGACAAGTTTGGGAAAACCTGCCTCGCAAAATTGGCCTAGCATGTATGTGAACAGGTTTCAAGCCAAAATACCAAGGTCATGGCCATATCCAACATCATGTTTATGATAATTTCCCATATTAAGTAGATTGGTGCATCTTAGCGTGACAAACAATGTTGCCAAGGGAAGTTTCCAACAAGTATTAGGAAAAGAGACAATCCCAAATTTCCAAGTGAGAGGAATTTTTCTGTAAATCAAGTACAGTAGTACTAGCCCCCCCCCACACACACACACACAAAAAAGTATAGTAGTACTAGTACTACGAAGAATATGGTTTGAAATGGAGGGGAAAATCAAAGAGCAAGAAGAGACTGTGAGAATAACGTAGGTAGCATGAGAGGAGTTGAAGGCGGTGCAATGTCAAAAGAAAAATTACATATTGCGATGGGTTACTGACACATGGTACTAGTAGATGTACTATTAGTAGATTTTCTCACTTGTTCACCTCCTCTCACCATCCATCCACCATCCTCCATTTCTCCTTCCTTCCCATATAAGCTTTCGCGCAATGATTATACTTCTAATCTGAGATGTAGTTGTGTAGAAAAATATGGGGCCCACACCATATCACCATTTAATCAAGTTTGGTGACACAACTTTGTGAAGGGTATATAGTACTACAGATAAGCATATAGAGACACTTAATTTTTAACGGAAAAAGTACGAGACACCGAGTAATTCAGGAGGATATGCATGATTTTCTTAATTTTTGGATAAACCGGGTACCTCCTGAATTCTCTGGCCGACAAAAATCAAGAACCGACGAGTCTGATATAATATTTTTTATTAATGACACGAGTCTGGTACAATTTATTTATAATATTTTGAGATACTTTTTAGGTAATTAATACAAGCACGACTATAAGTAGACATTATAAATTGCAACAGTATGCACCCCTCCTTTCACCCAAAACACCTAACCTATCGTTGCTTAGAACTCGATCTCTATCTATTTCCTTCCAAAATGTCGTACGACAACTCTCTCCAAAATACGTTGATCGACCTGACAAATGGGAAAGGCCCCGAAACTCCACCTAGAAGCACAAACTTAGTCGACGGGCCATGTCTGGCGCCACAGTCTGACTCCTCTGATGAAGAAGATAGCCAGTGCTAGTGCTTTTTCAAAGGGACGCCACCACCAACGTCGAGCGACTCAGATAAGACAGACGATGAGACTGAGGAATAGGAGGAATCTGAGGTTGACGTTGAGGAGGAGGCCAAAGACGAAGACATGGTGGAGGCGGAGGACGATGAGGAGGAGGTCTATTCCTGCCCCCCTCCCCGAAGAAGCATGCCCGAGTGCAAAATTAAATGGCGTCCAGGAAAAAGGCGGGAAGTGTACTATATCTCGTTCTAGGAAGCATCTTGGCTTTGGTAAATAATGCTGCCAATGAGAGTTCCCAACTTTTAGGAAAATTCTTTCCAATTTACAAGTGATATAATTTGTTTTTTAGTAATTAAGTATGTCCGAATAATTTGGCTTAGAGTGTACTCAATATATTCTAGCAAAATATAAATAATTTCCACCGTATGTTCATACTATTTAAGAATACTTATTTGAATGTGTGTAATGATACATAGTTTTGGGGGGATGTAATGGTACATAGTTCAAACTGAAATGGTAATACTTTTTCCATAATATTGGTCAAACTTGATACTATTTGGCTTTCCAGAAAATTAATACTATACACCTTACTTTGCATAATGAAGGTAGTATATTGTAAGTACCAAGTGTTTTGAAAGGTTCAAATTCTTGCTATAAAGTTGCATGCCGATAGTTTTAAACCTATTTTGTAAAAAAATCAAAGAAATTAAATGGAAATTAAAAAAATGAAAATCTTTGCATAGTGTCCTCTTACATCTGTGCTTGTTTCAAAGAAAACTACAAACATGGATTTGGATAACTCTCAAAACACTTGCTTCATAATGTGGTCACAACCATGTATGAACATTGTTCACATTTTAAGCCAAGTTACCAATGTCTAGGTCATATCTGCATCACTCGTCCCGTTTATTTGGGATAAATTAAAGAAAAGTAAAGAAAACATAATAAAGTTAAGCACTTGCGTATGGTGTCCTCTTTCGTAAATGATAAACATGAATTTTGACAAGGTTTAAAACCACTTGCTTCACAATATAACCAGCGATGTGTTAACATACTTGGGTTTCAAGTTAAAATAATGACAAAGGTTGTGGCTATTATCTACATAGTTTATAATAACGTGTCCATTTCTGGTAGACGGGTGCATCTTGGCATGGCATACTAATGTTGTTAATCGTGAGTATAATGTAAGTTCCTAAACCTTTTTGGGGGATTTAGGACACCTAGCATATCCAACCTTCGCAAATATTCATACAATATGAGAACATGTATTTTGCTAAATTATACTCTATCATATTGCAACCAAATTTTTTGTTTCAGATATCGCAATATCTTCACACATGATGGTTTTTGAAATAATCCTTTGAGATCCTAGATAACCTTGATACTTAAACATCTTTTGAATATCAAGGATCATGGAGGCAAACACGATACTTTAGATACTAACACTGGAATTGTTACTCTTGATTTAATACAACTTATTCAACTTCATAGAGTAAATAGAGTTTGCTGAAAGTTTGCAATAGGACTTCTAAACTTTAGATCCACACTCAAAACAATATAATACCAATTCATAAAGTAAATATCCAGAATTCTATAGTTCTATTATCTCAATTATAACTAAGCATAAGGTAGTACACCTATGCCAATGACTACAACAAAATATGAAAATTTACTTCGATTTAGTTTATGATAAATTGAGTTCAACTTTAATCAAAGTACTACATGAACTCCTACTCAAAAATGACACCCCTCGTGTCTTTTTGGTGATTATATGAACTAGATCCACTACACCAAGACCGATCATCATGTGAGTTGGTGTAGCTTCAAAGGCGAGCATCTAGATGGTCCTCATATCAACCATATGACTCATGATTTACCTTTCAGTTTGTGTTCTGAGGCCATGTCTGTACATGCTAGGCTTGCCAAGTAATAAACTTAGTACTTGCTTGTGTAAAACTGTCTTACACCCGTTGTATGCGAACATAGAGTCTATCACACCCGATCATCACATGATGTCTCGAAACGATGAACTTTCTTAACGGTGCATACTAAAGGAAGAACACATTTTTATCTTGATATTTCAAATGAGGGATCATCTTATAATGCTACTAAAGCACCATACAAGCAATATAAGATGCAAACAAACATCATATGCAAAAAAGTGATATGATATGGTTCTTGCACTTGATCACTATCTTGTGCATTGTGGTATGATCTTAATCATTCCTATATCCGTAAGGCCAAGGTCTATGGAACTTACACTTTGGTATGTTATAATTTCCAAGAGTATCAATCCATACTACAAATTATAACATTACTATATCATGACACTCGCCCAGCAACAACTAAACTAGACGCCTCTAATTTATCAAGTGCAAGTTTTATGTGGCTTAGGGATTTTGAAGATAGAACTGGTATTACCTACGAACATGGAACCACAACGATGATAATAAAATTATTAGAAACTCGTTGTAAATCAGATATTGACTATAGTAGGAGAGACAGACACCCGTTAGCAACTTATGCAAAACTAGTTGCATGTCAAGCATGGAACATGTCTCATGTGCGAGGACATGTAAAGTTAGTCCCGGTCGCTTCATCCCACTATGCCACCAATAACCAAAATACATAGAAGATGCAATAACATGATCATCAGCACCCACATAATCATATGTGTTCTACCCATGCAAAGCATCTATGCATAGATCAGGCCCTGATACCACTGTTGGGTTCGCATCATAGAAAACAAAAAAATTCCTACGATATGAACAACTATGCACCAAGATCTATCTACCTAGCTACAATCAATGAGTGGATATACATCCATAGAGATCTTACCCTCGAAAACCGAAAATGTTTGATAACAAAATCTGATTTCGTGGATGATGTAGTTGTTCACTTGCCGATCTCAAGATCGTGATGAAGTCCAACACTGTAAATCAGCAGTGCATCAGTGATTGCACACATGTCCGGTACCCCGACCATCTCAGAGTACATGCTCTAGCAAAGAAGCGGAAGTAGTAGATCATTTTCAGAGAATGCCACTGAGAACATGTACTTCGCTAATCCAAAGTCATGAGGGATATTTGCTAGAGGGGGAGAGAGATCCTTCACGAGGAGGTGTGAAGTGAGAGGAGGAGGAGATGGCCTTTCATAGGGGGATGGGGCAGCCCCATGCCATGCCCGGTGGCCAAAGTAGGTTCCTCCACCTCTCCCTCATTCATCTGGTGGATGCTCCACTCACATAAATCCATCTCCACTCATATGTCTACTCACATGCATTAATTTTCCACCAAAATTAATGCCATATCTCATTTAATAAAATTATTTTATTTATTTTATTCAGAATTTTTTAATTACTTTCATTAACAAACATTCACATAAAACCCTTGCAACATTTCAATATCATATGCAAAAAAAATTCAACAATTTGGCCCCAAACAATTCCAGTGTCCATCGAAATAATCCTTGTGCTTTCAAATCCTTTCTCTAGTATTATATCTACTCTATTTGGTGGCGGTATCCCTTAAGTGTGTCACCCTATGGTTCGTGAATAATGAATACATGATCGAGACCCTCTCTGATAAATAATCAGCAGCAGGACCTGGAGATCCATACTGACTCCCACACATTCAACGATGACTCTAGTGATCGTTAGAACCTTTAACATTGTAACTAAATCACTTTGTCTTGCAATATATTACATGTCCGATATTCGATCATCGGAATCCCCATACCTAGTTTGATCTCGTTATCGAAAAGCACTCTTTTCTGGTTCCCGTGATATAACATTATAGTGATATTATCACTTGCTTGCAAGCTATGTCAATGTGATATCACCGAGAGGGCACATATTATATATATCTATCATCGGGATGGAAAAATCCCACTCTTGATCCATGAGCCTCTACATAACACTTTCAGAGTATCTGAACCCACCTTTATTGTCACCCTATTATGATGTGACGTTTGATGGTATCAAGCTACTCTTCTGGTGCTAGTGATTGACATGATCTCATGGTCTAAGGACTAAAGTTACTTTGCATGATGTTATAGCAATGTAAACATAATGACTTTGATTGTATTACTATACTTCGAATGAATGTTCGTCACATCATTTCACTAATGTTGTGCCCTCGTTATGAACAACATCCAATCTCCATGATCAGGAAACCTTGATCATCTTGTTAATCAACGAGCTAGTTTATATGAGAGGCATAACTAGGAACTCTTTATTTCTTTATTAAACACACTTGTATTGAAGTTTTCAATTAACACAATTATAGCATGAGAAATAAACATTTATCATAAACATGGAATAAGATAATAACCACTTTATTATTGTCTCTCGGGCATATTCCCTCCAGTCTCCCACTTGCACTAGATTCAGTAATGTAATTTTGAAAAACTTGTGCATTCAACACCTATGGCTTTCTGGTGTTGTATATACGCGTTTTCTAGTGGCAAACATAATCTCCAGATCTGAAACTTTCAGGTCTGTGTGTATTTGCATGTCTTTGCGTCTCTATGCATCACTCATTCTCAAATGAGATGGCATTGTATAAATTTAGTCCTTTGGTGAGATCTTTAGTTCCTTTGGGTTAAAACTTGTTGATATTATTTGTCGTACAATATATCTTCATAGTACTAGCCCATGAACCACACCTAGTTTTATAACAAACTTCTTAACACAAATGCCCTCCTCTAGTGCTACTATAGCAGTCATATACTTAGCCTTTTGTTGTAGTATCCGTCACAATGCCGTAACTTTGGAACTAATCCAAATCCATCATGGAACCTCCTTTCCATTACATTATGCCACGCATAGTTTAAATAGAGATAAATTTATTTGTATCTTGTGAAAAAACTAGTATCGATGTAACACTTTACAATGAACTATTTTTAACTATTTGTCCCCTCTACATAAATATATTCTTAGTTCTTCCAAAGATCATAAGAATATCCTTACTATCGTCCAATGATCATCTTATGAGTCATCCTGGTATATGCTCATAACATTAGAGCATAGGGCATATCTGGATATGTACATATCTATACTTGATTGATCAAAATATTCATGTGATTTCACTCACCAAGTGTCAAAACACTTGAATCTCATTTCACTTACCAAGGTCGATAGACTTGAATCTTGATTCAACCATTTCCATGCGGCAAGAACTTTTCTTGTCATTTCTATATTGAACTCATTCAATATCTCATATATGTATGTCTGGCACAACCATATTAGCGCCTCAATTTATCCATATAGACATTGATGCTCAATATTATCGTTTTTCCCAAGTCTTCCATCTAAATCTGATTTTAATGAAATTCTTAACCCATGTCAATAAAATATGCATCATTTCCAATCAACAATATGTCCTCTACATAATGTACTGGAAATATGTCTCAGCGCTCCCACTTAATTTTTTCAAAATGTAAGCATCTTCATCGCCTCTGATTAAATTAAACATTTTAACAGTTTGATCACGGTGAAGATTCCAACTCCGCTATGCTTACTTCAACCATTGAAGTTTGCATGCCCATTTAGCATCCTTTGAATTAAAAACACTTCGGACTGTGTCATTGAAATGTCCTAGGTGACCATTCTATTAGAAGAACTTTATCTTGTTTATTCAACTACCATATACCAAAATTGATATATGTAGTGGTTGCTACAATAACCCATTCAGAATAAATATCGCTACGAAATATCAAATCTTATCATAGTCAACTCCTTGATTATTGTAGTAAGTTCTTTTCTGACATTTCGACTATTTCATAGATGTCAAACATCCATGTCTATTTCTTTATAGATCTAAACATGATTGATATGCTTCATGCCTTCCTGGAGGGTCTTCCAAGTTCAAAAACTTGATTTCTCGTGTATGGAAACTATCCCGGATTTTATGACTTCTAGTCACTTTATGCAGTCAGGGCCCATCATCGCTTATTTGCATACAGTTGGTTCATTATTATCAAAACAATAACGAATTGTTTATCAAATCTTACTATTTGATTGTTACCCGACCCATACGGTTCAAATAGGAACTCTAATCTCCGAGATCACGACCTTTGTGTAATCATGGGTTCCATGAGCATTGTGGACGCCTCCTGGACACTTTCTGGCGCTGCGCTACTTAGCACATGTTGGTTAGGTTCATCAACCTAATCAAAGTTCTATTGTCCTTCCACTCAACTTTTTGCGAAAAATCCTTCTTAAGAAACTTGACATTCTAAGTGGCAAACTCTTTTGTCTTCAGTGTTATGGAAGAATACCCAACTATTACTTTGGGATAACCTACAAAGACATGCTTATCTGACTTTAGTTGTAAATATTTTACTTATGCCAAGCATAACAAAATTTAAGAAAATACAACTCGGGTTTTATCCCAAACCATAACCCATATGGTGTCATTTCAAAGGATCTCGATGGTGCGCTTTTTAGTCTCTAAAGTTTTAATCCATAAAACATAATGGAAGTTTTCTAAATGACACCTTTGATCTTACCATGTCAAACAAGGTTTGATTTCATCTCTCAAATATCCCATACTCCTATGGTTTATCAGGAATAGAAATACATGGAACAATTCCTCAAATCTTCGGTATTTTGCTAAACATGTAACTCAAATATCTTCCTTTATGACTGAATCATAAATTCTTTATTTTCTCATTACAATGATTTTCCACTTCATCTTGACAGTCTTTGAACATTTTTCAAATGTATCATACTTCTTCCTTATTGAGTAAATATACACATATATCCACTCAAATTTTCGGAGAAAGTGTATGAAGTTGATAGATAACACCTCACATGGCTACACATAATGGCCTATATTCATCAACATGTACAATGTCCAATAACTTAGTCATTCGTTCCTATTAAGCCTATGAGTGGAGTTTCAATTATCTAGAGGAAAGTCTCACAAGCGTCAATTGATCAAAATCAAAGACTCCAAAATTCCTTCAACATGGCGTTTCTACATGTTTCCTTTCCAATATAATTTAAATGGCGATGTCACTTTGTAAGTGATCTTTCAATCATTTTTTCTTGCGACATTTTAGCATTAGTTTTATGGATGTGATTTCTCCAACTAGACTTGTAAAAATTCATCCATCGTCTATGGAATACGATAATTATTTGAACAACCATTGTTCTCATAATACCGGAACAAAATAACAATTATTAAAACAAATCTTGAAGGCAAGCTTTGATGTCAACGAGAAACACAATAACACTTTATTTGTTTTCAATGAACATCAGCACATATTCTCTTGCTAGTTACTTAGGCCATTGCAATTCATGAATTGTGTTGTTCTATATGACATTTCACACCAACCAATTCTATATCCAATACCGAAGAACCACATTGTTTAACAAGCAATGAATATAACCATAACATTTATATCATGTATATACCTAAGTTAGACATTTCCATTCTTTTATTTTCTGCCAAATATTTTATAGATTCTCTTTCAACAGTTCCTTTTATTTTTTAAAGAATCTATCAACATCAATAGTGGCGCAATACACATGACACATATTCCAAAGCGTGTATAGTCGAATACTAATACCATTGGACTTGCACTTTGAAGTGGATCACCATCATCAAATGTTTGGCATTCTTATAAAATCCATTCTTTAGTAATCTTTTAGTGTAGTAAACATTTTACCTACATCTTCTATTCATACTTATCATGACAACTTTCATGATCAAGCTACTATATCCTATAAGGGCGAATCGCGAGTATAATGTCAGTTCCTAAAACCTTTTTGGGAGATTTAGGATGCTTAGCATCTCCAATCTTCACAATTCTCATACAATATGAGAACATGTATTTTTCTAAATTATACTCTATCATATTGCAACCAAAATATTGTTTCAGATATCGCAATATCTTCCACACATGATGGTTTATGAAACAATCCTTTCAGCTCCTAGATAACCTTGATACTAAAACATCTTTTGAATATCAAGGATCATGGAGGCAAACATGATACTTTAGATACTAACACTAGAATTTTTACTCATGATTTAATACAACTTATTAATCTTCATGGAGTAAATAGAATTTGCTGAAAGTTTTCAATAGGACTTCAAAACTTTAAATCGACACTCAAAACAATATGATACCAGTTCATAAAGTAAATATCCAGAATTATATAGTTCTATTATCTCAATTATAACTAAGCATAAGGTAGTACACGAATACTAATGACTACAACAAAATATGCAAATTCAATTTGATTTAGTTTATGATAATTGAGTTCAACTTTAATCATATTACTACATGAACTCCCACTCAAAAACAACCTCCCTCGTGTATTTTTGGTGATTGCATAAACCAGATCCACTACACCAAGACCGATCATCACGTGAGTTGGTGTAGCTTCAAAGGCGAGCATCTAGATGGTCATCATATCGACGATATGACTCATGCTTTACCTTTTAGTTCGTGTTCCGAGGCCATGTATGTACATGCTAGGCTCGCTAAGTAAGAACCTTAGTACTCGTGTGTGTAAAACGGTCTTACACCTGTTGTATGCGAACATAGAGTCTATCACACCTGATTATCACATGGTGTATCGAAGTGATGAACTGTCTTAAC
The DNA here is from genome assembly GCA_910589775.1 of Avena eriantha. NCBI lineage: Eukaryota > Viridiplantae > Streptophyta > Magnoliopsida > Poales > Poaceae > Avena > Avena eriantha. The sequence goes on from OU342742.1 coordinate 218,139,037, forward strand.
GGTGCATACTAAAGCAATAATATATTTTTATCTTAATATTTCAAATGAGGGATCATCTTATAATGGTACTAAAGCACCATAGAAGCAATATAAGATGCAAACAAACATCATATGCAAAAAGTGATATGATATGGTTCTTGCACATGATCACTATCTTGTGCATTGTGGTATGATCTTCATCATTCCTATATGTATAAGGCCAAGGTTTATGGAACTTACACTTTGGTATGTTATAATTTCCAAGAGTATCAATCCATACTACAAATTATAACATTAGCATATCATGACACTTGCCTAGCAACAACTAAACTAGGCGCCTCTAATTTATCAATTGCAAATTTTACGTGGCTTAGGGCTTTCAAAGATAGAACCGGTCTTACCTACAAACATGGAACCACAATGATGATAAGCAAATTATTTGAAACTCATTGTAAATCAGATATTGACTATAGTAGGAGAGATAGACACCCGCTGGCCACTTATGCAAAACTAGTTGCATGTGAAGCGTGGAACATGTCTCATGTGCGAGGACATGTAAAGTTAGTCCTGGATGCTTCATCCCACTATGCTACCAATAACCAAATTCATAGAAGATGCAACAACATGATCATCAATGCCCACATAATCATATGTGTTCTACTCGTGCAAAGCATCTACGCATAGATCAGACTTTGATACCATTGTTGGATCCGTAGCATAGAAAAACAAAACATTTCCTACGATGTGAACAACTAAGCACCAAGATCTATCTACCTAGATACAATCAACGGGTGGATATACATCCATATATATCTTACCCTCGAAGATCAAAAAGCTTTGTTAACAAAATCAAATTTTGTGGATGATGTAGTCGTTCACTGGCCGATCTCAATATCATGATGAAGTCCAACACCGCAAAGCAGCAGTGCATCAATGATCGCACACACGTCTAGTACCCTGACCACCTCTAAGTCCTTGCTTCAGCAAAGCAGCTGAAGTAGTATATCCTTTTGAGAGAATGCCACCAAGAACATGTACTTCGCTAATCTGAAGCCATGTGAGGTATTTGCTAGAGGGGGAGAGATATGCTTCACGAGGATAGGTGAAGTGAGAGGAGGAGGATATGTCCTTTTATAGGGGGAGGGGCTTCCCCATGCCATGGACGGCGGCCAAAGTGGGTCCCCCCACCTCTCCCTAATTCATGTGGTGGATGCTCCACTCGCATAAATCCATCTCCACTCACATGCATTAATTTTCCTCCAAAATTAATGCCATCTCTCATTTAATAAAACTATCTTATTTATTTTATTCAGAATTTTGTTAATTCCTTTAATTAACAAACATTCACATAAAATCCCTTGCAACATTTTGATATCACATGCAAAACCAATTTCAGCAATTTGGCCTGAAACAATTCCGATGTCCATCGAAATAATCTCATCGCTTTAAATACTTTCTCTAGTATTATATCTACCCCATTTGGTGTATGTATCCCTTAAGTGTGTCACCTACGGTTCGCGAATAATGCACACATGATCGAGACCCCTCTCCGATCAATAATCTGCAGCGGGACCTAGAGATCCGTACGGACTCCCACACATTCAACTATGACTCTAGTGATCGCCAGAACCTTTAACATTGTAACTAAATCCCTTTGTCTCATGATATATTACATGTCCGAGATATGATCATCAGTATCCCCAAACCTTGTTTAATCTCGTTACTAAGAAGTACTCTTTTCTTATCCGCGTGATATAACATTCTAGTGATCTTATGACTTGCTTGCAAACTATGTCAATGTGATATCACTGAGAGGACCCAGAGTATTTGAACCCACCTTTATTGTCATCCTGTTATGGTGTGACGTTTGATGCTATCAAGTTACTCTTCTGGTGTTAGTGATTGACATGATCTCATGGTCTAAGGACTAAAGTTACTTCGCATGATGTTATAGAAATGTAAACATAATGACTTTGATCATATTACTACTTCAGATGAATGTTCATCACATAATTCCACCAATGTTGTGACCTTGTTATTAACAACATCCAATGTCTATGATCAGGAAACCTTGATCATCTTGTTAATCAACGAGCTAGTTTATATGAGAGGCATAACTAGGAACTCTTTATTTGTTTATTAAACACACATGTATTAAAGTTTCCAATTAACACAATTATATCATGAGAAATAAACATTTTTCATAAACAAGGAATAAGATAATAACCACTTTATTATTGCCTCTCGAGTAATATTCCCTTCAAAATGAAGACATGTCTCCCCCTCCTGAATCCTGCTCTAGCCACTCTAGGTCGCAGTCTCGCACCAGGCAACCACAAGATGAATCAGGTGTCGAGGTCCATCAAGGCCGGGCTACATTTCCCCATCAGCCAAATCTGGCGCTACCTCAAGGAGGGTCGGTACTCCCAGCGCATAGGCTTAGGGGCTCCCGTCTACCTCGTAGTCATTCTCGAGTACCTCACCGTCGAGGTGCTGGAGCTCGCCGAGCAAGCTGTGAAGGACAGCAAGAAGATCCGCATCATCCCGAGGCAGGTGATGCTCGGCGTCATGCGCGACGAGGAGCTCAGCCAGATGCTGGATGATGTTACCATTGCGCATGGAAGCATGCTACCCAACATCCACGAGTCGGTGCTTGGCGATGGTACTGTGGAGGATGCAGCCAAGTAACCCACGTAGGATGCTGCCAAGTCACCTGAGAAGACCGCGGAGTCCCCCTAGAAGTTGTTAAGTTGTACTCCATATGATGTTGGGTTTGCTCTATTTGAAGTTTGGCTAATCATCAGTGTCAATGTAATGTTCGGATCTGTGATGCTAAGAAAAAGCTTGCGAGGGTTCTAAAAAAAGTTGTTTTCCTAATCTTATCCTATACTCCCTTTATTTAATATTACTCCGCATATTAGGTTTAGTCAAAGTCAAATGTTACAAAGTTTGACCAACCATACACAGTATTAAAAAGTATACTCATTAACAAAAAAATCAATACTGATGAAACACAATGAATCATAATTTAATATATCATATAGTATATGTCTGATATTGTAGATATTAATATTTTGTATGTTATGTTTGCTTGAACATTACAAAAATTGACATTGACTTGGTCAAATGTGTGAGTAATATGAAACAAAGATAGTACCACTATATAGTGTATGAATAACTTTGAATATTGACCGTTGGATCAAGACTAGCAAATCTCAACACTACCAACTGTTGGATCTTCTTTTCCATTCTAGTATCTAGAATATTCTATTAATAGTCTTTACTCGTTAGCACAATGAACGATGGTATGCGCAAACCTCAAAACACACTTCATTGCTTAATTTCATGGTCTTTATGCTAAATGTATGGACTTCGATGTATTTTTTATTGTTTATAAGGTCCTTAATGTAACTTGTACTTCCACTGACCATGCTAACTAAATCACATCGCTCCTATGGGACCTAACACAATTAGAAGGAAATGTCACGGCCCCAATTATCCGACAAAGTGGACCATGTTTTCTTTTAGTTCCAAGTTTTTAGTACTTGGATTTTTCAAGCTTCCTTGCTAACTTCACACACTTAAGTTACTTTTTGCTTATTTAACAAAATTAGGTTAAACCTGAGGTACAAGTAAGCGCGATAGATTAATTATATGTCTGTTCGGAGTTAGATGGGTGCATCTCCTTGTAGTAAACAATGTCGTTGGTGTGAGTTTCCAACTATGAGGAAAGAACATTCTCAATTTTCTAAGTGATGATGAGATTATTCTTTTCCATAAAGAAAGTCCAAAGATTATGGATCTGAATGCCACAAGCCAAGCTTTCAGACATATATAAAGGACCAACATGTTGTACGTACTTACTATTCCCATGTTTTATGAGTTTTCAAACATCCCAGCTTACCCTGCCCACTTGAATGACTTTATGTTGATTCATTCCAATTATGTCAAATTTGAACTATGAGTAAACTGTAGGTTGCTTTGAAAGTTTTACGAAAAATAATTTGAAGGTACCTATCGAGCAGTCAATTAATATATCATAAATCAACCTAAGTTTTGACGACAGGTTCAAATTTTTACTAAGATTTTTCATCTTGACAATTTAGTGTATTTAGGTGACCTACAAGTAAGCGCGATATATTGCTTTTAAATTAAATGTCATTTCAGAGGTAGATGAGTACATCTTCTTGTAATAAATAATACTATCGGTGTGAGTATCCAACTATCAAGAAAAAACATTCTTGAATATTTGAGTGATGATGAGATTGTTCTTTTCCACAAAGAAATCCCGAAGAATATTGGATATGAATGCCACGAGCCAAGTTTTCAGATATATATTGTGGGTCAGCATGTTTTACTTACGACTCCCATGTTTTATGAGTTTTCAATCTTCCTAGCAAACTCCATCCACTTGAATGACTTTATGTGGATGTATCGAAATTAGGTCAAATTTGACCTACAAGTAAATTGTATGTTGCTTTGAACATTTTATGAAAAAGCTTTTTGAGGTACCCATCGGGCGGTCAATTAATATATCATAAACCATTATAAGGTTTGACGACAGGTTCAACTTCTTGCTACGTTTTTGCATCTTGACAATTTAACGAAATTAGATCAAACGTGGCCTACAAATAAGCGCGATAGATTTCTCTTGAATTAAATGTCATTTTAGAGGAAGATGGGTGCATCATATTGTAGTAAACAATACCGTAGGTGTGAGTGTCCATCTATCAGGAAATAACATTCTCAATTTTCCTAGTGATGATGAGATTGTTCTTTTCCGTAAAGAAAGTCTAAAGAATATTGGATCTAAATGCCATAATACAAGTTTTCAAACATATATAATGGATCAACATGTTGTACTTACGATTCCCATGTTTTATGAGTTTTCAAACTTCCTAGCTAACTCTGCCCACTTTAATGATTATATATCGATTTATCAAAATTATGTCAAATTTGAACTACATCAAGTAAATTGTAGGTTGCCTTGAAAGTTTTACGAAAAAGCTTTTGAAGGTACCCGTCGGGAGGTCAATTTATATATCAGAAACCACTAAGAGTTTTGACGACTGGTCGGACTTCTTACTAAGATTTTGCATCTTGACAATTTTGAACACCCTTCGAAAATGATCACAATGAAATAAAGAAAGAAAGGATTTCCACATGACGTCATATCATGTCATGTGCAGTATGTGCATGAAAACGATGACCATGGCATTTGATAAGTTTTGGAAAAATAGGTTCCCAATATTGTCCTACCATGTATGAACATTATTGGGTTTCAACCCGAACAACCAGGATTGTCAGGGCCATATCAACATCATAGTTTAAGATCTGATAGATTTCCCATAATAATTTGGTAGATGGGTGAATCTTGGGGCAGTAAAAGTATTGTTGCCCGATCATGGGACATTTCAGACATATGGTGAAAATCAAAGAGCGAGAAGATATTATGCATGCACATCATTGAGGAAATAGGTTGTCTAAGAGAAACTTGCTTTTGGGCCTCTTTGTACTGTTGTTGATCATTATTAATGGATCACTGGAATTTCACAAAAAAAGAAAACAATTGAGTCTAGCACGATGGAGAGGGTAGTACAAGGCACAAGTGTCTAAGGAAAAACAAATAATGGCCCCACTTGGCAGTGTATGACCAAGCTATAAGTACTATGTAAAAGTTAGCATCTTTAGTTTAGTAGGTCCCACGAATCATCTTAGACACTGTCTAAATGGTGGAGATTTATTTCTTTGCTTAGACATATGCTCACCTCTGTCCACACGATGTAAATGCTGAGAGAATAAAACATAGGCAGGGGAAGAGGGCAACAACAAAGAGGAGTTGAAGGCGGTTCGATGTTAGAGCAAATTTATGATTGGTTCCTGACACGGGGTACTCCTGCGGCCATTACAGTGAACACTCTACTAGTAGTAGTAAATTTCAGGATCTATGCACGCAAAACAAATTGTGTGATTTCTCTCTCCTTCACTATCTCTCACCATCCAACCTCCATCTCTCCTCCCCTTTCCCCTTGCACCAGACCGGCTGATCTCTCCCTCGTCCATAGCGCGGCGTTGCACAAGTGTGCCTTGGTACGGCGGCTCTGTGTCTCTGGTGTGTTTGGCATCCGCATTGGTGTGGAGTAGGAGGAGTACATAGGAAGGATATTACTTTGGTCCTTGGCGGCAAAAAAATCAATCTTTTTCCGGTTTTTGAAATTTTCACTTGCTTCCCAAACATCGGGAGGGAAGGTTATTCAAAAGATCATTCATTCATAGTACTTCTTACCTTATCTTTATCTTGTCTTATCTCTTACAATACCATACCACGGTATAGTGTACGGATAACTTTGAACATTAACCGTCAGATCAATACTAGCAAATCTAAACATTGCTAACTGTTGGATCTTCTTTTCCATTCTTAGCATCTAGAAGATTATATTGATAGTCTTTAGCACAATGAACACTAGTATACGCAAACCTCAAAACATACTTCATTGCTCAGTTTATTGTCCTTGTGCTAAATGCATGGACTTGGATGCAATTTTCATTTTTTATGAGATCCTTGATATAACTTGTATTTCCACCGACCGTCTTAACTCAAGCACCTCGCTCCTACGAGACCTACCACAGCTAACATAAAATGCAACACTCCAATTATAACGCAAACTGGACCATGATTTGTTATACGTAATACCCAAGTTTTAGTACTAGGAATTTTCAAGCTTCCTACCTAACTTCACACAGTTTAGTGACTTCTTGCCGATTTAACGAAATTAGATCTAACTTGAGCTTCAAGTAAGCACGATTGATTGCTCTTGAATTAAATATATTTTCAGAGGTACATGGGTGCATATTCTTGTAGTAAACAATGCTATCGATGTGAGTTTCCAACTATCAGGAAAGAAAATTCTGAATTTCTCTAGTAACGACGAGATTGTTCTTTTCCGTAAGGAAAGTCTGAAGAATATGGATCTCAATGCCATAAGCCAAGCTTCCAGACATATTAAGTGAACCAACTTGTTTTACTTATGATTCCCAAGTTTTATGAGTTTTCAAACTCCCTAGCTAACTCCGCCCACTTGAATGACATTATATTGATTTATCAAAATTAGATCAAATTTGAACTACAAATAAATTGTAGGTTTATTTTAAAGATTTATGAAAAAGCTTTATGTGGTACCCATCGGGGGGTCAAGTAATATATCAGAAACCACCGAGATTTTTGACAATGGGTTTTTAACTTCCTACTAATTAAGGTTTTGCATCTTGACAATTTAACAATATTAGGTCAAACTTGATCTACAAGTAAGCGCGATAGATTTTTCTTAAATTAAATGTCTCTTCAGAGGTAGATGGATGCACCTTACTATAGTAAACAGTCCCATCGGTGTGAATTTCCAACTATCAGGAAATAATATTCTCAATTTTCCGAGTAGTGACGAGATTGTTCCTATCTGTAAAGAAAGTCCGAAGGATATGGATTTGAATGCCACAAGCAAGATTTCAGACATATATAGTGGACCGTCATGTTGTACTTATGATTCCCAGGCTTTATGAGTTTTCAAACTTCTTCCTAGCTAACTCTGCCCACTTGAATGTTACTTTATGTCGATTCAAAATTAGGTCAAATTTGAACTACAAGTAAATTGTAGGTTGCGTTGAAAGTTTTACATTTTTTTGGAGGTAACCATCGGGGGGTCATTTAATATATCACAAACCACCACCGAGAGTTTTGACAATAGGTTCAACTTCTTGCTAAGATTCTGCATCTTGCTAATTTAATGAAATTAGGTGAAACTTGAGCTACAAGTAAGCGCGATATATTTCTCTTGAATGAAATGTCATTTTGGAGGTAGATGTGTGTATCTTCTTGTAGTAAACAATGTTGTCGATGTGAGTTTCCAACTATCACGAAAGAAAATTATCAGTTTTCCGAGTGATGACGAGATTGTTCTTTTTTGTAAAGAAAGGTCTTAATAATATGGATCTCAATGCCACAAGCCAAGATTCCAGACATATTAAGTGGACCAACACAAGTTTTACTTACGGTTCCCATGTTTTTTGAGTTTTCAAACTCCCTAGCTAACTCCGCCCACTTGAATGACATTAAGTGGATTTATCAAAATTAGGTCAAATTTGAACTACAACTAAATTGTAGGTTGATTTTAAAGATTTACGAAAAAGCTTATGAGGTACCCATCCAGGGGTCAATTAATATATCCGAAACCACCAAGCATTGTGACAACATGTTTTTAACTTCTTGCTAATTAAGATTTTTCATCTTGATAATTTAACGATATTAGGTCAACTTGAACAACAAGTAAGCGCGATAGATTTTTCTTAAATTAAATGTCTCTTCAGAGGTAAATGGATGCATCTTATTATAGTAAACAGTCCCATCGGTGTGAGTTTTCAACTGTCAGCAAAAAACATTCTCAATTTTCCGAGTGATGATGAGATTGTTCCTTTCCATAAAGAAAGTCCGAAGGATATGGATTTGAATGTCACAAGCCAAGATTTCAGACATATATAGTGGACCGTCATGTTGTACTAATGATTCCCATGTTTTATGAGTTTTCAAACTTCTTCCTAGCTAACTCTGCCAACTTGAATGTGACTTTATGTCGGTTTATCAAAATTAGGTCAAATTTGAACTACAAGTAAATTGTAGGTTGTGTTGAAAGTTCTACGTTTTTTTGGAGGTAACCTTTGGGGGGTCATTTAATATATCACAAACCACCACCGAGAGTTTTGACAATAGGTTCAACTTCTTACTAAGATTCTACATCTTGCCAATTTAACAAAATTAGGTCAAACTTGAGCTACAAGTAAGTGCGATATATTTATCTTGAATGAAATGTATTTTTGGAGGTATATGGGTGCATCTTCTTGTAGTAAACAATGTCGTCTATGTGAGTTTCCAACTATCATGAAAGAAAATTCTCAGTTTTCCGAGTGATGACGAGATTGTTCTTTGTTGTAAAGAAAAGTCTGAAGAATATGGATCTCAATGCCACAAGCCAAGCTTCCAGACATATTAGGTGGACCAACATGTGTTTTACTTATGATTCCCATGTTTTATGAGTTTTCAAACTCCCTAGCTAACTTCGCCCACTTGAATGAATTTATGCCGATTTATCGAAATTAGGTCAAATTTGAACTACAACTAAACTGTAGGTTGCATTTAAAGTTTTACAAAGTTTTTGGAGTACCTATCAAGGGGTCAACAAATATATCAGAAACCACCAAGAGTTTTGACAACACGTTTAACTTGTTGCTAAGATTTTTCATCTTGACAATTTAACGAAATTAGGTCAAACTTGAGCGACAAGTAAGGAACGCGATATATTGATCTTGAATTAATTGTCTTTTTGCAGGGAGATATGGGTGCATCTTCTTGTAGTAAAAAATATCGTCGGCATGAGTTTCCAACTATCAGGAAAGAACATTCTCAATTTTCTGAGTGATGACGAGATTGTTCCTTTCCGTAAAGAAAGTACGAAGGATATGGATCTGAATGCCAAGCGCCAAGCTTTCAGACATATATAGTGGACCGACATGTTGTACTTATGATTCCCATGTTTTATGAGTTTTCATACTTCGTAGATAACTCTACCCACTTGAATGAATTTATGTTGATTTATCGAAATTAGGTCAAATTTGAACTACAAGTTTATAAATCGTAGGTTGATTTGAGAGTTTTATGTAAAATCTTTTGGAGGTACCCATCGATGGTCAATTAATATATTGGAAACCACCTGGAGTTTTGACAATATGTTCCACTTCTTGCTAAGATTTTGCACCTTGACAATCTAATGAAATTATGTCAAACTTGAGCTACAAGCAAGCGCGATAGATTGTTCTTGAATTAATTGTCTTTTCGAAGGTAGATGGGTACATCCTCTTGTAGTAAATAATGTCGTTAGTGTGAGTTTCGAACTATCAGGAAAGAACATTCTCAATTTTGCTGAGTGATGATGAGATTGTTCCTTACCGTAAAGAAAGTACGAAGAATATGTATATGAATTCCACAAACCAAGGTTTCAGACATATATAGTGGACCGACATGTTTTACTTATGATTTGCATGTTTCAAGACTTTTCAAACTTAGTCGTAGCTAACTCTATCCACTTGAATGACTTAATGTCGATTTATCGAAATTAGGTCAAATTTGAACAACAAGTAAATTGTAGGTTACATTAACAGTTTTACAAAAAAGCTCTTGGAGGTAACCATTTGTGGGTTATTTAATCTATCCAAAACCACCACCGAGAGTTTTGACAACAGGTTCAACTTCTTGCTAAGATTTTGCATCTTGACTTAATGAAATTAGGTCAAACTTGAGCTACAAGTAAGCGTGATAGATTGCTCTTGAATAATTTTCTTTTTGGAGGTAGACGGGTGCATCTTCTTGTAGTAAACAATGTCATCGGTGTGAGTTTCCAACTATTAGGAAAGAACATTCTCAGTTTTCCGAGTGATGACGAGATTGTTCCTTTCCGAAAGATAGTCTGAAGAATATGGATCTGAATGCCACAAGCCAACTTTTTAGACATATATAGTGGACCAACCTGTTGTACTAGTGATTCCTATGTTTTATGAGTTTTCAAACTTCCTAGATAACTTCACCACTTGAATGACTTTATATAGATTAATCAAAATTAGGTCAAATTTGAATTACAATTAAATTGTAGGTTGCTTTGAAAGTTTTAAGAAAAAGCTTATGGAGGTACCCATCAGGCAGTCAAATAATATATCGGAAACCACCAAGATTTTGAAAATAGGTTCAATTTCTTGCTAAGTTTTTGTATTTTGAAAATTTAACGAAATCAGGTCAAACTTGAACTACAAGTAAGCGCGATATACTGGTCTCGAATTAAATGTCTTTTTTGGAGTTAATTAATGAAAAATATAGGAAGGTAATAACTTAGCTTGTTACCAGAACATCACACATACTAATACTAGTATGATTCTACAACCTAATTAATTAGGCCTTGCATGACACTACACACATGTTATTATCCATTATGAAGGTAGTAACATGTGCAAGTTACTAGTATAAGTTATTTAGCACTATGTGATCATCCTAAATCAGAACGGAGGTGTACTACGGTATACTACGTACTCTATGCCTTAGAGGCACCTTTTCCAATGCGTTTCACAAGCTATTCGCCACTCGTGTCGGCTCTCACTTGTTAGACCGATAAAGCCACTGACTTGTTGATTTGGTATTGTATCATCGATCTTCTTCCATCACTGATAGAGAATAAATTCTTCTGCCACTTCCAGGTATGTGCTTTCACAGAGCTACAACCAGTAGCTCAGACGACCACTCGTACGGCTCCTGAGCAATTGGAACCGTCCGTTCAAAATGATCAGGAAGGATTAGACAATGGATTTTCTTTTGGTCAATGGTTGATTTTTTTAGTGAGATGGTCGAATTTTTTGTTTATTGAACAGAGAGATGGTCGATTTGGGGTCCGAGAATGGGGGCATAGAGGCCAACATGGGAGAGGAAATTGACATTGTGGCAGGCAAGCTGATTTAAGGTGGCAGCATGTGTGTGTATAGATGGTACTAGTAGCCCTTTTTTTAGCATTTTTGTTGTTGTGCTACAAGAGCTCGAGAGTATTCCAGTTTTGGTATCGGTGGAACCTTTATGTGTTTATTATTAGTAGTAGTACAATTCTTCTTCCAAATGTTCCTGTACATGATGGTGAATATAGAAGATCCAAGGATTATTACGTTTGGCAAGAGGAGCTCCGAGTATACTCCAAACCATCTCTCTGCCATGACCATTCATTTGACAGGACAATACAACTCCATGCCATGCTAGGCAAAGTATGTAGTACTACTAGAAAGCCAGACCTATTTACTCGATAGGCACCAGGAAACGCACAAAAAGAGAAAAACCACGCTTAGTAAAGTCAGTACGATTTCAATCGATTTATTCTATTTTCCTTTGCTCTCCGTCCTCTTCCTCTCCATCTTCTTGCTAATCCCCACTCGCCCACCTTAGGAGACGCCAACGCTGCCATACCGCTTTCGGATCATCTCCGTAGCCCAGTTTGATAGGCACAGCAGATTTAGTAGAGAGAAACAAGGCACGCTTGGTTTTCTCTCATTCCGTATTTCTCTTTGCCTCAATATCCAGCCTCACTTCATCTCCAGCGTCTCGGTGATGGCCATTCCCACTCGAACACCAATACGGGAATGTGCCAACGCTGCCTTGCCACTTTAGAATCAGCTCTGGCGCCCAGTTTGATAGACTCTTTTCTGTCTCACCCTGCTAGCTGTGATACGTCGTAAACGTATCTATAATTTTTGATGCTCCATGCTTGTTTTATATCAACTATCTTATGTTTTGTGTACACTTTGAAGCATTTTTATATATTTTCTGGAACTAACCTATTGAAAAGATGCCGCAGTGCCACTTGCCTGTTTTCTTCTGTTTTTGTTTCGGAAAAGCTAGTAAAGAAATATTCTCGGAATTGGACGAAACAAAAGCCAAAGTTTCTATTTTTCTAACACAACACAGAAGTCCAAAGCAGAGATGGAGGAGAGACATGAGGTGGCCACACCATAAGGTGGCGCTGCCCCCTGGGCGCGCCAGGCCCTGATGTGGGCCCCTCGTGTTGGGAATATGCCCTAGAGGCAATCATGAATGATGATATTTCTGTGTATTCATAAGGTTATGGTCCATGTATGAACTGCTGATATGTATCATTGGATATGTGATTTGATTGTGGAACTACATATTCATGTTGTTCATACTAATTTTCCTTGGTCATTAAGGTTGTGCCAGACACACAACTTAGACCAATGTGAAAGTCGGCAGATGACTAGGTTCCACTTGTCATGGGCATGGAGATGCTATTCCGACTTACACGGATTCGGCTAAAGAGTTTAGCGAGTCGGACTGACCCATATTGAGATGCAACGAACAAGTCGTCATTTGCATGTCTCAATCAATGTAATCCTTAGACCTAATGTTATTGCACAATCCGAGTTGAGGATCTCCAACTTAGGTTCTGTCAAATGTTGTTCCATCATTGGGCAGTTATAAAGGCGGAGTTCGGCTTGACAGAGAATCAAGCTGCATGATGTGAATAACCAGACGGGATTTTGCCCCTCCATCCGGAGAGATATTCTCTGGGCCCTCTCGGAAGATATGATTCGGAAAGCATGGCCATGCGCTTCTCGGATTAAGTGTTAACCGAGGCAGCCGACTAAGAGTTAGTCGGATGAATCACTTATCTCGGATCGAGAAAGAGAGACGGACTATTTAAGGGATGACGATCATTCGCCTATAGTCCGACAAAGTATATCGTGAGGCAAAAGGGACTCAGATGAAAGTCGCATTAGAAGGTATGTCGTCATGACTTATTGGTACTTGGGAGTTAGCACGTTCTGCTAGGAGCCGCTACCAACTGATCGATCACGAGTGAGACTCGGAATCGTGTCCGGGTTACCATGAGCCTGTCGGGTCACACACTTAAGAGCGGGAGCAAGTTTGGGTTAGACCCAAACAGGAAACCTATTTGGGTTGGACCCAAATAGAGACATGGACTTAGTCAGCAAGTGAGACCTGCAGTGGCTAATATAGGCCTTTTTAGTGAATGGGCCACAAGTGAGTGGAGCCCACTTTAACTCCCTATATAAGCTGGGGCGCAGGTGCTTAGAGCACAAGGTTAGGTCACTACATGTGTTGGAAACCCTAGCCCCAGTCCGTCTTGTCTCCGCCGTACCGGACCTAGCAATCCATCGCCGGCGCTCCTTCTCGTACGTGTGGATACCGGCGGAGGTGCTGTACGTTCAGCACTTCGACGATCGTGAAGAAAGTACGGATCGTGGATCGTGGAACCGGAATGGATCGCGAGGACTGCACTGCATCAAGCGACGTGCTTCATCAATTCCGCAATTGCGCTTCTAGTGGTAATCCTCGTGGCCTTCTACCTGAGCTGGATCTTGGGATCACCGCGTAGGGAAAAAGTTTTGTTTATCTCTACGTGGCCCAATAGTGGTATCAGAGCGTTACCTTCTGGTATTAGGCTCGAGATCATGCATATGTGATATGCGGTTGGCGTTAGATTGGATCTAATTGCAGTTTTGGTGGTCGATCTATGAGATAGATTGGTTTTGTACAAAGTTGATTGGATCAACTGTACTCGGGGGAATGGATGATCTGGTTTCCGTGACCTAACTGCTAAGGTCGTGGAACGACATACCCCTACCAGTCGGTTTCCGCCATCGGGGTAGACTGTGACACGTAAACCCGGATGTGATGATCGAAGATCAAAAGGTTTGATCGAATCAGAGTCCGGATCGGATTTGGGTAAAATTGTTTTATCTGATAATGAAATCCATGTCCGGAATGCAGATGAGATCTGCGTTTTTCGGAAAAATCGTCGGGCGCTGCCCCTTCGATCCCCGCCTCCTATCCGGCTAGCGGGACCGCCAGCTTTCCCCTGTCGTAGCGCCTTAGATGTCGTTGCGAGTTTCACAACACCGATAGATATCGTATCTATGCATAACTTGTTTTTGCAGGATGATGTTGTGAATGGTATGGCTTATCTGCATGTGATGTGTGTAATCCATACGTGATCTGCGTATCATGGATTTTGTCAGCCGGCTGGAGCCTAGGTGCTGTCATCTTATTGTATAACGGCATGCGTGTCGGAATCTCTGTGTAATTTGGATTACTAGCTAGTGTAGCTGTTTGGAGAATCCGGATAGCATGCAAGTCGGCGTACAAGTCGGCTACATGGTGTAAGACGGCACGTGACAAGAGTTGACACGAGTCGGATTATAGGCTTTATGGAGATAGAGATCGCCATGAAGAGAGCCATACCATTTCACATTATAATTGCTTTTATTTTGTGTTATTGTTATGTCTCTATTTTACCTCTATTAGATAATTGGTAGAATATAATCCCTCAAAGAAGGTCTAGTCGGTTTCCCCGCTAGTGCTGCACCATCACAAGTCGGACATTTTTGGTAGTGGGCTCATAAAATTGAGGTGCTATCAATTCTTTCCGACTAGGTGGGTTCGAGTCGGACTCTTACAGCGGAAGCACATGGTAATCTAGACAGGTCTATCACAACGGTTGTGGGACTTGGGGAAAAGTCGGATGGAAGCCGGGGCATGTGATGCCACCCATCCAACAGGAGTCGTATGAGATACGATTGACAAGGAGTTGTCTACCTAGATCACTTGACGGCTAGCTGTGATGCTAAAGCTCACTAGTCGACTTGCTTATTTAGGGTCCTGAATCACTAAGTAACCATCGGAGGGGTGTTGGTTCTAGTGGGAGCATAAATAATTAAAGTGTTTAATATGCTTGCTCTTTATGGATACATGTCTTAAGTGTTTTGCATATTTTCTGTTGTAGATCAATGGCACCTAGCAGTCTTCCTCAGATTTCTAGTTTTCCTTTGAGAACCATCTTAGAGAAAGATAAGCTGAATGGAACTAATTTCACCAACTGTGAGAATTGTTCTCAAACAAGAAAAAGGGATCGTGTCCTAGACAACCCACTTCCAGCTGAGCCGGATGAGAATGCGACTGTCGCATCCACCAATGCCTATCGTCGGATTTGTGATGAATCCATGGAGATTAGCTGTCTTATGCTTGCTCACATGGAATCGGACTTGTAGCAGCACTTCGAGAATGTTGAGGCCTACGATATGATCGAAAGCCTCAAAAGTATGTTCAAGGCTCAGGCAAAGACTGAGAGGTATCAAGTCTCTCAGGCTTTGTTGAGCTGCAAGCTTAAGGATGGCGATCCACTGAGTCCGCATGTGATCAACATGGTTGGTTATGTGCAGTCTCTGGAAAGGCTTGGCTACCCCATTAGCGAAGAGTTCGCTACGGACATAGTTCTGAACTCTCTTCCTAGTGCGTATGGCCAGTTCATATCGAACTACCACATGCATGGTATGGATAAGAAGCTCACTGAATTACATGGGATGCTCAAGCAGGCTGAGGCGGATCTAAAGAAAGGTGCCAGTCAAGTGTTGATGGTACAAAACAAGGCTAAGTTCAAGAAGAGTTCTTGGACTAAGAAGAAGAAGGCAAAGTCAGGAGGTAAGGCGGAGGACCTAGTCCAAAGCGCTTCCTTAGGGACTAAGCCATCTCCTGCAGCCGGATCCACTTGCTTCTACTGCAAGTCGGATGGCCACTGGAAGAGGAATTGCAGCAAGTATCTGGCTGATAATGCCAAGAGCGGAGGTGTGACTTCTGGCTCAGGTACGCTTGTTTGCAATGTTATAGACATTTATCTTGCTAATGCACCTGGTAGTTCTTGGGTATATGATACCGGATCAGTCATTCACATCTGCAACTCGTTGCAGGGAATGGTAAGAACTAGGAACGTTGCAAGAGGCGAGGTTGACATTAGAGTTGGAAACAAAGCGAGAGTCGCTGCGTTGGAAGTCGGCACAATGCAACTTCATTTACCTTCTGGATTCTTAATGGAGCTAAATAATTGTTATTATGTTCCGGTGCTTAGTCGAAACATCATTTCTACCTCATGTTTGATGAGACAGGGCTATGAGTCGAATATTAAGAATAATGCTTGTTTTTTATATTTGAATGATATGTTTCATGGCTTTGCGCCCGTCCGGGACGGGTTATTTATTTTGAATCTTGAGGGTGAATCTGTCTATAACATAAATGTGAAAAGGTTAAAACCAAATGATCTGAATATGACTTACTTTTGGCATTGTCGGCTTGGTCATATAAGTTGGAAACGCATGAAGAAGCTCCATGATGATGGACTCCTAACTTCATTTGACTTAGAGTCGTTTGAGACATGCGAATCCTGCCTTCTCGGAAAAATGACCAAGACACCTTTTGCAAAGAGTTGTGAAAGGGCATCCGACTTATTGGGACTGGTACATAGTGATGTATGTGGCCCAATGAGCACGACAGCCAGAGGTGGTTATGAGTACTTCATTACCTTCACTGATGATTTGAGTAGGTATGGATATATCTACTTGATGAAACATAAGTCGGAAGCCTTTGAAAAGTTCAAGGAATTACAGAATGAGGTACAAAATCAACTTGGCAAGAAAATAAAGTTTCTTCGGTCGGACCGAGGAGGCGAGTACATGAGCCATGAGTTTGATGACCATCTAAAGAGTTGTGGAATAGTTCCCCAGCTCACTCCTCCAGGAACGCCGCAGAGAAACAGTGTGTCGGAAAGGAGGAATCAGACCTTGTTGGACATGGTACGATCAATGATGTGTCAGACAGATCTGCCTTTATCATTTTGGGGTTATTGTCTAGCAACTGCAGCGTTCACACTAAACAGAGTACCATCAAAGTCGGTAGAGAAGACACCGCATGAGATGTGGACTGGTAAGAAGCCGAGTTTGTCTTTTCTTAAGATTTGGGGTTGTGAAGCTTTTGTCAAGCGACTTCAGTCAGACAAGCTTACAGCTAAGTCGGATAAGTGTATTTTCGTGGGGTATCCGAGGGAAACCTTGGGTTACTACTTCTACAACCGAGAAGAGGGCAAAGTGTTTGTCGCTTGAAACGGTGTCTTCCTTGAGAAAGAGTTTCTCAGTCGGGGAGTCAGTGGGCGTACGGTGCATCTCGAAGAAATTCGAGAGATGCCGGCTAGCAGCAAGTCGGCAAATGCCTTAGAGGTTGAGCCGAACGTGGTACCTGAGCCGGAAATTGCACCGACACTACGAAGATCGGCCAGATTGCAAAGTGTTCGTGATGTATTGCTGTTAGACAGTGATGAGCCGGCAACTTATTCGGAAGCGATGGTGGGTTCTGATTCCAAGTCATGGCTTGGAGCCATGAGATCCGAGTTAAAGTCCATGGATGAAAATCAAGTTTGGGACTTGGTTGATCTGCCAGACGATGCAAGACCCGTTGACTGCAAATGGGTCTTTAAGAAGAAAACTGATATGGATGGAAATGTTTCTATCTATAAAGCACGGCTTGTCGCGAAGGGGTTCCGACAAGTTCAAGGAGTTGACTACGATGAGACTTTTTCTCCCGTGGCGATGCTTAAATCAGTTCGGATCATGTTAGCTATAGCAGCCTATTTCGACTATGAGATATGGCAGATGGATGTCAAAACGGCTTTCGTTAATGGAAATTTAACCGAGGACGTGTATATGATACAGCCCGAGGGTTTTGTCGATCCGGCTAATGCTGACAAGGTATGCAAACTTCAGAAATCCATTTATGGGTTGAAGCAAGCATCTCGGAGTTGGAACATTCGCTTTGATGAGATAGTCAAATCGTTTGGCTTCATCAAGAGCGATCATGGTTCTTGTTTATACAAGAAGTTTAGTGGGAGCAAAGTAAACTTTCTGATCTTATATGTGGATGACATATTACTGATTGGAAATGATGTCCACATGTTGCAAGAGACCAAGGAATCATTGGAAAGGAGTTTTTCGATGAAAGACTTGGGTGAAGCGACTTACATACTAGGAATCCGGATCTATAGAGATAGATCAAGGTGGCTCATTGGATTGAGTCAAAGTACATATTTGGACAAAGTGTTGAAGAAGTTCAACATCGAATCGTCTAAGAAGGGGTTCTTAGCGATGTCCCATGGCGTAAAACTTAGCAAGACTCAGTGTCCTTCGACAACTGATGAGCGAAGTCGGATGAGTGCGATTCCGTATGCTTCTGCAATCGGATCCATCATCTATGCTATGGTTTGTACTAGGCCGGATGTTTCCTATGCTCTAAGTGTTGTGAGCAGATACCAGGCTGACCCTGGAGAGATCCACTGGGCAGCGGCTAAAAATATCCTCAAGTACTTGAGAAGGACTAAGGATATGTTCCTAGTTTATGGAGGTGAGGATGAACTCAGTGTAAAGGGTTACATGGATGCGAGTTATCTCACTGACTCAGATGATTATCGTTCGCAATCCGGATATGTGTTTGTGATAAACGGAGGGGCTGTGAGCTGGAAAAGTTCCAAGCAAGAAACGGTTCCTGCGTCTACGACAGAGGCTGAGTATATTGCTGCCTCGGAGGCGGCAAAGGAAGCCGTTTGGATGAGGAATTTCCTCATGGATCTTGGTGTGGTTCAGGGCTCGTCCATTTCATTAGACGTGTATTGTGACAACAATGGTGCTATTGCACAAGCCAAGGAACCTAGACAACACCAGAAGAACAAACATATACTCATGCGGTACCACCTTATTCGCCAGTTCGTGGATCAAGGTGATATCAAGTTATGCAAGGTACAAACAGATGCAAACATTGCGGATCCGTTGACAAAGCCACTTCCACAGCCGAAGCATGAGGCGCACCTGAGAGCAATGGGCATCAGATGCCTGGACATGTGATGTCGAAAAATTGACTCTAGTGCAAGTGGGAGACTGTTGTGAATATGCCCTAGAGGCAATCATGAATGATGATATTCCTGTGTATTCATAAGGTTATGGTCCATGTATGAACTGCTGATATGTATCATTGAATATGTGATTTCATTGTGGAACTACATATTCATGTTGTTCATACTAATTGTCCTTGGTCATTGAGGTTGTGTCGGACACACAACTTAGACCAATGTGAAAGTCGGCAGATGACTAGGTTCCACTTGTCACGGGCATGGAGATGCTATTCCGACTTACACGGATTCGGCTAAAGAGTTTAGCGAGTCGAACTGACCCATATTGAGATGCAACGAACAAGTCGTCATTTGCATGTCTCAATCAATGTAATCCTTAGACCTGAGGTTATTGCACAATCCGAGTTGAGGATCTCTGAATTAGGTTCTGCCAAACGCTGTTCCGTCATTGGGTAGTTATAAAGGCGGAGTTCGGGTCGACTGAGAATCAAGCTGCGTGATGTGAATAACCAAGACGGGATTTTGCCCCTCCATCCGGAGAGATATTCTCTGGGACCTCTCGGAAGATATGATTCGGAAAGCATGGCCATGTGTGTCTCGGATTAAGTGTTAACTGAGGCAGCCGACTAAGAGTTAGTCGGATGAATCACTTATCTCGGATCGAGAAAGAGAGTCGGACTATTTAAGGGATGACGCTCATTCGCCTATAGTCCGACAAAGTATATCATGAGGCAAAAGGGACTCAAACGAAAGTCGCATTGGAAGGTATGTCGTCATGACTTATTGGTACTTGGGAGTTGGGATGTTCTGCTAGGAGCCGCTACCAACTGATCGATCACGAGTGAGACTCGGAATCGTGTCCGGGTTACCATGAGCCTGTCGGGTCACACACTTAAGAGCGGGAGCAAGTTTGGGTTAGACCCAAACAGGAAACCTATATGGGTTGGACCCAAATAGAAACATGGACTTAGTCAGCAAGTGAGACTTGCAGTGGCTAATATAGGCCTTTTTAGTGAATGGGCCACAAGTGAGTGGAGCCCACTTTCACTCCCTATATAAGCTAGGGCGCAGGTGCTAAGAGCACAAGGTTAGGTCACTCCATGTGTTGGAAACCCTAGCCCCAGTCCGTCCTGTCGCCGCCGTACTGGACCTAGCAGTCCATCGCCGGCGCTCCTCCTCGTACGTGTGGATACCGGCGGAGGTGCTATACGTTCAGCACTTCGACGATCATGAAGAAAGTACGGATCGTGGATCGTGGAACCGGAATGGATCGCGAGGACTGCACTGCATCAAGCGACGTGCTTCATCAATTCCGCAACTGCGCGTCTAGTGGTAATCCTCGTGGCCTTCTACCTCAGCTGGATCTTGGGATCACCGCGTAGGGAAAAAGTTTTGTTTATCTCTATGTGGCCCAACACCTCGGGCGGCCACCGACCTTGCCTCTTCGCCTATATAAAACCCTCAGGAGGAGATATGAATTCCACGAAAAGTTCCGCAGCACCGCCGCCATCGAAGATGATATTCGAGGGACATAAGTCTCTGTTCTGGCACCCTACCGGGATAGGAAAGTGCCCTTGGAGCCATCTCCATCGACTCCACCGCCATATCCATTGTCATTGCCGACCCCCATGATAAGGAGGGAGTTTATCTGTCTCGAGGCTAAGGGCTCTACCGGTAGCTATGTGTTCATCGCTCTCTATGCGTGATCTTATTGAGATCATGAGCTTTGTAATCTAGTTGAATAAGTAGATCTATTCTGCTACTCAAGTGCTTTAATTAATCTCTGCTTATCCCCACGTGTGTGAAGTTGACAGTGTGCACACCGTGTGGCACTTAGGCTAAGGTTACAGAAATACTTATCATGAGTATAATTTGAGTTGGATGTCTCTATGAGATTGTGGTGTTTGTTGGAACCATCTAGTGCTCAAGGTGATAGTGAGGGGTTATCTAGATGGGGAATGCGAACTTTAAGGTGTGCTGTTATAGCCCTACATCGTCCAACCGGAGAGTAGTTCAGGGTAGCATAATGAAGAGAAGATATTTATATGAGAGTGTCCACTAGTGAAAGTATGATCCCTAGGCCTTGTTTCTAAGCATTGAAACACCATTTACAATCAGTCCTGTTACATGTTTTCTTGCTGCCACTCTTATTTCAGATTGCAATTACCACTTATAATCATCCATATTACTTGTATTTCACTATCTCTTTGCCGAACTAGTGCACCTATACACCAGACAAGTGTATTGGGTGTGTTGGGGACACAAGAGACTTCTTGTATCTTGATTGCAGGGTTGCTTGAGAGGGATACCTTTGACCACTTCCTCCCTGAGTTTGATAAACCTTGGGTGATCCACTTAAGGGAAACTTGTTGATGTTCTACAAACCTCTACACTTGGAGGCCCAACACTGTCTACAAGAATAGAAGGGTGCGTAGAAATCAAGCTATTTTCAAGCACCGTTGCCGGGGCTTAAAGAAAAAGAAGAATCTCCCACGTCAACCACGCACCGTTGCCGGGGAGGTAAGGTAAAACGTACTCACATCCTCTAGGTACTAAGCTATGTTCTAGTACTGTTGCTGGTGTGTGAGTGCTCGAAGTTATTTCCTTTAGATTCTACAATTATATCTTTTTGTTTCTTTTTTTATTTTCACTAGTTAGGCTTAATGGAAAACAACAACAAAATTACAGAGCTTTATAGTATTTATATTAAGTTAGGACATGAAGTGTTTGAAGAGAAAATTAAAAAACCTATGGAACTTTATTTGCATGCTAATAGCAATGTAATTAGTATGAATTCTTTGAACACTGAAAGAACAATTCATGATTTCCCAGGTTTTGTGTGTTAGATAATAATACCAAGGATAATTCTAATGTGCACTAAGTGTTGCAGGAAGTTTTGAGAGTTTTGGGGGCCGGATTATCCACCCCCATCATGGGCCGGATAATACGGCCAGACCACCTTGGGCAAAGATGGCTCTGTGCAAGTCTCTGTCTGTGGGCGGATTTTCCCCCAGAAAATTCCGGCTCTGGGGCGGATTTTATCCCTAGACCGGATAATCCAGCCCTCTGGTTGGGGCGGATAATCTGGCCCTAGGGAAATCGCCCAAGTGAGCTCCTGCGCAAGCTTCTGTCTAGGGGTGGAATTTCCCCCGGATATTCCGTGGCTGGGGCAGATTTTTCCAGAAGCCGGATAATCCGGCCTTTCCCTTGGCCGGATAATCTGGTCCCTAGAAGAAAGTGTGAAGGGCAAGTCTGTGTGAGCTTCTGTCCGTGGCCGGTTTTTGTGCCGGATAATCCGAGTCTGGGGCGGAGTTTTCCCCAGGCCAGATAATCCGGCCCTCGAAAGCTCCAACGACTTGGTTTTGGAAGGGGTATAAATATCCCTTCTTCCCCAACAAGCAGAACTCTTGATTCATTCGAAATGGTTCAAACCCTTTGCAAGAGCTCCCATTCTAGATCTCCCACTTCAACCACCCGAAGGATTCGATCTTTGGGGGAATTGAAGGAGGAGAGAATCATCATCGTCATCACGAATCAAGCGCATCAACTCCTCTACATTCATTTGGAGAAATCCCTGATCTAGTATTCTTGTAAATATCTAGATCTTGTTCTTTGTTATTGGTAACTTGTTCTTGTGGCAGCTTGTTGTCATTTCAGGAGCCTCCAAGTTGATTGTGGATTTGTGCCCCACTAGTTGTGTAAAGGCGTCGGTACCCGCCTCGAAGGGTCCCTATAGTGGAAAGGTGGATCAGGCCTTTGGTGGCGGGATGCATCGGAGAACAGGGTGAGGCCTATTGTGGCGTGGTGGTCTTAGTACCGCCCACCCCTCCAACGCAGACGTACTTCCCTTAACAAGGAAGGAACTGCGGTAAAACAAATCATGTGTCTCCGCGTGTGATACATTGCAAATGTATCTATATTTTTTGATGTTCCATGCTTGGTTTTATCCACTTTCTTGTGTTTTGTCCACACTTTGGAGTACTTTTCATATGATTTCTTGGACTAACCTATTAAAAAGAGCCATAGTGCCAGCTGCCTATTTTCTGCTGTTTTTGGTTCCAGGAAGTCAGAAAATGAATATTCTCGGAATTGGACGGGACAAAAACCAAAGTGCCTATTTTTCCGGAAGTCATCAGATGGCAGAATACGAGACAGAGAGGAGCCAGGGGCCACCACACCACCTGGCCACGCGGGCCACGCCTGGCCGCGCCAGGGGGTGGTGTGGCCAGCCCAGGTACCCCCTCGGCCTCTCCTTCCACCTATAAGATGCCCTTGGGACGAAAACCCTAAGTACCTGATCAAAATTCCATGAAATAGTCTATAGCCGTCGTCATCTCCATCCCTAGATCGGGAGGGATCTGAAGCTCTTCCCGGCACCCTGCCGGAGAGGGGAATTCACCCTAGAGGCCTTCATCATCACCATGCAAGCCTCCGGTGTGATGCGTGAGTAGTTCATCCTTGGACTACGAATCCATGTAGTAGCTAGATGGCTGGTTCTCCTCCTTTGTGCTTTCATGTTTAGATCTTGTGAGCTCCGTTCATGATCAATATCATCTATTTGTAATTCTGCATGTTGTGTTTGCGGGGATCCGATGGATATTGAGATGCTATTTCGGGTTGATTATTGATTCTATCATGTCTTGGTTATTTGTGATCTTGCATGCTTTTCGTTGATACTAGCTATCTTGGCCAAGTAGATGCTAGCAACTCCAAGAGTTAGTATTTATGCTCGATAGTGGGTTCATGCCTCTGGTAATCTGGGGAAGTGACATAAATCTCTAAGGTACTAGATGTGTTGTTGCTACTAGGGAGAAAACAACAATCCTTTGTTCATAGAACAATCATATTATTTACTTTACACGCAGTTCGTAAAGAAATAATTTGTTGCTCGCAACTTAATACTGGAGGGGGTTTGGATGATAACCTGAAGGTGGATTATTAGTCATAGATGCAGTTGGATGGCGGTCTATGTATAATGTTGTAATGCCCAATCAAGTTCCAAAGGAGTCAAGATGATTAGTATATGCATGTATTGCTTTCTCGATGTTTGTCAATTGCCCCGCTGTAATTTGTTCACCCAGCATGTTATCTATCTTAAGGAGATCCACCTCTAGTGAACTATGGATCCCGGTCTTTTTCTTTACATACAATCTATAAACTATTTTACTATTTTGTGTTTACTTTCTGCAAACTATTACTTCCCTCCATTCGATACGTTTAATCCTTTGTTTTCAGCAAAACACGGTGATATTGACAACCTCATCGCAAGTTGGGAACAAAGTTCTGTGGTTGTGTTGTGCAGGTCTCCACGTTGCTACTAGCACCGGTAGTGCGCCCTACCAAGGCTCAACTAGCAACACCTTTGGGGTGTTTCCTTGCTCCTACTGGTTCGATTAAACCTTGGTTTCATAACTGAGGGAAACTTGCTGATGTGGTCATCATACCTTCCTCTTGGGGTTCCCAACGAGCTCTACATCAACACCGAGCCATCACCGTGCTTCACTACGGTTTACCCGTTCCTCTTCCACTCGCTCTTTACTCGCTAGTAGATAGGTTTGCATATAGGGAAATTCCACCTAATAGTTTATCTAGAGAATTTACCCTTTGTGTTAAGCCTAAAATTGAAAAAGCATTAAAATTTGAAGTAGCACCTATTCACCCCCCCTCTAGGTCCCCATACGATCCATTTCAATTGGTATCAGAGCCCTGGCTCTTTATTCGGGCTTTACCGCCTAAGAGTAGTATGGGTACCAAGAGAGATGGGAATGAGGCTGTGGATAAGGTTACAATGGATGACCTCAAGACGTTGGAAACAACCTTGTTGAAATCTTTTGAGGTCAAGATGGAGGATATGAATCAAATGATTTCTCCTCTCACATCATCCATAGCCCCATCTCCATCCTCCTCCGAGGCAGCCACGCCATCGTCTAAGGAAAAGGCTAACACCGGATCCAAGGATGATGATGCGGAAGGTGAAAAACTTAATGGTTCCACCTCCAAGAAGGGAAGTGGTAAGGAGGAATATAGTGAGGTTCGTCACGCATATTCCCCCGACCCACCTATCCCTCATCCTCATATAAACAATAGGGGTGATCCACCCAAGATTACTGCATGCTCTTTCAATCAATGACAATTCTTAATGAAGTCTCATGCTTGCAGTTCCTCTATTGAACTTTGGAGGATTATTGAAGAGGCTCTTCATATTGGAGATCATACCAACCTGACAAGAAGAGAAGTTGTGGACAACCAATTGAATGCCACTGCTCTCCATATGATACAGCTCGGTGTGGGTCCCAAGGACATGCCTCACATTGAACATCTCAACACTGCTAAAGAAGGTTGGGATGCCCTCACTGATCTCTTTGTTGGGAATGAAAGCATGAGAAGGAATAGGTATGATGCCCTTAGTAATGAAGCTGAGGGATTCTACATGTTGGATGGTGAAAACCATGAAGACATGTATAGAAGACTCAAGGGCATTGCAACAACATTTAGAAAGCATGGAGCCACTAACATTGATGATGCGTGGATAAAAAGAAAATATGTGAGTGCCTTAATGCCTTTCGAGCCAACGGACTTGAAGAGCTTACAAGGTAGAAAAACTACCATCAAATGACATCCAATGAAGTCATGCAAGAAATGGCATCATTCAAAGTTGATGCAAAGAAATCTGAAGATGCACGTGCTCGTGCCATTGGAATGCAAAAGGGTGTCAATGTTGCTCTAAAAGCTAATGTTGTTGAGCAAGAGGGGGATGGAAGAGCTTTTGAGGGGGCCTCCATGGACTGCCCCGATGAAGTCAAACGTGCTCATGGTGAGTACATGGCGTTTTATGCAAGGAACTTTTGGAAGGATCCTACCAAGGCCAAGTCGGAACTCGAGCGCAAGAATGTGTCAAGTGGAATGTTGGGGGGAGACCCCTGGGTAGGGTCACGCCGGGGTATAAAGGCCGACTTAGCCGAGGTTCAGCAAGGTCAAAGCGAATGCTGGCCGAGTCACCTCAAGGCAGGCCGAATCTTGGGGTAACCCGGACCAGGGGATGTCTACCCAACTGGGTCTCAACCGAATTAAGCTGTAAGTCGGATGGATGAATCTAGCTTGTATGTAGGAACAGGTGTGGCCGGATCAACCACGATCCGGGTCATGTCAAGCTTCTAGGAGAAGGAAGGTATCTCGCTGGTCAAAAGTAGCCTCGGTACGCACAGCATGAGCGAAGCGGACAGAGGCAGGACCACCTAGGCGTGGCCGACACAGGTGACGACGCCAATGTCGGCTGCCGCAGACGCTGTAGAGGCTCACGTAGCCTCTACATGGGTGACGCAGGGAAAAGCGACCCGATCGGCTTACTATTTTGGGAGGAGGCATATTCCCTAGAATATGCCTCCACGTATGCCCTAATTGGAGACCTAGCCACCACTATATAAGGAGGGCTAGGGTCTCTATAGAAGGGGTTGATTGCTGGTAGGTATCGAACTAGCTAACTAGTGGCAAGAGTAAGAGAGTTCCTTCTTCCTCCTCTCCCCAACACAGCTCTAGGGGCACTTGTAATCCGTGAAGGTGAATCAAATATAAAACTTCTGTGTGTGGAATCACCACACTATCCCTCCCTGGATTCCCCTAGTGCATTTAGTCCCCACCTTCAGCCTATCCATGGCATCTGCCGTGACATCACCATGACAGTTGGCGCCCACCGTGGGGCTAGCGGCGCTAGCAGGGGTCAAGATCCGGAAGGGAAACCTCATCGGCACCAGCGAACGCATCGTCTCTGGGCTCGTTCAGCGCTTTGGAGCACTGGACTTTGTCAGCGACAATGCTGGCTGCTTTGGCACGCGCCCACTTCCGTGCAACGGCATCTTCGTCAAGCTTGGCGCGCACAAGGTCTACGTTGCTGTCGATGTGTCGTGCGTTCATCCGCGGCACATCGTCGAGACAGGGGAGCCACCCCTTAGTGTGGTTCACGGGGCGCGTATCACTCGCTCCCCGGACCATGCTGAGGTGATGATGATTGCGCCTGGTGCAGGCGCAAGCAAGGATCCGACACCAGATCCGGAGGTAACGCCTAAGGCACTGAGGAAAGGTAGAGGTCGTCCGCTAGAGAGGCCAGAGAATGTGTTGCGGGAAGCAATGGATAGCTTGGCAAACCCTGTAGTAGCAGCAGTAGATCCGGCTCAGGCGCAGGCCGAGCTAGAGGAAACTAGGCAAAAAATACTAGAGGGTCCGAAAAAGATAGCCGCGGCTCAGCAGTCATTGAACATGACGCTGCGTGAGTATGCAAAGGCAAATAAAGTTGATGCTGTAAAAGTAAAGGGAAGAAATCTCATGAGTGAAATGAACAAAGAGGGAGATACTAGGATTGAGGAGTCAGAGAACTTTTTGTCCGTGGGGCTGCCGAGGTATAGTACCCCGGCTAAGAACCTCAGGGCAGCGGATGCAGCCGCGTCCGAGTTAGAGGGTCTAATGGGTGAAGCCCGTCAGAGACAACAAGATAGGGTCAATGAGTTGGTTCGGATCGCAAACAGGCAAAATCAGGAATTGCTCAGGGCTAACCTGGAAAGAGCTGGGGCCTCCAAGATCGTTCATTCAGTGGTGGGTAATCCAGAGAAATCCGCTGGAGCCGCATCGTCTCCTCATGGTGGTCCTAGGAGAGAAGAGGTAGTAACCTCGGCCAGAAGGAACAAACAGATCGTCCCGTATGACCCGACAAGGGCGAGGAAAGAAAAAGAAGTACAGAGAAATGACGATCGACAAAGTGTGAGCCGACGTGAAGCTGGCCGAGGTAACCGCGACCAAGGCAATGCCTGTCAAGGAAACGCTATAAATGGCAATGCCGGACAGCGTGACTCGGCAGGACAACCGCAGCAGCGGAATATACCGAGTCAAGAGCAAAATGTCGGCCGAGGTATACAACAGAGAGGTGCTCCACGAGAGCAAGACCGGTATAACGATGGAGATTCGGAAATGGTGAACGCAGGATACCCAAGGCCGGACTATCATGTGATAGGGTCAAGATTGGGAAGCAGGGATTTGATGCCTGATGATGCCAGGTTAAAACTGGATCGACTGTATAGGTCGGAACAGATTGAATGTCAAGGTCCACCGGGTCCTGTGTGTTTTGGGCCCCGGATCATGAAGGAGCCACCGGTACCTAACTTCTAGGTACCTAGAGGCACGAAGACGTATGACGGCAGTACTAAGCCAGAAGATTGGTTGATAAACTATGCTACAGCTGTGAAAATTGCTATAGGCAACCTGAGATGGGATGTGAGATACATACCCAGATGTTGGAGGGGCCAGCAAGGGTATGGCTAAACAATTTGCTGCCCGAAAGTATTAACTGCTGGATCGGTTTTGAAGAAATGTTTATCAGCAATTTCTCATGCACGTATCAGAGGCCAAATAGGCCACAGACCTTGGCTATGTGTAAGCAGAGACCAAACGAGACAGACCGGGAGTTTTTAACCTGGTGGTGTACCGTGAGAAACTCGTGTGAGGGTGTGATAGAGTCACAGGCCATAACATGGTTTGCGCAGGGATGTAGATATGCAAGTGAGCTGTGGAAGAAGTTGCAAAGGAAAATGCCAACCACATTGGCAGAGATGATCCGGATTGCTGATTCGTATGCTTTGGGTGATCCAACTCAGCCCAGGCTCGTGTCAAACGAGTCAAATGAGGAGTACTACCAGAGAGATGGAGCCAGATCATCCCGGAGGAATGATGACAGAGGTAAAAGAAGAGATGACAGACCGGATCACTGGTATAGTTCGCAACAAGTTGCAATTTTGAATCAAGATCAGCCTGGAGCAGGAGGCAATCAACGTCAGAAAACTGGAGGGGGACAATGGACACCAAGAAATGATGGCAAGAAAAATTGGATGCCAGAGCAAAAGAAACAGTGGCAAGAAAGGAAGGACCGTCCTAGGTACACTTATGAGTCGATGTTGGATCAGCCGTGTAAATTTCACATGCCAAATCCAAGTAACCCAGCGGGTCATACAACGAGGCAATGTGAGTGGACGCATAAGATAGAACAAGGTGGTTCGGGGAATGCTCAGGCACCTCGGAACGATCAACCTCGGCAGGAATTACTCTCCGGAGCGAACATGCAACAGCTAATGTTGCCTCCCCCTCCGTCGAGGTATGATAACCATGAGAGAAGGGATGCAGTGCATCAAGTATAAAACCAGCATCAGCCGGATCAGAGGTACCCCGGAAATGAGGGGAGGAATGAATACAGAGAGCATCATCAGAGTTACTGCGTGTTTACCCTAAGGAAACAGACAGAAAGAGCTTGCAGCGCTGACATATGGAGGTGAATGCGGTAATGCCAGCAGTGACGAGGTATATGCCTTGGTCGGACCAGGAAATCACCTAGAGCATTAAAGATCATCCCAAGCTTATGCCAAGTCCTAGTTCGTATGCGTTAGTGCTGGATTCGACATTCATCGGGCCAAACATCAATGTGAGGTTCTCAAAGGTACTGATTGACAATGGCAGTAGCATTATAATCATGTATGCGGATACAATGCGCAAGTTAGGTATCTCGGAGAACATGCTCCAGGCTACAAGGACAACTTTCCATGGTATTCTGCCCGACATCTCTTGTGAGCCAATAGGCAAAGTCTGGGTTGACGTATTGTTCGGCACGAGAGATAACTGCCGAACTGAGGATTTGGAGTTTGAAGTGGTGAAATTGGAAAGTGCGTATCACGCGTTACTCGGAAGACCAGCACTGAACAAGTTCATGGCAAGCTGCCACATCAGTTATCTGAAGATGAAGTTGCCCGGGCCAAATGGAGTGATTACCATTGCTGGAGATTTCCGACATTCCATTGAGTGTGCGTCAGCCGGGTCTAACCTAGCCGAGTCACTCGTGATTGCGGAAGAGAAAAGAAAAATCCAAGAGATGGCGGCATTGGCTTAGTCCGCGCAGCAGTATATGCCGGCGTTGAGTAACCCGCATGGAAGTGTCTCATTCCAAGCCACGAAAGATACCAAGAAGGTGCCTGTTGATGATATGTTCCCAGAGCGCACCGTAAAAATTGGTGTCGGGTTAAATGACAAATAGGAAAGCGAGCTCGTCAACTTCCTCCGTGAGAATCGGGACATTTTTGCTTGGTCTACACAGGACTTGCAAGGTGTTCTGAGGGAGTTGGCCGAGCACTCTTTGAATGTGAGACCCGGGGCAAAGGCGGTGAAGCAACCTCTTCGCCACTTCGCCGAAGATAGGAGGAAAGTCATCGGAGATGAGATAGCTCGGTTGTAGGCTGCAGGATTTATCATGGAAGTTCTTTACCCGGATTGGCTATCTAATCCGGTGCTGGTGGAGAAGAGGAAGGATGATCCAAATGTGGCAGTGGTTTGGCGTATTTGTATCGATTACACGAACCTAAACAAGGAGTGTCCAAAAGATCCATTTCCACTGCCAAGGATAGATCAGGTCAGAGACTCAACTGTTGGATGTGAACTGTTGTCATTCATTGATGCATATCCTGGTTTCCACCAGATACCTCTGAACCCGGATGATCAAATAAAGACTGCATTTATCACCCCGTATGGGCCTTATTGCTATCGCACCATGCCTTTTGGTTTACGTAATGCAGGGGCAACATACCAAAGATGTATGCAAAAATGTTTGCACGACCAAATAGGTCAAAATGTACAAGTGTATGTGGATGATGTGGTTATCAAGACCAAGGAAAGCAAGACGCTCCTTGACAATATCAGGCAGACGTTCGCGAACTTGAGAAGGTTCGGGATGAAGCTTAATCCGGAAAAATGTACCTTCGGTGTCCCGGCTGGAAAATTACTCGGATTTCTTGTTTCCAGCCGAGGTATCAAACTTAATCCAACTAAAATCTGGGCCATTGAACGAATGGAACTGCCAAAGTGTCTTAACGATGTCCAGAAGTTCACTGGTTGCCTGGCATTGTTAAGTCGGTTTGTATGTCGGTTGGGAGAAAAGGCATTGCCTCTCTACCAACTCATGAAAAAGTCGGACAAGTTCACCTGGATGCTGCAGGCCAATGAAGCCTTTATACATTTAAAGAAAATGTTAGCCACTGCACCAGTGTTAGCCTCTCCACTATCAAAGGAGCCAATGTTGCTCTATATAGCCTGTGAGATCCAGGCACATGGCTTAATAGGATTGATAGGATACCCATATCAACAAGTTGCAACTTCTTTTCCGGAAGCTCATTCGAAAAGAACTCTAAGGTTAAGCGTGCTTGGCCTAGAGCAATTCTAGGATGGGTGACCGACCGGGAAGTGGGTAACAAGGTGCGTAGAAAAGACTAGTGTTGGTCTGTGGGGCCAGTCTATATATCTTATTAAGCTGCTAGGAGTGACACCCCCCGGGCCTAGGAGTGGACGGGGTGTTACAAGTGGTATCAGAGCCGACCCTTGCAATTACATGGGTGTGTGCGGGTCAGTGGCGGGACATGTCGAGCATGGCGTGTGTGGCCCGGAGTGGACACGGCATGGCACATGTGCCGGGACTAGACGCATAGACGTGTGCCAAGAGGGAACGTTCCTGGGGTGTGCTTGATCGATGAGGGAATCGATCTTCTAAAGGGTGGGTGTATGTGAGATCCAGGCACATGGCTTAATAGGATTGATAGGATACCCATATCAACAAGTTGCAACTTCTTTTCCGGAAGCTCATTCGAAAAGAACTCTAAGGTTAAGCGTGCTTGGCCTAAAGCAATTCTAGGATGGGTGACCGACCGGGAAGTGGGTAACCGGGTGCGCACGAGTGAGGACAAAGTGCGTAGAAAAGACTAGTGTTGGTCTGTGGGGCCAGTCTATATATCCTATTAAGCTGCCAGGAGTGACACCCCCCGGGCCCAGGAGTGGATGGGGTGTTACATAGCCGCAACCAACCGAGTTGTAAGTGTAGTAATTGTGGTAGAGCGCGATGAAGAGGGTAAGTCAGTGCAAAGTCCAGTGTATTATCTGAGCGAGGTATTATCTGCCTCACAGCAAAACTACCCACACTATCAAAAGGTGGCGTATGGTGTGTATATGGCAGCTAAGAAGTTGAAGCATTACTTTGAGGAGCATCCCATCAAGGTAATATGTCAGGCTCCCATATCCGAGATAATGATTAACAAGGATGCGAGTGGTAGGATTGCAAAATGGGCAATTGAACTAGCTCCCTATGCACCCCAATATGACAGAAGATAAGCAATCAAGTCTCAGGCTGTGGCCGACTTTTTTGTGGACTAGGCCAAGGTACAATACGAACCACCGCTACTAGATCCGAATTACTGGAGGATGCACTTTGACGGGTCAAAAACAAAAACCGGGCTAGGCGCCGGAATTGTACTTACCTCGCCAAAGAAGGACCAGCTGAAATATGTGCTGCAGATCCATTTCATGGCATCAAACAATGAAGTACTTGTGCATGGGCTCAAAGTGGCAAAAGAAATTGGGATACGTCAGATCCTATGCTTTGGCGACTCAGATTTGGTAATACAGCAAGTGTCGGGATTGTGGGACGCCCTTGATCCAAACATGGCGCTGTATAGATTTCATGTGCAGTAGATATCTGGTTACTTTGAGGGATGTGAATTTCACCATGTACCCCGGGTGGAAAATGAGGCTGCCGACGTAATGTCGAAGCTCGGATCAACCCGACAAGCAATTCCACCGGGGGTAGCATTGGAACAACTCAGAAAACCGTCTATTAGACCGTCCCCAGAAACCGACTCAATTTACGTCCCGGAGGATACAGAATCTGGAGCCGTGCCCATGGACATTGACACGGGAGGTGGTGCGCGAAACCCGGGGACTGCCTCAGCAAACCTGGGGACTGCTTCGTAAGACACGGGGACTGCTCAGCGTGATCCGGTTGAAGTTATGCCGGTGGACCAGATGGAAATTGATGAGGACGTGTTCCCTGTGCGAGCAATACCAGCTTGGGCACTGCCTATATTTCGATTCCTAAAAGATGGAACGTTACCCACTAAGGAGGTGCTATCCAGGCAAACTCAGAGAAGAGCAATGGCTTACACAATCATCAATTCCGAGCTATACAAAAGGAATGTGACCAATGTCCTCTAGCGATGCGTTGACCCGGAAGAAGGGCTTGACATCCTCCGAGATATACATCAAGGGGAGTGCGGGCATCATACCTCGTCCCGAGCCTTGGTGGCAAAAGCTTTCCGGCATGGATTCTATTGGCCATGTGCCTTAGAACAAGCAGAAGATTTGGTGAGAAAGTGCAATGGTTGTCAGAGGTATGCTACCAAGACACATATGCCAATGTTGGAGCTCCAGACCATACTAATCACTTGGCCATTTGCCGTGTGGTGTTTGGACATGGTTGGCCCGTTTAAACCAGCAAGGGGAAATATGACTCACATTTTGGTCATGGTGGACAAATTTACAAAGTGGATCGAGGTGAAGCCAATAAGAAAATGTGATGGAGCTATGGCCGTGACGTTTCTCAAAGACATCATCTTGAGATACGGTTATCCTCACAGTATCATAACTGATAATGGCACAAACTTTGCGGAAGGAGCATTTGCGCGTTTCTGCCGGGACAAGAAGATCCGGTTGGACGTTGCCTCGGTAGCCCACCCCACTTCGAACGGACAAGTGGAAAGATCCAACGGATTGGTATTACCCGGGATAAAATCCCGGCTCATTGATCCGCTACAAAGATCAGCGGGGTGCTGGATAGAAGAACTACCAGCGGTACTGTGGAGTTTAAGAACAACTCCGAATCGATCAACAGGCTATACGCCATTTTTTCTGGTATATGGGGCAGAAGCTGTATTACCAGCTGACATAGAGCATGATTCACCTAGGGTCACCCAATACACAGAAGACGAAGTGCAAGAAGCCTGGCAAAATGATGTTGATCTGTTGGAAGAAGCGAGAGAATTGACACTATCCAGATCCGCCATATATCAGCAAAATCTCTGATGCTATCATAGCCGGAAAGTAAGCCCCCGCATTTTCCGGGAAGGCGATCTGGTGCTCCGGTTGGTACAACATACTGCTGGCATGTATACATTATCTCCTCCATGGGAAGGGCCATTCATTGTGAGCAAAGCATTGCACAATGATTCTTATTATCTTATAGATGCAAAGCCACAGGAAAAGAACAAGGCGGACAGGTCCGGAGAGGAATCTAAGCGCCCGTGGAATGTAGCTCTACTTCGTCCTTTCTACACTTAGCAGAGAAGTGTATGTATCCGAGTCTTCTCATATGTCGGTATGTATGCCGGCAATGAGCTTATCAATGAAATGTTGGCACCTCGAGCAGTAACTCGGGGTTTGCATTAAATAATGTTTGTTGTCTTTTGTTATTCATACGTCAGCTGGAGTAAG
This sequence comes from Avena eriantha, assembly GCA_910589775.1. Classification (NCBI taxonomy): domain Eukaryota; kingdom Viridiplantae; phylum Streptophyta; class Magnoliopsida; order Poales; family Poaceae; genus Avena; species Avena eriantha. Next base: position 218,173,683 of record OU342742.1, read on the forward strand.
TTGTTCTACTTAACTCGGATTAGTAGTGTGTGAGCACCAAAAACCCAACTCTTCGACTTGCTGCTGTCCAATAAGAATTGACTTCAGGGCAAGCAAGAGAACAAGTTTGGAATTGTGTAGCACATGAAAAACGACTAAGGAAAAGAACTTAATCGAGCCGACGTTTGTTTTTCGAACTAACCTTGTGTACTTTTAGTTTATTATGCTGAATTATTTTGAGCTAAGCCTAAAAGTTTCCAAGTATTGTTAAGACAATTTTTGAAGCTTGGATTCGTATGTCGTAAAACCGAATCAAGGTAGACACGAGCCGAGCCAAAAGATTGGACGAACAAGAAAATGAAACTCGGGGACTACGCCCAAGTTAATCCAGTATAAAAACTTAGTAGCAAAATATCACATGTGTACTGGATAAAATTCCACCCGGCATACCGGGGATCTGATAAACTTTAAAGTTTTTTCACTTAAGGAGCAGCATGAGGAGGAAGTTCGGCGTCATCTTCGCTATCTTCAATGTCCGAGGAATCGCCCTCTTCGTCCTCATCCAAGCCATCTTCAACGTTTTCAGCGTTTTCGTCACCGGCGGCTTCAAGGAAGCTCGGTCCCTCAGTCCATTCATGAATGGGAGCATATTCGATGAGGCTATGGGCGCAAGCCTTGCGCCGAGCTATCCACTCCGGGTCACTGGACCATTTGGATCCGGTGCGCATGCGCGCTAAGAGGTTGAGGTCGATCTTCTCGTACCACGTAAGTACGTAGTGGAGAACAGTCTCAGCTGCGGCGCGTCCAGTGGATTCCCTCCAAAGGTCGAGCTGGGTCTCGCATTCCATCAACTTTTCAACAAGAGTTGTGGTTCCCTCCGGAGTGTCTTCTGTAGGCCAAAATGTGTTGAAGATTCGGACTGCAACATCAAGGATATCCTTGGCATAGTTCTTGATGATTTCCATGCGAGATGACAGGCTGACCAACAGGTCCTCCATGTCATAGGGAATCTCTTCAGCATCAGGAGCAACGGGAGTACCCCTCTCTCAGCGGAAATCAGCAACAGTGGCGCTCGCGATGGCAGTGCCCTCTGGAAATTTGCCTGAAAACGAGATAAGCGAAGCAGGTAAAGAAAAGACATGTGAAGTAACCCGGAGGAATATGCCAGATAAGGGAAAGGAACTTACGTGAAATATGGCTGAGGATCCGAGTCAACTCTCTGGTACAGTCATCACGTCTTTTGGCGAAGCTGCACAAGTTCAGCGTTCGCCGACTCAAGCTTGACGTCGGCCTCCTGGAGAAGTTCTCAGTCCTTGGCAATTTGGAGGTTGAGGCGCTCGCGCTCCTCGGTGAAGTCTTGGCCAGCCTTTTGGAGCTCGGATTGATGCTGTGCTTTCAATTTCTTCATCTCGGCCTTAAGCTTGGAGATCTCATCATCCTTGGTCCGGAGGAGGGCAAGCTTATCATCTTTCTTTTTGATCTCGGCCTGATGCTGTCCTGCTTGTTCAAGAAAATGTAGCATCATATCAGGCACGGGCACACTATCTTCAAAGGATGCTGAAATAGTTTTTTGACCTGGCAAAGCCGAGGTATGAATGTTTGCGAAGCCAAGGAGGAAAAGAGATGGAAAGCATAGCAAGGTTGAGTAGATATAACTTACCCTTGATATGATCCAGATTCTTCCTCATAAGCGTGTTCTCAGCCTCCACCCTAGCCGCGAAAACCGAATGATGGATTAGTTCGGCAGAAGAAGATGAAGGAAAATGGAAAAATGCCGAGGAACAAACTTACCCCTTTTATCATGATCAGCCAGAAATGCGTTATGCTTGGCGCGCAGCATCTTGAGTGTCCAGGAGGCGCTAAAACTCAGCGCTCCGGCGGTTGGTGGTCACCTGAAAAGAGTACAAAAATACAACTTAGCCTTGTATATATTCGAAGTGTATAAAATCCGGGCCAAGTGGAACTTAACCCAGCTCTAGGTGTGTGCATATTCGAAGTGTACAAAATCCGGGCAAAGTGGAACTTAACCCGGCTCTAGGTGTGTGTATATTCGAAGTGTACAAAATCCGGGCCAAGTGGAACTTAACCCGGCTCTAGGTGTGTGCATATTCGAAGTGTACAAAATCCGGGCCAAGTGGAACTTAAACCGGCTCTAGGTGTGTGCATATTCGAAGTGTACAAAAATCCGGGCCAAGTGGAACTTAACCCGGCTCTAGGTGTGTGCATATTCGAAGTGTACAAAAATCCAGGCCAAGTGGAACTTAACCCGGCTCTAGGTGTGTGTATATTCGAAGTGTAAAAAATCCGGGCCAAGTGGAACTTAACCCGGCTCTAGGTGTGTGCATATTCAAAGTTATCAAGGAGCTACGTTAGTTTTCTAAGGAGCATCCGGCCGAGTAACAAGTTACTCCCATGGAGGCTCGGGGACTAATTGTTATATCACTGATATCTACAACATTATAAGGGAAAGGTGAACTAACGTACCTCCATCATCCGACCCGCAAGGTTAATTGCCTTAGCGGCTGTGTTCATTTGAGCAGAAAATTCAGCGGGGCCGAACTTCTCCGGAAGATCGTCATTGTGGACGAACTCCGCCTTGTTCCAATTCATGACGAATTCAATCAGGGTCGGAGGGTATCGCTCGCCGCTGGGCATATGGGGCGCCACCAAGCCCTTCGCATGCGCCTCCCTCCTCTCAACCAGGGCAAGGGCCGGGCTGGTGTGCAAAACCATCTGTTGCGCATCAGTTGGCTCGGCAGGGGCGTCCTCGGTGCTAGAGGCTTCTTGGAAAGCAAGGACGCGAGAGTGCACTGTCCAGCCTCGACGGACGCTGCCCTGGTGGCGTCAGGGGCCTTTTTGCCCTTGGGCTGCTGAGAGGAGGAAGTGGTTGCAGCAGATTTACCCTTGGGAGCTGCCTGGGTACTTTCTCGCCGAGACTGGGAAGTCTCGGATGAGGCGGAGGAGCTCGGCACTGTTGCTATTGCTCTTGGTGTTGCTGCTGTTGCTCTTGTTGCTGGGGTTGGTGCTGGCGCTGGTGCTGGAGTTGGTGCTGGTGATGCCGTTGCTTTCTTCTTTGGTGGAGGTGCTGAGGTAGCTTCGGTTGTGGCTGGTTGCGGCAAAGCCGAAGTGGTGGATGCCGCTGCCTCGGCTGGGCCTGTCTCCCCCGCTCCAAGGTTGGCCCCCTCTTGACGAGGTGATGTGGAACCCGGAGCAGCCGCTGAACCCTCTAGAATAGGGCTCAGCGGGCGTGAATCGTCGCCACGAGGGGGAGAAGGGTTGAGTCGGAGCGGCGAAGCGATGCTAGATCCACTCTAGGGGACCTCCAACGCGGCCCTGCCGAATCAAATAGAGTCAGATCAGAAACTATAACAATGCAAGAACAAATAAGTGGCAAAGGGAAAAGAGGCTTACTCATCCGAGGTCAGGGGTTCCTTGGGTTTCTGAGCCCTTTGTCCTAGGGCCTTGGTTGCAGGCTTGGAGGCAGTCTTGTCCCCGGACTTCTTTTGCCTTTTGGCTGGCTAAGAAGGTCCGGAGGAAGAGGTTGATGCAGCTCCCCGCTTCTTCTTCGGTGCAACCGGAACAAGGTCACCCACGGCTAGGGGAGGGTCCTCATGGATCTGCCCACCGGGGTTAGCTAATGTCGGAAAAGCATAAGAAAGGGGGACAGCGTCAAATGCTTCCATCACCTCGACATCCGAGTCATCTTCATCGTCGGGCCAATCTCTAATGGAAGAGAGTTTACCGGTGGGTCGCTTCATCGCGTCGGTCATTGGGAGGAACATCTCCTGATCTGGCTCCTCCTCGTCCGAGGTCTCCTGGTCAGGCGCCCACTTAAGGGTGGGATCGGTGCCATCTTCGATGGTTTGCTGAAGGAATTGCTAAAGGAGAGAAAAGACGACAGGGTTAAATATACAACAGCAACCGACATAAGATTTAATTTGGAGAAAGTTGGCTGCATGAAGCTTACCACGGGAGGAAGCCTATCACGGCAATAGTGCTCGATCCCCCACGTCCACTCAGAGGAGAAGTCCTTGTGGGTGGTGAAGAGGGCCTTGACCCGGCGGTAAATTTCTGTGTTGCTCAGATCAAAAGACGAGGTACGGTTGGGGTCGCGGCCCCAGCTCATGTGACACACCTTGTGAGTGCGCTTCTGGAGGAGGGAGATCCGGTTGCGGATGAAGGTGATCATGGCGTCTCGTTGCGCAACCCGAGCTACTTCAGCTCCATGAACCTTTTGTTGACCTGGTTGGCCAAGATCTGGGTTAGGAGGACCCGGAGCATAGGGGAGCAGCCGGATCAAGTCTTCGGTGCCGTCATTCCGAACGTAAAAGAAAGTTCGGGCCCATCCCTTGCAGGACTCCAGCCCGGTAACCCGGGGGAAGACAGATAGCCTCCAGGGAGAGATCGACGCAGCCCCGAACTGCGTAAGCTGCTTGTCCTCTGGGTCAAGCTGGATGTTCGGAATCACATTACGACGAAGGCCGAAGAACCGGATCCATAGCTCCTTTGTGGGCCATAATCCGGCATAGGCTTCGATCATGGAGGCGAAAGCAGAGAGAGAGGTGGTGCGGCTGGAGTTCGTAGGTGCTCAACCAGTCATGGAAAAGTTTACTAACTGGCAAGTCATATCCCTGCTGGAAATGTGACAAGAACACCACATACTCACCCGGATTGGGTGAGGGGGAGAGTTCTGCGGAGGCGAGGCATGCGGTCAGGCCTGCGGGGATGCGCCTGGTGCGGTAGAGCCAGTCCAGGTCATCCTGGCAGACCCAGGACCCGGCCCACGCACCGCGGTCCGCCGTCGCAGCGTCTTCCTCCATCTCCTGCTCGGCGACGGCGAGCTCCTCCTCAGTCATCTCGAGTTCGCTGCCCTCACTGGTGCTAGCGGCGATGGGGGCAGCGGCCTAGACTGACAGCGACCCGTGGCGGAGGAGGTGCGCAGCGGCGGCGGTGACGCAGATGCGTGTGGAAGCGGTGCGGGGGCGGCGCTGCTGCTCCAGCGTGGTGGCGGCGGCGCTGTTGCGGGAGAAGACGAGGAAGAAGAAAGGGCAAATGGCGCGGAAGTGGGGAAAGGACCCAAGGGGCGCACCCCTCCCCTACTTAACCGCTCCCTCAGCGAGGAAGTGGGATCATGTTTGCGGGCGGGCCACATCATGTGGCCATGTACACACCAGATTGACCAATCAGCATCGAGCCACACGTAAGGCCACAGAGCGCATCGGATCCCATGACACGACGCATTGATGCAGTTAACAAGGAGCCAGGTGTGACGTGACGCGCGCACAGTAACTCCTGGCAGTAACTGCGGCGGTTACTGTTTTTGGCCCTTAAAATGAGGCGATGTGATGATTAGCCTCCACGTGGGGAAGTGTGCGAGAGAAGGAAGAATGACTCGGATGAGAATGTGGTAACCCGGCCAGCAAGTGAAAACTTGGAATGTGCCAAGGGAAAGTAAATCGATAGAATCCGAGATAAGGTGGTAACCCGGCCAGCAAGTGAAAACTTGGAATGTGCCAAGGGAAAGTAAATCCATAGAATCCGAGATAAGGAGGTAACTCGGAACTAAGACCCAAAGCTCAGTAAAATGGAACCTGATGTGGCCTTAGCGGCCAAGGCAGCTAAGACCGCACCAGCTTCGGGGACTAATGTTGGGGGGATACCCCCGAGTAGGGTCACGCCGGGGTATAAAGGCCGAGTTAGCCGAGGTTCGGCAAGGTCAAAGCGAATGTTGGCCGAGTCACGTCAAGGCAGGCCGAATCTCGTGGTAACCCGGACCAGGGGATGTCCACCCAACTAGGTCTCAACCGACTTAAGCCGTAAGTCAGATGGATGAATCTAGCTTGTATGCAGGAACAGGTGTGGCCGGACCAACCAAGATCCGGGTCATGTCAAGCTTCTAGGAGAAGGAAGGTATCTCGCTAGTCAAAAGTAGCCTCGGTACACACGGCATGAGTGAAGCGGACAGAGGCAGGACCACCGAGGCGTGGCCAACAGAGGTGACGATGCCAATGTCGGCTGACGCAGGCGCCGCAGAGGCTCACGTAGCCTCTACATGGGTGACGCGGGGAAAAGCGACCCGGTCGGCTTACTATTTTGGGAGGAGGCATATTCCCTAGAATATGCCTCCACGTATTCCCTAAGTGGAGACCTAGCCACCCCTATATAAGGAGGGCTAGGGTCTCTGTAGAAGGGGTTGATTGCTGGTAGGTCTTGAACTAGCTAACTAGTGGCAAGAGTAAGAGAGTTCCTTCTTCCTCCTCTCCCCAACACAGCTCTAGGAGCACCTGTAATCCGTGAAGGTGAATCAAATATAAAACTTCTGTGTGTGGAATCACCACACTATCCCTCCCTGGATTCCCCTAGTGCATTTAGTCCCCACCTTCAGCCTATCCATGGCATCTGTCGTGACACCACCACGACATGGAAGAAGAGAAAGTGGCCCAAAACTGAGAACATGCTACAATTGCAGAGATAGGCTACACTTTCTAGCCGAGTGTCCTTAGCAAAATAGAGAAGACAATGGTGGTAGGCTCATTCTTAAAGAAAAATCCAAGGCACCTAAGAAGAAGCCATTTATTAAAAAGAATGGTCCCTACAAGAAGTAACCCAAGATCGTCTTGGTGGCACAAGAAGAATACTCATCTGCAAGTGAAGATGAAGAGGATGAAGATAGTTCTCGCGAGGTGGCTGCTATAGCCACCACATCGACTCCATCATCTCTCTTCGACTCGCCAAACGAAAACGTCATCAATAATAATGCCACTTGCCTTATGGCAAGAGGGTCTGAGGTAACAAGTTCTAGCTCTTCATTTCCTAAGACTAACATAAATTTGGATATGGATGATCATGCTAGTCTTAAAATAAAAGAAGGAGTTATTTCCTTGGAGAATTTTTTCACTAACCTGCAAGGTGAGCACAAACTTCATTTTGATGCTCTTATGAGTCAACTTGCTCAAGCCGAAGATCTTCTTGAAGAAAAGGGCCGAATCGAAAGAGAAGATGCCTTGGACATAGCCTCTTTGAAAAATGCCTTGGAAGAAGAAGAGGAAGCTCGAGTATCTTTGGAAGAGAGACTCGAATCCATTGAGGAGTCACATGAAGAAGTTGTAGCTCAGCTCATCAAGGAACGTGACAATGCTCTTGCCAAGATAAAAAGAAACTAAAGAAAGAAAAGATTGAATTTGGGGCTGCTCATGCTAGACTCTCGGAGAAGTTTGATAAACTTGACAGTGCTCACAAGGCATTGAAGAGTGATCACTCGACTCTAAATGAGTCTCATGACCTGCTCCAAACTCTATTGAAGATGTATGATGTGGCAAGGACCTCCACATCATCCTATGGAAAAGAAGTACTTGCAAGAGGTTCTCAACACAAAGGTAAAGAAGTCTTAGACGAGATACTAAGCAAGAAAGGACAAACAATGGAAAAGAAGGTTTTGGTTATATCCCCAAGACAAAGAAGAAGAAAAATAAGAAGAAGAAGAAGAAGAGCAAGACTGCTCAACCAAGGACTAGCACCACCACCAATGACAAGTCTAATTATGATGGTTTTGCAGGGGCTAACAATCCTAACTTTGAGTTATATTGCGATCATTATGGTGATGTGTATGCTAGTTATGTAGGTTCTTATGATTGTTACATTCCTTGGTCTATTTGGATCCCCAAAACCCTTGTCACTAACATGAAAGGACCCATTGAAAAATGGGTACCTAAAACCAAGAAGTAACCTTCTTGCAGGGCTATGCTTCCGGTGGGTCTAAATGGGTACTCGATAGCGGATGCACGAGCCACATGACCGGAAGCAAGGAGATCATCACGGATATGCAGCCAAATCATGATCATATAACCGTCTCTTATGGTGACAAGTCAAAATCTGAGGTATTGGGTCTCGGCAAAGTCGTGGTGGCTCATGATATCTCTCTCGTGGACGTCATGCTTGTTGAGACCCTCGGGTACAATTTACTTTCATTTTGCGCCCTTGGTAAGATGGGCTTTGCAGCTTTTATTGATGCTGATTTGGTGGTACTCTTGTGGAGCAAGTCTCTAAAAGTCTCTTTCGTGGGATATGTCGAAAATGACCTGTATGTGGTGGACTTTTCGGGGAAAACCACTACAGGCCCGATGTGTCTTTTCGGAAAGGCTGACGTGGGTTGGTTGTGGCATCGCCGACTAGCCCACGTCAATATGAGAACTTTGCAAAGTCTTCACAAGGGTGGCCACATCCTTGGAATAAAAGAAAATGTCTCATTTGCCAAAGGTCGTGTTTGCAAGGCTTGTGTTGAAGGGAAAATGCATGACTCTCCTCATCGAAGGAAGACTATTATCTCGTCAAAAAGGATCTTAGAGCTCCTTCATGTGGACCTCTTCGGACCTCCATCTCATGCAAGCCTCGGTGGGAAGAAGTACTGTCTAGTGATTGTTGATGACTACTCAAGATACACTTGGGTTTATTTCTTCAAGCTCAAGAGTGAAACTCAACAAACGGTCATCGACTTCGCCAACGAGGTTCAACGTCAACACAACGTCCCTATTCTGGCTATAAGAAGTGATAACGGCTCTGAGTTCAAGAACTACACCTTAAATGAGTTCCTAAGTGAAGAGGGGATAAGACATCAATACTCCGATGTGTACACCCCTCAACAAAATGGTGTAGCCGAGAGGAAGAATCGGACTCTAATGGATATGGCAAGGTCAATGCTAGCTGAATTCAAGTCTATATAACTTCTGGGCTGAAGCAATCTCAACCGCGTGTCATTCATCCAACCAGTTATACCTCCGTAAAATTCTGGACAAGACTCCTTATGGAATACTTACCAGTGACAAGCCAAAAATCTCATACTTTCGGGTTTTCGGGTGTAAGTGTTTCTTTCTCATCAAGGGAGTTCGTTTATCTAAGTTTGAGTCTCAGGCTCTAGAAGGTATTTTTGTTGGTTATGGTGCCGAATCCCACACTTATAGAGTCTACAATAAGCCCTCCAGAACTGTTGTAGAATCTTGTAATCTGGTGTTCGAACAAAATGACGGCTCCCGTGTGGGGCAAGTTGATGTTTGTGATGCAGATGTTGAAATACCCCAAGATGCCATAAGAAGAATGGGCATGGGATTTTTCCGCCCCATTGAGGAACCCCTTGTGGCAGATCGGGAAGGACAATGCTCTACTCATGAAGAGCCCTCATCTACACATATTCATCATGTTCCAACCACGGGAGTAACTTCTACACCATCTCCATCGTCTGTTCAAGGTCAAGATGTTCCAGTAAGCCTCGGGCCGAATTATCCGGTTGACATCGGATTATCCGGCCAACCCCATCCTGACGAACAGCTTGCTCCTGGTGTTGAAGAAGTCGCTGCAAGCTCCAGGCCAGATTTTCTGGCGGACCCCGGATTATCCAGCCCCTCGCCAGATCAAGCAAATCCCAGGCAGCCTGATGAAACTGCAACAAACTCTCCCAGGCCGGATTTTCTGGCCTCCCCCTCGGCCAGATTATCCGGCCCTGATTCACCAGTTGTTCAGCAGCCTCCTGTTATGGCTGCTGACATGGGTATACCCTACAGGTACTCAAGCTTGGTATATTCGGCCTGAATACATAGAGGCCCACGGTGTCGCCAAGGCCCAAATGAAGAACTCGCGTAACCTACGAACTCTCGATTGTTTAACAAGAAGCCAAAGATAGAAAGTTCAAAGGGGAAAACCCTAACCTATAACCGACTCAACCTGCTACCCGAGACCTGGCCTATCTATATAAAGGCTACGAGGGGCGGCGAGGAGGACAAACGCAACCCTACTTTCCACTACCCTCGCCAGATTGCATCTGCGCACCATTGTAATCTTCGATTCCTGTGATAATTCCACGAGCAGACAAGCAGGAGTAGGGACCTCTACGAGGCCTGAACCTGGGTAAATCTTCGAGTCCCCTGTGTGCTTGTTTGCTAGCCGATAGATGTCTCCAGCGCTCCCTCCTTCTCTGAAACCCAAGTCCATAACAATGGGCATTGATGAGTTAAACCCTCGTCAATTGGCGCCATTTGTGGGAATTGGGAGTGCTGATGTTGCGGCTTCTTCGGCCCCATCAACAGTGATCTACAACTCCGCAACAGCGGAGATTCGCCAGCTCTTCGGCGCGTTCGACTTCACCGTCCACACGTCGGCCACTCGCCTGACTTTCGAGTCCGTGGGCGACAGAATCAGCCTGACGATCGGGAGCTTCCGCTTCCAAGTTGGCCAAATGGGCACGCTTCGCATGCCTGATCAGCCAACGGTGCCATCGATTTCTCTAGCATCGTGGTTCCCTCCATCGATCGGCACCCTCAGCGAGCTCAACGCCCCGACAACAGTCGAGAATACGGTCAGCGACAGCAGTCGCGAATCCGATCTGAGCGACCTGGCAACTGAAGGTGGGGCCTACGGCTCTGGATCTGAGAGTTGCGGAAGCAGCAGCTTCCCCAATCACTTCATGTGCGCCGTCATCAACGCAGGCGACACCTCTGTAACCGCGACAACAAGGGTAACCGCGGCAACAAAACCGACCCGCCTAACGGCGGCAACGGCACCCCCGTCAACAATGGAGGAGCAATCGAACCTCCAACTATAATAAACGAGCAAACCGGCGAACGCATCATGATCAGGCTCAACAAACAAGAGTGGGCTCGCTGCCACGATGCCTTACGAGGCAACCCTCTACGCTTCGGATCTCCGCAAGAACTGCTAATGGGCTACCATTGGCTCCTGAAGGAAGAATTCAAGCGCCAAGTGCAAACAATCGCGCAACTCGAGGCGCGCAAAAAGGCGGCAGATGAGTCGAGTCTTCGACGTGCTGGGCTCTCCTCCCATGGAGGATCCTCCTCAAAGGGCAACGAGTACATCACAAACAAGAGGCGATCACGGATGGCCCATCTCACAAAGCAAGAGCGCATAGAAGCTACAAAAGTCCTCGACTTCAGCTCTATGGCAGTCGATACATGGGGCAATGTGGTCCCAAAGACGCCACAGGCTGCGGTGACAGCAGCCACCATGTACCTCCTCAACAACCAGCCGCCAGCTGGAGATCCACGAGCCGCCATGCATCGATCTACGATCGAGGGTTTGGGACTAATCGAGGCCGCCCTCGACAAGGAGCCAACACCGGAGCCGAAAAAATGCAAAGCGCTACTCCTCGCCCTCATCCAGTGACGACAGTCACGACCTGCCTCGACGCCGCTGCTCACGGCGACACGACCACGACTATGATGCGCATGATGACCTCACATAGCGCAAGATCGACAAATCAAGGGCGCGGCATGCTCGGTCAACTGACTCAGAAGACGAAGATGTGGAGCTCTGTGGCGCCAGATGCTTCAGCAGGGCCATCAGGGAAAAGCGAATGCCCAAGGGGTTTAAACTCCCGTCGAGAACCCGAAGTTTGACGGCCTACAGGACCCGAAGATCTGGCTAGAGGACCACATCTCCTCCGTCAGGCTCCACGGTGGCAGTCGAAGCACGGCCATGCAATGCTTACAGCTACAGCTGCAAGGCGCCACCCGAGCATGGCTCAACAACCTCCCATGTGGATCCATTCAAAGTTAGGAAGAGCTGGTTTATAGCTTCGTGCGCAACTTCAAGGGCACATACAAACGGCCCGCATCAATCGAAGAGCTGAGATGCTGCCAGCAAAGCTCGGGCGAATCGCTACGCTCCTACATCCAAAGGTGGTCCATCATCAAGAACTTCGCAAAGAACATCTCGGAAGATCGCGCGATTGACGCATTCAACGCTGGCGTGCGTCGCATAGAGCTCAGGGAGGATCTGGGCCGCTCGAAGCCCAAAACCATCGACCACCTGATGGAAATCGCGAATCGCTAGGCAGATGGAGAAGATTCGGTGAAAAATCACGCTCACTCCGACGATGAGGTAGAGCTCGAGCGTAGACACGACCGCCGAGGCAAAGGATGCATGCGCATCTACAATGACCGCGACGACGTCAACATGGTCGCAGCCGGCTACGCCGACAGACACGATGATAACCGCAACAACGGCTACCACAGCGGTGGACACCATGACTCCGGGAAAACCACGCAAGTGTGGCAACACCGCAATCGTGATGAGGCACCCGCAACATCCATTGAAGACAAACTGTTCGGGCCATGCACTGTGCACTTCTACATCAACAAGCATGACGGAAAGAAGAAGTCCAGCCACCTCCTCAAGGACTACCGCGAGTTCCTCAAACTGCATGAGGGATTGGTTCGGATGAATCGCAACACAGTCGAAAGGGGCTACGAAGCCGCTCCAGGTGCCGTGGCACATGGCGCTCCGCCACCACCGCCCGGACTACCCCCAAATGCAGCTGCGCCGGACCAGCACCAGGGAGGCAAACCATACCCACGGGCCATGGGTACCATGATGATCCAAAAGGGATGCCCCTCGAATAGGGTGCAGAAGGCCATCACTCGCCAAGTCAACTTGGCCACAAACTTGCCACCATCTACCACTAAGTACCTCAGCGGAAGCGAGTCCTGCATCACCTTCGACAAGTGCGATCATCCACCTCAAGTACCTCGTCTAGGCCATTGTCCCCTCGTACTCGAGGCGCAAATCGGAGGTTTCGACATGAGCCGCGTCTTCATGGACGGCGGAAGCGGCATCAACCTTATATTCGCGAGTACCTTGCGAGCAATGAGGATCCCTCTGACTTGCTTAGAAGCCTCGGACACAACATTCCACGGCATCGTCCCAGGCAAAGGCGTGTATCCCCTTGGAAAAATCAACGTCGACGTCATCTTCGGCACGCCGAAAAACTTTCGGCGCGAGCGCATCGACTTTGAGGTCGTCGACTGGCCCTCATAGTACCACTGCATCCTCGGACATGTCGCGTTCGCTAGGTTCATGGCGGTGCCACACTACGCCTGCCTGCAGATGAAAATGCCAGGTCCTAATGGCGTCATCATAGTCAACAGGAGCTTTGAGAGATCTGACAGTTGCGACAGGGAATTCAACAGAATTTCCCATTCCTTCGGCATGCAGGAAGAACTCGCAAGATTGAAGGAGTCGACAGACAACAGTCTGCCTCCCCTGAGCCGTCCAAGCTCACCCGATCTATCTTTCGACTCATCGGTGCACACAAACAAAGTGCAGGTCCACCCATCGGATCCTGCCAAGACGGCCCTCATCGCCAACAACTTGAGTCCCGCATAGGAACTTGCGCTCATCGAATTCCTCCGTGAACACTTGGAAATCTTCGCCTGGTGTCCAGCGGACATGCCAGGAGTTCCCAAGGAATTCGCCGAGCACGCACTCAACGTCAACCCAGACGCAAGGCCAGTCAAGCAAACAATCCGGCGATTATCCGAGCCAAGAGCAAAGGCAGTCGGAATGGAGATCAACAGACTCCTCGATGCCAAATTCATACACGAGATCAAGGAAAGAACTTGGCTCGCCAACATGGTGCTAGTACCAAAAAAGGACATGGATATCCTGCGGATGTGCGTGGACTTCACCTCTTTGAATAAGCACTGTCCAAAGGACCACTTCCCGTTACCGCGAATCCACCAGATCATCGACTCCATAGTGGGATGCGAGCGCCTCTACTTCCTCGACGCCTACTTAGGCTATAACCAGATTCGAATGAAGGAGGAAGATCAAGAAAAAATAGCGTTCACAATGCCCTTTGGTGTGTTCTACTACAACAGAATGCCCTTCGGGCTAAAGAACGCAGGAGCCACCTACCAGCGGTGCATGCAGGCTTGCCTCAAGAACCAACTTGGTTGCAACATTCAAGTCTATGTTGACGACATAGTAATCCAGACCAAAGAGGAAGCCTCACTAATCGACGATTTGCGCGAAACCTTCGCCAACCTCGACCGCTACCGGATCAAGCTCAATCCGGACAAATGCGCCTTCGGCGTACCATCTGGGCAACTACTCGGGTATCTCATCTCCGCGAGAGGAATCGAGGCAAACCCGAAGAAAATAAAAGCCATACTGGCCATGGAGAAGCCGAAAAACATAAGGCGCGTCCAGCAGCTGGCTGGGCGAATCGCGGACCTCAGTCGATTCATCAGTCAAATGGGCGAAAAGGCACTACCCTTCTACCAACTCCTCCGCAAGGCTAACATGTTCGAGTGGACCAATGAAGCACAGGAAGCACTCGAAGACCTCAAGCGCCTACTATCCACCTCGCCAGTACTGGTGACCCCACGAGAAAGGAAACCGTTGTTGCTATATATCTCCGCCACCAACCAGGTGGTCAGTACAGTGCTCGTGGTTGAACGAGCCGAGGAAAACAAGGTCCACGGGGTACATCGCCTAGTCTACTACCTCAGCGAGGTCCTCACGCCAACAAAACAGCGGTACCCGCACTACCAGAAGCTAGCGTACGGCGTCTTCATGACCGCCCGGCGACTGCGACACTACTTCCAGGAGCACCCAATCGTGGTGGTCAACGACGCCCCGCTGGGGCATATCCTCAATAACCCCGACGCCACCGGACGAGTCGCGCTTTGGGGAATCGAATTGTCTCCACGAGACATCACATACGAAAAGCGTGACGCAATCAAGTTGCAAGTTCTCCCTAGCTTCCTCATGCACTGGATGGAGAACCAGCTCCCCGAAAAACCAGATATGTCCTACCTCTGGACAATGCACTTCGACGGATCCAAGCGGAAGGATGGAGCTGGCGCAGGTGTCATACTGACATCGCCCCAGGGGGACAAGCTGAAATATATCCTGCGAATGCAGTTCACCGCCTCCAACAATGAAGCCGAATACGAGGCCCTGCTACACGGGATGAGGATGGAAAAAGCCTGCGGCGCCAAGAGGCTCATTATATACGGCGAGCCCAAGCTTGTCGTCAACCAAACAATGCACGAGTGTGACGCACTGAACGATAACATGATCGCCTACCGCGACCTCTACGACACACTCGAAGGAAATTTCGACGGCTGCGAGCTGCGGCACATAGGTCATGAAAGCAATGAAGAGGCGGACGCACTCGCCAACATAGGCTCTACCTGCGCCCCCATACCACCTGGGGTATTTCTCGAGCGCATCTGCGAATGCTCCATCAAGCCAAAGGCCGCAGAGAAGAAAACAAGCGCAACAACAGACTCGGGGGCTGCGCCGCCCAATGAGCCAATGGCACTCGACGACTTGGAGCTAGACACAGGACTCGAAGGACCAATGAGCATCATGATGATCGAGCAATCCTGGACTCAACTGTACATCACGTACCTTCTCAGCAAGAGGCTAGCGGACGATCCGACTGATGTACGGCACATCGCACGGTGATCCAAGGCATTCGCTGTTATCAACGGCGAACTATACAAGCGCAACATCATAGGAATACTCCAACGATGCGGCTCCACGGCCGATGGAAAAGTTGTTCTCCTCGACATCCATGAGGGAACCTGCGGGCACCACGCCGGCAGCCGCGCCCTCGTTGCCAAAGCTCTACGAGCTAGATTCTATTGGCCTACGTCCATGCGCGATGCCAAGGACATCGTCTTGAAATGCAGCGCGTGCCAGTGATTCACGGACAAGCCGCACGCACCTAGCGCAGAGCTTCGGCCAATTCCATTGGCCTGGCCCTTCACGCAATGGGGACTCAACATGGTCAGCAAGCTCCCCAAGTCTTCATGAGGAAGCTACATCTACCTCCTGGTCGCAGTCGACAAATTCACCAAGTGGATAGAGGCCATGCCAGTGACCAATCGATCAGGGCACAGCGCAGTCAAGTTCTTCGAGTCCATCGTCTACCGCTTTGGAGTGCCAAATAGCATCATCACAGATAATGGGACGAACTTCACATCCAAGGAGTTCCAAGAATTCTGCGAGAATCTGGGAATCGACATCAGCTACGCCTCGGTAGAACATCCACAGACCAACGGTCAGGTCGAAAAAGCGAACGGGCTCGTCTACGGTGGCATCAAGAAGCGACTCCTCCGGCCACTCGAACAGGTCGCGGGCTGCTGGCTAGATGAACTACAATCAGTACTCTAGAGCCTACGCACAACTCCAAACAGTGTTACAGGGTACACCCCTTTCTTCATGGTGCACAGGGCTGAAGCGAAGCTACCCGCCGAAGTACGATACAAAGCACCGCACGTGGTCGCTTACAGCGAGCAGGAGTCAACTCTGGCACTCGAAGACTCCGTCGACCTCCTCGACAAAGCAAGGGAAATCGCCACGGAAAGATCAATGATCTACCAGCAGAACCTGCGCAACTACCATAGTAGGAGGCTACGCCCCAGATCCTTCGTTGAAGGCGACCTGGTCCTGCGACTGAAGCAGCAAGGGCATCTCAAGCTCGAGTCCCCCTGGGAGGGACCATGGGTGATTACAGAAGTAATCCTAGGTGGCGCCTATCGCCTTCAAGATTTAGAGACAAGAGTCGCATACTCCAACCCCTGGAACGTCGCGCAGCTACGGCGCTTTTACCCTTAGTCGTCTTTACTTTTACGTTGCAAATAAGGCTATTCAGCCAAGGCTACTCAGCCACATATTGTACTTCGTACTGTCCCACGAATAAATAAAGCTAAGTGCCCCAAAACTCTGTGTTTTCCTTTATTTTTTGCAAATTATCCACTCGGGGGCTGCGCCACCCTGTACACACCTGTTCTACGAACTAAAACGCGATATCCTGAGTAGTTGGCACACCAATCGAAACCCTTGACAAACATCAACCCAGTTGCAACGCACCTGACAGGTTGACAAGGCACTGAGATAAATACATAGCCAGGCTAAAAAGGAGTCGCATAGTGCAACGCACTCACAAAACATACAAGCTAACAAGCTCTTTTATACATCATCGACAATCAGTTATACACAGTATATATATGCACTTTACAACATTAGTACAATTATGTGCAGGATACAAACTAAACTACTATTGCAACAAGGGAACATTGGTTTGCTCCTCGAAGAAGTCGACAATCTCCTCTGCTGGACGATCAACCGCCTGATAGTGTGGCACCATATTCCAAGCAGAACCTGCTGGAGGCGCAGATGGTCTAGCTGCAATCGCTGCAACATCTACATCAGGCCCATGCAGTCGCACCAGCGACAGAGCAGCCTTGGCACCAGCCACCAATTGTTGCCGTACACACTCGCGGACCGCACTCAGGTCGTGGAATTTAGCAAGAAGGGCCAGCAGGCTTGATGGAACGGCATCCAACGGAAACATCGTCCGATAAATATTCTTCAAGCATGACTGCGACTTCTTCAAAAAATGAAGCACTCGTGACGCACGATCCTGCAGGGTCGCCAACGCGATCGTGCGATCATGTTCTACCCAGAAGTACCCACTCGCCTGAAGTTTCTCTTGGGTCAGGTCATTCATGCGAATGGCAATTCGATCCTTCTCATCCTGCGGATGGCGCGCGCGGACAACTATACAAGGAAAAAGCGGAAGTATGAGGACAGCACACCATCGCGAGTGACTACAAGGAAAAGATAAGAGTAAGAAAGCTAACATTTAAACTAGTTGCCCAACTACATCACCTCCCCCAATAGATATTGTTCTCGGGCGGTGGCCTTCTCTGCCTTCGATTTCCATACATCCGCGTTACCGCGGAGTACGGGCAATTCACGCTCCAACTGCTTCACGCGATCACGGAGTCGCAAGAGTAGGGACAGCTCATCCACCCTTGAGCGTGGCGGCGCCAAAGTGTCATCAAGGGGTGGCGAATCCTGAGGTTCCCTCAGTGGTTCACTCGATGTGCCCTATCACAAGCCAAGAAAGAAGCAATAAGAGGACTAAAGCAATGCTCAGACAAAAGATTCGAGTGCATTCAAGGTTAGCAAAGTATCAGCAGATACACTCGCCAAAAGGCATGTTTTCGACAAGAGACATAAGCTATCTAATTATTACAAAGCTACTGAGGAGCAACTGGTTTCTTCGACTTGGACTTCGGCTTTGGGGGCCTCATCGAGTCTGTGGCGGTATCAGATGCCACTGACTTTCCGCCGGCCCCTAACGCCGCGGCCTTCGCTGGTTTCTTGGCTGACTGCAGCTCCTCAGAGTACTTTGCAATGGTGTTGATCAGCTGTGGCCCATATTTGCTACAAGCAGTCGCAAAAGGAGCAAAGACTACCTGCTGGCCGTCCGCGTTGACGGGCATCGCCCTTGCGACTGCTGCAGGATCAACTTCGACTCCGTGGGCTTGCACCATCGCAAGTGACATTGATGCACCAGCCGCACGGAGCGAGTTCTTGAAGCCCACAGGAACGCCTCCGGCAAGTGACTCCACCAGCTCATCAAGATTTTCAATCAACTCAGCCTTGGGTGTCATCCCCTCCTGAAGGCGGCTGAGCATGCCTTTAGCCTTGGCGAGCGTACCCTGCACAGTAGCGCTGCGGTCTTCGACTGCCGAGACAGCACCCGCCAATGCGTCATCGCGGCGGAGTGCATGTGCATCAAAGCTCAGACCGCTGGCATCTACACAAGACTCAAGCATTCGCACAACGTCAGCAGCAAATAGCAACATTGAAGGCAATCGAAAAAGAAGCAGTTGGTAAAATTGTAGACCAGCAAATACCTAAGAGAGCCTTGCCAATCGAAAAAAGTTGTTCTTCGAACAACTTCTCCCTAATTGTGATGGAGGCACACAGACCCTCTTCGCGTTTTTGCGCCTCGTCACGTGCCGCGATTGCTTCATCGCGGCTCTTCACAGCCATGGCGAGCGTCTTTTCCATGGTGGCGGCGTTGCGAAGAAGGGCATTATGTTTAGCTGCAATACAAAATAAAAGGGATAGACTATCAGTCGACTACATAACAACGATGCAGAAGAAGAAGAAGTAAAAGGCACTTACTTTCCACCACGCGATAGCGCGTATCCAGCATTACATGCTGGCGACCCATCGCAAGGACCTGCTCCGCCAAGTGAGCGGCTTCCTTCACAAGGAGCTGTCGCAAAATGAAAAACAACAAAGGATCAGCAGATGACATCGACAAAATCGACTACAACATCAGAAGAAGATATACTACACTTACATGATCCTCCAATGACTCCGAAGTCGATTGATGAGCAGTCATCTGAGCAACCATCCGATGCTCCCCATCATGTGGAGAGCTTGATGAGTTATGCCCGGAGTGGGCCGCCAATGGAGAAGGAGCACGCTCAACCTCTTTCTTGGCCCTGGAGGTCGCGACTCCAGATTCTTTCAAAAATTGGACGTCGCCAGAAGATGACGACGCCTGCTGACTGCAAGACCAAACCAACATCAAGGAAAGGCAACTCTAAGGAAGAACCAAAAGGAAGACTCGTATACTTACAAATCAAAATTGTCAAAATCGAAGGAAGGGTTCCCCGACTCTGACGATGACTCCTTCGGCAGTCGCATCTTCTTGTGAGAGGATGGCGCCATGGTACTCACATGAACGGCAGGGATCGGCGACTCTGCACCAACACCTGCACCTTCTGGAGTCGAAGAAGATGACCATCCGAATCCTTGTTGCGTGAACGCTTGCGAGTGTCCGAACCACTCGTCTTGGGGGCTTCCTCCTCCACATCAGATGGGACGGTCGGCTCTGACTCGTCCTCTTCCAAGGCTTCACGAGGGATAACCCCCTCGGGAAGAGGGGGCATACAGGGCGACACCGCCCAATCCTACATTCAGGAAACAAATTTAACATAAAGTCATGAAATGGCAAAAGAAGTAATCGACAAATAAAGCTACTACGTAGCACAACCGTACCTCAAGAGGAGGGTTAGAAGCATCGAATGGAGGAACGACTGGTTCACTGGGGAGCACATCCTTGACGGTGTACTTGGTGACCAGTCGAACCCTTTTATCTACCTCACTCGCAGACATGCCATCGGCAGACACGCGAGTGACATCGTCCGCGCCAGCCCACTGGAACATGGGGTGGACTCTGGCCTGTAGGGGCTGGACGCGACGGCGCAGCCATGTGCGAATGAGGGCGCAACCTCCCTCCTCTTTGCCCATGCGACTCTCAAGGTCGCAGACGCGCTCGTACAACACATATATCTCCGCGGACTCGCCTGGCATGATCACATTCTTCTAGGAGCGCCTCCTCTTGCACAGTGTCGTGGGGTCGAAGGGCGTGAGTCCGAAGTGGTCTCCGTCAGCCTTCTGGTCGCGGACGTAGAACCACTTGTCCCTCCACCCTTGGATGGACATCATCAGCTTGATGTCGAAGTACGTGGCGGATGGATCGACGTGGATTCCGCAGCCGCCTACATCTTAGACTACGGAGCCAGACGCCAGTTGGCGCTTTAACTTGAAGAGGTGCTTGAATAGGCCGAAGTGCGGCTCGATTCCGAGCTAGCACTCGCAAAGGGTAATGTAGCAAGCTACGTGTAGGATGGAATTGGGGGACAGCTGATGGAGCTGGAGCCCTAAAAACAGAGAATGCCCCTGAAGAAAGGATGCAGGGGCAACGAGAGGCCGCGGATGATGAACGCTAGGAACATCACCCGAAAGCCGACAGGAGGAGAGGGGATTACCTCGCTGCCAAGGACACATGCGTCAGCAACTGCGGACGACAAAACTCCGTCTTGACGAAGAAGACGAAGATCTGAGGACTTGATCACAGATGGACGCCATGCGCCATTCGTGACGCGAGTGCCCGTGCCCTTCTTCTTTCCGCCGGCGGCGGTGCTGGTGCCCGTAGCGGCGGAGCCGCCCTTCTTCTTCATCGCAGCAGCAGTAGCAGCGGAATCGGCCGCAGCACCTCCCTTTTTCTTCCCCATTCCGCGGCGGCGATGCGACCGGAGGAAGTAGCTGGGAAATACGTGGAGCTGGTCCAGCGCCGCGAAGGAAAGGAGCGCAAAGAAGTAGAGGAACAGCGGAAATGGCGACGGAGGCAAAGGATGAAAAGAAGTAGATGTGAAATTTACCGTCGCCGCATCGCTACTTAACCCCCTGGAAGAAGCAATCCAACGGCTCAGAAAAACCCTACCAGACACATGGCGTTCATCCCACTCCAGACGTGGAGGAACTGAAGCACGAACTGTCCCCCACTACTCCCATTATGCGTGGAAATCGAGGAGGCACAGTTAAAATAAAGATTACGCACGCCCGGTCAAATCAAAGTCAAGAAATGGGACCCACCGCTCGTCACGTCCCGTCAAACTCGCTCACGCGGGCAACCGAGGTCATGGAATCGTCAGCACTGACATCATCTAAAATTACGTAGCAGAAGATTTCGACTACTTTAGTCCTTGCTCGAGTCTTCGACTCCACCAAGCACTCGGGGGCTACTCCCATAGGGGCGCTGGTCGCGCACCCTACGATTTTTTTTCTTCTTTTTGCAAGAACATGAACAGTCAAGGGAAACCCAACCACTCGAAACACGGTTCGACTATGGACATGGGTTACTCCCATAGGGAGCGCTGGAAGCAAATTCGACTGAAACAAGCAAACAAAATACGACAGCAGTCGCAAAAGTTCTTTAGTCCCTGCCTGAGTCTTCGACTCAACAGGCACTCGGGGGCTACTCCCATAGGGAGCGCTGATCGCACACCCTATGATTATTTGTACAAAGTAATGTGTGTCGATAACATCCACACTCGAAGCTTATGGTGACACCGCCTCATGACTTTTCCCTACAAAGAGACTGTGTCTCCTAGGTCACCCGAATCGTCTCCGCGATGATAAAAATTCAGATGCCGCGCTTACAGCGTAAAGATAAGACCTGAATAAGGCCTAGCAACGCATTTGCTGCGCACTACCAGAAATATATCCGTGCCTACAGGTACGATGAACATGCCTTGACGGACGCGTCGAGTGCTCACACCCATATACTGGAATTCGACTCATGTAAGACCTCCACAGCTTGAGTCGAATTACACCAGCACTTTTCCGGATTAGAGTCCGGGGACTCTAGTTCGAGTAGATGGCGTTGTTTTACCCTAAGGTAGTTAACTGATACTGATACATCGGTTAAATCAGGCACGCACATCAACAATCCCTATGGCATAAACAGAGCAGTCGAAAAACATACTCAGTCATGCACTTGAAAGGCTTCATAAAGTCTCCAGTCGAATCTGCGATTCCACTGGACACTCGGGGGCTAGTGACATGGGTATACCCTACAGGTACTCGAGCTTGGTATATACGGCCTGAATACATAGAGGCCCACAGTGTCGCCAAGGCCCAAATGAAGAACTCAAGTAACCTATGGACTCTCGATTATTTGAAGAACAAGAAGAAGCTAAAGATAGAAAGTTAAAATGGGAAACCCCTAACCTGTAACCGACTCGACCTGCTACCCGAGACCTGGCCTATCTATATAAAGGCTAGGAGGAGGCGGCGAGGAGGACACACCCAACCCTAGTTTCCACAAGATTGCATCTGCACACCATTGTAATCTTTGATTCCTTTGATAATTCCATGAGCAGACAAGCAGGAGTAGGGACCTCTACGAGGCCTGAACCTGGGTAAATCTTCGAGTCCCATGTGTGCTTGTTTGCTAGCCGATAGATGTCTCTAGCACTCTCTCCTTCTCCAAAACCCAAGTCCATAACAATGGGCATTGATGAGTTAAACCCTCGTCAGCTGCTGACTCTCCACAAGGACATGCTTCATCACCTCCTACTACTGTTAACCCGGATTCTAATCAAGGACAAGCAAATGATTCCAATGAAGATTCAAGTGATGAAACTATTCCACCAAGAAACAAAAAACTTATTGAACTTCGTCGCAAGGCTCATGCTGATCAGAACCTTGAGTTAAGGGGTCACACCCTCGACAAGGTTGTAGGTGACCTTCGACGAAGGGTTTCTACAAGAAGGGAATTCGCAAGTTTTGGTGAGCATCAAGCTCACATCTCAATGGTGGAACCTAAGAAAGTTTTTGAAGCTCTTGAAGATCCGGACTGGGTTGTTGCTATGCATGAAGAATTGAATAACTTTGAGCGCAACAAGGTCTGGAAACTAGTGGAGAAGCCCAAGGAGTGCCGCAATGTTATCGGCACTAAATGGATATTAAAAACAAGCAAGATGAACATGGCATTGTTGTGAGGAACAAGGCGAGATTAGTGGCACAAGGATATTCCGAAGTTGAGGGCATTGACTTCGGCGAAACCTACGCTCCAGTGGATCGTCTTGAGTCCATCCGTATCCTTCTTGCTTATGCTGCTCATAACAATTTTAAATTGCAGCAAATGGACGTCAAGTGTGCTTTCCTTAATGGTCCTCTACATGAGTTCGTATATGTAAAGCAACCGCCAGGATTTGAGGATCCCAACTTCTTGAACCATGTCTACAAACTCGATATGGCACTCTATGGTCTTAAACGAGCCCCACGTGCGTGGTATGAGCACCTTAAAGAGCTTTTGCTAGACCGTGGCTTCGAATTTGGGAAAATCGATCCCACTCTTTTTACTAAGAAGTTTAAGGGGGAGCTCTTCGTATGCCAACTATATGTAGACGATATCAGCTTTGGTTCTACTAATAAAGCTTTTAATGATGAATTTTCAAAGCTTATGACTAACAGGTTTGAGATGTCTATGATGAGGGAATTATGGTTCTTTCTTGGATTCGAGATCAAGCAACTTAGAGAAGGAACCTTCATCAATCAAGCAAAGTACATTCAAGACATGCTCAAGAGATTCAAGATGACAGATCTTAATGGTGTCGCCACTCCGATGCAAATAAAATGTCACCTTGAACTTAACCCCCATGGTAAAGATGTGGACCAAAAGGTATACCGGTCCATGATCGGCTCTCCTCTTTACCTCTGTGCATCTAGACCCGATATTGTGTTGAGTGTGGGGGTGTGTGCAAGGTATCAAGCAGCTCCTAAATAAATCCACTTAGTGGCGGTCAAGAGGATCTTTCGATATTTGGTTCATTCCCCTAACTTTGGTCTATGGTATCCCAAGGGCTCCAATTTCTCTCTATGTGGTTATACTGATTCAAATTGGGCTGGTGATAAGGATGATCAAAAATCCACTTCTGGAGCCTGTCAATTCTTGGGAAGATCTCTAGTATGTTGGTCATCTAAAAAGCAGAATTGTATATCTCTCTCCATCGCCGAAGTTGAATATGTTGCTGCTGCTAGTGCTTGCACTCAGTTATTGTGGATGAGGCAAACTTTAAAGGAATATGGTGTCAATTGTGACAAAGTGCCTCTTTTATGTGATAACGAAAGTGCAATAAAAATTGTGTACAATCTGGTACATCACACAAGGAAAAAGCATGTTGAGATTCGGAATCATTTTATTCGAGACCATGTTGCTCGAGGCGATATTGATCTATCTTTTGTGAGCACGAAGAACCAACTTGCTGATATTTTCATGAAGCCACTTGATGAAGCAAGATTCTGCTACTTGAGGAATGCGCTAAACATCATTGATTCCAGGAGTTTGTCTTGATTACCCATGCACTCACTCATACATCTCAGTCTTATTTGGTCTAGATGTGGGCATGGATATAGGGGGAGTGTGGTCCTAATTAATTGGGCCAACCCTCCCCCCATAATGCCAAAAGCAAGATAAATCATTTCTCTTAATATCATTTTGTGATATGTGAGCTTATTGATGAGTATTGGTCGTGAACCCAAGATATATCTTCGAGGTGTCACACCATACACTCCAACAAGGTGGCTAAGGCCACCGCCCTCTCCCTTGAGGAGAATTGGATTTTTGTGGATCTTTTTGGTTGTTTTTGCTCATCTCATGTTCTTATGGGAATCACACTCAATTTTGGCTCTTATTTGATTTGGTTCTTGCAATTTTGAGTGTATAGTACCATCTCAGTTTGGCTCTCTTAATCCTAAGCCGTTCCCTACCCCTAAGCCATCTATTCTTTCACACAAGTCCCTTGTACACCTTGTGGGGGTGTTGTTTGGGGACGCGCGGGCCTGAATCTGTGTACAACAGAAATTCAGATTTGAGGCTGGATAATCTGGCCCAGGTGTAGGCCGAATAATCCAGCCCTGGTGGATCTCATCTTAAAGGACATGGATCAGGGGAAGGGCTCATAACGAGCAGCTCTTCTCCCCCAACCCTCTCCTCCTCCTCAGTCGCCGCCTGCCGTCCCCCACGCTCCCCGGAGCCTCTCTGGCCACCGGATTTTTTGGGCCTCCCCGGATCTTCTTCTCCGCGCCTCCGGGTACCTTCTCCTCCATGTTCTTCCTCCAATGAGTGAGGGTAACTCTGTCTCTCCCCATCTTTGGCTAGATGTGTCATTTGTTGGGTGGAATGTTGTTTAGAAGGATGTGGTTTCGCGTAGAACTCGTAGACTTGAAATTTCTAGGCCCGATCTACTTTTTGCATTCAATCTAGGTGAAGTCGAAAATTTCTGCCAAGGCCAGATTATCCGCCCCTGGCCAGGCCGGATAATCCGGCCTGACAGATTCAACTCTGGTTCAGTTTCACCATAGTGTGTGCATTGAGTAGATTCGACTTATGAACTTTTTGTCTATTTTTTCCATGCTCTCTCCTGGACTTGTGTGTATGCTTATCCCCATGCTATCGCTCTTATTCTATTCACAGGTGGTTCAGGTGCTCCCAAGACTTACAAGCGATGTCCTTGCACTATCTATTTCGGGGTAGACAGTGAGGGCCATACAGTGGACAAAGTTGAGCTGAGGCGAAGAGAACAGGAGGTTGAACGCATGGCGGAACAAGAGACGCAGGAGAGATCCAGGAGGGGTGTGTCCAAGAGGAAGGGAAAAGAGCCCAAGATCAACTACAAGGCTATGGATCCTGTCACTTATTCCTCTATCCATCACCGTGATTTGTTTGCAGAGCTGCCTCGTGATTCTGAGCTAGGGGATTCTCGATTTTGGTGTGCTGAACAGAAAGGGATTTATGAAGATGTGTATGTCAGGCTGAACATTCGGCCTATGCACCCGCTGGTTCTTGCTGAGGCTCTGGAGAAGCCCCACCTTGTGGATGCAATGTATGTGGCTGAGCGGATGGGGCTACACCATCTCATGGCTCTCTAGTGCTCATATGACTCTGAGGTGGTGAAGCAGTTCGTTTCCACTTTGGTTATTTGTGAAGATGAGCATCGCACTATGAAGTGGATGACTCATGACAGGCCTATGACTGCTGATTTCTGTGTGTTTGCTGAGGTTCTTGGATACTCTTTCCGCGGCAGGGATAGGGCCAGTGGCCACCGCATCATCACACAGCTGAAGCCCAACAAAGATGCCACTCTCTCTCCTTGCACAGTGGACAATGGCATTGTGGGCACTCTTGCTGGTCTTGCTCCTATCTATGCTGCCTTAGTGGGCCTCTTCCGTGACTCCATCACTCCGAGTGGAGGCAACAATGATAGCATATGTGGTCACCTTGTCCAGCTCCTTGAATTCTCTCATGAGGTTGCCTCGTGCGAGGATGAGTCAGTGCAGTACAAGCTGGATGTGATGGACTTCATCTACCATGAATTTACCGATGCTATGTTCAACCGTCTGTCCATTCCCTATGCACCCTATATTATGATTCTCATCAGGCACCTGCTTCCCTCTGAGGATTTCAACATTGATGTGGTGCATAAGGCAAAGAAGATCTACAACAAGGCTCGGAAGATCTCTCACCCTCTTTTGCTCCTGAGGCTCTCATGAGGGATGCTCGCAGGCCTCCAGTGCCTCCCGTTGCTCGTGAGATCAAGCAGCTGAACTGGTTCTAGCGCCACATTCTTTGCATGGGCGTGGACACACGCAAGGGACAGTATGAGGCCTACAAGCAGCACCATGAGTTGGCTCACTCTCAGCAGCTCATCCTTCACCATGTGACTGGTGCCTCTGGTGATCCCCCGGCTCCTACTCCTCCCACACCATATGCCCGGTGGAACTCCTCTTCTGGGCTGAACTATGGAGAGCTGGAGCGTCACTTGTTTCCTTCTGCGCCCACTGCTAATGATGAGGACGATGATACTGAGGAGCTTGAGGATGAAGATGATGATGGGAACGAGGACGAGGACGAGGACTATAGTGAATCATTGGGGCGCTAGCATCGCTCTTCTTCCTTTTTGGCGTCCCGATGCCAAAGGGGGAGAAGTAGTTCTATTAGGTCTTCGAGGATTTGCATGGGTCGGGCACAAGAATTTGCATCTTTCCGTTCGTCGTTTTCTTGCTTCTGTCCATTTAGCGTTAAACTTTATTTCTGGTTTGTGGTTTGTTTGAGACCTTGTGTCGGTCGACGTCTGGATTTATCTCATGAATTATGCCTATGGATTCATTTATTCATATCCTATTATGCTGGTAATCTATCTCAAGGAAGGCGCGTATATTGGTTATCACGTTGATAATTCTGGTATGATTATGTTGTTTTTCTTTCAATGGAATAGACTTTCACCTACTTGTGTGCATTTGTATTCAAATGCAAATCTCTAATATGCACACATTGAGGGGGAGTCTCTTCCATGTTTTGTTGGACGTCTTTTAATCCTTCTTGCAAATCCTAGTATTGTCATCTAACACCAAAAAGGGGGAGATTGAAAGAACAATTCATGATTTCCCCGGTTTTGTGTGTTAGATAACAATACCATGGATAATTCTAATGTGCACTAAGTGTTGCAGGAAGTTTTGAGAGTTTTGGGGGCCGGATTATCCGCCCCTATCATGGGCCAGATAATCCAGCCAAACCACCTTGGGCAAAGACGGCTCTGCGCAAGTCTCTATCTGGGGGCGGAATTTCCCCCGGAAAATTCTGGCTCTAGGGGGGGAGGGGTGGGGGTTCTCCCTGGACCAGATAATCCGGCCCTCTGGTTGGGGAAGATAATCCGGCCCTAGGAAAATCGCCCAAGTGAGCTCCTGCGCAAGATTCTGTCTGGGGGCGGAATTTCCCCCGGATATTACGTGGCAGGGGCGGATTTTTCCAGCAGCCAGATAATTCAGCCTTTCCCTAGGCCGGATAATCCGGTCCCCAAAAGAAAGTGTGAAGGGCAAGTCTGCGTGAGCTTCTGTCCATGGCCGGTTTTTGTGCCAGATAATCCGAGTCTGGGGCAGAGTTTTCCCCTGGCCGGATAATCCGGCCCTCGAAAGCTCCAACAGCCTGGTTTTGGAAGGGGTATAAATATCCCTTCTTCCCCAACGAGCAGAACTTTTGATTCATTCGAAATTGTTCAGACCCTTTGCAAGAGCTCCCATTCTAGATCTCCCACTTCAACCACCCAAAGGCTTTGATCTTTGGGGGAATTGAAGGAGGAGAGATCCCTAATCTAGTATTCTTGGAGAAATCCCTAATCTAGTATTCTTGTCAATATCTAGATCTTGTTCTTTGTTATTGATAACTTGTTCTTGTGGCAGCTTGTTGTCATTTCGGGAGCCTCCAAGTTGATTGTGGAGCTGTGCCCTGCTAGTTGTGTAAAGGCGCCGGTACCCGCCTCGAAGGGTCCGTATAGTGGAAAGGTGGATCAGGCCTTTCGTGGCGGGATCCATCGGAGAACAGGGTGAGGCCTATTGTGTTGTGGTGGTCTTAGTACCGCCCACCCCTCCAATGCAGACATACTTCCCTTAACAAGGAAGGAACTATGGTAAAACAAATCCTGTGTCTCCGCGTGCTTCACTATGGTTTACCCGTTCCTCTTCCACTCTCTCTTTACTCGCTAGTAGATAGGTTTGCATATAGGTAAATTCCACCTAATAGTTTATCCAGAGAATTTACCCTTTGTGTTAAGCCTAAAATTGAAAAGGCATTAAAATTTGAAGTAGCACCTATTCACCCCCCCCTCTAGGTGCCCATACGATCCATTTCAAAGACCATTATTGCTAATGCTATGGAAAATTCTAAGCTTGGGGAAGCTGGTTTTGATGAGCATGATATTTTTACTCCCCCAAGCACGGAGGAGAAAATTTACTTTGATGATACTATACCTCCAATATATGATGATTACAATAATGAATATGATATTTTTAGTCCACCTACTATTGAGAATAAAATTCATTATGATTACAATATGCCTACTATATTTGATGACTATGGTGATGAGAATAATAATGATAGCTATTTTGTTGAATTTGCTCCCACTACGATTAATAAGAATGACTATGCTTATATGGAGAGTAATAATTATTTTATGCATGTGGCTCATGATAAGAATGTTGTATGTGATAGTTCTATTGTTAATTTTATTCATGATGCTACTGAGAGTTATTATGAGAGAGGGAAACATGGTTTTATGTATCTCAACAACATTAAGTTTCCCCTCTTTATGTTGAAAATTTTGAAGTTACACTTGTTTTGCTTTCCTATACTTGTTGCTTCGTGCTTTCATCACTTGTTTCTTTACAAGATTATTTTTCATAGGAAGTGGGTTAGACTTAAATTTGTTCTATATTTGCTTCTTCATGCTCTCTTCTACTTCAATTCATATTTCTTATGTGAGCATCATTGAAATTATCATGCATATCTTAATGGCTATAAAGAAAGAGCTTTTGGGAGACAACCTATTATATTTTTACTTTCAGTTTATTTTTGTTTTGTTGATTCTTGGAAGTTATTGCCTCTATAATAACCTATCTTTATCCTTTTTGTTTGCTTTTTGTGCCAAGAATAATCTCTAATGAGAGGCAAGTAAGATATGGGGAAGTTGTTGTCCCGAAATAGATTTTTGTGCGTCACTGTAAAAAAGCGTGAAAAATTTTAGTACGTAGGATTGAGCTGTAATTTTTTGTGCTTATTCCCCAGGTTATTACCCAACTTTCGTTAGTTTGGCACTTTTAGATTTGCGCAAAAGAAGATTTTCGAAAAAATTGGTCTTTACCTGCTGGTCTGTTTTGACAGATTTCTACCATTATTTGCATTTGCCTCTTAATTGGTTCCATTTTTAGTTCTCTTGGATCACTAGAGCTTTTAAAAGAAATTGATACAGTAGATTATGTTTTAATGGATGATTTACTTGAGTTGAAACTGAACCCAAAGGATTATTATTTTGAATACACTAATGTTGCTAATGAAGATTGTGTAAAGTTTTGTATGAAGGAAGTTTTCAAGTGTAGGGACAGAATGATGTGATGAGATGAAGTATAAACAAAAGCTCAAGATTGGGGATGCCACCCGTGTCACCCCAAGAAATATTCAAGAAGTACAAGCGTTAAAGCTTGGGGATACCCAAGGCATCCCCTTCTTCATCAATAATCTCAGGTCTTCTTTCAAGACACTTTATTTTTATTACCTTATGCACTATGTGTTGTTCTTGAAGCGTATTTGTTTTTAGTTTTATTTTGCTTTGTTTTCGGCAATAAGTTGATTAGATCCCAACACACTTCTTTTGGAGAGAGACACACCCTGTTATGTATTGCCTAGAACACTCTAGTTTTCACTCTTATTGTTCTGTGAGTGTTCTCCTTTGCTAGCACTGCGTTTAGCTTTAGTTTTCTTATTCTTTTGAATTATAAATTTTTAGTTCTTATTTGTAGATGGGTGAGACATTCTCTCTGGTCTTTATTGATTATTATCTTTGAGAGTTATTTCAAATAAGTCAATTGGTGTTGGAAAAGAGTAGGAAGTTTCATGCTTATAGTGGTACAAAAGGAAGCTTGTTTTGACTGTGACTTAGACTTTATCATGTCATGCTAGATGTTGCTTTGACCATATAGATAGTGATTATTGGTGTAGCATTACTTGTTTAAAACAATTGAGATTGCTTAATGTGCCTTGAAAGAATCATGCGTTGTTTTAGCATAAAAAAGCATAATATTGCGGTATTCTCCTTTGATGCTTTATTTGGGTTGACTTGGCACATGCTTACACCATGTTAAGACTATGAACCAGACACCATAGCCTTTATGATCATTAATTTTTTGACTTGCAATATCACTTTATGCTTTAATCAATAATGTTTTGTCGCTTTGCATGATTATGGCCATTATTGCTCTCTTAGTTG
Source organism: Avena eriantha (assembly GCA_910589775.1). Classification (NCBI taxonomy): domain Eukaryota; kingdom Viridiplantae; phylum Streptophyta; class Magnoliopsida; order Poales; family Poaceae; genus Avena; species Avena eriantha. The sequence continues at coordinate 218,204,438 of OU342742.1, forward strand.
GTCGCTCCTAGTCTTTTGCTAGCCTCCACCTGTACTGAGTATGAGTTCTACCCATGCATCCAACTCCGAAGAAACCAAGTTATTCCAAAGAGTCCACTATAAATTCCTATGCATGGTGTGTTACACCATTCCAAGTATATTCATGTGTTTATCTATCTTCCAAATCAAACTTTTGTTATGTGAAAATTAGTGATTAAAGCTCTCACAAACTTGATGACACATTTTCTTTTCTTGCACTTAATAAACTTGAACCATTGTGCCCATCTATGTTACCTATATTCTTGCATTTTATAAGTTGTGAGTTAGCAGAACCATGTTACCATGGGGAACGCTTTCAATATTGCACTTATTATTCAGTTGATATCATGTTCTTTTGTTTATGGATTCCAGCGGTGTGAAATAAAAGGGGAGCTTGTAAGCTCGTGGAGTTTGTATGTGTGTTATAGAAACGCCTGGGCGGGTAGCCTAAGCCATGCCTAATCATGGTGGACACTTGCAGCATAACCATACTGAGCATTCTATGAAGCATACTCAATAAAAACCTATGCAAATAGCAAATAAAAAGATTGCTAAGATGCTCATTGTCTGTTGCCTTGTCATTTTGATATGGGAAAGCTCATGTGTCACGGGAAAAGGGGTACCCCGTTGGTGGTTCTCCATGGTACACATGTACTTACAATGACAAGAACTTACTTGTGACTAAAGTTGAGTAGCATGAGGTTCGGTACTCGTAAGCAAGGGGCATGAGATTTTCAACTTATAACTTGTCAAGCATATCCTCATATTTGTGTCACTTTAACCTTAATCACCTCAATATGCTTATGATATGGGCAATGAGAGCTGAAAGCTAATAAGTACCATAATTTTTGGAAGCTCTTTATGAAACTAGAAATTCCTGCTTCCTTCTGTGAAGGGCTTTCTTTTTATCTTTTTATGTTGAGTCTCCATCTTCTATCTTTATGCACCAATTAAGAGAGCATAGTTGTCATTCTTAGTTCAATGTGCATTGTCCCAAAACTTATTGATTGATTCATAATTTTGGTATTGCTTGCTCTTAAATTATTTGTATCTAGTCACCCTTATGAACTTTGAAGGTGTCCTATGCATTTATGTTCTGCTAATCCATGAAGGACAAGCTGATTACCACTCTTATTATGTTTTCTATATGTGAAACAAAGAAATGTCATTCAATGCATTGTTATTCATGATCTTTTGTTTGTACCTTTTTATGTTGCAACTTAGTTGCTTTGTCTTATTGTTAGAACTATATCTTTCATGTTTATGTTAGAGTATTATGATCCCAACTATCAATGTTTTACAATACCTTGATCAAGATTGTGATGGTGCATGTCACCTCAAAAAGTATTCTTTTTATCACTTACCTACTCGAGGACGAGCATGAGTTAAGCTTGGGGATGCTTGACATATCATAAACCTATCTATAATTTTTGATGCTCCATGCTTGTTTTGTATCAACTATCTTATGTTTTGTCTACACTTTGAGGAATTTTTATACATTTTCTAGAACTAACCTATTGACAAGATGCCGCAGTGCTAGTTGCCTATTTTCTGCTATTTTTGGTTTCAGAAAAGCTAGTAAAGAAATATTCTTGGAATTGGATGAAACAAAAGCCGAAGTTCCTATTTTTCCCAACACAACACAGAAGTCCAAAGGAAAGACGGAGGAGAGCCACAAGGCGGCCACACCATAGGGTGGCGCGGCCCCCCTGGGCACGCCAGGCCCTGCTGTGGGCCCCTCGGGCGGCCACCGACCTTGCTTCTTCGCCTATATAAATGCCCTGAGACGAAAACCGTAAGGGGGAGATCATAATTCCATGAAAAGTTCCACAGCGTCCCCGCCTCCGAAGAGGAGATTCGGGGGACAGAAGTCTCTATTCCGGCACCCTGTCGGGACGGGGAAGTGCCCCCGAAGCCATCTCCATCGACTCCACCGCCATCTCCATCGCCGTTGCTGACCCCCATGATGAGGAGGGAGTAGTTCTCTCTCGAGGCTAAGGGCTCTACTGGTAGCTATGTGTTCATCTCTCTCTCTCTCTCTCTCTATGCGTGATCTTATTGAGATCATGAGCTTTGTAATCTAGTTGAATAAGTATATCTATTCTACTACTCAAGTGCTTTAATTAATCTCTACTTATCCCCACGTGTGTGAAGTTCACATTGTGCACACCGTGTGGCACTTAGGCTAAGGTTACAGAAATACTTATCATTAGTATAATTTGAGTTGGATGTCTCTATGAGATTGTGGTGTTTGTTGGAACCATCTAGTGCTCGAGGTGATAGTGAGGGGTTGTCCAGATGGGGAATGCGAACTTTAAGGTGTGATGTTATATCCCTACATCATCCAACCGGAGAGTAGTTCAGGGTAGCATAATGAAGAAAAGATATTTATATGAGAGTGTCCACTAGTGAAAGTATGATCTCTAGGCCTTGTTTCTAAGCATTGAAACACCATTTACAATCAGTCATGTTACATGTTTGCTTGCTTCCACTCTTATTTCAGATTGCAATTACCACTTATAATCATCCATATTACTTGTATTTTACTATCTCTTCGCTGAACTAGTGCACCTATACACCTGACAAGTGTATTGGGTGTGTTGGGGACACAAGAGATTTCTTGTATCTTGATTGCAGGGTTGCTTGAGAGGGATACCTTTGACCACTTCCTCCCTGAGTTTGATAAACCTTGGGTGATTCACTTAAGGGAAACTTTTTGCTGTTCCACAAACCTCTGCACTTGGAGGCCCAACACTGTCTACAAGAATAGAAGCATGCGTAGACATCAAGCTATTTTCTGACACCGTTGCCGGGGAATGAAGAAGAAGAAGCTCCCACGTCAACCATGCGCCATCAAGCTGCCGCTCGCTCTCTCCTCCAAAACCCCAATCAAAACCAAACGCCATCGCCCCCACCTGCTCGAGCTTCTCCTCGCGATGGCCTAATTGATCGATGACAGTGACACTTCTAGGGTGTTTTCTGATGGCCCCCTTGAAGAAATCTCAGCCAGATGCAACATCATCACCACCGCGAGCCTCGTCACCTATTGCAAACGTTATATTTACTTAGCAACACATAGTGCATCCCTTGTGAAATCTCATATGTTTTGTCTCCCTATGTTCTTCACTCTCACCCAACTGAGCTACAGTATAATGTCTTCTACCGCGACAATCGCAAGAAGCAGTTCTACAAGGGTAGCTACTATTGCGGTAGGGGCAAGCAGAAGCTATGAAAGAAGTTTAGGTGGAACTTGTGCGAGCTAATGCCCCCGAACAGGTCCTCGTCCGATGTTGTGATACTAGATTGTGAGGGTAAGAAGTGGGCATATGCGCATGGAGATTGGATCACCACTGTTGGCTTCTTGGAACTAGGAGCTTGTGAATGTGTTCACTCATTGTCGGATTCCTCTACCAGCAATTTTCGATTTTGAGGCCACACCCAAGGTAATTAAATTTGTGGCGGCTGGTCAGCCTATTAATCTACTGAAGATATCCATTTGCCGAGTTCCCATAGCTGCTAGGGACTATATGGATTTCTTTGTCTTGGCCATCTTATACATGGTAATTTCCTTCCTTGATGGTCCTCATGGTATGTGGATGGTTCTGGAGAACCAGTTCGGCATGTTCAGCTACCGTGATGCAATTATCCACAAGGGACTTGTCTATGCCATAACTTAGATTGGCAATGTTTATGCATGGGATCCTCGGGTATGGGGTAAAATTTCTATCCTTAAATTTTTAAGCTTCATCATTCAAATTTTGCTTAGCTAACCTCTAAATGTGCTTTCGTTGCAAAGTCTTGTGCGTCTTCCAGGGCCACCCGATTTTGATGGTAATCGTGAGTACGGTCCTGATCTATGGTGGTTAGCAAGATCTCCTGATGGTGGTAGCCTTATTCTGATCAATATTGTGGGTGTTAGTGATAGGAGGTATGACACTACTTATGGTGGTTACCCTGTCACTGAAAATGTTGCTTATCATCATGGCCACACTATTCACACATATTCTACTAGGTTTTGCTGCCATGTGTTCTCGGTTGACACTAGTAGGTTACTTCCACCAAAATATGCCACTTCGGTATGAATGCTCGAGACACCATTGTTAGTTTCTCAAATAACATTGGTTGGAATGTGTGGTAGACTCCATTATGGTTTGTCCCAAGCTTGGCCAACGCGAAGGATTGGAACCAGCATAATTCACAGTTCAAGGAAGAGGGGATGAGTGTAGTGATCATATGGAATAGGGATTTGGGTATCTTGAATTATTTCCTTTGCATGATTTTATCGCATGTCCTCAACCGTTAACTTGCTGTACTCTAACACTCATTCCGCCGCAATGTAAGTCCAAGGCCTACGATTTGACCGAACTCCTTTTGTATGTAAGCCATAGTTTTAGTCAGTGCGGGTTGGATATTCTACAAATCATTGCACCCGCATCCCTTTATTATTTGTTGCACTTCTGAATTCTAAAAAAATGTGAAATAAATTTTTAGCAAGAAGTTGAATCTTTTGATAGATTTGTTGGTTTTGGATATATTGATAGCCTAGTAGGTGCTTTCAAAAGATACTTGTATAACTTTAAGAGAAATCTACAACTTACTCTAAGTTCAAATTTTACTTGACACTAACAATTCAGCTTAAATAAGTTTAAGGGTAAGAAGTTAGTTTGGAAGCTCGAGAACTCATAAAATTTGGCAACCGTAAGTGAAATATGGTCCAAACTTTGTCTAGAAATTGCGCTTGTGGCATTCTGAGCCATATTCACCACGGTTGATCTTAATAAAATAAATATTTACTCATAAATGTTTTCCCTTTTTATTGTCGGCAAAACGAATAATAGTGACACACTAAATAAATCATGCGAAAACAATTATGTGTTAAATTTTATGAATAAATCAGGGTGCTTTTGCGAGAGCTGTAATAAACAAAACATAAATTGATTGTCCGACAGTTTGAAAAAAACTCTTCGAATGAAAGGTAAAACTCGGAAACGTTTTTTCTATTTATTGTCTGCAAACCAAATACTAGTGGCACACTAAATAAATCACGGGAAATAAATAAAAGTTAAAAATTTATGACTGAAGTAATGTTCTTTTGTGAGAGTTATAATAAACCAAACATAAATTGATCGTCCGACGGTTAAAAAACCACTTCGATGAACATTTGGTAATTTGAGTGAAGGGTCAAACTCAAAAATGTTTTTTATATTTATTGTCTGCAAAACAAATACTAGTGACACAGTAAATAAATCACATAAAAATTATACATTTAAATTTTATGAATAAACTAGGGTGCTTTTGTGAGAGCTATAACAAATCAAACATAAATTGATCGTCTAATAGTTTGAAAAACTCTTCGATGGACATCTGGTTATGTGAATAAAGGTCAAACCTCATGTATAAACAATTTATGTTCAAAGATAGTTTATTACAAACAAATAAAGCATTAACAAATTAAATGTTGGATGGACAAATAATTAACATAAAATACATATTCTTCGCCTTCGTCCTCAAAAGATGTACTTCTAGATTCAAAATGTGTCCATGAAAGAGTGGTCATACAACATTTAATCTAACCGATTTAATTGACACATTAAAACTAGCTATTGGATGCATGCAACCATATTCATTTAATTGGCTTCTCTCAATGGTTTCTTCTCTAATGGTTGGAAACTCCCATTTATTTTAACAGGAGAAAACTCCTAGTGGAAATACTGTTTACCATGCCAAGATTCACCTTGGTCATTCGACTTGAAATGCAAGAATGTTCATACTCATGCTTATTCTCAAAATATTGTCAAAACTTATGTTTAAGTAAAAGGGAGTATCATTCAGAGAACAGAGAACAAAGAGATTATTATTATAGGTGGATCGCTACTCGGGCAGCTACTGATGGCTCAGTGTCGGCACCAGAAAAGTGCTGGTGCGATGATGTAGAGCTCGTTGGGAACCCCAAGAGGAAGGTATGATGAGCACATCAGCAAGTTTCCCTCAGTTATGAAACCAAGGTTTAATCGAACCAGTAGGAGCAAGGAAACACCCCAAAGGAGTTGCTAGCTGAGCCTTGGCAGGGCACACTACCGGTGCTAGTAGCAACGTGGAGACCTACACAACACAACCACAGAACTTTGTCCCCAACTTGCGATGAGGTTGTCAATCTCACCGTGTTTTACAGAAAACAAAGGATTAAACGTATCGAATGGAAAGAAGTAAAAGTTTGTAGAAAGTAAACACAAAGAAGTAACAGTTTATAGATTGTATGTAAAGACAAAGGACCGGGATCCATAGTTCACTAGAGGTGGCTCTCCTTAGATAGATAACATGCTGGGTGAACAAATTACAGCGGGGCAATTAACAAACATCGAGAAAGCAATACATGCATATACTAATCATCTTGACTTCTTTGAGATTCGATTGGGCATTACAACATTATACATAGACCGCCATCCAACTGCATCTATGACTAATAATCCACCTTCAGGTTATCATCCGAACCCCCTCTAGTATTAAGTTGCAAGCAACAGATTATTGCTTTACGAACTGCATGTAAAGTAAACAATACGATTGTTCTATGAACAAAGGATTGTTGTTTTCTCCCTAGTAGCAACGACACATCTAGTACCTTAGAGATTTCTGTCACTTCCCCAGATTACCAGAGGCATGAACCCACTATCAAGCATAAATGCTAACTCTTGGAGTTGCTAGCATCTACTTGGCCAAGATAGCTACTAACAACGGAAAGCATGCAAGATCACAAATAACAAAGACATGATAGAATCAATAATAAATCTGAAATAGCATCTCAATATCCATCAGATCCCCGCAAACACAACATTTAGAATTACAAATAGATGATGTTGATCATGAACGGAGCTCACAAGATCTAAACATGAAAGCACAAAGGAGGAGAACCAGCCATCTAGCTACTACATGGATCCGTAGTCCAAGGATGAACTACTCACGCATCACACCGGAGGCTTGCATGGTGATGAAGAAGGCCTCCAGGGTGAATTCCCCTCTCCGGCAGGGTGCCGAGAAGAGCTTCAGATCCCTCACGATCTAGGGATGGAGATGACGGCGGCTACAGACTCTTTCGTGGATTTTTGATCGCGCACTTAGGGTTTTCGTCCCGAGGGCAATATATAGGCGAAAGGAGAGGCCGAGGCGGTGCGTGCCAGGCTAGGCCGCGTGGCCAGGTGGTGTGGTGGCCCCCTGGCCCCTCTTCGTCTCGTACTCTAGCATCTGATGACTTCTGAAAAAATAGGCACTTTGTCTTTTGTCCTGTCCAATTCCGAGAATATTCATTTTATGACTTCCTGGAACCAAAAACAGCAGAAAACAGGCAGCTGGCACTGTGGCTCTTGTTAATAGATTAGTCCAAGAAATCATATGAAAAGTACTCCAAAGTATGGACAAAACACAAGAAAGTGGATAAAACCAAGCATGGAACATCAAAAATTATAGATACATTTGCAAAGTATCAACATCCCCAACCTTAACTCCTGCTCGTCCTCGAGTAGGTAAGTGACAAAAAGAAAGAAATTTTTTTGAGGTAACATGCACCATCAAAGACTTGATCAAAGTATTTGTAAATAATTCAAAGCTGGGATCATAGTAATTCAATCATAACATGAAAGACAAAATTCTGGCAATAAGACAAAGAAACTATGATGCAACATGAAAAGGCACAAACAAAAGATTCATGAATAACAATGCTTTGCAAGACGTTTGTTTGTTTCACATAAAGAAAACATACCATAATAGCATTCAGCTTGTCCGTCATAGAGTAGCATATATAAATGCATAGGACACCTTCAAAGTTAATAAGAGTGACTAGATACAAATAGTTTAGAACAAGCAATATCAAGTTATGCATCAATCAAATAGTCTTGGGACAATGCACATAGAACTAAGAATGGTCACTATGCTCTCAAAGTAGGTGCATAAAGGTAGAAGGTGGAGACTCAATATAATGGTGGAAGAAAGGCCTTCATAAAAGGAAGTAGGGATTCAAGTCTCATAAAGAGCTTCCAAAAATTATGGTACTTATAGCTTTCAGCTCTCATTGCCCCTATCATAAGCATCTTTAAGGTGATTAAGGTTAAAGTGACACAACTAAGAGGATATGCTTTACAAGTTATAAACCGAAATCTCATGCCCCTTACTTATGAAGACCGAACCTCATGCTACTCAACTTTAGTCACGAGTAAGCTCTTGTCATTGTAAGTACATGTGTATCATAAAGAACTGCCAATGGGGTACCCCTTGCACATGATACGGGAGCTTTCCCATAATCAAAATAATAGGGCAAGCAGACAATGAGCATCTGAGCGATCTTTTTATTTGCTATTTGCGTAAGTTTCACTGATGATGCTTCATAGAGTTCTCATTATGGTGATGCTGCAAGTTTCCACCATGATTAGGCATGGCTTTGGCTAGTGGCCTGGGCGTTTCTCTAACACACATAAAAACTCCATGATCTTACAAGTTCCACTTTTATTTCACACCGCCGGGATCCGTAAGCAAAACAACATGCTATCAACGGGGTACAAAGTACAAGTGAAATGCTGAAAGCGTTCCCCATGAAACATGGTTCTCCTAATTTCAACTTATAAAGCACAAGCATATACGCAAAAAAGAAGGACCCAATGGTTCAAGTTTATTAGATGCAAAAAAGTAAAGTGTGCCATCAAGTTCATGAGAGTTTTAATCACTAGTTTTCTCATAACAAGTTTAATTTGGAAGGTAGACAAAAACAAGAATATACTTGGAATTAGCATAAGCTAGTAGGTAGGTATGGTCGAATCTTTGGAATAACTTGGTTTAGGGAGTTGGATGCATGAGTGGAACTCATACTTGGTTGTGGAGGCTAGCAAAAGACTGGAGCGACAAGCTAAGAGAGCAATAATGACCATAATCATGCAGAGCAACAAAACATTATTGATCAAAGCATAAAGTGATACTACAAGTTGAAAACTAAAGGATCATAAAGGCTATGGTGACTTGAGATAGTCATAACATGGTGTGAGCATGCGCCAAGTCAACCCAAATAAAGCATCAAAGGAGAATACCACAATACTATGCTTTAATATGCTAAAACAACGCATGATTCATCCAAGGCACATTAAGCAATCTCAATTGTTTATAAAAAGTCATGCTACAGCAAATAATACTAAGCATAAAGCCAAAACAATATCAAGCATGGCATGACAAATCATAGGCCACAGTCAAAAACGAGCTCTTTTTACCACATAAGTATGAACTTTCCTACTCTTTTCCAAACCAAACCAAACTATTTGCAAACTAATGTATGAAACAGGGGGTCCAACCAATTTATTCAGAAAACTAAGCAAACAAAAGCAAATTAAAAACCAAAACAAAAACAAAGAAGAAGACGCTCCAAGAACAACACAACTGTGCATGAAACAGTAAAAATGAAGCGTTTGGAAGAAATCTAGAATTTTTATTGATGAAGAAGGGGATGCCTTGGGCATCCCCAAGCTTTGACGCTTCTACTTCTTGGATATTTCTTGGGGTGACACGCGTGGCATCCCCAAGCTTGAGCTTTAGTCCAGCCTTCATCTCATTACTCATTCCTTCCATATACCTGAAATTTTTCCTTCATACAAAACTTCACACAATCTTTATTAGCAACATTAGTGCACTCAAGATAATAAGTCTTAAGGTTCAGTTATAACACCAAATAAACTTCCATTAGGACACTAGGTACTGTAGCACTTCCCTAAAAAAGATCGATTCCCCAAAAGAACTTAAAAAGGAACCAACAAGAAGCAAATGCAGAAAATGGCAGAAATCTGTCAAAACAGACCAGCAGGTAAAGATGATTTTTTTCTAAGACCTTTTGTTGATCAAATCAAAAAGTGTTGAACTAACGAAAGTTAGATAACAACCTGGGGCAGAAGCAAAAAAATTCACGCCTCAAAAATACATTCAAAGATTTTACAAGAATTTTTACGGTGAAGCACAGAAATCTGTTTCGGGACAGCAACTTTCCCAATCATTACTTCTCTCTCATTAGAGGTTACTCTTGGCACAAAAAGCAAATAAAAACGATAAGTAGCGGTTATTACTGAATTAATAACTTCCAGGACTCATCTAAAACTTTTTGGGTTATCTCCCAATAAGTACTTTTCTTTAACGCCTTTAAGTTAGGCATGATAGTTTGAGAAGATGCTCACATAAGAAATATGAATGGAAGTAAAAGAGAGCATCAAGAAGAAAATTCAAAACACATTTAAGTATAACCCACTTCCTATGCATAGCAATCTTGTAAGAAAATAAATCAAAGAAGCGCATAGTAACAAGAATGGGTAGATAAAACAATAGCAACTTCAAAACTTTCAGCACATAGAGAGGTGTTTCATTACCATGAAAACTTCTACAACCATATTTTCCTCTCTCATAATAATTTTCAGTAGCCTCATGAATAAACTCAACAATATAACTATCATATAAAGCATGATTTTCATGATCTATAAACACTAGAGCTTTATTATAAACATTTTCAAAAGAATCCGCAGGAAAATGACATTCGTCCTCCTTTGGTAAGCATGGGGGACAATCAAATAATGTAAGGGGTAAAGAGTGACTCTCATTAGAAGGTAGGGATGGGTAGATCCATTCTTCCTCCTCTTGATCATCACTCTCCTCCTCTTTTTCATCCAATGAGCTTCCAGTTTCAGCAATTTCTTCTTCCATAGGCTCCTGCAAGGCATTAGTCTCTTCCATTGGTGGAGAGCATCTATTAAGATATTCAAGAATATAACCATTTTATACCATTTAATTATCAAAGAAAAAATTGAGTATATCATAAACCTCATATTTATAAGGTGAATCATCAGTATTTTCAAGCAAACTAGCAAGTTCAAATGCACCCTTCCAAGCAATAAATTTTTCAATTTGTTCCACATCATAAAAGTCATAATTACCTTTAACATAAGAAGATATGGTAACATTATCATTGTACTCACATTGAAAAGGGAGGTGTTTATACCTCCTACAGTAACAAGATTTATCAAAGCAACAAGTAACATTATAAGTAGAGCACACGTTTATAGCAAAGGTATACAATTTATCAATTTGTTCCCATAAGTGTTTCCCTTTTTGTGACAAGAGGTGTTCCTTATAATAATATTTTTGTTCTTCCATGAACCCACCTTGCCAATAAGATTTAGTTTCAAAGAAATCAAGCATTGATAGAAAGCATGATAAAGCAAGACAATCACAGACCAATGAAAATAACAACTACAGTAGAAACTATTTTTTGTGTGTTTTTGATAAAGAAACAAGCAAACAAAACAAAAAGAAATTAAGCTAAACAAAAATAACAAAGTAAAGAGATTGGTTATGAGGGACTCCCCTTGTGAAGATGTCCTTGACTCCCCGAAAACGGCGCCAGAAAAATGCTTGATGGCTCAGTGTCGGTGCCAGAAAAGTGCTGGTGCGATGTTGATGTAGAGCTCATTGGGAACCCAAAGAGGAAGGTATGATGAGCATAGCAGCAAGTTTCCGTCAGTTATGAAACCAAGGTTTAATCGAACCAGTAGGAGCAAGGAAACAGCCCAAAGGTGTTGCTAGCTGAGCCTTGGCAGGTCGCACTACCGGTGCTAGTAGCAACGTGGAGACCTGCACAACACAACCACAGAACTTTGTCCCCAACTTGCGATGAGGTTGTCAATCTCACCGTGTTTTGCGAAAAACAAAGGATTAAATGTATCGAATGGAAAGAAGTAAAAGTTTGCCAAAAGTAAACACAAAGCAGTAAACAGATTGTAGATTGTATGTAAAAGACAAAGGACCGGGATCCATAGTTCACTAGAGGTGGCTCTCCTTAAGATAGATAACATGCTGGTTGAACAAATTACAGCAGGGCAATTGACAAACATCGAGAAAGCAATACATGCATATACTAATCATCTTGACTTCTTTGAGATTCAAATGGGCATTACAACATTATACATAGACCGCCATCCAACTGCATCTATGACTAATAATCCACCTCCAGGTTATCATCCGAACCCCCTCCAGTATTAAGTTGCAAGCAATAGATTATTGCTTTACGAACTATGTGTAAAGTAAACATCTCCTCGACTTGGAAAAATATAGTGCAACTTTACATGCTTCTTAGCCGTTTGGCCTCCCCTATGTTCTTCATTCTCGCACGACCAACAAGTACTTTGAGGGAAGGGCATGACATGCAAGCTAATGCCGCTAGACAGGATTCTCCTCCGATGTCGTGTTGTCGAATTGTATGGGTAAGCAGCGGGTAGGTTCCAACGGAGATTGGATCGCCACCTTTGGGTGCGACTGCAAGTGGGAGCTTGTCAATGTGTACACTCATCAACGCGTTCCACTTCCACAAGTCAAGGAGTTTGTACCCACCAATGATCTGATTACGTTCATGCATAATGATCACCCTATTCTCCTCCGGAAGATTGCTATCTGCCGAGCTCCCACAACTGATGCGAATTATTTGGAATGCTCTCTTGTTTATATATTTGAATACTCAATTGCTACCCTTGATGGTGATGCATATGCATGGACAGTTCTTTAGAACCAGTTCTAGTGCAATTTCATATATAGCGATGTAGTTATCCACCAGGGTCTCATGTTTGCATCCACTGACAGGGGAAGTGTTTTTGTCTAGAATCATCTATATTTTGGTAAGTTTGATCCACTTCTATTGTATTATCTTCAGTTTTAATGGACGTAAACTAGTTTTGGTTGATTTGGTAGTCATTTCTTTTTCAAGATCCTCTTCTGCTCCGGTCACCACCCGGTGAGAATCTCGGAGTGGGGAACCTTGATGACATAGATCAAGATGACTACGAACCTAATTTATGGTTCTTAGCAATATCTACAGATGAATCTCGCTTTCTTATTATGGGCTCCCACCCTATCGGCCACCCCTTGGTGGGCTAGGGCATGCTCGGGTGGGGCCCACCCCACCGGCGGCAGCCCCTCCTCCTACCTCTCCCAAGTTTAGTCCCACCTCGGGACTTGAGGGTGGGAGTGCCTCAGGTTTTCCTATATATAGGGGTTCCATTTACCCCAATTCCTCAATCAATTTAATCCAATTGGAATTAGCCATTCTCTCTCTCCCCCCTCTGTGTGTGTGTGTGTGTGTGTGTTCCCAAGTTTGGAACGTGCTCCACGAGGTAGATATTTCTCTAACCAGCACACACTGTCGTGCTACCGGAGTCGGTCTGAATCATCTTCTTCTGCTGCCTTGCTGGAGAGAATATCATTTTGCGGCCCGGAAGTTGGGGTGGCCAGGCAACGCGGTACCCGAGTTCCCTGATATCATCCGCGATGACTATAGTTGGCGTGCCAAATACTCAGAGGGTCCTTTTCGTCCCGAATTCAACTTTATGTTTCAATACAAAAAATCAGGCTAACGGCCGTCAAATTGGGTCCCCCCTGTCAGCTTTCGCCGTTATGTCACTGTCGTTGTCGCTGCCATGTAGGCTTGCAGCGTTGGCGCATGCATCCTTTACGCATCTGCTTCTTCCTCCGGGGCGGCAATCTGTGGTCGCGGCCATGGCGTGGAGCTAGGACTTGGACAAACCTTCTCGGCCCGTTCTCCTCCCCATCCCGAATCGGAGCTCGCCCTCACCATGACCGCACCATTGGCATGGCGCGGGGACGGGAATTCATTCCTGGGTGAGATCTGTACCCATGCCGACCATACTCGGTCCTGTTGGTCTCCTCCAGAATCCGAGCTCGCCGTCGCCGTGGTCGCACACGCACCAGCCACGACGCCTTCCTCTTCGAACCCCAAAGCCACATCCACCCAGTTCGGCACACCACCAACAAGGTGAAAATGCATCAAGTTTTCTTCTTGTGATTGTAGAAAAACATGTATGTACCGTGGCCGTAGCATACTCTAACAATGTACACATATATTGTTTACTATATTTTCATTTGAAATTAGTAGCTCTGTGATGACGAAACATAGAGAACCTAAATGGAATGACGATGACGACCATGTTCTGTACTTTGCATTGCATCAACAAGTGCTCGCTAACGAAGCAAGTTACCAAGAGAGTGGAGTTCATCAGTCATTGCCAAAAAATATGTGAACAAATCAATGAGCGATTCAATGCAAATAAGGGCAGAAAAGCTAGATCCATGTCATCAATCATCAATAGGTGGCACATTCTAGTGATGCGTTCAAATGCGTACACAATGTATCATTTGCTTGAAGTGGTTGTTATCCTGAGCAAAAATGTGTGGTATGCACATTACATTTGTATGTTCTACACTACAATTCTGTTGTGATGGGCGTGGAAAGAAAAGCTGGGCTTCACTAAATATTACGCAGTTAGGCCTAACTTAGTCTTACACAAATAAGCACAGCTTAGTCTTTACACACATCAGCATAACTAATGATAAAGATAAAGACAAATGGTTCATCGGATCTGCCATTATGAGCACTAGGTTCCTGGAGCTGGTAGTATCGTCGGAACGAACCAAAATGCTGTGTTTGGCCGTCTTTCATTCTCCTTCAAATAGTACGACCCCACTGATGAGCCAATTGTAGGCCCCCTCCCCCCGACGTGGATTCGGCTCTAGGTCGGATCTGGAGTGTCAACATGATAGGCGCGTGAGTGTGCAGCAAGCACACAGTCTGCTATCAACACTGGAAGTGCTGGCACCTCAGCAACAACACCAGCATGTTCTTCCTGGACTCCGGCAGCAGCCTCAGCAGGTATTTCGTCAGCTTCACCAGCAGCAGCATTAGCAAGTATTTCGTCAGCTTCACCAGCAGCAGCATCACCAAGTATTTCGTCAGCTTCACCAGGAGCAGCAGCAGCTTGTTCTTTGTCAGCTCCACCACCACCAACACCACCACCACCACCACCAGCATCAGGGGCCAGGGCTGCCTGAGCAATTACAGGTTCAACAGCGCTAGGGGCTTCAACAAAGAAAGAGTAGTTGATCCCAAGAAACATAGATTGTCCCTTCAGATTGTTGACTCTGCTCCAGACCTGCTCTACTGGGTCTTCGGATGGGCATGCGGACCTCGTGAAAACGTGACACCGCAGCGATGGGTATGAAGAAAGTTGTGTCCCCATATGTTCTATTGTATCACCAACGCTGTTTAGTGCTCCCCTGATATGAATCCACAAGAGTTCATCATGCTGTTCCGTGTTGTCTCCGAGAGGTGCCAAGAACCAGCGCTGGTCCCAAGTTCAGTATCTGCTACTTCATCTTCGAAGACCGGAGCTGGAATTATGCGCGGGGATGTGTGGGTACCTGCGTGTTACTAACAGTCAGTAAGCAGAATTTTGAATGGGATTTTACATGCTATATGACACCATGAATCACCCCAAATGGACGGCTCCCAAACACGCACGTTGCCGCTAGGTTCAGTGACCGCATAAATGTGTTGCGGTCTGTACGAAGAGTAGCCGTAGGTGAAGACGGCGTCGACATACTTCTCCGGCCGCAGGAAGTAGTCGCGCAAGACTATCCATTCCTTGTCTTCTGGGCATCTAATGAATGCGATTGCCACCCGCTGTTGAATGTACCTTCACGAGCTCAAGTTCTGCCATGGTCTATGTGGGAGTTGTACCTTCACGAGCTCAAGTTCTGCCATGTTGAACCTGTAAGAGAATTCGGAAATGTGCGACGGCCACCCGCTGTTGAATGTAGTAATGCCGACACCCTTCAAAGATGGCACTGCAAGTCTCTTCGATCTGTAGCATTTTTTTAGAGTCCAAGTACTCCCATCCTAGGATAAAAGGACCAGCCACTCGCCATTGCCACCCACCCAGTTCTAGTCATCTCTCATTTATGTCTCTTCTTCTTCCTTGATATTCACCACTACTGATTCCGACCACTTATCCAGCAGCATCAGTTTTGCATGAATATTCTGCAGAGTTTGTTGTCAGTTGGTACAATCACCTAGCATGGATTCCATTGCAAATACAATTTGACAACTGGACCTTTAGATTAAAGTACACAAAATATCGCCTAAATACGAGTGTCTCCTCAGATATCGCCTAAATTGTGCATGTGTCACTACGAAGATACTCAATATATGGAGTAGGAGCAGAGCCCCCCAGAACAAACTCCTGACGATGATCATAATTAAACAGCTCGGGGCATAATAGCCTTAAATCGTCTAATCTATTTGTTTTTATTTTAGGAAACAGAATATCACCTAGCAGACATTCCATTGCAAAATTGAAATTGACAACTCGTCTATCACCTAAAGTAAGACTGTGTCACTATGAAAATACCAGAATATCAGGTACGAGCAGAGCTTCCGCTGTACAGAATAGTCTTAAATGGTTCAATTTGTTCAAACTGCGCGTGCACACAACACGTTCGACGAAAGGAACATAGGATTCCGATGAGAGTTCAGCACATATGAATCAACGATATGACTGAACGAATAAGCTAGATACTGGAACTTACGTGGCCATCGCGGACGTCTGGCCATTTGCTGTTATCGGGGTAAAGAAGGCCTGGCGTGCCGAAGGTTGTTCATCCATGTTCCGCATCGTCACAGGGTACCAAGGGATGCAGCAAGCGAGGCGGCCGGCTGAGATGATGTCCAACTCCGAGGCGATCATGTGCATGTTCGCGGCGCTGAGGTTCGGCCATCCCCAATCCTCGCGGTAGCGGTCGCCTTGGCCATCCGCGTCGTCGTCGCATGCCTCTCGCTTCAGCCTGCTGCTACCCCAAGCTCTACCCATAGCGGCAAATGGAGTCTGGAATCCAGTAGATTAATGGAGGCGTTGTGATAAGGAGGCGGATGTATTCGAGAGGGGTGGAATCAGGGATGGGGGCAGTTGTTTGAGTGGGAAGCGAATCTGCAAGGAACCGCCGCCGCTACCGGTTCTCGTCCGCGTGGAAGAAAAAAAGGGGGGCGTAATTATTGAGGGCTGGCACCGGAACCGTCTAGAGGAAGTGAAAAAATAAATCGTAAAAGGGAAATGTGCGACCCGCCTGTCAGTGAGTGAAGGTCGGCACGCGTAAACGTGCCTACGTTTGAATTGATTCCACCGCATGCAAGTGGCGCAGAACAAATTTTAGGAAGTGCTAGCGTCGACGTGTAAAACCGCCATTTTTCGCCACCTTCACCCTACTACGAATGGTCGTGCACCATTCCAGATATTGGTAAGGGCGGTTCCAATCTGTCACTTCTCCGTCTCATTTCCTCCTCCACGGCCTCATCGTCTTTCTCCTCCACGGCCTCATCTATTTCCTCCACCACCGCATCACCCTCTTCCTCTGTATCCTTTCCCTCTTGCATGTAGTCATGGACGCTCCGAAACGACGGTAGGCAAGAAACTGCGCACTTCGACATCGAAGTACATGGCGGGAAGAAGATCGATGTCGTCTACACCACCGACCCTCGGACGGTGAGGAACACTCTGAATAATTTCACGAGTTGGCTGCAGTTCGAAGAAAACAGGTTCGTAGGTCTCGACCTCGAGTACAGCCGCGATTGCCGTAGGATCGCCGTGGTGCAACTCTCCATGAAGGGGCACGTCCTCGTATACCAGCCTTTTTGCGAGATGGGGGCTGACGGGATCTGGTAGACTTTGCTATCTTTTTGTTCCTGAACCGTCTGTTTGCAAAAGTTATTGCTATATTATTTGTCAGAATTCATTTTCATGTAGGTGGGGCGAAAGCATTAGGGATCTGTTTCATGACTTTCTCGTGAACCAGCACATAACATTTACCAGTGTTGACATCACGAATGACAGTAAACTGCTTGAAAGCCCGACTGTCAACATTAGAATCCCAAAGGAGTGCAGAGTGGACATCTAGGAAATTTACTGGATCCCAGGGATGAAGGGCGGCAAGATCGGGATGGCCGCTCTTGCCTCCGAACTCATAGACCCGTGGTACGCTGACATGAAGGACAGATTTCCAAGATGTTCATGGAGGCGTTTAGGGCACGATTACTGGGAGGATAAGCCACTTTCTGAACCTAATCTGAAGTATGCTGCAATTGACGGGTATGTTAGCCACGAGTTGTACCGCCAGATTGTAAAATCTCGTTCCAGGCATCGCATCATTGAACCACCACCAAGGCAGGTTGTTTGTCCCAGATGCCGGATTGTAGATGAATCTACAAACCAGGGCAAGCGACCGAAGGCATCCTGGGATCGGTTGCCTTCTCCAATAGGCTGGGATGTAGACTATTAGTGCATGATTGTTGTGTTTATGAAAACATGTTATTTCATAAGTACACTATGTGAGCAATTACGAACTGCTGTGTATTACCTTTGTCAAACTATAATCTGGTTTATGACTGTATCCTTCTCTATAATCTGGGTTTGGTTATGACTTATGACTGTATCACACCTTATGCATGTCAGTCCTGGATTCTGCCGCATGCAAATGGCACAGACAGAATTTGTAAGAATGAATGTTGAGCATACAAAAGGGGGAATGTAATTCATACAGGTTAAGTAGCTAATAGCACAGGGATCATACGAGCTTGGTTCTAACACACAGAATGCTTAGAAAATACAGGCGAGATAAAATACAGGCGAGATAAAACTAGGAACGAAATGCGAAACTAGTAGTGGTAAACAACACACTCACCCACCCGCCAGATCCTGTTGAGCATCTTGTAGCAGACATACGCGTCCCTGGCTGCGTACTTGATCGCATCGTAATCCAGGTGCCTCCACTCTCATCGCTCGTGCAGGTGCTTCGGGAACTCGATTTTCATGCCCGCGTACTCGCGGTCGATGATGTCGGAAACGAGTCTAGCCATGCCGGCTTTCCCCGTACCGCCATCCGGGTACCTCCACAAATGATGGAGATCGACGTGATTGACGACATGAAAAGGAGATCCCGTTCTAGCTTCAGAGTATCGTTCTTGATGTCGACGCTGGCGAAGTAGATCTCCCTCCTGTGTAGGAACTCGCGAAGCTCCGGGCATACAGATTTGGCCCTACATACGTGATATAGTAGGCAGTGGTTGCGCATGGACAGCTGCAAAAGCGCCGTCCTCTTCCTATCTCTGGTATACTCGAGGTCAAGGCCGACGATCTTGTACCTGTCCATCGGATCTTGTAGCCACCGCTCGTACATTGCGATGACCTTGGCCACCTCCGCTGACGCATTTGTGTGGACGACCGTCAGCTTGGTGGTGCCATGGGCGGTGACGGTGTACTCGTCGGTGTAGTCGCTCCCGTCGCCGAACACGCCGTACTCTGCGTCCATGGCAGCAGCTAATGCGGCAGCGGTGGCCTAGTTTCGGTAGCGGTGGCTGGGACTGGGCGTGGAGGTGGAGTGATCTGTTGCGGTGGTATGGCCAGGCGGAGGCGGTGCCTGCGGCAGCGTCGATGGTTCTTGCGGTCGCGGCGCCGGCGGAAGGAATGAGTTGGGGATTTTTGCACAGTGATGTGCTGAGGAGACAGAAGGCGATGCTTCAATTCCGTTTACCAATATTCCGGTCATACCCATGCAGAGGCAAGTTTGACCGGGCGAGCACCGATGGTTTCCAATCCTAGCGATTAAATTTGGCGTCCGTCCTGGTAGGCGATGTGACGGGTGTGCGACGTGGCTTTGGCGTGGCAGAGACTGGTCACGTAGACCACCGTCCCGTTGCCGATCCGCAGCGGGTGCGTGGTGCTGACACGACGTAACGTGACAGGACAGAAGGAAGTGTACAGTTATTATTAATTCCTAACAAGTTTAAGAAGTGTAAGCATAGACATGGACCTAGCATCCCTGCACCCCGGGGCAGCCGCCCAGCCGATCAGGCCTGCCGATTGCGCAAAGCTTGTCCCGAATTTGCCAAAATGAAGCTCGTTTGCCCATGCTTCTATAAGTTTCTCTGTAGGCCACTTGTGTAAGCATGCACGATCAAGCAACTTTGCAACACACGTGTCGGTGGAAAAGCATTAGGTTTCAACGCACCACATAGTTTAGGGATTTAGAATAGCTACATTGTGGAGCTCTAGCCAAATTGCATGGTAAAGCCAAATTCCGCTTTCGGTCAGATTTAGCTATAGCAACATTGTGTCTCGTTTGTCCACACTTTTGCCCTCCCGATATTCCGAAGCCCTCACATGCGCTTGGAGAGAGGTGTCGTCTGGTCAAATGCTCGGCTGTTATGTGCGCCATGACGCCTAAAGTGGCCTTTTTAAAGAGCGCCTTTTCCCCTCTCTCTCTAACAGTTGTGTTTTTTTGCCCAAAAAGGTAGGGAATCTAGAGCAGCTTCTCTCTTCATTCATTGTTCCTTTTGCGATCGTTTTTCCCTAATCTGGTAGCAAATCTAGAGCAGCAAAACAAACCAGCACCATAAATAAATTCAGTAAACAGAGTAGATGTAGATAAAGCAGCTAATATAGGTTATATAGTACGGTACTTAACGAGGTTCGACAATTAGGCTGCTCAGCAGCAGCAGCAGCGGACTGCTTCAACACAGACAAGACAAAAGAAGCTGCTTTACAGCAGCAGCATCAGCAGCAGTAGCTGATCAGTGGCCCCTCGTGGCCTCTGCCAGGAGGGCATCTGCCTCCTCCCTCTGGCGCCTCCTCCACTTCTTGCTGCCCAGCCCCTTGGGCACCTTGGGTCTGATCGGGGGCATGCGACCCTCCTCGATAGATACCTTCTGGAGGTTGCGGAGGTGAAGACCGAACGCCTGGTGATTGGCCCTGAAGCAGTGGACGTTCACGGACTCGCCGCATGTCCTCACGTCCTCAGCATGCTTCACGAGGGAGTTGAAGTCCGTGCCGCGGAGCCTCCTGGTGGGGCAGAAGGGGCACCTGTACACATCGCCGGCGAAGAAGTTGTTGTACTGACCGGACTTTAGCCTCCTCAGCACATGACGAGTCTTGCTATCCTGCGACTCATCGTTGCTGCGGAGGTCGCTGCTATCCTCCTGTTGGGAAAAAACAGAAGAGTGAAATAAGGACATGATTGAGATACTTTGATTATCGGGATTGTTTTTTGCATAAATTAACCGAATGAGATCTCCCGATTATTCCCCAAATCTCAAACCAAATCGAATACTGATCCCAACTACGAATAGGGGGATTCATCGAAAATCGAGATCTAACACAATAGAATTAGCTACTGTAAAAAATACGAACAGTCGAGCCCTAATAACATACGATCTAGCATCCAACGATGGGAACGAGGGAAGAACAAGGGAAGCGAAGAAAACCCTGGTTACCTCAGACCACGGGTCGGCAATGCTGGTGTCGTAGGGGTTCTCCGGCCTTATGTAGATAACCTCCTCATAGGGGTCCCAGCCGAGCGGGATCTATCCGAGACAGGCGGGGGCCTCCTCGCCGGAGGCTACGGCGGATGCACGGACGGGGACGGGGGGCTCCTCACCGGCTGCCTTGGAGGCGCCGATGGCCACCGCGCCGATCTTCTCCATCGCCGACGTGGTTGGGGTTTTGTTGGGCGTTTGTAGAAGGTGATGGGACAGTGGAAACGGTTGAGTGAGCGAGTGCGTGATGAGTGGGAGTGGGAGTGGGGAGGCCTCTATTAAAGGAGAAGGGAAGCGGCGTTTCGTTGCACTACCATGCACCACGTAGGCTAATGCACCGTGCACGGCCACACATGTCTGCTACCGCCCGTGCACCTCACACGCGTACCGTGAGTCACGTTTTTTTCCCTCGTGTCTAACCATGGCGATTCAGTTGTACTCAGTTTTGCCCACCAACCGTTGATCCTCTATGATCTAGCGGACAGGATAACCCTTATATCAGTCGGGGGCACCCCTCTATCCATGCAAAATAACGAGTATGCCACCGGAACTTTAACAACATAAATAGATGAACTTGAATATATTTTGAAGGGTATGAAAATAGAAATCCACATAGTTTAAGGGTCTAGATACGGTAAGAGAACTAAATATTATTAGTGGCCGGGCCAACATAGTGACGGGGTTGGTCGGCTAGGAGTTGTTGATTCCTAAGTAAGGGGACACTAGGCCGTTCTTGACATACTCCCTCAGGAACTTGCCATAAGCAGCGTGCTTAGCCTTGGTCGCCGACTTGTGTTTACTAGCCAGGCTTTTACCGATGCCAACTGCATGCGGAATCAAGCTGGCAATCCTCGGGTTGACTCCTTTCTTACAGAAAGGGCACCTGAGCTCCCCAAGTCGAGTGCGGAAAGAGATTATCCCGCTCTTGAGCTTCTTCATGACATGGAGGCTCTTGTTGTCCCTGGTCTCCTTGTCAGAGTCCATCTCACTTGAATACACCTGTAATGTATGGAATACAAACCAAAATGAGCAAAATAATAAATATATATTCCTTCCACCATTCCAAGTTACTTTCGATGCAATAACGGCCGTCTCCCCAGCTCGCTCCTAAATTAATTTGGTTTGTGTTCTTGGTAACTTATTAATAAATAAATAATGTGGATTCATTCAGAACAGACTAGATCTCTCCATGTACCGGTTCGTACGTTGCATCTAATCATTAGGACTAGATTTTTTATGACGCCTGGATAGATTAAGCTCGAGCAGAAAATATGAAACATGTAGAAATAGATGTACCTCTGGGTACACAAGCGGAGCGTGTTCGTCGAACTCCACGCCCTCATTGGCGCCTCCGAAGTCCTCAGCACTGGCGTGCACATGGTCCCCCAAGGGGTTGAACTGCACGTCCTCCTCAGCCTGTGCTGCGTGATGCTCCTCCAGATCTGCCGCGTGAAGCACCACCCCGGCGGCGATGCCCGAACACTCACCCCCATGCACTGGTTTCATGGAGAAGGTTCGTGCAAGTACGTTCAAGATTGTGGTGTTTTGCTGGATAGGGAAGAGAGAGTAGTGGATGAGTGCGAATGGCGGACCCGATAGGCTGGGTTTTTAATGCAGGGATGTTTAGGCCTCCTCGAGGGCCCCGGTTGACAGCTCTTCCGGCTGCGACTGCCGCGTGGAAGGTTCGTGTGGTGGGGGCCTGACGGAAGTTAGAGTGTAGGCGCGCTGCATAGTAAAAATGGTATAGCCGGTGGTCCATGGATGACCAGTTGCCGTGTAGTAGACTTGTAGCCTTTGGAGACTAGACTAAACATCACATGACCACTCGACCACTTTTTCCATGGACGACATCGTGTTCCTTCTTGTAGAAGTCTCGTTGAGGGAGACGTCCGTGCTGTCTCGCGCTATCCGGTGAAGGGCACGACGTGTGCAACGAGCCTTGTTGGATCACACAGGATCAACGGTTGGTGCGCACGATCCGCGTGACAGCTGTGACAACCAATCAGGGCGTAGTAGACAGGGTGGGCACAGGTTTGGGCTTCTACGAAAGAGAGAGAGAGAGGATGTTTGTTCTTATACTAAAACCACAAACAAACAATGATCAACCATTACAGTCATTGCATGTGTGTTCTTATACTAAAACCAACATGGATCCACCAGGGGTCATTGCATGTGTGTTCTTTCCACAAACCACTTATGGATCCATTACAGTCATTGCATGTGTGTTATTTCCACAAACCACACATGGATCAACCACTAGAGTCAT
The DNA here is from genome assembly GCA_910589775.1 of Avena eriantha. NCBI lineage: Eukaryota > Viridiplantae > Streptophyta > Magnoliopsida > Poales > Poaceae > Avena > Avena eriantha. The sequence goes on from OU342742.1 coordinate 218,227,939, forward strand.
TGCATATGTGTTATTTCCACAAACCACACATGGATCAACCACTAGAGTCAATGCATATGTGTTATTTCCACAAACCACACATGGATCAACCACTAGAGTCTTTGCATGTGTGTTCTTATACTAAAACCAACACTAGAGTCATTGCATGTGTGTTCTTTTCACAAACCACACATGAATCCACCACTGTCATTGCATGTGTGTTCTTTCCACAAACCAGACATGGATCAACCACTAGTCATTGCATGTGTGTTCTTTTGAACAAACCACACATGGATCCACCAGTGGTCATTGAAAGTGTGTTCTTTCCACAAACCACATATGGATCAACCAGAGTCATTGCATATGTGTTCTTTCCACAAACCACACATGGATCAACCACTAGAGTCATTGCATGTTTGTTCTTATACTAAAACCACAAACCAGCACTATAGTCATTGCATGTGTGTTCTTTTCCACAAACCACACATGGATCCACTAGACTCATTACATGTGTGTTCTTTTCCAGAAACAACTTATGGATCCACCAGTGATCATTGCATGTGTGTTCTTTCCACAAACCACATGTGGACCCACTAGAGTCATTGCATGTGTGTTATTTCCACAAACCACACATGGATCAACCACAAGAGTCATTGCATGTGTGTTATTTCCACAAACCACGCATAGATCAACCACTAGAGTCATTGCATATGTGTTATTTCCACAAACCACACACGGATCAACCACTAGAGTCATTGCAAGTGTGTTCTTATACTAAAACCAACACTAGAGTCATTGCATGTGTGTTCTTTTCACAAACCACACATGGATCAACCATTAGAGGCATTGCATGTGTGTTATTTCCACAAACCACACATCGATCAACCACTTGTCATTGCATGTGTGTTCTTTTCCACAAACCACACATGGATCCACCAGTGGTCATTGCATGTGTGTTCTTTCCAAAAACCACATATGGATCAACCAGAGTCATTACATGTGTGTTCTTTCCACAAACCACATATGGATCAACCACTAGAGTCATTACATGCTTGTTCTTATACTAAAACCACAAACCAGTACTAGAGTCATTGCATGTCTGTTCTTTTCCACAAACCACACATGGATCCACTAGACTCATTGCATGTGTGTTCTTTTCCACAAACAACTTATGGATCAACCAGTGGTCATTGCATGTGTGTTCTTTTCATAAACTACATGTGGACCCACTAGAGTCATTTCATGTGTGTTCTTATACTAAACTAGCACTAGAGTCATTGCATGTGTGTTCTATCCACAAACCACACATGGATCCACCACTGTCATTGCATGTGTATTCTTTCCACAAACCACACATGGATCAACCACTAGAGTCATTGCATGTGTGTTCTTATCACAAACCACATATGGATCAACTAGTGGTCATTGCATGTGTGTTATTTTCCATAAACCACTTATGGATCCATTACAGTCATTGCATGTGTGTTATTTCCACAAACCACACATCGATCAACCACTAGAGTCATTGCATGTGTGTTATTTCCACAAACCACACATCGATCAACCACTAGAGTCATTGCATGTGTGTTATTTCCACAAACCACACATGGATCAACCACTAGAGTCATTGCATGTGTGTTCTTATCACAAACCACATATGAATCAACCAGTGGTCACTCCATGTGTGTTATTTTCAATAAACCACTTATGGATCCATTACAGTCATTGCGTGTGTGTTATTTCCACAAACCACACATGGATCAACCACTAGAGTCATTGCATGTGTGTTGTTTCCACAAACCACACATGGATCAACCACTAGAGTCATTACATGTGTGTGTTCTTTTCCACAAACCACACATGGATCCACCACTAGAGTCATTGCAAGTGTGTTCTTATACTAAAACCAACACTAGAGTCATTGCATGTGTGTTCTTTCCACAAACCACACATGGATCAACCAGTGGTCATTGCATGTGTGTTCTTTTCCACAAACCACACATGGATCCACCAGTGGTCATTGCATGTGTGTTCTTTCCACAAACCACATATGGATCAACCAGAGTCATTGCATGTGTGTTCTTTCCACAAAACACACATGGATCAACTACTAGAGTCATTGCATGTTTGTTCTTATACCAAAACCACAAACCAGCACTAGAGTCATTGCATGTGTGTTCTTTTCCACAAACCACACATGGATCCACTAGACTCATTGCATGTGTGTTCTTTTCCACAAACAACTTATGGATCATCCAGTGGTCATTGCATGTGTGTTCTTTTCACAAACCACATGTGGACCCACTAGAGTCATTGCATGTGTGTTCTTATACTAAAACTAGCACTAGAGTCATTGCATGTGTGTTCTATCCACAAACCACACATGGATCCACCACTGTCATTGCATGTGTGTTCTTTCCACAAACCACACATGGATCAACCACCAGAGTCATTGCATGTGTGTTCTTATCACAAACCACATATGAATCAACCAGTGGTCATTGCATGTGTGTTCTTTTCCATAAACCACTTATGGATCCATTACAGTCATTGCATGTGTGTTATTTTCACAAACCACACATGGATCAACCACTAGAGTCGTTGCATGTGTGTTATTTCCACAAACCACACATGGATGAACCACTAGAGTCATTGCATGTGTGTTATTTCCACAAACCACACATGGATCAACCACGAGAGTCATTGCATGTGTGTTCTTATACTAAAACCAACATTAGAGTCATTGCATGTGTGTTCTTTCCACAAACCACACATGGATCAACCACTAGAGTCATTGCATGTGTATTCTTACCACAAACCTCATAAGGATCAACCAGTAGTCACTGCATGTGTGTTCTTTTCCATAAACCACTTATAGATCCATTACAGTCATTTCATGTGTGTTATTTCCACAAACCACACATGGATCAACCACTAGAATCATTGCATGTGTGTTATTTCCACAAACCACACATGGATGAACCACTAGAGTCATTGCATGTGTGTTATTTCCACAAACCACACATGGATCAACCACGAGAGTCATTGCATGTGTGTTCTTATACTAAAACCAACATTAGAGTCATTGCATGTGTGTTCTTTCCACAAACCACACATGGATCAACCAGTGGTCATTGCATGTGTGTTCTTTTCCACAAACCACACATGGATCCAGCAGTGGTCATTGCATGTGTGTTCTTTCCACAAACCACATATGCATCAACCAGAGTCATTGCATGTGTGTTCTTTCCACAAACCACACATGGATCAACCACTACAGTCATTGCATGTTTTTTCTTATACTAAAACCACAAACCAGCACTAGAGTCATTGCATGTGTGTTCTTTTCCACAAACCACACATGGATCCACCAGTGGTCATTGCATGTGTGTTCTTTCCACAAACCACATATGGATCAACTAGAGTCATTGCATGTGTGTTCTTTCCAGAAACCACACATGGATCAACCACTAGAGTCGTTGCATGTGTGTTCTTATACTAAAACTAGCACTACAGTCATTACATGTGTGTTCTATCCACAAACCACACATGGATCCACCACTGTCATTGCATGTGTGTTCTTTCCACAAACCACACATGGATCAACCGCTAGAGTCACTACATGTGTGTTCTTATACTAAAACCAACACTAGAGTCATTGCATGTGTGTTCTTTTCACAAACCACATATGGATCAACCAGTGGTCATTGCATGTGTGTTCTTTTCCATAAACCACTTATGGATCCCTTACAGTCATTGCATGTGTGTTATTTTCCACAAACCACACATGGATCCACCAGTGGTCATTGCATGTGTGTTCTTTCCACAAACCACATATGGATCAACCAGAGTCATTGCATGTGTGTTATTTCCACAAACCACACATGGATCAACCACTAGAGTTATTGCATGTGTGTTCTTTTCCATAAACCACTTATGGATCCATTATAGTCATTGCATGTGTGTTATTTCCACAAACCACACATGGATCAACCACTAGAGTCATTGCATGTGTGTTATTTCCACAAACCACACATGGATCCATTTGAGTCATTTCATGCTTGTTCTTATACTAAAACTAGCACTGCCCCCCAATGGATCCACCGTTAGACCGAGTCTTCTAGAAGGCACGCCATAATAAAGTTGTTCGGCTTGACGATTGTTACATACCGTTCGATTGGGGCGCTTGGAAGATTGGGATGGTCTTCGCGAGAGAGATCCTCGAGTAGGATGTTCTGCTGCATGATTGGCCAACTGGCATGTTGAGAGTGTTACGACTCACGAGTTCAGTGGGCCATATCCCAGTGTCACGTCCCCGTTACTTCTCTTCCTCCCTGTACTTCTCTTCCTTCCCCTCAAAGCCACTTTCCCCACTTCACTTCCACCCTGCCGTAGCCGCAAGCCGACGACATCCGCCAATTCTCCGGTCGCTACCTTCATGGTAGGAAATCATTTTACAAGCTTTTGAACATATCCTACACATTCCTGCTATTCGCCAATCTAACTCCCGTCCGATGGTTGTAATCTGATGATTTTCGTTGGATTGTTTACAAGTAATCTACGTTGATAATGCAACATGCAAATGGCACAAACACAATTTCTAAAGTGGAAGCACTCACCGGCTGCTATTGCACATATTTCTTAATATAGCTCGACAAACACATTATAATAATTGTACTCGCATTAAACACAACCGAAATTGCAACCATCCTAAATAACATCTAAACCCACATCACACAGCTGTCGTCAGAGTCCAACTCGATTGGTGACACCAACGTGCCCTTCCCGGCGACATCCACTCCCGCATGTGGCTTGCCCTTCGCCAAGGAGGCAACAATGGCGTTCTGCACAACTTCGTCCCCGTCGCCCTCCACATCGGAATCGGCAATGACGAAGGTGATGGGGTTGGCGTGGATCGAGCGCCGTCGCGCCTGGCGGCTCCTGGTCGAGCTCGACGCCGCATCAGTCCTTCTACAGGTACGAGAGGCCGAGCTCGCATACGTAGCGTCGTTGCTCCTCTCAAGAAACCATGGCCATTTGATACTTCGACGGTAGGATCTTGGGGTGGATCCGATGTGGCGAGCCCTACCGGAAGCGGTGGAGCGGATGGATCTACCGACGCGAGCCATGACAAGTTCCTAGGAGGGAGTAAGATTGTGGGCCAGGCGTGTCTGGTTCCTGAGCAAGACCTCCCAGTGATATGTACGCGGGCAAGGTACCAAAAAAATTTGTCCAATGTGCGCGACAGGGCTTTTGAACCACGAAGGCACGAGTTTTTTTCAACAAGTCCACACCCTAGGTCCCCCACCTGTCAGCCGAATGTGGATGGTAGGATTATGCCCGAGTTATTAAGTAGGGATAAATCACGCTTCACCACTACCCTGACATCCAAAGGCTCCTCTTCCCTCTGCCCTCGCTCCCCTCGCTCATGGCTCGTAGCTCGTGCAGTTCGTCTCGGGCGGAATCAGGGTCGGCTCAACACCGTCAGGCGGGTGCCCCCATCAGGTACCGGAGGGCGCCCTACGATTACTACCCCGATATGCTGTGTTTGTGTGGTGAGAAGATGCCAAGATGGATTTCGTGGACCGACGAAAATACTGCAGGAAAATTCAGCAACTCCAACATCAGAGCGGTAAGTTCCTACTGTAGGTACAATGGTAACCCAGATCTGGAAAGCGTAATGTAATTCTTTTTTTTGTTTCCTTCGATCTACTGTAGGGGGACTGGCTGTGACAAGTTTGTGTGGATCGAAAAGCCACTGCCAGGTTTTAACAGAGAGCTTGTTCAGGATCTGTGTGATGCTGTGTGGGACAAGAAAGAGGAGATTCGTGCGATGGAGCGAGAGATCCGGGAGCTTCGCCAGGTGCGAGGGAGGCAGGGGCAGGGAGGTGGTGAGACAGACGGACTCAAGATTAGGCCAGATAGTGGACACAATTTCCTCATTATCTGGGCATTATCTGTTGCATTTGCAGTTTATGTTGCCATGTCATTGTCCAGCAGCTGAAATAAGTTGCTGCTTCGTGGAGTGTAGCGGCCAGCCTAAGAAATTGTTTTCCAGCCTAGAAACTTATCATAAGTGTAATGCCAACAGCAGGGATTTATTAAGCGCCTATAAATAAATCATGTATGTGCCACTAACACCCATCGATTTTGGAGAGGATTTAACCACTCAGCTATCGCGATTGTTCAGATAGTAGTGGCACAGTCACAGTTTTGGATTCAACTAGTGGCCTCGGCCGTATCAAATCCTAAAGTCGCGATATATTTTTCTCCGAGTACGAGAGGCAGATTGTTTCGCCCGACAAGTTCCACGCACACAGCTCTAGAGTTTAACCGAACTACATATATAGGTTCAAGTTCAATACATCATTAGTCTGCTACACTGCTAGCCCTCTTTCTCTGCTTGGGTGCCAACTCTCTTCCTCTTTCCTTCACGTCCATTGGCTTCTTCATCTCCTGCCTTCTTCCTCTTCCTGGGTGCCAATTTTCTTACCTTCACGTACCCTGCATCTCCGGGCCGAGGTAAGTCAGGCCAATCAGTACCAGAATCTTGTCTGGCATCATCACTCCACTCGTTTTGGTTTTCTTCCCGTAGCAAAATCACTGAGTCGGCTGTCTTGTTTCTTACCTTGCGCTTCCTGTAAAAAAACAGTACATGGATTACTACCTTATATCTATAGACTATAAACATTTTTTTTCTATGAATGTACCATCTCATACCTAGCTTTGGGAGCATTAAGGGGACATCCAGTTGCTCTATGGCCTATAAGATGGCAGGTCTTGCATCTGTTTTTGCCCTTCTTTGTAGCATAGAAAGCCGAACCCTTTTTCTCTAGAAGATTCTTAAACCTATTCACCTGGGGTCTTCCTCTGCCCCTTTTTGTAACTGGCTGGCAAAGCTCGAAAGACAGTTGGACTTGAGGCCACTGAGATGGGCCTATACATGGCTCGACGGATCCAGCGTACACAGCTCTAAACTTTTCCATAGAGTAGTAGTCTGACAAATACTGATCCAAATGTGGTAGAGTTCTTTTCTTCACCAAGAAGGCCAAGGCATGGTCGCAAGGTTTCCCGGTATGCTACCGCTCAAAGCAGGTGCATTCTCGCAGCTGGATGTTCACAACATCCCTTTTGCCACTCTTGGACATATCGACCACCTCACAGCTTCTGCTGGTTGATAGGAGAACCTTAAGATGGGCAAGTCCTCGGCTTCTCTTGTGCAGTTGTTGTACAACTGGCGGTAGCATATGTCCTCTAAGTATCCTACCGATCTCTCTCCTTATATTTAATAGCTTCATGATCATACCATGTATGTTCTCCATCAAGATATGAACATGACGCACTTTTATGTCCTTCACCCAGTTATTCAGACATTCTACAAGGTTGTTGTTTATGTAATCAACTTTGATGTCAGGGTTGAATTGACTCCTCTTCCATAGCTGTGAATGATGGATGGCTAAGTACTCTGGAAGTCCAGGGGCTTCGGAAAAAATCTTGCTCATGAAATAATCGCTGCTACTAGGTTTGTAAACTCTAGTAGCAGGAAACATGTAACGAAATACGTTGCCTACGTAGTGTGAGTACAAGTTGAGCATCATATGGGCATGGAATTCTCTACCTTCAACTCGCGGCAACACCTCCTTCACTGCATTCGTCAGCCCTTTGCATGCATCCGTGGATATAGCCAATGGATCCATGTGGCCTATTGATCTCCTAAGCTGCCTCATAAACCAGGCCCAGTTTTCCTCCGTTTCTGTTTCAAACAGCTCGAATGCCACTAGGAACATCCAGTCGTGACCATCAAGTGCTGTGGCAGATGGCAGGAAGCCTTTACATTTGCCAGTTAGGACAGTGATGTCTACACTCAGATACGTCCTACAGCCTCCCTTGAATCCATTGATGCAAGGTTTAAGCGCCATGAAAAATCTTTTGAAATATATTTTACCACCTTCTGATTCGGTGTCAATCTCTACAATACTCCCCGGACACCTAGCTTGTACCTCTGCCTTGAAGTTGTATAGCATCCTGAAGCTATTGGTCCAATCCCCGTGCAAGACCCCCAGAGCTTTCTCTTTACCTTTCCAAACCATGTAATACGGAAGGACAATGTTGTATTTAGAACCGAGGCTAGTCTGAATATTCTTCGCGGTCTCCTTAGGGTTATCTTTTAGTATGGACATAGATTTCATAGCCACCCACTCCGTATCAGCCATTGAGGATTTCAGTTTGCTGCCTGTCGGACACATGTGTGGAGGGCCCATTATGTTCACCTGCAACACAGATAAATTTAAAAGATAAGCGGAGTCGACTAGTTGCCAGAAAGATATCGCACATCAATTGTAGTTATAGAGTGAAAAGAGAGAGAGAGAGAGAGAGAGAGAGAGTTCTAATGGTTTGCTGCATTCATTGCCCCAATACCCTAATTGCAGTTGATGCAGGTAAGGATCTTGTTGTGATCATCCATGGACAATGTACCTCGGCCCGTCCATTCATCCACGTTAACTTGCAAATGGCCTCATACCTCTCGGCAGAGTTCTTCAGTCGATAAACGTCGAACTCCCTCTTGATACAAAAATGCCGGAACGACATCCTGAACTCATGCATGCTCCTGAACTCGGTGCCGACCGAAATTATAGGATACTCGTGGTCATGTTTCATTTCTTCTACTTCAACACCCAAATCATCGACTGGAATACCAGGCTCATCATTAAGTTCCTCGTCTATTTCATCATCACCAGATTCTTGATCCTCTATAGTGCCTGCTTCTTCATCTGATTCAGAATCTTCGCCATTGTCTCTAATGCCTAGTACTGCACACATCATATTGACTCCCATGGGTGGGGCTGCACCATCGTCTCCACCCGGATGGACAGGAACATTGCCCCAATCCACCTCACCGGCAACTCTGCTTTCTCCAAGACACTCGGTTGGTTCTGCCGCAACCACATGGGGTGGTCTTATGTTTGCACGCATCCCAGGTACTTCAGTGGACAAACAGCAGTCAGAATCAATTTCATCTTGAGTGTACAGAACCCTCTTGCTCTTCCTATGTACATCCTCCTTCCTGATGTAATCTTTCCTGATGGTATCAGTAGGGCTTGACATCCGCGTTCCATTCCCCATTGAACTAGGCCTTTTGCTGCCGCTCTTGGGTGTGATCTCCTTACTACCTCCCCTCACGGGTGTTGGCTCCAGGGTGCTGGCATTATTGCCTGACCTCTGCGGCATGTTCTTCTTTGAATTAGCCCTTTTGCTGCTACTATTGAGCATGTTCTCCTTCGTGCTGCCATTATTGCCTGACCCTAGCGGCGTGTTCCGCTCCAAATTAGCCCTTTTGTTGCTACTATTGGGCGTCTTCTCCTTCGTGCTGGCATTATTTCCTGACCTCTGTGGCGTGTTCTTCTTCGAATTAGGCCTTTTGCTGCTACTATTGGGCGTGTTCTCCTTCGTGCTAGCATTATTGCCTGACCCCAGCGGCGTGTTCCGCTCCAAATTAGCCCTTTTGCTGCTACTATTAGGCGTCTTATCCTTCGTGCTTGCATTATTGCCTGACCTCAGCGGCGTGTTCCGCTCCAAATTATCCCTTTTGCTGCTACTATTGGGCGTGTTCTCCTTCGTGCTGGCATAATTCCCTGACAGCGGTGTGTTTCGCTCCAAATTAGTGTTTTTTTCTGCTCCCACCGGGTGTGGTAGCCTCTGTACTAGCCATCTTCGCCTCTTTGCTACCACTCCTGGGAGTGTTCACCACCGTGCTATCCCTCTTAGCGTTTTTGCTGCTACCATTCGGTGTGACATTTTGACTGGATCTCAGGGGTGTACTCTGCGGCATGGTGCCTTTTGTCGTGCGACTCTTGGGCGTCCTCTTCTCTGGCGTGGTCTCCTTGGTGACGTTCTTCTTCGGGGTGCCCTTTCTGGGGATGCTCTTCTTTCTCCTCTTTACGACGCTCCTCTGTAAGACTCTCCTCTGTCCGAAGCCACCCTCGGTCGCACTAGCCCCAGTGATGCCATGGATTAGGTCATGCATGCCTTCTAAAAGTCCATCATCTCTATTGTCGAGTTCCAATTCCTCTCGAACCGTGAGCACTACCAAGTGGAAGTAAACTTCACCTCTATAATGTTTCCTTGTAAATGGTACGACTAAATCCCTGGTATCTTTCACTTCGATAGCCTCTTTGCTCCTGTAACCATAATATAACAAACGTGCTTCCTGGGAGGACCCTCACAGCACCTTCACATGTAACGATGCCATCAGGTCAGATAACTCTACCACTTCAGGGTCGTATCTGCCAAGGATTACATCAAACTCATCATAGAATTTTTCTGTGCCATCATCTAATTTTGCAGTATAATCCGCGACCCCGATACGAACGATTACTTTGCCATCATCAGGTTCTTCAGGATAGAAACCTCCGAGAGGTTCGAGAGATGGAGCGACACCATCAGACCCAGCCCCAATGCCACCGTCGCCATCACCAGCGCCATCGTTAGCTGGATCAACCTCGGTGGAAGTACCAGGACCAGGAGCAAGGCGAGGGCCCTTAGCAGCGGGAGCTACATTACATGGTGGACAGGCAAGGCCCCTTCTAACGGCAGCCACAATATGATCAGCTGCTTCCATGCCACCTCCACGATCAGGAGCAGTTCCCACAACAGAAGTGTTTCGAGTGCTAGCAGAGTCCAGACCATGAGCTGGCTTTAGACCAGCAGCTCGCTGAACCCGAGCATGGGTTCGAGGAGGAGAGAATGGTTCAGTCTTTGCAACAACAGTGGGGCAGCCTCTGGAAGCCTTAGTTTGCTCAACAGCGGCAGGGATTGGGTCAACAGCGTCCAGATCAACAACACGAGGATGACCAATACCAGCAGATTCCAGAGCACGGGTTCGCACAACTTGAGGACGGTTTTGAGGAGGAGCAGCACACAAGGCGGTGGTCTTGGCAACAACAGCGGGGCAGCCTCCGGACGCCTTAGTTTGCTCAACAGCGGCATGGATTGGGTGAGCAGCAGCTGTAGCAACACGGGCACGGGGAAGGGGACGACTAGTACCAGCAGATTCTAGAGCAGACTTTTCCACAACGGCAATACGGGGACTCCTACGAGGAGGTTGCCTGACAGAAGTATGTCGCGGACGAGGAACCACATTTTGCTCAACAACAGCAGGGGTTCGAGTTAGACCTCCCTGTCCAATAATAGTTGGGCGACTCCCAGTAGCAGGAGCTTCCTCATCCACTATGTTACACACCGGCATAACCACGTGAAGCCTAACATGCTGTTTCATCAACCCAATTAGCTGACTGTCACACGCTATAGGAACCTGGAAGCCTTGTTCATCAAGGAGGCTGAACCGTGCAGTCTGCTCCGGCCTCATTTCAGCAAGTTCACACACAGCAGCAACCAAACCAGGGATAGTGCATAACTGCACAGGCGCTACTTCCATCTTGAGATTCTGAGCCTCTTTCCACGTGCTCTTCCCATGTGCTAATTTAATGAGGTAGCCACAGATGGTGACCAGAACCGTGTAGTTGGGTTTAGCGGAGATCCTAGTTGACAGAAAATTGGAGACAAAAGATAAGAATTGTTTGTCAGCGTCGTGCTAGCAAACAATTCTATGTTCGATATATCTCTGTAATGCCAATAGCCAGCTAGCAGTTATAGGTAGTGCGAATAGCAAAGAGAACAGTAGCTCACCCGAAATTAGCCATAAGTACTTCTTCCTCGGCAAATGGATCTGCCATCCTCCACGCTGCTCAGCTCGTCGGCGGTAGAGGCGAGCTAGATCGTTGCAACGGCTGGCACGGCATTCGGCATTAGAGCTCGGTAGCAGCGAGTAGGCGCAGTAACTTGGCGCCGGAAGTCAAATGCCCGAAGAGATCATTCTGGTTGGAGAGGGGATTTCGACGTCGCTGGTGCTAGGGTTCATGCGAAAGGAGGAAGGTAGTGGAATTGTAAATTTGGTCAACACACGATGCTCCTTTAGTATCTCGTTTCGCCTACGTGGTTGCCGCGTTGGCGCTCGCGTCACGGAAATATTACTAACATGAGGTTCCCGACCATCTACTTCACGGGGCAGTTTCACGACATGTTTGGATTTGGTAGGGGTGAGACGAGTTTGCATCGAAATGGCCCCTCTCGGTAGTTGGTGGCCCAACTTTTCGAAACACGGTAATTTCAGGCAACTTAGGTACCGCCATGCGCTGGCCTGCCAACTTTGGTACCGCATACGAACAAGCCCCTTGCTGGACCAGGGCCCAGGAGACGTATTTTACACCGTACGCGTGTAAAACTCAATGAGGCACTACCACTAGTGGTGTTGGACGCTTGAAGCCTTCTAGACCCCGAGGTCTCCTTCGCTCAACTTCATCAGCAACATTTGTGCGGGAACGTAATCACGCGTCCGGTCTTCATAGGTATGTTTGTTACTATACTTTTCCATAGATAGATATTGGGTTGGCGCGTTCTTATAGTAGGATTTTTTTGTTTTTTTCCATGGAACCCCTTCATTAGGAACCCCCTGACCGCATCCAAGGAACATGCGGCCAATGTCATGGATATTTCGACGGTCATGCATAACTCTGCGACGCGATGGAAGGCCGCACACACATAAGTTGTGTAGCCGTCTCAACCCTATTCCATTGTGGGTAGTCATTAATAGCATCAGGAGGTAAACCAGGCAGAATCTGTGGGATGGGTGATGAAATGTGAAGAAATGAGATTTCCCTCCAAATGTGAAAACATAGATCGATCTCGATCAAGAAACCCCAAATATCACCCTAAATCAAAATTAAAATCCATAAAAAAGGCTTATGTCCATCTCGCAGTTGATCTCTGTAGCACGCCGCCTAGCTCTCGTCGGATTGGCCATGCCGTTGTCTAACACTTTCATGCAGAGAGAGTGAAGATAAGTGGGGACCGAAGTGGGGAGACAACAAGAGTACGGAAGAGATACTTTATAACCGCCCGATTGACTCTTTCCTTCCATGGTGGGGCTCAGCGGTCAGTGGGACGGGGTTAACCTGACATCCTGTATGGGCCCACCATGCAGGTCGCTATCATCCACGACACCAGCGAATGTGCCTGCGCCCAGTCAACCATGACAATAAACAGTGCCACACTTGCCTATCAACTACCGCAGCACTATTTAGTGCTGGTATTCATAATACCATGGCGAAAATATGTGTTCCGCCCTCGATAGCCGCTGTGAACACTCATATGCTGCCCATCCAACTATTACAAGTACTTTTCACTTGTGTCGCCCCAAAAATCTGCTGGGTATGCGGGGTATTTTGTAGTGATGTTGGTATGAGATGATACGTGTTATGCATTTACTGTTATGTTGAGACTTTATGGTTTGTTTTACTTTGGAAACACATCTATGATACATATAATGGTTTGATCTATGCATAATGACTTTTTACCCATGTCATGAGGTGTTTTACCATGCCAAGTGTAGGTAGATGGGGGAGATGCGAAAGCATAATTTATAAATCATTGCACTAGTATTTACCATTAAGGACTATGGTGTATGTATATGAGGGGTGGCCGAGTGACAAATGACATATGCGATAAATGATAGAAATGATGCAGCCAATTAACACCCTTTATTTGGGGGTAAAAAGGGATACATATGTGTAGTGGAGTGAAAAAACCACAAGTTGGCTTTGCGAGGGTGACACAACAACATATATGAGTACTTCTTTCAACTATGTGTTTTAGAACATGTAGCTACCATAAATGTTATCATTGAAGCATGAAAATTGTGTGTATTTTTATCATTTATAATATGATCATTACCATAGATGGAGAGAGAGGATTGAGTGAAACCATGAATCCGGGTCTATTATTCCTATAAGAGAAAACCTTTATCTTATCCTCTTGGATTTTTAGGATTGGAACACTTATACAGTTTCTATTTTTTTTTTACTTTCAATCATCAAGTTAAACCCTCTTTGCTCTTTGTTCTGTTTAGTGAATTGACAACTAGAACTTGTGACACTATATTGGAAAGAGTAAATAGATTTTTCTTCTTGCTCCTGCGGATCGATACCATACTTTCGCATTGAGAGGTGCTCTTGGGGGTTATCAGTTGTCTCTTTCAGATACACTACGATGTTGTTAGCATAAGGTGCGTGAAGGATGATGATCATGCCACTATGGACATCATCGTAACGTGCGCAGAGGATGACGACCATGATGCCGCGGGAATCACAGTAGCGCGCGCGGAGGATGACGACCATTCCATCGTGGCCATCATAGTAGAGTGCGAACAGAATAGAGAGGGGCTCAAGAATAGGTTAGTACATAAATTTAGTTTGATATAGATATATTTTTATTTATTTTCATAATTTGCTTGGAAGGGATTTCTGAAAAAATAGTGGGGGCAAAAAACCTTCTTTTTAGTTTTCTCTTTTTAAAAGAGAAACCGAGTACAAGGATTAGATCCTTTGAAAAATTTGTCGTAGTGTAATGTGATATAATGAATATTTTCTATCTTAGTAAACTTGAATTTTTTATTTGAATGTAACGAGACACCTAAATTTATTATTTTAAATTTATTAGTATCAATGTAATTAACTGTTTGTGCCGCTGAAAGTGTATCTAGCACAGTAAAATATTGCGCCGCACAATAAATGTCACGACACTAAAATTTTGTTGTCTTACTAGTATGCTTTTGCGCTAGCTCTAGCTTGACGGATGATGATGTGCTGAACCAAAAAAAGCGCCGTCTATATACACCTTTTTGACGCAGTTATGCCTAGCAATTTTTTTGTCGCAGTAGCGTGAGAGCGATGATTAGGCGTGTCCCTCGGTTTTTATAACCGCCAGGGCCTGCCATATGTGTTGTAGTGCCCTTGTGCTTCCCTCCTTAAATAGGTGTGGGGATGGGGTGTCTTGCCCCCCCCCCCCCAAAAGATCTTGGATGACGGCAACCCTCCCATACATGCCCTTTAGGTGTGTAGGGTTTGGGCCCCCCATATGACACATGGGCCTTGGGGAGATGTGGCGCCCTGGGTGCCCCCTCTCAGGTCCATATTGACCTTCTGGGACATGTGTGCCCCACCATGGAACCCACTAGAACCTTCTAGAATTTTTCGGTACGATATCTAAAAATCCTGAAACTTTTCTGGAACCCTAAAATCCACTTTCTTTATACGAATCTCTATTGTCGGGCTATTCCGAACCTCCTATGATGTCCTGGATCTCATCTGGGACTCCAAATAATTATTTTATCTCACCATCATAAATATCCCTTAACTACCCTAGCGTTATCTAACGTTAAGTGTGTGATCGTACGGGTTCAAGAACATGCAGACATCATCGAGACACCTCTCCCATTAATAATGATTAGTCGAACCTGGATGTCCATAATGAATCTCACACATTCAACGAAGATAATTATCGGTTGAACCACGATGTCGAGTATTGAATCAATGTTGTATTATATTCCTTTTGTCTCCCGGTATTTTACTTGATCGATATTTGATCATCGGTATCTTCATACCAAGTTCAATCTCATTCCTGGCAGGTACTCTTTACTCGTTAGGTAATACACCATTCCTTGTAATCAAAATCATTAGTGGCGTGCTTTCAAGAGATATAGAATCTGCGTTACCGAGTGGCCTTGGAGTATATCGTTCCATCACATGGATGGAGAAATCCCAAGTCTTGATTCATGAAACTCAACAAGTACTTTCCGAGATATCTAAAAAATACATTTATGACCACCCTATTACGAAGTGAAGGTTAATGCCCACAAATAAGACCGAGATACTTGACAATGAATAACTATGCAATTTAAACATTATGATACGATCTAATTGCTTTGCTTAGTTTGGATCTATGCATCATGTCATTCTCCTAATTGCACGATTCCGTTATTAATCGACAACTCATGTCCATGGTTAGAAAACCGTAACCATAATTAATCAGCGAGATATCCTAGTAGAGGATTGCTAGGGACTTAGTGTTGTTTATGAAAACACACAAGTATTATGTTTCCTATTCATACAATTCTAGCATGGAATATAAACATTTATCATGAACTAGAAATATGATAATAACAACTTTACTATTGCCACTATAGCATATTCCAACAGTTTCATCCTTATATTTTCTCCTTTGTCATCCTTAAGATCTAGATAATATATACTACTCCCTCCGGTTCGGTTTATTGGACACGTACGCAGTTTAAGAAAAATTTTGACCATCAATTTTGGTCAACAAATTTTATATAATATGTCATAAAAATTATATCATTGGAAACTACTTGTGAAGATAAATCCAATGGTATAATTTTTGTGACATATTATGTAAAATTTGTTGATCAAGATTATTGGTCAAAGTTGTTCTTAAACTGCGTACGTGCCTAATAAACTAGACCAGAGAAAGTAGTAATAAAAACACCTACTAATTTTTTTATACCACACAAACACATTATGGATTAGGCACATCACTTGTAAAGCCATGTACAACATTCAAAGTGAAATAAAATGCATGTGTAGCACGCATACCGTATTTATCGGTTGTATTTTATACTCCACACATAGTGTGTCTAGCTCGATTAATATACATATTCAAACATAACTAGACATTTTCATGTTTATTAATAGATACATTAACGCTACTTGTTTTCAACATTTTTTAAGTATCAATCAACATGTTGATAAAAACATCGTAACCAGTGGCAGAGCTGGACCAAAATTTCGGGAGGTTGCTTTGGCATGAGTAAATATGTGCAAGCTACTCTTTTTCCAATATACTCCCTCCGATATAAATTAATGGACTCAGGTTTGTTTAAATATGGATGTATCTAGAACTAAAATATGTCTAGATACATCTGCATCTAGACATTAATTTTGATCGAAGAGAGTAGAACAAAATACCATATGCAGCCAATAGCACTAGTAGAAAATGGGCCTTTGGTTCGGGCCACTAGTCCCGGCCGTGGCTGGGGCCGGGACTAATGGTCCGAACCAGACGGCCCGAGGAGGCCGAGGCACTTTGTCCCGGTCCGTAAGAAACCATTAGTTCCGGTTTGAGATACAAACCGGGACAAATGGGTCTGGGCCGGCGCGCGTGCTCCTGGCAGAACCTTTAGTCCCGGTTTGTATCTCAAACCGGGACTAATGGCTTGGCCCTATATATATGCATTCAGCCCTCCACTCTCTCCTGTTTTTTTCCTATGTGAGAGGTGGGTATAACTTTGTGCTAACTTTTTTTCTTCATATGCACTAGAGGTGTTCGGTGAAATGCCTGTTAGAGCGATGCCACTTGAGTTCACACAAGACAAAATATGATATGAGGTGCCAGAGCGACACTTAAGGTTTCTCCTCTTTGTTTTGAAGTGTCCTAAAAGGTTAGCAACTATTTTCTCATTTTGACTGCGCGGTACTAATTTAAACATCGTGATTGCATTTGATATTTATGCATGGTTGTATGATGCAGATGAGCCACCCATGGATGTACAGTGACCGACGCTCTGACGCTTACAGAGAAGGCGTGCGTTCTTTTCGCCTTGTGGCCTTAGCGAACAAGCGGCGGGATGGTTTTATGTGTTGTCCATGTATTGAATGTCGGAATGAGCAGGCTCACACTTCCTCAAGAGTCATTCAGAGCCACCTGCTTTGGTCCGGTTTCATGTCCGGCTATAATGTTTGGACCAAGCACAGAGAAAGAGGGGTTATGATGGAAGACGGCGATGAAGAAGAGAACGATGATGACAGCTACCGATCTATGTTCCCTGAATACGATGATACCGCAGTTGAAGATAATGAAGAAGAAGGGGGTGAAGAACGGGAACCAGATGAGCCCGTTGATGATTTTGGTCGGGTCATTAGTGATGCAAGGCGAGACTACGACACAGAAAAGGAGAGGTTGCAGTTCAAGCAGATGTTACAGGACCACAACACATTGCTGTATCCAACTTGTGAAGATGGCCAGAAGAAGCTGGGTAGCACACTGGAATTGTTGAAATGGAAGGAAGAGATCGGTATGACTAACTCGGGATTTGAAAAGTTGCTGGTAATAATGAAGGAGCTGCTTCCAAAAAATAACCAATTGCCCTCCAGTACGTACAAAGCAAACAAACTTGTCTGCCCTCTAGGATTAGACATGCAGAAGATACATACATGCCCTAATGACTGCATCCTCTACCGCGGTGAGAAGTACGAGAATATGAATAAATGCCCGGTATGCACTGCATTGCGGTATAAGATCAGAAAAGATGACCCTGGTGATGTTGAGGGCGAGCAACCCAGGAAGAGGGTTCCTGCCAAGGTGATGTGGTATGCTCCTATAATACCACGGTTGAAACGTTTGTTCAGAAATAAAGAGCATGCCAAATTGTTGCGATGGCACATGGAAGACCGTAATAAAGACGGGATGTTGAGGCACCCTGCTGATGGTCGGCAGTGGAGAAAAATCGAGAGAGACTTTCTGGACTTTGCTGGTGATGCAAGGAACTTATGGTTTGGTCTAAGTACTGATGGCATGAATCCTTTTGGGGAGCAGAACTGTAGTGACAGCACCTGGCCCGTGACTCTATGTATCTACAACCTTCTTCCCTGGTTGTGCATGAAGCGGAAGTTCATTATAATGTCAGTGCTCATCCAAGGCCCGAAGCAACCCGGCAACGACATTGATGTGTACCTAAGGCCATTAGTTGATGAACTTCTACAGTTGTGGGCCAAGCCAGGTGTACGTGTGTGGGATGAGCACAAACAGCAGGAATTTGACCTACAAGCGTTGCTGTTCGTAACCATCAATGATTGGCCTGCTCTTAGTAACATTTCAGGACAGACGAACAAAGGATACAATGCATGCACACACTGTTTAGATGAGACTGAAAGTATATATTTGGATAAATATAGAAAGAATGTGTACCCGTACAATCGTCGTTTTCTTCCGCCCAGTTATCCCTTAAAGAAGAAAGGCAAGCATTTCAATGGCAAGGCAGAAACCCAGACGAAGCCTGTCCCCCGTAGTGGTGTTGATGTATTTGGTATGGTCAAGGATTTGGATGTAATCTTTGGAAAGGGTCCTGGAGGACAACCTGTTCTGAAAGACCCTATTACCGGACACGCAGCCATGTGGAAGAAGAAATCTATATTTTGGGAGCTACCCTATTGGAAAGTGCATCAGGTCCGCTCTGCAATCGACGTGATGCACCTGACGAAGAATCTTTGCATGAATATTCTAGGCTTCCTGGGCTTGTATGGGAAGTCAAAAGATACCCCGGCAGCACAGGACGACCAGCAACATCATAAAGGACGAGACGGCAAGCATCCAGGGCAGTTTCAAGGGCTTGCCAGCTACGCTCTTACCAAAGAAGAGAAGGAAATCTTTTTTGAAGTCCTTTTCAGTATCAAGGTCCCGTCTGGCTTCTCGTCGAATATAAAGGGAATAGTAAATATGAAAGAGAAAAAATTTCAAAACCTAAAGTCTCATGACTGCCATGTGCTTATGACGCAATTGCTTCCGGTTGCATTGAGGGGACTTCTACCAGAAAATGTTCGACTAGCCATTGTGAAGGTATGTGCATTCCTCAATGCAATTGCTCAGAAGGTAATCGATCGAGAAAGTCTATCAGGCTTACAGATTGATGTGGTCCAATGTCTGGTCAGCTTCGAGTTGTTGTTCCCGCCATCCTTCTTCAATATTATGACGCACCTCCTAGTTCACCTAGTCGAAGAGATTAGAATTCTCGGTCCTGTGTTTCCACACAATATATTCCCCTTCGAGAGGTTCATGGGAGTCTTAAAGAAATATGTTCATAACCGTGCTAGGCCAGAAGGAAGCATCTCCAAGGGCTATGGAACAGAGGAGGTCATTGAGTTTTGTGTTGACTTTCTTCGTGACCTTAAGCCGATTGGTGTTCCTGAATCTCGGTATGAGGGGAGGATGACTGGAAAAGGCACACTAGGAAGGAAATCAATGGTATGTAGGGACGGGCATTCTTTCACTCAAGCACACTACACAGTTCTACACAATTCCACCGTGGTGGCTCCGTATATCGAGAAACACAAGAATATTCTACGCTTCGAAAACCCGGGGAAGCCTGAAACCTTGATTAAAGGGGAACACGAGAAGAATTTTGGCAATTGGTTGTAGACACATCTCATGAATAACACCACTGTTGGAGATGAGTTGTACTTGTTGGCCAGGTTACCATCTTAGACTATATGTACTTTCCAAGGGTACGAGATAAATGGGAATACATTTTACACGATCGCCCAAGATAAAAAGAGCACCAACCAAAACAGTGGTGTCCGCTTTGATGAACAGATGACAATGGGCAGATTGACACATATTATGGGTACATAGAGGAGATATGGGAACTTGACTATGGACCTACTTTTAAGGTCCCTTTGTTTCGGTGCAAATGGGTCAAGCTGACAGGAGGCGGGGTACATGTAGACGAAAAGTACGACATGACAACAGTGGATCTCAACAATCTTGTGTACATGGATGAACCATTCATCCTAGCCAACGATGTGGCGCAGGTTTTCTATGTGAAGGACATGTCTACCAAACCGAGAAAAAGGAAAGATAAGCAAAAGAGTACAGAGTATGATGAGCCAAAGCGCCACATAGTTCTTCAGGGAAAAGAAACATCGTGGGAGTGGATGACAAGACAGACATGTCAGAAGATTACAATAAGTTTCATGAAATTCTGCCCTTTAAAGTGAAAACTGACCCAAGCATCCTGTTAAATGATGAAGATTCTCCAAGGCTACGGTGCAGAAGAAAACCACAACACTAGATGTTGGTGATGTGTAATAATGTATTAAACCTTTTATTTGAGACATAAATCTATGTAATGTGTTAAACCTTTTATTTGAGACATAAATCTATGTAATGTATTAAACCTTTTATTTGAGATATAAAGGTCCCTTTCATGTAATACATCTTGCTCAATCAAACTAGACGTTGACGACCGGGTTCTGAGCTGCGGTAGGTGATCACACAAAGAGAAGGAACCATCACAATAGAAGGAACCCACAAACACTAAGGATACATAGCACAACTGAAAATTAAGATACATAGCACAACTGAGTAGTGGTTCGTGATGGCCATCCAGCGCTCCACACCTAGAGGGACAGGAGGGACCGGCACGCCTCCGGCGTTCAGCATCCAGCCAGTGGGGACGCGGTAGCCCGGTGGGCAGGGGTAGTTCGAGGCGCAAAGCGCCTCCGCCTCCCGGGTGGTTAGAGATACGATGGAAGCCATGGGAAGAGAATGATGCGTCTAGATGTGATATGTAAATGGAGGCCAAGCGCACATATATATACTGAAAAAATGGCGGGAAGACAGAAGTGGGAACCGGTGGAAAGCGCGGGAACGCAGTGGCGCGGGAAACTTTCATCCCGGGTGGGGGCTCAAACCAGGACAAAAGATGGGGGGCCTTATCTAGGGGAGGCTTATCTAGGAGGGCCTTATCTGGGGGGTGGCTAACCATTAGTACCGGCTGGTGGGTGCAACCGGGACTAAAGGTGGTTTTTGTGTCATCTAACAAAACTGTCGGTGGGATAAGGACGCGTGGGTAACCTTTAGTACCGGGTGAGGGCTCAAACCGGGACTAAAGCTGTCGGTAGGACAAGGACGCGAGGGTGGACGCACTGCTCGATGAGATAAAGCATGTAGCGAACGACGCCCTGTCGGAGGAAGAAGACAAAGTAGAAGCGGCGTCGTGCCTATAAAAGGAGCATCGATACGCCATGGCAAGCAACTCAACAAGCCAACATGGATGGAGAGTTTCATCCCCATGGATGGAGGAAAGGGTTGGGAAATCTCCCGTGGCGGAACTTCTCAAAGATGCCCTTGGTGCACACGCCCTATGGCATCTTCGGAAGTTCCGCCTCGGAAAATATTTTCCTGCTAGCCCGTGAAAGACTCCATCTCCGCCTCCCTGGGGTTAGAGGTATGGTGGAAGCCATGGGATAGAGTGGACAGAGGCGGCAGATATGAGTCTAGATGTGCTATGGCAACGACCAAGCCAACATGGATGGAGAGTTTCATCCCCATGGATGGAGGAAAGGGTTGGGAAATCTCCCGTGGCGGAACTTCTCGAAGATGCCCTTGGTGCACACGCCCTATGGCATCTTCGGAAGTTCCGCCTCGGAAAATATTTTCCTGCTAGCCCGTGAAAGACTCCATCTCCGCCTCCCTGGGGTTAGAGGAATGGTGGAAGCCATGGGATAGAGTGGAGAGAGGCGGCAGATATGATTCTAAACCCTAAACCCTAAGTCAGAGGAGGGAACCCTAAACCCTAAGTTAGAGGAGGGAACCCTAAACCAAAAACCCTAAACCAAAAACCCTAAACCCTAAACCAAAAACCCTAAACCGTAAACCAAAAACCAAAAACCCTAAACCAGAAACCCTAAACCCTAAACCATAAAAGGGCTACGATCCGGAAGAGAACGGGCGGGAAGAAAACGGGCGGGAAAAAATAAGGCGGGGTAGACGATCCGGGGCCCCTGGTCTAGGGTTTCGCCGGAGGAAGACCACCGGAGC
Organism: Avena eriantha; assembly: GCA_910589775.1. Taxonomy (NCBI): domain Eukaryota; kingdom Viridiplantae; phylum Streptophyta; class Magnoliopsida; order Poales; family Poaceae; genus Avena; species Avena eriantha. The sequence continues at coordinate 218,250,424 of OU342742.1, forward strand.
GTCGGAATCACATGAAAATGGCAAAATGGTTAATAGTTTGACTAGTTAGAATAATTATTTTATAAAACAGAAAATTGATTTGAATCACTTATTCAAAAATATGCAAAATATAATAGTTAATGTATTTTTAAATTGAAAATGGCAAAATGGTTATTAGTTTCACTAGTTAGAATAATTATTTTATAAAACAGAAAATAGATTTGGATTACTTATTCAAATTCAAGAACTTTTCATGTTGAAATTTTTCTCAAATTCATAAGTATGCAAAAACTGTAAAATTCAAATTTTAAAAAATGCTAATTGAATTTTTTTTAAACAGGCGCCCCCTGGGGTGAAAATTTTGAAAAAGGGACCTTTAGTCCCGGTGCGTGCTACACACTGAGACTAAAGGTGTGGCGTTGGCGCGCGCCTGTTGGGCTGGGCCGAAAATTCTTTAGTCCCGGTGGGTGGCACGCACCGGGACTAAAGGGGGGACCTTTAGTCCCGGTCCGTATAACGAACCGGGACTAAAGATATACGGACCGGGACTAAAGGTCCCCCACTATACATTTGGCACGCCCCTTCTTCTCCCCGCGCGCCCCTTCTTCTCCCTACGCAGAGCACCCCCCCCCCCCCACGCGCGAGGATGACCTGACGCCGGCAGGCTGCCCGATTCTCCGGCCGCCACCACCCCAACCGCCGCCGCCACCGCCACTCCAGCCGCCGTGCGCGCCCCCGCCAGAGGTACCCCGCGTCCCTCCCCTTCGCTCCCCCGTCCGGCTACGCGACGGCGCGGCGGCGCCGGCACTGTACGCGAGCAGGCCGGGCAGCCCCTCCCCTTCGCTCCCCCCGCGCGCTCTGGCCGGCTGGCGCCTGGCTGGCTGGCAGCTGGCGGGCTTGCGGCTGGCAGCTGGCTGGCTGGCTGGCGGCTGGCTGGCTGGCGGCTGGCCGACGGCTTTTTTTATTTTAGAATTGTAATATTATTACTAGTGTAATATAGGAATTAGTAGTAGTGTATATTAGGAATTATTAGTAGTGTAATATAGGAATTATTATTAGTAGTGTATATTAGTAGTAGTGTATATTAGGAATTATTAGTAGTGTAATATAGGAATTATTATTAGTAGTGTATATTAGGAATTATTAGTAGTGTAATACAGGAATTATTATTAGTAGTGTATATTAGTAGTAGTGTATATTAGGAATTATTAGTAGTGTAATATAGGAATTATTAGTAGTAGTGTATATTAGTAGTGTAGTATTAGTAGTGTATATAGGAATTATTATTAGTAGTGTATATTATAGAATTGTAATATTTTTAGTAGTGTATATTAGTAGTGTAGTATTAGTAGTGTATATAGGAATTATTATTAGTAGTGTAGCCGGACTTAGGGTTAGGGTGGTAGTGCTCGCGGGCCACCGGACTTAGGGTTAGGGTGGTAGTGCTCGTGGGAAGCCGGACTTAGGGTTAGGGTGGTGGTGATCGCGGGCCACCGGACTTAGGGTTAGGGTAGTACTTCTCACGGGGCCCCGGACTTAGGGTTAATGTGGTAGTGCTCGCGGGCCCCCGGACTTAGGGTTAAGGTGGTGGTGCTCGCAGGAAGACGGACTTAGGGTTAGGGTGGTGGTGCTTGCGGGCAGCCGGATTTAGGGTTAGGGTGGTGGTGCTCGCGGGCCACCGGACTTAGGGTTAGGGTGGTAGTGCTCGCGGGCCTCCGGACTTAGTATTATTGTAGAAAATTGCGTGTTCATATTATTGTTTGGTATTATTTTATGCAGCAATATTGAATGAAAAATGTTATTGTGTGCATTTTGTAGAAAACTATGGATCCAATCCAGAGAGACCTAGCACAGGAAGAAATTCTCGAGGATATGATCAACGACACCCCCCATGTTGATCCACCCGAATCTCCGTCGATTTATCTGAACCCCTCCGGTGAGGGCGAGGAGGTCGACCGAAATGATCACGGAGAAGCCGACGGCTCCGGTGGTGGAGAAGCCGACGGCGAGGTATATATATGAAGTCTGGTGATCAGTAGATGCATTAACTGAGTTGTATATATATATATAAATTGACGAATGTTTCTTCTCTTAGGCCTCCACAACGAGCAAAAAATATTCCAAATGAGGCCCGGCCAAAAAGTTGGACGCATCTACGCGTTATACAATTATGTAGGTATCACCACGGGGTGAACCGGTGGATCCCGAAAAGGCTAAAACTGTATTTAAATAACAATGCAGAGTTATGGTTAGGGATCGCATCCTGATCACCGTTCGAGAGTGGAATAAGACCAAAGGGGCAAAAGAGGGTGAGTATGTCGCCGACAGGTGCAAAGATGGTCTTTGGAATGACCTCATGACACATTTCACCCTGCCAGAATGTGAGGATGATGCCGACACAGCTGCATTGAGGAAGAAAGTCAAGCAGTGGACTCTTACGAAGATGGCCGAACTATTCAAGAACTGGAAGAAAGCATTATGGCAAAAGTATCAGAAGACGAAGAAGACTCCTAAATTTGAATGCTATCTAACGAAGCAGCAGGCTAACTGGGATGCATTTGTGAAGTACAAGGAGTCACAACCTGCTATGGAAATGTTGGAAAAAAACAAGAAAAATGCCGCGATGAAGAAATATCACCATCACCTGGGGCCAGGGGCTACACGGCTGCCATGCCAAAGTGGAATGCTAAAGAGAATGAGTTGCTTGCTAAAGGGATCACTCCAAAACCAATACGCGAAGAATGGGATCTGAGGGAAAGGAATTGGTTCCTTGGGCATGGGAGTGAGTATGACGAAAGTACAGGGGACCTTATTTGCAGTGATGGAATTAGGATACCCCGGGATACATGGCAGAAAGTGGTGAAGGAGATTAAAGCAGGGACAACAAAGTTCCGTCCCGATAGAGAGAAAGACTTGCTGACAAAGGTCCTCCGGAATGACGAACACGGAGGACGTATACGAGGCCTTGGCCCTAGTTATACGTGGGAGATGGGGTTTCCCAAAGACAGAGATACTTATAGGAGCCGAGAGAGAGCAAAGAGGCGACGACAGGAGGAGGAGGGAGACAGGTTCACCGAGTTGCTAGGAACACTTCGAATGCATCAGCAACAGATTGACGAACTTCGAGGAGCAGCGCGCTTGCAAGATCGTGTACTCGATATTACCGCCGTCCCATCTCAGCGGAGAAGCAGCGTGGCTGAATCGGAGGTCCCTTCTGACGATGCACATATGGTAGATGGCGGTCCCGGCTACCCCGTGGATGGAATCAAGGAGCAGGCATCTCGTGAGCTCCATCAGAAGGTGAAGAACCTATCCATCAAGGTGGCGGTCGGATGTGCTTTACCTTGTCCACCTGGCGCACGCTGGCATGGCCGTGAGATTCCAGCTGGCTATGCTAAAGTTGTTGTGGATGAAATCGCAATGGGGTGGGACTCAATGGAGCTTGACATCCTTGGACCTGAAGGTGAAAGGACACTCGGAGAAGTACTGGGTGGTAACATTCTATGGGACAAGAACAACATCAAGCTTCCAGGCTGGACGCCAAAGCCAACACCGCCTCCGAGTGGTCGCATGTCACCTTCACCTCCATCACCTCCAAGAAGCCCACCCCATGACTACGACCACCACAGCCTGAGTCCATCTCGATCTCCGCCGCAGCCTTCGATTAGTACTAAACGACGCAGGAGCCCAAAACGACAAATGTCGCCCCTTCCAAGAGTACCTCATAAGAATCTTCCCATCAGACCTTACGATCGTACTGACGAGGAAACCGACATGATCGTAAAGGCCGAATGTGTTGCGCAGCTTCAAAAGAAGAAACCCAAGCCTGCCCCGGTATACACTGAGAAGCAAAAAGCGTATGCACTTTCTTTTCTGAACACAAAATCGCAATATGAATTGCACCATAAGCCAGATGACTATCGACGCACACTTCAGAAGGTAGTGAAGAAGAGCAAATCAAGTAGAAGTGCAAGCGGGAGCAAATCATCAGGTCAAAGTGCAACCAAGAAAAGAATGGACGTCCCCCAGCTCAGGGAACAGGCCAAAACATCGATCCCACCCCTCCAAGTGTTATCCTATGACACTCCCCAGCAGGATATGGAAGAAGCTAAGAAGCTTGCGGCCGCTATGAATGTGACTGTTGAGGAATTGCTAGGTTCCCAGGACGACAAGTTACCCAAGGCTCAGGTAGTCCCTACATATGTTCCAGGGAAGCCTCTGGTCAGCTTTGAGCAGTTCCAACAACTGCCAACACAAATGCGGAGTTTACATAAATGGTACTTAAAAGCCGTAAATCAGGAGAGAATAATGATCGTGGCGAAAGTCCCACATGACTATTACTTCCGACAAGAAGAGGTCCATGTTGAGTTTCCAGAACTCTTCCAGTTATACACTTTCGACGCCCTCGACAAAAGTCTCATGAGTTGCTATTGTCTGTAAGTTGTTGAATTCATTGTCTATATATAAGTTATTCATTTTTTCAGTTGTTCAGTTCATTGCATGTAATTATCCTAATTATATCCTTTTGTACTCTATTATTATGTAGAATGAAGATCATGGAATGTAAAAGAAGGTCAATCTTTAGTGTTGGGTTCATTGACCCAGATAAAATACATGTAAAGACGCTAACGACAAAACCCGAGGATACACAGGAAAACCTTCTAAGGTTTCTAACGGAGCAAAATTTCCGTGACCACATACTGTTTCCTTACAATTTCGCGTGAGGGTCTTACTCTATTGTACACATTCTCTTTTGCTTACTCGATGTTAAGTGTAATTGATGAGTTAATGATGTATATATAAACGTGTACAGTTTCCACTGGATTCTCAGGGACATTCAACTTGACAAGGGAAGAGTTGAAGTCATGGACCCATTAAAGAGACCCCTGGAAATGTTTAGGGACATGCAGGACATGCTCCAGAGGTAATTTTCGCGCTACATCGGTCTCTTTCGTTGATTTCCTGAGATATCATGTAATAAATAACTCATTCATTTTCTTTACCGGGTAGGGTTTGGAACCAGTTCAAGAGTGCAGTTACGGGTGACTTTAGTGAGAAGCTCACGTTTAAGCCGGTCTCGGTAAGTAGTACGCTCATCTCTTTACTTCTATTTTCAATATAATTATGATGCTGGATTATTATTTTGATTGAATTCTATTCTCGTAAAGTGCGCGAGGTAGCCACAGGGGATGAATCTATGTGGATTCTACATTTGCGAGTTCATTCGCAGTTTACCAGTGAGCTGAATGATTATAGAGTCGATGTAAGCAATACATTCATAATATTATTTTTATTACCTTCACTTTTTGTTATCATGATTGATATTCATGATCTCCTTATATAGTTCGAGAAAATGCGGGATCAGCTCCTACCACAGCAACGTGTAGTAGCAATTGCTGAAGAACTGGCAGGATTCTTGTTGAACGAGATGATAGACGACGCCGGAGAATTTAGTGTGAATAGGCACCGATGATCCCCGACCGTGTAATTGAATAGACGGGCTCTAGTCCCGATAATTGTGATCTCCATGTGTAACTATCATGTATATATTTGTATGCTCAATCTTAAGAGAAGTTATCTTATGTATGCACGAACATGTACGGTATGTGGTAGCGTAGAAAACTATTTTGAAATGAAAAAAAGGATACAAATTTAATTCTCTGCCGCGGCAGAAAACGTGCCTAAAATTCTGCCGCGGCAGAGAACCATTTGTCCCGGTTCGTAATAGGAACCGGGACTAATGGGGGGCACCCAGCGCCCGCAGAGACAACCACGTGGATGCCCATTGGTCACGGCTGGTAAGAGGGCCGGGACTAGTGGGTGGGCTTTTAGTCCCGCCCCTCCAGTCCCGGTTACCAGGACCGAGACTAAAGCCCCTTACGGGCCGGGACTAGAGGCCCGTTTTCCACTAGTGTAGCTTCCCTCCTAAAAAATGCTCCCACCAATCCCACCATAACTACCACGTCTAAGACGAAAAATGGGACAATTGTAGTCAATCGCTAATCACTAAAATTGCACTCCATTTATAGAAGCCTAATAAAATGAGATGGAGGAAGAATAAATCAATGATACTGATTAGCCTCATTAATTTATTACTTATCATCCTGCATTAGTTATGTATCATTTCCTTCCTTATTTGTATGATTAGCAAAGTCCAAAATAACCCTATGTGGTTATAGTGAGAATTAACATCATGGGGCTAATATGGACTTTGCATCTAAACAGATAATCAAGGCAATAATGTGTAATTAATGCATGATGATAAGTACTCATATACCCTATGTGTAAGAAAGTAACAATAGAGGCTAATTAATGGTATTGATTTTATACTAATAAGGGCGTCCTTAGGCCTTTCATAATGGAAGGTCTCTTAGCACGTTATCATAGGAGTCATTGAAACTTAAGAAACAACCATCACAATGGGGTGTATCTTAGATGTTGTTTCTTAGGACGGTTGTATTTACTGGTTTTGATCTCATGTATATGTGTGATTGGACTAGCCAAGTTTTTTGCCTATGATACCTTGCAAGTATTGTATCTTAGGCCTTTCACAATGGGGTGTTTCTTAGCACGTTTTCATAGAAGTAATTAAAACTTAATAAACAACAATGACAATGCATTGTTTCTTAGATGGTATTTCTTAGTGGTGTTCTATTTAATGATTTTGGGCTCATGCATGTATGTGATTGGTCTAGCCAAGTTTTTTGCCAATGATAACATGAAGGGGTGTAGCTTAGCTAAGATACAATAACACCCTATTTCTTCATTAAATGACATGCCACATAGGCAAAGCACCTAGGATATTGCGCTAAGAAACACCCATTGTGAAAGGCCTTAGAGCAAGTACAATAGGGTACAGTCAGCTGGCTATAAGAGATAAAATAGTATAGTTTAGGTGAGGTGGAGGAGAGAGAGGAGGAGAGAGAAGATAAGCCGGATGTAAGTTAAGAGCCAGCTCTAGCACGTGCTCCTGGGCACTTTATGAGATTGACATGTGGGCCACATATTGATTAAGTAGTACACTTTTGTTACCAACTATTGTACATATTGGCTATAAGCTGGCTATAGATAACGTGTCACTTGCTTATAGCCAACAACCGGCTATATTATTGAACTTGCTCTTAGCTAAGATACAACGAGCATCTCTTTCTTTATTAAATATCATGCCACATAAGCAAAATGCTATGATACAGCGCTAAGAAACAACCATTGTGAAAGGTCTTAGTAGACTGTGTTGCATACCTCATATACAAATTACATGCATGCGAGATTTCTTGAATTTTCCTTAACACGTGAGATTTGGTTCTAGATTGAGAAAAATAGAGTGTAGCTTGCACATTTCACACATGCCCAAGCAGCCCCTGCCATTCTGGTCTAGCTCCGCCATTGGTTACTACTTTGTCATCAACACAATTCATTGGTACTTCAACATGAAAATGTATAGTTGTGTTTATAGAAGTAGGCATTATATGTCTATCATAAACATGAAAATGTATAGTTGTGTTTATAGAAGTATATTAACCTAGCTAGATGCACTATGTGTCAAAGATAGAATACAACCCATACACCCCTCCCTCCCCCCTAAAAGATACAATCTATGCAGCACGGATGCAATGCGTGCATTTTCTTTCACTCTAAATGTTGTAAGTGAAAAACGATGCAATTGATGTCTAGTCCATAATCCGTTCGTGTGGCACTTGTAGTGTGGTATGAAGAAAAGTAGGTGTTGGAAAGATAAGTCCAATTAGAACATTCCATTTGTAAATCCAAATAATTTGCTATAATCCATAACCCAAATTATCCATGATCAATGGATGGTTAGAAGTAAAGAGGTAAACTGAGGCGTGAGCTTTAAAACTCGCTACCATATTTTTATATACTACAATATTTAGCAAACCAGGTCCCAGGCATGTATTTTTCCACACATTTGCATGCTAGCTAGCTATCCTTTACAAAAATCCCTTTCTCGAGGTTAACCGGAACTCAGTTTTGTTCCTTTCATACTACTCCGTCTATTCAAAAATATATAATGTTTTAGTTTTTTCTGAAATACATGTATCTATATGACTTCTAGTGTGTAGGTTCGAAGCAAAATGAGTGAATCTACACAATAAAATCTGTCTAGATACATGTGTTTTATAAAAATACTAAATCATCTTATATTTTGAAACGGAGTGAGTATAAGAGTAGAAAGGTACGACGGCATACATGACAACATGGCGGTTAGATTCCGACCTTTTGTTTGCTTAGAATCTTGTCTAAACCTTAAACAATTTCCGTCGATGATGAGGATATCGGCTTGTTTACTACTCCCTCCGTCTCAAAATATAAGATGTTTTAGCTTTGTGAAGAAAATGTATCTAGACTCCTTTTAATGCGTAGGTTCGGAGTGAGCCTCTATGAACCGACACACTAAAAGTAGTCTAGATATATTTCCTTCACATAGCTAAAACATCATATATTATGAAACGCAGGGAGTAGTACTTTGCCTTGTTCGATGTGCTTTTATGCTTTTCAAAAGTTAAATTCCATATAACATTTTCATTAATATCATATTAGTGAACATTCTTGTTAGAGAAACAATTAGAGTCCCCATTATAATACATCTAAATTTGATGGTCTTATCACTTATACATGCATGGATAACTCCACCATATGTATATGTCACGTGTAATTAATCTCAATCGAGGTGACAAGCATGTACACATAATATATCAGATTGTCAAGTTGGGATCGAAATTTTGTTTTAATTATATTCAATGAAATGGCTAATTACCACTTTAGTCATGGGCTTGGCCAGATCACACGAAATTGAGTTCGACTAAATTTGGAGTAAAATCCCTACAACCTCTAAAGGGTCTTCCTCGCTAGTGGAGATCACACTAGGCTAGTCTTGTTCATCTTGTTTACTCATTTCACACGAAATTATAAGGAAGAAAACTGTCTTAGCCGTACAAAGAGCCAAAGGCCCACAAGTAACCTACCAGAACAAACAAAAACTTCAAGAAAAAATCTACTCCCTCCATCTCAAAATAGATGTTGTAGATTTGTTAAAACTTAGATAAATCTAGACACTATTTAGTATATTGATAAATTTTCGACATCTATTTTAAGATAGAGAGAGTATCTAAGATGTGTATCCTCGGCGTCTCGAATTGTTTGTGGTTTTAAGTTGTTACAGAGACTGCGTGTAAATATTTCCATATTAATATACTCCAATCGTTTATAAAATAATGTTTAACAGCTATAAGAAAAAGGAGACACGGTGAGACGCGTGTCACCTTCTACTTCTAGTACTGTTACGGTTCCTGGCACGTAATGTATGCTTACAAGGCATGTATTTGGACTTACGTACCTGGCTACGTCGATTCAATACATACCGGCAGTCTTCTAGTAACGGCCGGAATACATGTTGATCATTACTCCGCTCATTAGCGGGTCGTCCGAGAAAACCAGTGATATATGACGACAGCTCGCTTGACTAAACAAACGTAGTACACATCACACGAGCATGGTGCCGACTCGCCAAGCCAAGATCGATTGGCATGCATGTTTCGACTGAAATGAGTTGATTAGGACCTAGTCTTTGGAGTCACTAGTGGAAAACGGGCCTTCAATCCTGGCCCGTAAGGGGCTTTAGTCCCGGTCCTGGTAACCGGGACTGGAGGGGCGGGACTAAAGGTCCACCCATTAGTCCCGGCCTCTTACCAGCCGGGACCAATGGGCTTCCACGTGGCTGTCTCTGCGGGCGATGGGTGCCCCACATTAATTCCGGTTCGTATTACGAACCCGGACAAATGGTTCTCTGCCGTGACAGAATTTTAGGCACTTTCTCTGCCGCGGCAGAGATTTTAATTTGTATTTTTTTTAATTTCAAAATAGTTTTCTACGCTATCACATACCGTACATGTTCGTGCATATATAAGATAATTTCTCTTAAGATTGAGCATACAAATATACATGATAGTTACACATGGAGATCACAATTATCGGGACTAAAGTCCGTCTATTCAATTACACGGTCGGGGATCATCGGTGCCTATTCACCCTAAATTCTCCGGCATCATCTATCATCTCGTTCAACAAGAATCCTGCCAGTTCTTCAGCAATTGCTACTATGCGTTACTGTGGTAGGAGCTGATCCCGCATTTTCTCGAACTATATAAGAAAAAGAGATCAATATGAATATCAATCATGATAACAAAAAGTGACGGTAATAAAAATAATGTTATGAATGTATTGCTTACATCGACTCTATAATCATTCAGCTCACTGGTAAACGTGCGAACGAACTCGCAAACGTAGAATCCACATAGATTCGTCCCCTGTGGCTGCCTCGCGAACTTTACGAGAATACAATTCAATCAAAATATTAATCCAGCATCATAATTGTATTGAAACTAGAAGTAAAGAGATGCGCTTACTACTTACCGAGACCGGCTTAAACGTCAGCTTCTCAGTAAAGTCACCCGTAACCGCACTCTTGAACTGGTTCCAAACCCTACCCGGTAAAGAAAATGAATTAGTTATTTATTATGTGATATCTCAGGAAATCAACGAAAGAGACCGCTATAGCGCGAAAATTACCTCTGGAGCATATCCTGTATGTCACTAAACTGTTCCAGGGGTCTCTTTAATGGGTCCATGACTTCAACTCTTCCCTTATCAAGTTGAATGTCCATGAGAATCCAGTGAAAACTGTACACGTTTATATATACATCAGTAATCATCAATTACACTTAACATCGAGTAAGCAAAAGAGAATGTGTACAATAGAGTAAGACACTCACGCGAAATTGTAAGGAAACGGTATGTGGTCACAGAAATTTTGCTCCGTTAGAAACCTTAGAAGGTTTCCCTGTGTGTCCTCGGGTTTTTCCTTTAGCGTCCGACAATGTATTTATCTGGGTCAATGAACCCAACACTGAAGATTGACCTTCTTTTACATTTCTTATCTTCATTCTGCATAATAATAGAGTACAAAAGGATATAATTAGGATAATTACATGCAATGAACTGAACAACTGAAAAAAATGAACAGCTTATATATAGACAATGAATTCAACAACTTACAGACAATAGCAACTCATGAGACTTTTGTCGAGGACGTCGAAAGTGTATAACTGGAAGAGTTTTGAAAACTCAACATGGACCTCTTCTTCTCGGAAGTAGTAGTCATGTATTGGTTCTGGAGTGATCCCTTTAGCAAGCAGCTCATTCTCTTTAGCATCCCACTTTGGCATGGCAGCCGCGTAGCCCCTGGCCCCAAGTGATGGTGATATTTCTTCATCGCGGCATTTTTCTTGTTTTTTTCCGACATTTCCATAGCAGGTTGTGACTCCTTGTACTTCACAAATGCATCCCAGTTAGCCTGCTGCTTCGTTAGATAGCCTTCAAATTCAGGAGTCTTCTTCGTCTTCTGATACTTTTGCCATAATGCTTTCTTCCAGTTCTTGAATAGTTCGGCCATCTTCGTAAGAGTCCACTGCTTGACTTTCTTCCTCAATGCAGCTGTGTCGGCATCATCCTCACATTCTGTCAGGGTGAAATGTGTCATGAGGTCATTCCAAAGACCCTCTTTGCACCTGTCGGAGACATACTCACCCTCTTTCCCCCCTTCGGTCTTATTCCACTCTCGAACGGTGATCGGGATGCGATCCCTAACCATAACTCCGCATTGTTGTTTAAATACAATTTTAGCCTTGTCGGGTTCCACCGGTTCACCCCGTGGTGATACCCGTGCAATTGTATAACGCGTAGATGCGTCCAACTTTTTGGCCGGGCCTCGTTTGGAATATTTTTTGCTCGATGTGGAGGCCTAAGAGAGGAAACATTCGTCAATTTATATATATATATATACAACTCAGTTAATGCATCTACTGATCACCAGACTTCATATATATACCTCGCCGTCGGCTTCTCCACCACCGGAGCCGTCGGCTTCTCCTCGATAATTTCGGTCGACCTCCTCTCCCTCACCGGAGGGGTTCAGATAAATCGACGGAGATTCGGGTGGATCAACATGGGGGGTGTCGTTGATCATATCCTCGAGAATTTTTTCCTGTGCTAGGTCTCTCTGGATTGGATCCATAGTTTTCTACAAAATGCACACAATAACATTTTTCATTCAATATTGCTGCATAAAATAATACTAAACAATAATATGAACACGCAATTTGCTACCACCCTAAGTCCGGGGGCCCGTGAGCACTACCACATTAACCCTAAGTCCGGGGCCCCGCGAGCACCACCACCCTAACCCTAAGTCCGGCTTCCCGCGAGCACTACCACCCTAACCCTAAGTCCGGGGGCCCGCGAGCACCACCACCCTAACCCTAAGTTCGGCTGCCCGCGAGCACTACCACCCTAACCCTAAGTGCGGGACCCCGCGAGCACTACCACCCTAACCCTAAGTGCGGGGCCCGCGAGCACTACCACCCTAACCCTAAGTGCGGGGTCCGCGAGCGCTACCACCCTAACCCTAAGTCCGGCTGCCCGCAAGCACTACCACCCTGACCCTAAGTGCGGGGCCCCGCGAACACTACCACCCTAACCCTAAGTGTGGGGCCCGCGAGCACTACCACCCTAACCCTAAGTGCGGGGCCCGTGAGCACTACCACCCTAAACCCTAAGTGCGGGGCCCGCGAGCACCACCATACTATATACTACACTAACATATTATATAATAAATTAATTAACATACTACACTAATATATACTACTAAAAATAAAAAATACACTTTATATTACACTACTATATACTACTAAAAAATAAAAAAATATACTACACTAGTATATACTACTAAAAAAATAAAAAATACACTTTATATTACACTACTATATACTACTAAAAAATAAAAAAATATACTACACTAATTAACATACTACACTAATATATACTACTAAAAAAATAAAAAATACACTTTATATGACACTACTATATACACTAATTAACATACTACACTAATTAACATACTACACTAATATATACTACTATATATTAAAAAATACACTTTATATTACACTACTATATACTACTAAAAATAAAAAAATATACTACACTAATTAACATACTACACTAATATATACTACAATATATTAAACTACGAAAATATTACACTACAAAAATAATATTACAATTCTAAAAAAAAAAGAGGAGCCGCCGGCGTCTGGCCGACTCGCCTGCGCCCGCTCGCCAGCTGCCAGCCGCCGGCCGGCCTCCCATGCTGCGTGCGCGGCCGCCAGCCTCCACCCGCTGCGCGCGTGGTCGCCAGCCAGCCACCGGCCTCCCCTTGCTGCACGCGCGGCCGCACGCCAATCTACTGCGCTCGTCGGTATTACCTGGCCGACGGGGATGACGGCGGCTGGAGAGACGGTGGTGCGGCGGCTTTCATCGGTGAGACGGTAGCGGCGCGGACGGGCAGCCTGCCGGCGTCGTTTCGTCTAGCTCGCGCGTGATTTTTCCCTGCAAGTGAGTAGTGGAGATGGTAGGGGAGTGAAGCGTCGCGCGTAATAACGAGAAGACCTTTAGTCCCGGTTCGTATAACGCGCCGGGACTCCCTTTAGTCCCGGCGCGTTATACGGACCGGGACTAAAGGTCCCCCCCCCCCCCTTCAGTCCCGGTGCGTGCCACCCACCGGGACTAAAGGGTTTTCGGCCCAGCCCAACAGGCGCGCGCCAATGCCACACCTTTAGTCCCGGTGTGTAGCACGCACCGGGACTAAAGGTCCCTTTTTCAAAAAAAATCACCCTGGGGCGCGCCTGTTTAAAAAAAATTCAATTAGCATGTTATTTAAACATTTGAATTTTACAGTTTTTGCATACTTATGAATTTGAGAAAAATTTCAACATGAAAAGTTCTTGAATTTGAATAACTAATCCAAATCTATTTTCTATTTTATAAAATAATTATTCTAACTAGTGAAACTAATAACCATTTTGCCATTTTTAATTTAAAAATGCATTAAATATTATATTTTGCATATTTTTAACATAAAAAGTGCTTGAATTTGAATCAGAGATTCAAATCCATTTTCTGTTTTATAAAATAATTATTCTAACTAGTCAAACTATTAACCATTTTGCCATTTTCATGTGATTCCGATGTTCCGGTGGTCTTCCTCCAGCGAAACCCTAGACCGAGGGCCTCGGATCGTCTACCCCTGTAGTTTTCTCCGTATGAGGATAGCCCCTTTAGGGTTTAGGGTTTAGGGTTTAGGCTTGGTCGTTGCCATAGCACATCTAGACTCATATCTGCCTCCTCTCTCCACTCTATCCCATGGCTTTCACCATACCTCTAACCCAGGGAGGCGGAGGTGGAGTCTTTCACGGGCTAGCAGGAAAATATTTTCCGAGACGGAACTTCTGAAGATGCCATAGGGCGTGTGCACCAAGGGCATCTTCGAGAAATTCCACCACGGGAGATTTCCCAACCCTTTCCTGCATCCATGGGGATGAAACTCTCCATCCATGTTGGCTTGGTCGTTGCCATAGCACATCTACACTCATATCTGCCGCCTCTCTCCACTCTATCCCATGGCTTCCACCATACCTCTAACCCCAGGGAGGCGGAGATGGAGTCTTTCACGGGCTAGCAGGAAAATATTTTCCGAGGCGGAACTTCCGAAGATGCCATAGGGCGTGTGCACCAAGGGCATCTTCGAGAAGTTCCGCCACGGGAGATTTCCCAACCCTTTCCTCCATCCATGGGGATGAAACTCTTCATCCATGTTGGCTTGTTGAGTTGCTTGCCATGGCGTATCGATGCTCCATTTATAGGCACGACGCTGCTTCTACTTTGTCTTCTTCCTCTGACAGGGCGTCGTGCGCTACATGCTTTATCTCATCGAGCAGTGCGTCCATCCACGCGTCCTTATCCTACCGACAGCTTTAGTCCCGGTTTGAGCCCTCACCCGGTACTAAAGGTTACCCACGTGTCCTTATCCCACCGACAATTTTGTTAGATGACACAAAAACCACCTTTAGTCCCGGTTGCACCCACCAGCCGGTACTAAAGGTTAGCCACCCCCCAGATAAGGCCCTTCCAGATAAGCCTCCCCTAGATAAGGCCCCCCCATCTTTTGTCCCGGTTTGAGCCCCCACCCGGGATAAATGTTTCCCGCGCCACTGCGTTCCCGCGCTTTCCATCGGTTCCCACCTCTGTCTTCCCGCCATTTTTTTAGTATATATATGTACGCTTGGCCTCCATTTACATATCATATCTAGACTCATCATTCTCTTCCCATGGCTTCCATCGTATCTCTAACCACCCGGGAGGCGGAGGCGCTTTGCGCCTCGAACTACCCCTGCCCACCGGGCTACCGCGTCCCCACCGGCTAGATGCTGAGCGCCGGAGGCGTGCCGGTCCCTCCTGTCCCTCTAGGTGTGGAGCGCCGGATGGCCATCACGAACCACTACTATCTCGAGCTCACGCCAGAGCAGCGGAGGAATCCCAACTGGCATCCCGACTATTTCCCGACTTGGGAAGCCTTCTTCATCAATCGGCGTGAGAGGGCGCTCGCCAGGCACGAGGAGGACGGCCCACCTCCGTCGGCTGTGGTGGCGCGGCCAGACTCTCCAGAGTGTCATGGCCTACAACACGACCGGCAATAACCCCCGCATGCGGTACCCTCAAATCTAGCCCACGCGTGCCCAACCTTCAAGGTTTGACTACGGCGACCCCGACGACGACAGCGACGATGGCGCCGGTGACTACGACGACTACAGTGGCACGTATTACAGGGCTAGGCAGGAGCATGACTGAATCACTCCAACCATTAGGCATGTTACTTAATTTTCAGTTGTGCTATGTATCCTTAGTGTTTGTGGGTTCCTTCTCTTGTGATGGTTCCTTCTCTTTGTGTGATCACCTATCGCGGCTCAGAACGTCTAGTTTGATTGAGCAAGATGTATTACATGAAAGGGGACCTTTATGTCTCAAATAAAAGGTTTAATACATTACGTAGATTTATGTCTCAAATAAAAGGTTTAATTACATAGATTTATGTCTCAAATAAAAGGTTTAATACATTATTATACATTACCAACATCTAGTGTTGTGGTTTTCTTCTGCACCGTAGCCATGGAGAATCTTCATCATTTAACAGGATGTTTGGGTCAGTTTTCACTTTGAAGGGCGGAATTTCATGAAACTTATTGTAAACTTCTGACATGTCTGTCTTATCATCCACTCCCACGATGTTTCTTTTTCCTGAAAGAACTATGTGGCGCTTTGGCTCATCGTATTCTGTACTCTTTTGCTTATCTTTCCTTTTTCTCGGTTTGGTAGACATGTCCTTCACATAGAAAACCTGAGCCACATCATTGGCTAGGACGAATGGTTCATCCATGTACGCAAGATTGTTGAGATCCATTGTTGTCATGCCGTACTTTTCGTCTACATGTACCCCGCCTCCTGTCAGCTTGACCCATTTGCACCGAAACAAAGGGACCTTAAAAGTAGGTCCATAGTCAAGTTCCCATATCTCCTCTATGTACCCATAATATGTGTCAATCTCCCCATTGTCATATGTTGCATCAAAGCGGACACCACTGTTTTGGTTGGTGCTCTTTTTATCTTGGGCGATCGTGTAAAATGTATTCCCATTTATCTCGTACCCTTGGAAAGTACATATAGTCGAAGATGGTAACCTGGCCAATGAGTACAACTCATCTCCAACAGTGGTGTTATTCATGAGATGTGTCTGCAACCAATTGCCAAAATACTTCTTGTGTTCCCCTTTAATAAAGGTTTCAGGCTTCCCCGGGTTTTCGAAGCGTAGAATATTCTTGTGTTTCTCGATATACGGAGCCACCACGGTGGAATTGTGTAGAACTGTGTAGTGTGCTTGAGTGAAAGAATGCCCGTCCCTACATACCATTGATTTCCTTCCTAGTGTGCCTTTTCCAGTCATCCTCCCCTCATACCGAGATTCAGGAACACCAATCGACTTAAGGTCAGGAAGAAAGTCAACACAAAACTCAATGACCTCCTCTGTTCCGTAGCCCTTGGAGATGCTTCCTTCTGGCCTAGCACGGTTATGAACATATTTCTTTAAGACTCCCATGAACCTCTCGAAGGGGAACATATTGTGTAGAAACACAGGACCGAGAATTCTAATCTCTTCGACTAGGTGAACTAGGAGGTGCGTCATAATATTGAAGAAGGATGACGGGAACAACAACTCGAAGCTGACCAGACATTGGACCACATCAATCTGTAATCCTGATAGACTTTCTCGATCGATTACCTTCTGAGAAATTGCATTGAGGAATGCACATACCTTCACAATGGCTAGTCGAACATTTTCTGGTAGAATTCCCCTCAATGCAACCGGAAGCAATTGCGTCATAAGCACATGGCAGTCATGAGACTTTAGGTTTTAAAAAATTTTCTCTTTCATATTTACTATTCCCTTTATATTCGACGAGAAGCCAGACGGGACCTTGATACTGAAAAGGACTTCAAAAAGATTTCCTTCTCTTCTTTGGTAAGAGCATAGCTGGCAAGCCCTTGAAACTGCCCTGGATGCTTGTCGTCTCGTCCTTTATGATGTTTCTGGTCCTCCCGTGCTGCCGGGGTATCTTTTGACTTCCCATACAAGCCCAGGAAGCCTAGAATATTCACGCAAAGATTCTTCATCAGGTGCATCACGTCGATTGCAGAGCGGACCTCATGCACTTTCCAATAGGGTAGCTCCCAAAATATAGATTTCTTCTTCCACATGGGTGCGTGTCCGGTAATGGGGTCTTTCGGAACAGGTTGTCCTCCAGGACCCTTTTCAAAGATTACATCCAAATCCTTGACCATACCAAATACATCAGCACCACTACTGGGGACAGGCTTCGTCCGGGTTTCTGCCTTGCCATTAAAATGCCTGCCTTTCTTCTTTAAGGGATGACTAGGCGGAAGAAAACGACGATTGTACGGGTACACATTCTTTCTACATTTATCCAGATATATACTTTCAGCCTCATCTAAACAGTGCACGCATGCACTCTATCCTTTGTTCGTCTGTCCTGAAATGTTACTAAGAGCAGGCCAATCATTGATGGTTACGAACAGCAACGCTTGTAGGTCAAATTCCTGTTGTTTGTGCTCATCCCACACACGTACACCTGGTTTGGCCCACAACTATAGAAGTTCATCAACTAATGGCCTTAGGTACACATCAATGTCGTTGCCGGGTTACTTCGGGCCTTGGATGAGCACTGGCATCATAATGAACTTCCGCTTCATGCACAACCAAGGAGGAAGGTTGTAGATATATAGAGTCACGGGTCAGGTGCTGTGACTGCAGTTCTGCTCCCCAAAAGGATTCATGCCATCGGTACTTAGACCAAACCATAAGTTCCTTGCGTCACCAGCAAAGTCCGGGAAGTCTCTCTCGATTTTTCTCCACTGCCGACCATCAGCAGGGTGCCTCAACATCCCGTCTTTCTTACGGTCTTCCATGTGCCATCGCAACAACTTGGCATGCTCTTTATTTTTGAACAAACGTTTCAACCGTGGTATTATAGGAGCATACCACATCACCTTGGCAGGAACCCTCTTCCTGGGTTGCTCGCCCTCAACATCACCAGGGTCATCTTTTCTGATCTTATACCGCAATGTAGTGCATACCGGGCATTTATCCATATTCTCGTACTTCTCACCGCGGTAGAGGATGGAGTCATTAGGGCATGCATGTATCTTCTGCACGTCTAATCCTAGAGGGCAAACAAGTTTCTTTGCTTCGTACGTACTGGAGGGCAATTGGTTATTTCTTGGAAGCAGCTTCTTCATTATTACCAGCAACTTTTCAAATCCCGAGTCAGTCATACCGGTCTCTGCCTTCCACTTCAACAATTCCAGTGTGCTACCCAGCTTCTTCTGGCCATCTTCACAAGTTGGATACAACAATGTGTTGTGGTCCTATAACATCTGCTCGAACTGCAACCTCTCCTTTTCTGTATCGCAGTCTCGCCTTGCATCACTAATGACCCGACCAAAATCATCAACGAACTCATCTGGTTCCCGTTCTTCACCCCCTTCTTTTTCATTATCTTCAAATGCGGTATCATCGTATTTAGGGAACATAGATCGGTAGTTGTCATCATCGTTCTCTTCTTCATCGCCGTCTTCCATCATAACCCCTCTTTCTCCGTGCTTGGTCCAAACATTATAGCCGGACATGAAACCGGACCGAAGCAGGTGGCTCTGAATGACTCTTGAGGAAGTTTGAGCCTGCTCATTCCGACATTCAACACATGGACAACACATAAAACCATCCCGCCGCTTGTTCGCCTCGGCCACAAGGCGAAAAGAACACATGCCTTCTCTATAAGCGTCAGAGCGTTGGTCACGATGCTTAAATTAGTACCGCGCAGTCAAAACGAGAAAATAGTTGCTAACATTTTAGGACACTTCAAAACAAAGAGGAGAAACCTTAAGTGTCGCTCTGGCACCTCATATCATATTTTGTCTTGTGTGAACTCAAGTGGTATCGCTCTAATAGGCATTTCACCGAACACCTCTAGTGCATATGAAGAAAAAAAGTTAGCACAAAGTTTATACCCACCTCTCACATAGGAAAAAAACAGGAGAAAGTGGAGGGCTGGGTGCATATATATAGGGCTAGGCCATTAGTCCCGGTTTGAGATACAAACCGGGACTAAAGGTTCTGCCAGGAGCACGCCCGCCGCCCAGACCCATTTGTCCCGGTTTGTATCTCAAACCGGGACTAATGGTTCCTTACGGACCGGGACATAGTGGCTCGGCCTCCTCGGGCCGTCTGGTTGGCTGGGACTAATGGCCCGAACCAAAGGCCCATTTTCTACTAGTGAGTACCTCTTTTTTTAGCAGAACCATTGTTTGTAAAATGTGGTTTAGTAGTTCCCTCAAAAACAAAATGTGGTTTATTAGTACTACCTTTTCAAACAAACACCTGGCCATGCATGCATGGCCATGGACGGAAACCTAAACATACTGTACCCGTCCGCTGGTTTGATAAGGGGTGGCTACAAAGAAGAACAAAAACTTGTGACACAACGTGTCCATTCTTTTTTGTTTTGATCTATGTCTTGAAAGATTTTTATTAAGGTTTTGTTATAGATATACTATGATGTAAATCCAGGTCAGACTAGAAAAAAAACCCGACCCTCGTGCTCCTCTCGCACTCCCCGATGCGAGGGGGCACCGCCAGCCTTGACCAATCGCCCCCTCCTCCTCTTTCCCTCAGTCGCCGCCACCGGCAGGGGCCGCCGAGCGAAGTTCAAGTGGCGCCGCCGGCGGCGAAGAGCCTTCTCCCGTGTGCTCAGAGGCGCGGGATTCAGGGCTCCTTCCTCCCGGCGGTGGTGTCTTCGGGGCGGGGCGTAGCGATGGTGCGACTGCAGTGCTGCGGAGCAGCACGGCATGGCAGGGCAGCAGCAGACGGCGATGGGGCTGCACTAGCCAGGCCCATACAGCCCAGATCTAGGCCCGATTTGGGTTGGGACGGGCGGGCCTGTTCTTGTCCACTATGTGTTCTGCAGGCAGCCATGATCTAGCTTGTGCAGGGTGCGGCCATCGAACTATTGCAGCGTGGCAGCAGGCTTTACGGGCCCGATCTAGGCACGGCTAGACCCTCTTGGGATTGGTGTGCCTCTGCGCGGGCTTTATGGGTCCATTGGGCCCGGCCGGGCCCAACTAGGACTGGTGTGCCCCCCAGCCGAGTCTGGTCGACTACCGTGGTGAGGCAGTTCCCTCTCGCGCGGTCGCAGTACTACCGACCCCGTTTCAACCTAGTATTTGCCTCTGCTGTGCAGGCCTCGTGACAGTAACCTCAGTGAGACAATGATGGTGCATCGTGACCGTAGTGGCACATGTTCTTTGTCGGCGAGTTTGGTGGTGTCGAGGCCTCGACCTCGCGGGGCTCCTGTGCAACGGATCGCATGGGGGTTCTGGATATGGTGTTTCAGAAAAATCCTTGTCGGCTTGCCCGACACCGATGCGGTGCTGTCCTTGGGGGGCACCATTCCTTCCTGGAGGCCATCGTGGCTACCCTATCCACTTTCCTATGTGTACCGGGAAACCCTAGGACCAGTGCTCTGGCGCTTGACGATTTGGTGTTAGGAGCATGGTTGTACTTCTCCAGATGGCGAACGGTTGCACGTCATTTTCATTTAGTTGATCCGCCTTTATCTCCATTTTATTTATGTTTTTTGTTTTCTGTGGGCATGTATTTATTGTTGTCCCAACATTGTTTTTCTTTTCAAGACTATTGTGGTTGTAGGTGTGATTGCTATGTTATATTAATATAGTGGGCGAAAGCTGTTTCTGAAGAGGAGGATGTAAATCCAGGGCCCGTTTCTTTTGTTGTTTGGATCCACGCGTATCGATCCCCAATTTCTGCGATAAAGCAAGACCGGCGTAGTAGACGAGGCATACGAAGATACATACGGTACAGCCACGTACTGTTGCAAGCGCACAGGGCCCTCACGCGTGTATTGGCGTGGAGCGCGTGACAACAGGTTACAGCAACAAAACGAAAATTGTGTGAGCGCAGTGGTCCCTTTTCTCCAAAGAGTACAAGAACCGGAGGCCGGGGAAAATGGAAACTGATCCAGCCTTTTACCGTCACAGGACTTATCTCTACGAATGGAAGCAAATAACTGAAATAACTTTCTTCCATGTTTTCGCTCTAAAACATTAATTAGCCCGTTTCCATCCAAAAAGTAGGGTGCGTTTGAATGGAAGCAAATAAATGAAATAACTTTCTTCCATGTTTTAGCTCTAAAGCATAACTTAGCACGTTTCTATCCAAAAAGTAGGGTGCATTTTACAAATTGATCCACCTTTTTTACTCGTATGTACAGTAGGTTAGTTTGGCAAATTTCCATAATTCACCCAATATTTTTTAATAATTCATTCTACAAGCACTTCTTTTCTTACACATTAGTGAAGGCTCCATTTATGAGAAAACCCATATAATATTGTTAGCTTTACCGTGAGAAATTTAGATAAGACCACCGCAACGTAGGCCGTATCATTAAACCGAGATCATGAGTAACCAATGAAAGAAAATCATGTTTTACGGATCAATTGTAGAATAATTGCTAAATAGAAGACAAATCTAGGATTGAGCTAACGGAATCGAAATAAAATGCTACAAGGAAGGGATCGATGGTACCAGAGACGAAGGAGATAGAAATGTATGAGGGAAATTCACTTGGTGATGGGAACACACCCCCTCCCCACCCCAACCCTCCGCCGATCTAAAAAACAATTCACTTTGTACCTGCAAAAAGGAAGAGGAAGCGAAGGACTCGTTGTCATAGGTTGCACCTGGCCTCGTACTAGCGTGTCCTAGATCTTGAGTAAGCAATGACCAAAACCCATGTTTTATGGATAAAAGGTGTGATAATTACTAATTGGAAGACAAATCTAGTGTAGAACTAGCAGTCTCAAAATAAAATGGTACATGGAAGGGATAATACCATGCCGGAAGGATTCTGATGATGGGAATTCACTTGGTGGTGATGAGGACACCCCCTTCCCCTCACCTGAACCCACCGCCGATATCAAAAACAAATTCACTTGGTACCAGCAAGAAGAAAGAGGAAGCAAAGGACTCGTCATCGGTTGCACCTCGACGCATCCCCCTTCCACATCATCTAAAAACACTAGGTACTCGGAGAGAAGGAAGAAGAGGTAGAGGATTGGGTGTCATCAGCTGCACGCATAGTTGTGTCGAATATAACGAGTGTGTGATTATGAGTATAGTGAAACCATAGAGATCGCAAAGGTTCTTCCAAGATGCATATGATGAACACTGATGTTTGGACTACCAGCGACTGAAAAGATATAAAAGTCGAATGGTGGCGCTTGGGAGAAGGAGAAGAGGGGGCGTAGGTGTTGTTCTGGTATGCTCTCTTCGTCTATATTTATGGAGTGTGATATCGTTGCGTGTATAGCAATATTTTGTATTTGTAGTGTGTACAACATCGACATATTTTTTCTTACGAAGTGTGATGTCGTTGCGTGTTTACCAGTAATTTGTAATAGTACTCTCAATAGTTGCGGCATTTTTTTACCACAAAAGGATATTTTGCTCCTAACCGTAAGATATAGATCTAGAAAAATTATTGTTATCTAATCAAACTTACTAAAAATGGATACCTAACCTAGTCTAGCTACCCCTAAACATAACGCACACATCCACTCCCTCTAGCCACTGCCTCACTTCCCCACGAACCAACTAGATGAACTTGACATCATCCCATGGTCATTAATGATGTTGAGGGCACCACACTTCTTCTTTCTATAGAACATTTGGGACTTCTACTTCAGTGCGTTATTCATATGGATTTCCCATGTCAAGTTGCTCATAAATACTACTGAATTTCATATGTTTTATATATTGATTCTCTAAGTACCTATTTCAATGTCCATAGTCATCTTTGTTCCTTGCCAACAAGGACTGCATCCGCCCTAGATTACCTGAGAAGCATATCCCAACATATCGAGATCTGATTAACCTTAATTATCTGTATGCAAAATAGGTAAATGTCATCCAAATGTTTTTCACTTGAAATTAATCAATTTTATTATCCACCTAATACAAACATGATGTCCACATCGACTTACTATATGAATCGAAAATAACCATCAAAACCATAATCGACGCCTTCTTACCTATTCTCTACTCCTACCACACGCATATAACTTTTCTGCATCATAATGTATATGTGGACTCATGGGTGTATTTCTCGTTCATCTTATCCTCCGCATGAAGGGGTTCGTAGCAGAAAACACAAATTTTTGTACAGTAGAACAAATACCATATTTCCAGGATCTATCTAGGAGTAATACTGTAACGGAGGAGATTTCGGTAACATACTCTTGTAGATCAAAAGCGGTTAACGTTCCGTGGGGAACGTGGATGATGTAGTCCTCAAGGTCGTGAAGCTCCTCGCAAGTCACCCCTTGATCCTTGCACGAAGGTCCGGGTGCCACTAGTGGCAGCACCCCCTTGGTTTCGCACACATACAGTGCACGATGACAACCTCTAGTTCTTTGATCACTGCCGAGAGTGCGGAAGTAGATCTTCTAGCTAGAATTCCTTCAGCACAATGACATGCCACAACGATGTCATGTACAGCCCTTCAAGGAACCGCGCCATCGCAAAAGACAACGAGAGAGAGAGAGAGATAATTCCCTAAGGAAAATGCCTTAGAGAATATCTTAGTTGTTGTGTTGTATATTTCCCACCTCTATGCCCCTCCTTATATAGGAGAAAAGGGGTGACCCTTTTATCCCAAGTCCCGGGGTGGTACTAAAAGAGGAGGTGTGAGGAGGCGCAAGGGAGGAGGCGGCCGGTGGCCAGGTAGGCCCCCACCCGCGTGCTAGCCTATGGCCGCCTGGGGCTAGGGTGAGCCCCACCCCGCGCGCCAAGGCCCATGGCGGCGGCGGCTTGCCTCCCTTTGGGCGGCTTCCCTCTTGGGCCTTCGTTCCCTCCGGTAACTTGGCCCATTAGGAAAGTTTTCCCATTTTAATTTAATTTAAATATATATTTAATATTAATTCTAACAATTAATATGAAATACATAATATTCAATTCCCTTTGACCCGAAACACATTTCAATTCACTCCGAATACATTCAGATCCTCCCGTAATGATTTTGGTTCACTCACGGTACACTTCCGATTTTCTCTTCTCTTTCGTCCTGTGATTCTGATGATTCCATAATTGCCTTCAAGCGTCATTGTATCCTTAAGCATGTTACCCTAACAGTTCAGGAACATCATAGACATAATCGAGACACCTCTCATATCAATGATCATTAGTAGGACCAGGATACCCATAATGACCCATGTGCATTCTAAGATGTTTAATGTTGTTTGAACCGTAAACATCGAGTCCAGTTCCCTTTGTTACTTCGATACTGACTTATTCGAGATCTGATCATCGGTATCACTATACCTTGTTCTATCTCATTACCGACAAGTCATGTTTTACTCGTTCCCGTGATATTCCATCCCCATGACCTAGTCACATGTTGCAACATTATGGATGTAATCTCACCGAGTCGGCCTTGTGTATCTTCGTATCACGCAGGTGAACACATCCCAATATTGATGCATAGGATTCAACATATCCTTGTAGAATATCCAACATACACTGTTATGATCACCCAGTTGCGTCCATGACGTTTGATGAAGTCAAAGTAGCCTTGGGTGATAGTGATTAATATGATCTCACGGTCAAAGGAGAAGGATACTTCATTTCTAACTTTTGCAACGATGAACCATTTGACTTGATAGTTTTGCGATGCTTATATTGGGTAATGTCCATCACATCATTTTACTAATATATGACTTTATTGTCAACTGGCATAAATGCTCCATGATAAGGAAATCTTGATCATCGGTTGCCCGATGAACTAGTATAAATAAAGGCTACTAGAGACTTGGTTTGTTTACATACCACACATGTATCAGTGCTTCCACTTGATACAATTATAGCACGGTATGAACCTATTATAAACTTATTGAGATATGATAATAAAGTCCATTTATTATTTTCCTCTAGGGCATATCTCCTTTAGTCTCCCACTTGCACTAGAGTATAAATAATCTAGCTTGCATTTTCTACTAATCATAAACCATATCACATATCTGTTTCTTGATCATGCTTGTGATGACTCCAAGGGCACAGATCGTTTGTAACTAGTTTTGAAATAAAGATATCGATCCCACAGGGAGAAGGAGTCTGAAGTCTAATAACTCTTGAAATAATATTACGATAGAAAGGCTAAATAAAGTTCTAAGTTATAAGTGCTAAATAAAGTTCTAAGTTATAAGATAAAATGTGAGTATTGTGTAAAAAGGTGTTTTTGGGTTTTGGGTATAAGAGCAATAATAAAGTAAAGCAAAGTAACTTAATACAGAAAGTAAGTATCGCAAGTGAGAAAGATTGGAACTGTAATAGGGAAAAAGGCGTTCTCAAGAAGTAGCAGATACACCACTAGTATTGTAAAGATTTAAGATAAAGATTATCATCATGAACATTCTAAACTATGTATGTGTGGGAGGAACTCCGTATTTGGACGAATAGGCAACAACCGTTGCTCACATCATCCTCATAACCACAGCAGTCAGCAATCAACATTAATCGAATTACTGTGCTATTAAGAGACGTAATCCCGTAGGACGTATCCCATGGCTTGGATAGTGTTCTATGAGTTTCCTCGGTTTCCCAAGTTGATACGTAAGGGGTTCCAATAGCTTTATAGTCACTGCAAGTGCTAGCACACCTTCGACTACCAACAAGTAGTTCCCTCCATCAAGTCCCCACGAGAGGAAAATATTGAGAGGTCGACTTCTCTCAACATCAAGATGTAGAGAATCTAACACATGGTCACATCGATGAATATCATAATAGACTTTATCTTATTTCAATCTCATACTAGGGTTTCTCCATCTCCCCAAGAACTAATGATCTACTCAGACATGGAGGCAATCAACATCATAGTAATGGTAATGGAAACAATCATAGATGAATAATACTTGTATAAATCCACAACGAGTATAGGAATTACAACAAGATCTAGACAAGATGTAGATGGTGGTGATGCAGCGGTGGATGATGAAGATCGATGCCTTAGCCTCCCGGATCTGCGCAGGGCGAAGATGGATCCCTTGCAGATGAGTTCCCCCTCCAGATGCCTTCTGGATGTGAGGTTTCTGCAATTTCTAGGTGTTATGTATGTCGTTCCCCCAAACCAATTGCACGGGGTGAAACTATTTGACGAGGCAGAGGTGGCACCAACTATACGGCCGGAGCTATATGGGCGGAAAAGTTGCTCCCGCCGTATAGTTGGTCATTGAACTCTCTGCCTCCCTTGTTCGCTACTAGTTTTCTTCTGTTATTATTAATATTTCCCAAATAAGCGATTTACGTTTTTTTTACTCCTTTTCTCCATAGTACAAGTGCTCCAATAATTGTATCCATTGGAGCCATCATATGTCCTGATCTTGGTGAAAACAGACATAAAGTGAGCGTGCAAGCGTCGTAAAATACTAAGATCCTACATCTACAATGCAAAGTAATATTGTAAAACATGATGCAAATATGCACTCATCAACTTCCCCAAAAGCTTAGACTCTTGCTCGTCCCGAGCAAGTTTTTAGCTTAATGGATGTGATCCTTATATTCATGAAGCTGAGTCAATAAAATAAATGAGGCAATTGTAGCATGTGTTTATCATATACGATATAGGGAAATAAGTTCATGAATAGTACCTTACTTGAACCATCTGAATAGTATTAGAAGGCTTCCACACCTTAGTTATCAATAGTTAATAAAATATGAATCTCAACATAATGTAAAAGAATTCGGTTCAACTGAATGAGTTAACGAGGTAGTCCCAAGTGTTTTAGGATCAACGTATTCACTTCGGATTCAAAATCTCAAAAGCGTCTCTTTGTCATACGACAATATAGTGGTATATGCATATTTGCTCTTTGCACATTCGCTCTTTTTCTTCTTTATTTTTTTTCTTTTGCATATATGCTCACACTTTTATTTTAAGTGTTGTGCAAAGGAGCTAGCTATATATTCCACCTTATGTAGGAATTCAAAGTTCAACGATCTCAATTATCAAATTCCAACTATATATGAAGCATTCTTATGACTTGGAGATTCTACCTCGACTTGTTCTCACTCTATTTGGATAGCACTTTCATTTTCCTTTATTCAAGGTTTCTCTTTTAACTTAATTGAATAGATAATTTTTCCTTTGTGAATCAAACCATAGACTTATAGCATATTGACGAAATTATATGTATGTGTTCCATTAATACTAATGGTGTGGAAGACTCCTATTGTTATCATCAAGTGCAAGTAAAATCATACTCAAGCCATTCATATATCAATAAAGCAAACACAAGCTCAATATTGCTCCATATATAATAATAAACTCAGAATTTCATAAAAGGGATCGACTATTCCTGAAGGGAATTCTAATGATGCAAACTTTATTTCTAGTTTGAACCAATGAAAAAATAGTAATAAAAACTTACAAGATAGATTACAAGGTCTTAAAGATCTCCCCAAGCTTAGAATCAAGCCAGGCGGGATCAAATAATCCCTTGTGATTATTTGATACTGTGATTGTTGTAGATCACTGTGGCGCCATGGCATGTAACACCGCGGTGCGTAGCTTCTTGTCAGTTGATACGTCCATTTTGCATCACTATTCTATATCATAATCTACTAATATTCATTAATATATTTCATATTAAGAGTTGATACTTATGTTATTTCATCTATTTTTGCATGGTTGATGAATTTTGGAGGATGGACCATTGAAGCCAGGATTCTGACAGAAAAAGCACTCTCTAGAGGAAATTTTGGCAAAGATTAGAAAATCCCAGAAAATATACGGAAGTTCCTATTTTTCCAGAAGATGAAGAAGCCAGAAGGGGGAGTGGAGATGGGCCATAGGGGGCCCAAACCACCCCTTGGCGCGGGCCAGCCCTGGCCACGCCACCTGGTGGTGTGGCCACCCTGGCCCACCTCTGGCACTGCCCTCTGGTGTATATGATCCCCTAGAAACCCTAAGACTCTAGGGAGTGACCACATAAATATTTCGCCGCCTCTGCGGGGCGGAAACTACAGAGAGAGAAAGAGCTCTCCGGCAGGCAAAAATCTGCCAGGGAAATTCCTTCCCGGAGAAGGGAGATCGTCGCCATCAACACCGTCATCCAGCTAGACTTCATCAGGATCATCATCATCATCCCCATCATCATCTCCACCAGCACCATCACCACCACTCCATACCGCTATCACGACTGGGTTGAATCTTGCAAAGTTCTTAGGGGAAACTTTCTCGCTGTTGATTACTTGTTGTAGTTGATGCTATTGAGTGGAACCGTCGAATTATCGTTTATGTTCAGATTGTTACTTATCATTATTTCATCTCTGATCTTGATCCACATGATGTCTCGTGAGTAGTTCATTTATTTCTTGAGGACATAGGAGAATTCATGTTGTTAGTAGTGGAATTGTGCTGAGGAAGATTCAATGGTTTGATATTTAGGTTGTGGTGTTATTCTTCTAGTGGTGTCATGTGAATGTCGACTACATGATACTTCACCTTTAAGGGCCTAGAGGAATGCATTGTGTATTTGGCTACTAATCGCGGGGTTGCTGGAGTGACAGACACCTGAACCCCCGTTAGAAAACCTTTGCACAAGGGAGTGTAGGATCTCAAAGTTTAAGTCTGTGGTTGGGTTTTTATCTTAATTACTTTCTTGTAGTTGCGGATGCTTGCAAGGGGTATAATCACAAGTATGTATTAGTCCTGGGAAGGTCGGTACATTAGCATAGGTTCACCCACACAACACTTATCTAACTAGAGAAGATTAATCAACTATATGAAGCGAAAGTACTTGACGATATTCCCATGTGTCCTCGAGAACATTTGGTTATCTTAAGTAATACAACCGGCTTATCCTTTGCTAAAGAAAGCATTGGGCCACTTGCTACAATTATTATTATTGTCTTTTATTTACTCGTACTTTATTTATCTGCATTATCAAAAAAACCCCAAAATCCATTTGCTAAGTATTTACAGAGAATTCCTGATCCAAACCACTTGTCAACACCTTCTTCTCCTCGTTGGGTTCGACACTCTTACTTATCGAAAATACTACGATACACCCCTATACTTGTGGGTAATCAAGACTATTTTCTGGTGCCGTTGTCGGGGAGTGAAGCGCTATTAGAGAGGGAACTGGGAAAGGAAACTTCTACTATGAGTTATTTCTATCAGTTACTTTATTTCAATATGGATAATTCACTTAGTTTCTTATATCGTAATGCTACTACCACTGCTAAGGTAGTAGATGAACCACCACCTGCTAAAATTGATCCTTTTAAAATACCTACAAAAATTGTTGATCGTGTTATGGATAACTACTATTTTGGAGATGGAACTGTCCATCCCGATGATCATTTGCTCTTTATACATGAATTATGCAGATTGTTTGAGTGTGCAGGTGTTACAACAGATCAAGTTAAGAAGAAGTTATACTCTTTATCATTGAAAGGCGGAGCCGAGGAATGGTTTAAGCTACTGAAGAATGGCCAATCTCTTGAATGGGAGGAAATAGTACCTCTCTTTTATTCCAAATTTTATCCTCCTTCTGATATTCATAAAGATCGGAATCAAATATATAAATTTTGGCCTCAAGAGGGAGAGAGTACCGCCCAAGCTTGGGGGAGATTAAAGTTACTAATGCTCAAATGTCCTATTCATGAGCTCCCTAATAATATTATTATCAATAACTTTTATGCAAGGCTTTCTCTTCACGATAAGGATTTATTGGATGCTTCTTGTGCTGGATCATTTACATGTATGGAAAAAGAAGATAAATGGGATCTTCTAGACCGTATTCAAGACAATGCTGAAGCATGGGAGAATGATAAAGGAAGAAAGTCAGGTATAAATTATGATTATGAATGCATTAAATTGTTATGGGAACTGATGAATTTCATAATATTAGTAATGCTTATGGTCTTGATTCTCAAGTTATTGCACATTGTTTTAAGGCTTTTCCCTCTTATATTGAAATTCCCAAAAAGGAATGGAACAAGTATCATGCACCATGTAAAGATATTGTTGATTGTGTTCCTGCTAGAAGTACTGAAGTTTGTACTATTGATCATATTTTACCTGATCCTATATCGAGAAAATACCTTTCCTGGATAAGGTAAAGGAGCATTCTATGATAACTAGTGCAGTTAACAAAAGTACAAAGAGGGCTGTAAAACCTGATGAACAAATAAGCGTTGAACCTGCAATAGCAATTGTGAAAGACCTTGTCACTAAAAGAGTAGAAGATGGACACATTACTTTTTGTGAGGATGCTTCTAATATTGTTTCACACCCTAATAAGACTATAAAAGCTAGAGTCCCTATGCTTTCTGTTAGAATTGGTGATCATTGCTATTACGGTTTATGTGATATTGGTGCAAGTTCAAGTGCTATCCCTTATGATCTTTACAAAGAAATTATGCATGAAATTGGTCCCTGCAAACTAGAACAAATTGATGTGGTTATTCACCTTGCCAATAGAGAGACCATCTCTCCAATTGGTATTGCAAGAGAAGTGGAAGTTCTTTGTGGTAAGATTAAATATCCTGCTGACTTTTTAGTACTTGGTTCAGCTGCTAGTAAAACCTATCCTATCATTTTTGGTAAACCTTTCTTAAACACTTATGGAGCTATTATAGACTGTAAGAGGGATAAAATTTTAACTAAATTTGATGGAGAATCTTATGAGTTTAATTTTTCGAAATTTGCTAAAAATTCTTATGAAAACGAATTTCCCAACAAGGATTTTAGAGTCGAACAACTTGCTTCTATTTCTCTTTCTCCTAACAATGCTTTGCAGCAATTTGGAAGACCACGACAGTGAGATCTTCATGGAAGAAATAAATGAGATTGACAAGATTCTCCGTCGTCAACCCAAGATGCTTAAGCATAACTTACATGTGGAAGATTTGGGTACCACATTGCCACCTAAAAAGGATCCGGTTTTTGATCTGATACCTTTACCTGGCGATCTTAAATATGCTTACATCAATGATAAGAAACTATATCCTGTTATTATTAGTTCTAAACTTTCAGGGAACAAAGAGGAAAGACTATTGGAAGTATTGAAGAAACACCGAGGAGCTATGGGTTATACCTTTGATGATTTAAAGGGTATTTCTCCTACTATATGTTAGCATGCTATCAATATAGAACCTGATGCAAAACTAGTGGTAGAACATCAATGTCGTTTAAATCCTAAGATGAAGGAAGTAGTAAGAAATGAGGTATTAAAACTCCTTGATGCTGGTATTATTTATCCTATTGCTGATAGTCAATGGGTTAGTCATGTTCATTGTGTCCCTAAGAAAGGAGGAATTACTGTTGTACCTAATGAGAATAATGAGCTTATCCCCCAAAGAGTAGTAGTTGGTTATAGGATGTGCTTTGACTTCAGAAAGCTTAATAAAGTTACTAAGAAAGATCATTACCCCCTGCCTTTTATTGATCAAATGTTAGAAAGGTTATCTAAAAAGACCCATTTTTGTTTTCTTGATGGATACTCTGGGTTCTCTCAAATTGCTATTAAACAATAAGGTCAAGAAAAAACTACTTTTACGTGCCCTTATGGAACCTATGCTTATAGGAGTATGCCTTTTGGTTTGTGTAATGCTCCTGCTACTTTTCAAAGATGCATGTCTGCTATCTTTCATGGTTTTTGCGAATAAATTGTGGAAGTATTCATGGACAATTTTTCCATCTATGAACTTCTTTTGATAATTGCCTGCACAACCTTGATAAAGTTTTGCAGAGATGTGAAGAAACTAATCTTGTTCTTAATTGGGAGAAATGCCACTTCATGGTTAATGAAGGAATTTTCCTTGGACATAAAATCTCCGAAAGAGGCATTGAAGTTGACAGAGCCAAAGTTGAAGCAATTGAAAAAATGCCCTGCCCTAGAGACTTCAAAGGTATTCATAGTATCCTTGGTCATGCTGGTTTCTATAGAAGGTTTATTAAAGATTTCTCCAAGATATCAAAACCTCTTACTAATCTTCTCCAAAAAGATGTACCTTTTGTTTTTGATGATGATTGTAAGGAAGCTTTTGAAACTCCAAAGAAAGCTTTAACTACTGCTCCTATTGTCCAACCACCTGATTGGAATTTACCCTTTGAAATTATGTGTGATGCTAGTGATTTTGCTGTAGGTGCTATTCTTGGGAAACGAATAGATAAAAAGTTGAATGTTATCCATTATGCTAGTAAGACTCTTGATGCTGCTCAAAAGAATTATGCTACTACTGAAAAAGAGTTCTTAGCTATTGTCTTTGCTTGTGATAAGTTTAGACCTTATATTGTTGATTCAAAAGTTACCATTCATACTAATCATGCTGCTATTAAGTACCTTATGATAAAGAAAGATGCTAAGCCTAGGCTTATTAGATGGGTGTTTCTTTTACAAGAGTTTGGTCTAAATATTGTAGATAGGAAAGGTGCTGAAAATCCTGTTGCTGATAATTTATATCGATTGGAAAACATTTATTTTGATCCTCTGCCTGTTAATGATAGTTTTCCAAATGAACAGTTGGTTGCAATAGAGGTAAGCTCACAAGAGATTCCTTGGTATGCTGATTATACTAACTTCATTGTTTTCAAGTATTTGCCTCCAACTTTTACAGCCCAGCAAAGAAGGAAATTATTTTATGATTTATGGCATTATTTTTGGGACAACGCACATTTATATAAAGAAGGAGTGGATGGTATTATGCAAAGATGTGTTCCAGAATATGAACAAAAGGAGATACTGCAGAAATGTCATGGTAGTGCCTATGGAGGACATCATGCTGCAGATAGAACCGCACAAAAGGTTCTACAAGTTGGCCTACCCTTTTTAAATATGCAAGAAAGTTTAGCTTATCATGTGATGAATGTCAATGAGTTGCTAATATTTCTAGACGCAATGAAATGCCTATGAATTACTCTCTCGTTATTGAACCATTTGACTGTTGGGGATTTGACTTTATGGGTCCTTTTCCTCCTTCAAAAGGTTATACTCATATTCTTGTTGCCATTTATTATGTTACTAAGTGGATAGAAGCCATACCTACAAAAAGTGTTGATGGTGAGACATCTTTAAAAATGCTTAAGGATGTTATCTTTCCTAGGTTTGGAGTGCCTAGGTATCTTATGACTGATGGAGGTTCACATTTCATTCATGGTGGTTTTAGAAAGACCCTTGCTAAATATGATGTTAATCATAGAATTGCTTCAGCTTATCATCCCCAAACCAGTGGGAAAGTAGAACTATCAAATAGAGAAATTAAATCCATCTTGCAAAAGACTGTTAATAGATCTAGAAAAAATTGGGCTAAAAAGCTGAATGATGCTTTATGGGCTTATAGAACTGCTTATAAGAATCCTATGGGAATGTCTCCTTACAAAATGGTTTATGGAAAAGCTTGTCACCTGCCTTTAGAATTAGAACATAAAGCTTATTGGGCAGTGAAAGAACTTAATAGGGACTTCGAACTTGCTGGTAAGAAAAGATTGTTTGACTTGAGTTCTTTAGATGAGTGGAGAAGTGAAGCATATGAAAATGCTAGACTCTTTAAAGAAAAAGTTAAAAGATGGCATGATAGGAGAATTCTTAAGAGAGAGTTCCATGTTGGTGAGAAGGTTCTATTGTATAGGTCTCGTCTCAGATTTTTTGCAGCAAAACTACTTTCAAAATGTTAAGGACCTTTTGTTATTGAAGAGGTGTATCGTTCAGGTGCAATAAAAATTTCTTCCTTAAAAGACAACACTACACAAGTGGTGAACGGTCAAAGACTCAAGCACTATATTGTTGGAGATTCTTACAATGAAGATATTGATGTTATTCAAGTGGTGACACTGGAAAATTTTATAAAAGACCCGATTCAGAAACCTAGAGAGTCTGTTTTCGAATAGGTAATAGTTATGGTAAGAAAAGGTCCGCAAAATACCTGTCAATTTATATTTTTGCAGTTTTCATCTAACACGGAAGACTATGAGTCGAAAAAGGGACCGAAACGGAGCTCAGGGGGCGCACACCACCCCGTGGCGCGGGCCCCCTGGTCACGCCACAGGGGGGTGTGGCCACCCCGGAGTCCGTCTCTGACCCGTTTTTCCCAATACCTTCCTTTTGTTATTAAACTTCGCAATATATAATCCCCTGGATCCCCCGAGGTTCATATATTGTGTTCTCGTCGTATTTTCATTTTGATCTGTTTCTGACAGGTAGATTCTCAGTTTGGATCCACAATGTCTTCCTCTGGATCACCCAAGGAAGATTCCTCCACGGACATCATCAACCCGTACATGTATGAGTTGAACATTCACCCCAGGGAGTTGTTTCTTAAAGATGGGGAGGTACAGATAAAAGAGGTTCAGGGCCATAAAGGAGAAGGTAATCTGGAGGACATGATGGAAGCGCTGGAGCAAGAAGTGTTTAGGTACAAGAAGATGGCGGAACGCGAAGTAGATATCATCCATAAGATTAGTTCAGAACTCATCGCCGAGCACAAGAAGGAAAATGCTGAGCTTAAGGATGAAATTCTATCACTCCATCGAACAACCAACCAACTACAAGCACAACTCTATGACATACAAAATCAAAATTGTGAGTATGAGGCTAGGTTTAAACACATAAGTTCTACTGCTAGTTTCAAGATATTGGAAACCAGGATGTCCTTTTTTGATGGGGAACCCTTACCTTGGAAGTCGGACGACGACGAGAGAACACCACTACCACCGAAGAAGTAATTCGTCATCAGGTTTTGGCATCCCCTTGGTTTGTTCCAAACTTGGGGGAGTGCCGCGGTATCACATCATTATCTTTTATATTTTATCTTTTTACCTTCTTAGTAGAGTCATATCATGAATACAGAAGTTATCATTTAGGATGGTTTGCATGATGGAAGTATCTCCCCTCTAGTTAGATATCTATGTATCCCTTGGTGTGATCTGCCATTATGGAATATTAATGAGAAGTTCTATCACTTTCTATTTGCACATCTTATTTTAGTTTGCAATTTCTGTTATATGATTGATCTTGTTGTTAGTATTGGTATCACTTTGGGATCATTAAGTAAATTTAGTTGGTTTTGGCAAACCGGGCTCTGGTCAGTAGCAACAATATTCAAGAATTGAATAAAAAAGAGAAAAGTACTTTTATAAATATAATTCCATCATCTTTCTTTCTTGTTTGGCTCATAAGCTTAGTATGCTCTAGTTAAGATCTTTTGTGCTTCCAAGGAAGATTGCATGTTTGTTTCTATCACTTGTATGTTTGTTTGTTTCCATCAACTCTTATGCTTGCTACCCAGCTATGCTAGCCAAAAACTTGCACTGAGAGGGAATGCTTCTCGTGCATCCAATCCTTAAACCAAAACCTATGCCACTTGTGTCCACCATACCTACCTATCAGCATTATTGCTATTCCAAGTATATTCATGTTTTTATCTATCTTCCGAATTAAACTTGTTATGTGAAAAATAGTGATTAAAGCTCACATGAACTTGATGGCACACTTTACTTTCTTGCACTTAATAAACTTGAACCATTGTGCACATCTATGTTGCGTATATGCTTGCGCTTTATAAGTTGTAAATTAGCAGAACCATGTTGTCATGGGGAACACTTTCAACATTGCACTTATTATTCAGTTGATATCATGATTCTTTTGTTTATGGATCCCGGTGGTGTGAAATAAAAGGGGAGCTTGTGAGCTCATGGAGTTTGTATGTGTGTTAGAGAAACGCCTAGGCGGCTAGCCTAAGCCATGCCTAATCATGGTGGAAACTTGCAGCATAACCATAGTGAGCAATCTGTGAAGCATCCTCAATAAAAACCTATGCAAATAGAAAATAAAAAGATCGATGAGATGCTCATTGTTTGCTTGCCTTGTCATTTTGATATGGGATAGCTCATGTATCATGGGGCAAGGGGTGCCCCGTTGGTGGTTCTCTATGATACACATGTACTTACAATGACAAGAACTTACTCGTGACTAAAGTTGAGTAGCATGAGGTTCGGGCTTCGTAAGCAAGGGGCATGAGATTTTCAAATTATAACTTGTCAAGCATATCCTCGTATTTGTTCACTTTAACCTTAATCACCTAAAGATGCTTATGATAGGGGCAATGAGAGCTGAAAGCTAGTAAGTACCATAATTTTTGGGAGCTCTTTATGAAACTTGAAATCCATGCTTCCCTCTGCGAAGGGCCTGTCTTTTACCTTTTAGTTGAGTCAGTAAACCTACTCCTTTCTATCTTAAGCAAGTATTTGAGTTGTTGTGTTTCAATCATTCATATGATGATTTATTCAATCATGTTTCTTATGTTCCTTGTTTTGCACACGGCTTTTATCTTAGTGAATACTACTTTGAAAGCTATCGGTGAAAACTTCATTATGTTTGAACTCCTGCAAATTGTTAACCGTTCTTTGACCAAGAACAAAGTTTGCCATTACCAATTATGATTTACTTTGTGTCTCTTTATTGTGTTTCCTTTAATTACTGCAAGATAAGTTATATAATGGTGAGTTGTTTTCTATTATGATTTGTGTATTGATGAATGTGGTGATTCTTGTTCGTATTCTTTTTATCGACACTTCACTCCATAAACATGTGGGCATGTTCATTGAGCTCAGTTTTCGCTTAGGGACAAGCGAGGTCTAAGCTTGGGGGGAGTTGATACGTCCATTTTGCATCACTATTCTATATCATAATCTACTGATATTCATTGATATATTTCATATTAAGAGATGATACTTATGTTATTTCATCTGTTTTTGCATGGTTGATGACTTTTGGAGGATGGACCACTGAAGCCAGGATTCTGACGGAAAAAGCACTTTCTAGAGGCAATTTTGGCGAAGATCAGAAAATCCCAAATAATATACGGAAGTTAGAAAGGGGAGTGGAGATGGGCCATAGGGGGCCTACACCACTCCCTGGCGCGGGCCAGCCCTGGCCACGCCACCAGGTGGTGTGACCACCCTGGCCCACCTCTGGCACTGCCCTCTGGTGTATATGGTCCCCTAGAAACCCTAAGACTCTAGGGAGTGACCACATAAATATTTCGCCGCCTCTGCGGGGCGGAAACTACAGAGAGAGAAAGAGCTCTCCGGCAGGCAAAAATCTGCCAGGGAAATTCCTTCCCGGAGAAGGGAGATCGTCGCCATCAACACCGTCATCCATCTAGACTTCATCGGGATCATCATCATCATCCCCATCATCATCTCCACCAGCACCATCACCACCACTCCATACCGTTGTAACAACTGGGTTGAATCTTACATAGTTCTTAGGGGAAACTTTCTCGGTGTTGATTACTTGTTGTAGTTGATGCTATTGAGTGGAACCATTGAATTATCGTTTATGTTCAGATTGTTACTTATCATTATTTCATCTCTGATCTTGATCCACATGATGTCTCGTGAGTAGTCCGTTTAGTTCTTGAGGACATGGGAGAAGTCATGTTGTTAGTAGTGGAATTGTATTGAGGAAGATTCAATGGTTTGATATTTAAGTTGTGGTGTTATTCTTCTAGCGGTGTCATGTGAATGTCGACTACATGATACTTCACCTTTAAGGGCCTAGAGGAATGCATTGTGTATTTGGCTACTAATCGTGGGGTTGCCGGAGTGACAAAAACCTGAACCCCCATTAGGAAACCTTTGCACAAGGGAGTGTAGGATCTCAAAGTTTAAGGTTGTGGTTAGGTTTTTATCTTAATTACTTTCTTGTAGTTGCGGATGCTTGCAAGGGTATAATCACAAGTATGTATTAGTCCTAAGAAGGTGGGTACATTATCATAGGTTCACCCACACAACACTTAGCTAACTAGATAAGATTAATCAACTATATGAAGCGAAAGCACTTGACGATATTCCCATGTGTCCTTGAGAATGTTTGGTCATCTTAAGTACTTGTCCTTTGCTAAAGAAAGGATTGGGCCACTTGCTGCAATTATTATTATTGTCTTTTATTTACTCGTACTTTATTTATCTGCATTATCAGTAACCCCTAAAAATCTGTTTGCTAAGTGTTTACAGAGAATTCGTGATCCAAACCACTTGTCAACACCTTCTGCTTCTTGTTGGGTTCGACACTCTTACTTAGCGAAAATACTGCGATACACTCATATACTTGTGGGTCATCATCGGTCTCCTCTAGAGTAGTTATGTGGCTGTAGCACCTGCGCAGATTAGATTGCAGAGTGTCCACTCTATCTGCGAGCTTGGTCACCAATGGAAGGAGGTCTTCCTTCTTCTCCATCTCATTGACTTCCTTCTTCTCCATCTCATTGAGGCGGTGACAGACTTCGACGCGATGGAGTAGCTCCTGCTTCTGATATATCTCTGGTGCCCGCACGCGATCCTTGGTCCTGGAGACAGCTTCTTCTTCCTCATCCATAATTTATGGATCAGGGAAGTGGAAACCGTACCTCCACTCTTCTTGAGGCTTAACCTTCATACGAGCACCAATGGTTGGATTCAAGAGTGGAACCTCCCCTTCCTTGCTAGCACCTGCACCAATAATAGATAATTTCTTGCGCTTGTGTGGCCTTGTATTTGTGGTGATGAACTTGACCTTCTCCACACGCCTTTTTCCATGTGGCTTGCGATCTTCTATCTCTTGTTGAGCTTTCTTCATTGCCACCCAATTGATCTCCGGTGGATCATAGATGTCACGGCGGATGTAGACGTCAACCACGTCATCATCAGAATCATTGTTGAAGTAGCTTGACTCCATGTACTCCTTGTACCTCGGGCTAAACCTCTCCACCTCCTCATCATCGTCCTCCATGGATGGGCTGCTAGAGCGGTCCCTGGATGGAGCAATGAGCCCCATGGGTTTCCCACGGCCTAGGGCGGGATAGCGCATTGCTAGATTGGTTTCTGTAGATTATGATTAGAGAGAGAGAGAGACAATGACAGTATATAAGAGGGGTCAGAGGTCAGTAAAACTCGCAAGAAACACCAAATTGTCGTCCAAGAAAAGAATCCAAACGAAATAGGGAAAGAAATCACAGATTTGGAAGTGTCCTTCCGCGTAACAACCAACTATACGGGCGCGACCCGTATAGGTCCGGGCGTATAGTTGGTTCCGGACAGATATTTCCAAATATCTCGAGTCCAGGTCGATTAAATCACGACTTGGAACCGACAATAACGTTTTTTTAGATGAATATAAAATAAAGGTCAAACAAAAAAGTGTCTGAGAGTTTAACGACAAACTATACGGACAGAATTTTTGCTCCGGTCGTATAGTTGTGACCGTATAGATACAAACACAAAAATCAAAAGTGTCTGTGAGTTTAACGACCAACTATACGGACGGAATTTTTACTCTGGTCGTATAGTTGCGACTATATGGATATAGACACCAAAAAGCAAAACTATCTGAGATTTTAACGACCAACTATATGACTGAAATTTTTGCTATGGTCGTATAGTTGCGACCGTGTAGGCTCAGATATCGAAAACAATTTCACAAAGATGATACAGAGAGTTTAGCGACCAACTATATGGCAGGAGCTCCCTCTCCGGTCCTATAGCTCCGCCCGTATAGTTGGTAAAACCCCTCTAAAACTTCAGAAAAACACAAGGAATTCGAAGGCAGAATTTTCAAGAGTAAAAATTGTGAAAACAAATCACTTATTTGAGTAAGAACAATTACCTTGCACTTACCATTTGCTTAATCGGGGATGAAAAGTTCCTCCCACAACAAGGACTCCTTCTCTTTTGGAGGAATTGACTTTAGTTCATTAACTAATTCCCATAAACGAAAATCACCAGGACTAAAGTTCCTCTCAATAAGATTGGTGTCTTCCTAGGGAAACATGGACACTACATCTAACATTTTTATTTCTTGCCTCTTCATAATCTGCAACACAAATTCTTGAAGTGAAAGAATACGACGGATCAACCTTGGCTTATGGTCTTTTCTTTCAAGGAGTTCTTTTAAGCCATCACGATCCGTGTGAACTCTCACCTTTGCATAAACTATGTAAGAACGAAATTTATCACAAGAGACAAATACAGCAAACAATTCATTTTCTTCCTTTGGGTAATTCTTTTGAGCACCATTGAGAGTTCTACTAGCATGATGTATAATATTAAATCTACGACCAATATGTTGTCCAAGAGTTACTCCTACAACATCATCACTAGCTTCACATATTAAGTCAAAGGTTGTATCCCAGATAGGTGGTTTGATGGTGGGAGCACGAGTTAAAGCATTTTTAAGTTTATCAAAGGCTTCAAGACAATTATCATCAAAATTAAATCTTATTCCCTTTTGCAAGAGGTTAGTAAAAGGTTTATATATCCTAGAGAAATTTCTAATGAACCTTCTGTAAAAACCCACATGACCAAGAAAACTTCTTATACCTTTAATATCCCTAGGTTGCGGCATTCTTTATATTGCTTCAACCTTAGATCTATCAACTTCAATTCCCTTACCCGATACCTTGTGTCTGAGGACTATACCTTCTTTGACCATAAAGTGGCATTTCTCCTAGTTTAGAACAAGATTAGTTTCTTCACAACGCTGCAAAACTCTTTTGAGATTATCCAAGCAACTAGTAAATGAATTTTCATAGACAGAAAAGTCATCCATAATACTTCCATTATAATTTCTATAAAAATCCGCAAAAATAGCAGTCATGCATCTTTGAAAAGTAGCTGGGGCATTACATAGACCAAAAGGCATACATCGGTAAGCATGTAAACCGTAAGGACTTATGAAAGTTGTTTTAAGTTGGTCATCTAGATGAACAGCTATTTGAGAGAAACCAGAGTATCCGTCCAAGTAACAAAAATGAGTATGGTTTGCTAACCTTTCTAAAGTTTGATCTATGAATGGTAATGGATAGTGATCTTTCCTAGTTTCTTTATTTAATTTCCTGAAGTCTATGCACATCGTGTGCCCAACAATAGTTCTAGTAGGTATTAATTCATTGTTTTCATTAGGAACAACAGTAAAACCTCCCTTCTTAGGGACACAATGAACATGACTTACCCAATCACTCTCTTTAACAGGATAAATTATACCTCCGTCCAATAGGTGTACAATTTCTTTTCTTACCACTTCTTTCATTTCAGGCTTTAATCTTCTATTAAATTCCGCAACTGGTTTTGCACCTTCTTCCATGAATATTCGATGAATCTCTATCATGGTACTAATGCCTTTGAAGTCATCCATTGAGTACCCAAAGGCTTGGTGATGCTACTTACGTATCCTCATGAGTTCTTCTTCTTCTCCTGAAAGTTTAGCGCTAATAATAATAGGGAATTTATTGGTATCATCTAAAAACCTGTATTTGAGATTATCTGGTAGAGTCTTCAACTCTGGGGGTGGTAATTCCTCATCCCATTTCTTTTCTGGCTCTTCAAAAGCCTCATCACTTGGAGGTCCCCAAATGGGAAGTGAATCAAATTCATCTTATAGTTCTTCTAGGGACTTGTCCTCCATAACTATTTCTTCATAATTTGAATCTTCATTTATTTCTTCTTCTTGATTACCAAAGAAAAGAGCCGTCATTTCCTCAATAGTTCTCTCTTCCTTTTCTTATTGTATTTGTGGAGGTCTGTCTTTAAATTTGGAAAAATGGATTTTATTTTTCGTTCCCCCAAGCTTAAGAGACACAACCTCCTTCTTGAAATTAACATAGGCACCTATATCACCCAAAAAGTTTCTTCCAACTATAATAGGGCAAAGAGTGTCAGCTAGCATAACAATAACTACAAAATCGATAGGAAAGTTTTTGTTGCCAATTGTGACAATTGCATTGTCAACTAATCCCATTGGAATTCTAAGGTTTTTATTGGCTAACATAATTGTTATGTCAGTATTTTAAATTGTAGCCGGTTCTATCTCTTCTTTGATTTCTAGGTAGAAATCATAAGATATAACATTAACTTTGGTGCCAAGATCACATAAACCGTAATGCGAGGTTTCTTTAAATATGCAGGGAAGAATAGGCTTACCCACATCTTTTACCTTTACTTTACCTTCAACCAATACGGAAGTTTCTTTATCAAGTTCAACTATGTTACAGTGTGAGTACATAGCCATAATTACTTCCTTTGTTACCTCTTCATCTATGTTTTCTTTCAGGTGTTCCGTGACTCCTGGAATGCTTTCATCTTCCTTCTTTTCCTGTACTGCTTTGACATGTTCATATTCAAAAATATGCTTTTGTGTAGTGTTAGGGAAAGGTACTTCATATATTGGTTCTATGGAGGCAAGTGTTGCTTTGTCTTCTCTTTTCTTTTCTGGTTCAGGTGGTGGATCATACTTGACTGGACCCTCCTTTGGAGCTTTAATATGTTCTATAAAAGCTTTAACAATTTGCAACACAAGATCTGAATCCAGATAAAGTTCTTTAGATAATTCTTTAACATGGCCTTTTTATTATAGTCATGAATACAATCATGCTCTATTTTTACGCCTCCTTCACTTCCTAGACCAAAATTCCATGAAACTCTATGATCACGAATTCTATTAAGTAAAGCCCAAGCTTTAGGTATAGGAAGATTCATAAAGACTCCTTCCGTGAAAGAGTCTAATTCAATTTTATTAGGTTCAATTAAACCGCCATAAAAGATATGTAGTAAATACCATTCAGGAAAATCATGATGAGGACATAGTCGTAGTAAATCTTTAAATCTAATATAAGCTCTTACTAGTCCTTCATTAGAACTATTCTTCCAGGTCATTATAAGATGCCTGATTCCAAAAGATTTTGATAATGGATAATATTTTGATAGAAATTCACAGGGTAGATTATCCCAAGTAGTAGTGGCTTCGTGGGGTAGAGATATATACCATGAGAGAGCTGTACTTGTAAAATTTTGACTAAATTTTTTAACCCTTACCTCATCAGTGGTATATCCCATCAATAAAAAAGTGCCACATATATCTTTAAAACATGCAATATGTTCATATGGATCAGGATCTTCTTCATCTCCAGTAAACTACTTCTTATGTAGAATACTAAGTAGTAGATGATTTATTTCAAACCACCTTGTTTTCTCATTGGAGTTGTCTCTTTTATAAATATCATAGGGCTCCTCAAAGTGGTTGAGTGGGTTAGCACTAGTCATATGCTCAAACTCCATTATGTTGGTGGAAACCCGTAACTCAAAACAAAATTTAGCAAGACAAAAATAAATAAGCAAAAACTAAAAGACCTACAACGCTTAGCTCCCCGGCAACAGCGCCAGAAAATAGCTTGATGACTGCAAGTGCATAGATCATTTGTAGCTAGTTTCGAAATAAAGATATCGATCCCACAGGGA
Organism: Avena eriantha; assembly: GCA_910589775.1. Lineage (NCBI taxonomy): Eukaryota > Viridiplantae > Streptophyta > Magnoliopsida > Poales > Poaceae > Avena > Avena eriantha. Next base: position 218,294,292 of record OU342742.1, read on the forward strand.
GCCGGAGTCTGAAGTCTAATAACTCTTGAAATAAATATTACGATAGAAATGCTAGATAAAGTTCTAAGTTACAAGATAAAATGTGAGTATTGTGTAAAAAGGTGTTTTTGGGTTTTGGGTATAAGAGCAATAATAAAGTAAAGCAAAATAACTTAATACAGAAAGTAAGTATCGCGTAAGTGAGAAAGATTGGAACTATAATAGGGAAAAGGCGTTCTCAGGGAGTAGCGAATAAACCACGAGTATTGTAAAGATTTAAGATAAAGATTATCATCATGAACATTCTCAACTATGTATGTGTGGGAGGAACTCTGTATTTGGACAAATAGGCAACAACCGCTGCTCACATCATCCTCATAACCACAGACGTCAGCAATTGACATCAATCGAATTACTGTGCTATTAAGGGACGTAATCCCGTAGGACGTATCCTATGGCTTGGTAGTGTTCAGTGAGTTTCCTCGGTTTCCCAAGTTGATATGTAAGGGGTGCCAATAGCTTTATAGTCACTGCAAGTGCTAGCACACCTCCGACTACCAACAAGTAGTTCCCTCCATCAAGTCCCCATGAGAGGCAAATATTGAGAGGTCAACTTCTCTCAACATCAAGATTTAGAGAATCTAACACATGGTCACATCGATGAATATCATAATAGACTTTATCTTATTTCAATCTCATACTAGGGTTTCTCCATCTCCCCAAGAACTAATGATCTACTCAGACATGGAGGCAATCAACATCATAGTAATGGTAATGGAAACAATCATAGATGAATAGTACTTGTATAAATCCACAATGAGTATAGGAATGACAAGAAGATCTAGACAAGATGTAGATGGGATGGATGTAGCTGGTGGTGATGCAGCTGTGGATGATGAAGATCGATGCCTTAGCCTCCCGGATCTGCGCATGGCGAAGATGGATCCCTTGTGGATCAGTTCCCCCTCCAGATGCCTTCCGAAGGTGAGGTTTCTGCGATTGCTGGGTGTTATGTATGTCGTTCCCCCAAACCAATTGCACGGGGTGAAACTATTTGACGAGGCAGAGGCGGCGCCAACTATACGGCCAGAGCTATACGGGCAGAAAAGTTGCTCCCGCCGTATAGTTGGTCATTGAACTCTTTGCCTCCCTTGTTCGCTTCTGGTTCGCTTCTCGTATTATTAATATTTCCCAAATAAGCGATTTATGTTGTTTTTGACTCCTTTTCTCCACAGTATAACTGCTCCAATAATTGTATCCATTGGATCCTTCATCTGTCCTGATCCTGGTGAAAACAAACATAAAATGTGCACGCAAGCGCCATAAAATACCAAGATCCTACATCTACAATGCAAAATAATAATGTAAAATATGATGCAAATATGCACTCATCAGCTTGCTCATGGAAAACATCATGTCCTTGATCCGTATTACCAGATCAGTATGTCTTTTGCAAATCGTTAATGTCTCCTAATTTTTATATTTACACCATTATCACATAATATGTCGAAGTATTTGTTTGGCGATAGAGTGAGACTTTGTTTCCTAGTGTTTACAATGACGGTCAATCAGTCAATTGAACTATCACTATTGTCATGTAAACTCTAGAACACACTCAGCAGAAGTCAAACTTCTTTAGCTAAAACAACTATACTAGTCACTTCAGATCCTAATCGATAGTGCATAGAATGAAACTTCAATGCCTAATGTTGTTTTTTACAATAAACTTAACTCTTTTTCAGTGATTAACTCGAGAATCACTTCAATACATGTTCTTACTACTAAGAACTTGTTTTTAACCAAAACATTGGGTCACAATATGTTGAGTATACAACATGGTTATATGGAAGAACCTATGAGTGAGGCATAGGAGATGCAACATATCTCTTTTGTTTCTTTTTAACCATGGCTGTAATATTGAGATCAACTCAATGCTTCATCTAGATATACAAGTAAGAACCTTTTCTTGCTTATTCCATTCTGAACTTCTTCAGAATCTTATCTAGGATGTTTTGAACATCTTCAGAATCAAATCCAGGAAGCATTCGACTCTAATGTTTATTAAATGTATTAATCTATCTCGACAGATTTCAATGTTTAATAACTTCTTTCAACTTCATCCATAGATTATTTACTAACTAAATATCATTAACACCAAGTACATCATTCAGCATATGTCTTTTACATATATAAGAATGCGTCATGCTCACACTCAAATATGTCATCCATATATGAGAACAGGATACTCACTTAGCTCCCACTCAAAATATGTCGTCTACATATTAAGATTTTGGCAAGATATTTATTAGCTCCCACTCAAATTTAAGTAAATGCAGGCCTTCTCAACAATCTGGGTAATTCCAAATTTCTTTGATCATCCATCAAATTGAGAATTCCAGCTACAAGACAATAACATTCATATGGTTTGACAAAACCTACTTTTTTGTATCAATTACAACCCTTTCTTTAATTGAATAACACGTAGTTTTGACAACCTTCTAACAATTATCAAAGTTGGAGTAATTGCTGGTGTAAATCCAATAGACTCAAGCATCACTGCACATTGCAGTCAATCCTTTAAATTTGTCAAAACATACTTTGTGACAAATCTAGATTTTAAGTCGTTCTTTAAGTTTCATTTCTTCCTTATGACTTTGCAGTCATTTGAAAAGATTAAGTAAACATCTTTACTTAATAAAATCACATTACTTTGCAATCTTAAATGTAACTTAATATAGGACTTTTTTGATTCTTAGTCACTACTCGTACTTAGGTCCATCACGCTTCTTCGTAGTTCGTAGGTATGTCTTGTTTCATTAACATGACAAGTAAATCAAAAATATAATTATGCAAACTTGCAGAATGTATTCTTGAATCCTACTTGCTTTAGTAAAAGTATTAGTTGAAACGTCATGATCATTATCATTAGTTTCTACTTATGTAGAGTTTATTCCCCAGAGCATATTCCATTGCGCTACTCAACATTTCAGATATAAGGTAGAATACATTGTTTATGCTTTCACTTTATTCTACTAACACCTTCTATGAGAAAACATTTTCTCGAGGAAGTACCACGCTAGGAAATACTAATTTTTCCTTCTTTGGTTTTAGTTTGGAAGATGTATTCAAAGTTTTCTAAGAATACAATACAAAGAACTGTTTATTCACGTTGACTTCAAATTGTGTAAATCTCCAGAAACTCGAAGATGCCATAACTCTTATGGTGTTATTTCCACGAATATTTAGATGTTCCTTATTTTCCAAATGAGTGTTTTCTATTTTATCTCTAAGTATAAACGATAACGGTAACCTAGTAAGAGATAATTTTAGACCATATGTATCCAATACAATATTATTATGATGTTGATACATACAATTTCAATGTCCAATCATCGTAATTTGTGGAATATATTTCACAAGTATTTTACACCAAACATTTAACATAAATACTTAGTCATATCGATCAAATAGTAGAGACTTTGTATTCTTCTTAATTTAATACCCTTCTTCATTCTGAAATTATTTGAACAATTCAAACAGTTTCAGACTCGTGTTTCATTAAGTTGGTACACATATTCACTTAAATTCACAACGAAGTTTACGAAATAATGATTTTGCACATCGAGGCATTTTGTATGATATCCAACAATTCTTCGCACAGAAATATTTTACCAGAATACGGAGTTTAAGTCATTTTGCACATCGAGGCATGGTTTTGCATATGTCAAAAGATCGAATATCTAAAGACTTCACTTTTCATCAGAATGAAAATAACAATGTGACTTAAACGATAGTGTCATTCAAAATGATGTCATTATTAAACTTTGGATATCTTTCAACATTCTAATTCTTTCTAAATGCTTAAACTATTATCATTAAGATTACGATGAGAATAACTTTTTCATAATCGTAATGTGACCATAAAATATATTATTCATAATAGTGGTACAATTGGCTTGTATCTCACTTATATCAATAACCATCTCGCAAGATGCAATACATGACAAGAAAGTCACACACTCAATGATTACAAAATTTTATTTAAATCCACTAATCTAGATGATAAATGCTGAAGGAAGGAGTGATGTCAGATATCAACTATCTTGCTTTCCATCACCATACCACGTCACCTCATTTCTTCCGGCAATTCTCAAGCAGACAATCCTATTTTCATAAAATAGGACAAGTATCAAATACTTGTAAACTGCAATTTTTTGCAAGAATAGCATTTATAACCTGTATATCCAATATATACTTTCTTCATCCATGACATCCACTGCGATCGAGCCTACTTTGAGAGTTCTCAACTCTGTCATGAACTCATGAAAGTTAAATGATTCATCCCTCATGATATAGTCCCTAACGACGTCTTTGTAGTTGGGAGGAAGCAAGCACAACACCTCAATCTATCACAAATGTGTCTGCCATTAAGTAGTCCACATCGTATGTGTGGCGTTCATGAAGCTCACGCATGATCTCTAAATGATTATTCAAGGCATCTGTTTTATTCCATCTTGTTTGGAATAAAACTCATCCAACAACTCATATTTCATAAGACTGTCTTATGAAAAGTTCCTTCTTCATCGACCATGTGTCCATGTTGAAGAAACGCAGTCGTAGCCCATTCTCCATTGAATGGCACATTGTATGACAATGGAGAAAACACAAAACTTTGTGGAGTCATTGGAATATCTCCTAGTGGTTCTTGTATCAAGAAGAGAAGATCATCTATGTCGAGGTCATCCCTCAGGCATTGGTACTAATCTATGAAGTTTGACCCATATACCTTAAGTTTCACAACATGCAAGAAAATCCCATGGTTGAAATACTCACTAGGATAGGCTATTCCCTATAAGTATATCCGCAAAGACATCTAGACTAAGTTCATAATATGGTTCTAGCAATTAAATTATTAATTGAGCTCTCACTAAAACTGTCATCCCTTGGACGATTTTAGTGATCACACGATCTCTTTACACTATTTCATCCCTGATAGTCACAGTCTTTGATACAGCTGCCAGGGTGGAGAAAACCCAAAGATCACATCATTCATGTGACTCGTGCTTGCTATTTCAGTCTCTCGTGTTTAGAGGCCATGTTTGTACATGGTAGACTCGCCAATTCAACCTTAGTGTATTTGCAGTGCATACATGGCTTGCACCCACCGTATGGGAACGTCGATATATCTAGCACCCGATCGTCACAGCCTTCTTCATAACGATAGGCTTTCTTTGTGGTGCACACTAAAGGGAGAATAATATTGTTGGTATTAATAGGGATTATCTTATATAATGCTACCATCGAGTATCTAATACTAGGAAACAATAAGATGTAAAGGTATCAACATCACATGTATATGAGTGATATGATATGGTCCTTCATGCACCATGATCTCCATCGAGCGCTCTGGCATGATCTCCATCTTGCCACTGGTATAGCGCCAAGTCCATGACGCCACCAGTAGGTCGTCCATCGAATCGATGAGTATTACTATACTACTTAGTAACAGAAAAGTAATATAATTTACCTTAGCCCCAACAAAGACAATATCAAATCACATGCCCACTTGCAAAATAAAGTTAGACACCTCTACCTTATCTTTTCAAAGTTTTACGTGGCTGCTAGGGCTTTCGCGATAGAACCTTTTCTTACCTACGAACTTCGAACCACAACATGGATCAAACCGTTCTCTCTACTACACCCCTTTCGGGGCCCTCCGTTGTAAATGTCATATCAACTACTAAAAGAGAGAAAGATACCCGCTAGCCACTTATACGGTCTGTATGTTGACCGTGGAACCAGTCTCGCGTAAGATTATGCGTAAGGTCGGTTCGGGCCGCTTCATCAAACAGTACCGCGATATAAGCAATTACACATCAGAGGGTAACAACTATATGATCAATCCCCACACACTCAATGTGTGTTCTAATCGTACAAGCAATACTACTCATAGATCAGCTATGATACCACTGAAGGGGTTCGTAGTAGAAAACACAAAAAAAAATGCTAGAACACACCATATTGCCAGGATCAATCTAGGAGTAATGTTGTAATGGTGGAGGTTTCGGTAACATACCGTTGTAAATCGAAAGTGGTTGACGTTCCGCGGGGAACATGGAAGATGTAGTCGTACTCGTAGCCGACCTCAAGGTCGCGAAGCTCCTCGCAAGTCACCCCTTGGTCCTTGCACCATAGTCCGGGTGCCACTAGTAGCAGCACCCTCGTGGTTTCGTACACATACGGTGCATGATGACAACCTCCGGTTCTCTGATCCTTGCCAAGAAGTAGATCTTCTAGATGTAATCCCTGCAGCACAATGGCGTGTCGCAACGATGTCGTATCTTGCGTGTATAGTCCTTCAAGGAACCGTCCCATCACAAAAGGCAACAAGACAAAGAGAGAATACCCTAAGGAAAATGCCTTAGAGAATATCTCAATTGTTGTATCATATATTTTCCACAAAGGTTCTTCCAAGACGCATATGATGACCACTGATGTTTGGACTACCAGTGACTGAAAAGACATAAAAGTCGAATGGTGGTGCTTGGGAGAAGGAGAAGAGGGGACATAGGTGTTGCTGCAGTATGCTCCCTTCGTCTATATTTATGGAGTGTGATATCGTTGCGTATATAGCAATATTTTGTATTGGTAGTATGTACAACATCGACATATTTTTTCCTTATGGAGTGTGATGTCGTTGAATGTCTACCAGTAATTTGTAATAGTATTCTCAATAGTTGCAGCATTTTTTACCACAAAAAAGATCTTTTGCTCCTAACCGTAAGATATAGATCCAGAAAAATCATTGTTCTCTAATCAAACTTACTATAAATAGATACCCAACCTAGCTACCCCTAAACATAACGCACACATCCACTCCCTCTAGCCGCTGCCTCACCCTCCCCACGAACCAACTAGATCAAGTTGACGTTATCCCATGGTCATTAATGATGTTGAGGACACCAACTCCTCCTTTCTGTAGAACATTTGGGACTTCTACATCAATACGTTATTCATATAGATTTCCCATGTCAAGTTGCTCACAAATACTACTCAATTTCATATGTTTTATATATTGATTCCCCTTAGTACCTATTTCAATGTCCATAGTCATCTTTGTTCCTTGACAAAAGATGCATCCGCCCTGGATTACATGAGAAGCATATCCCAACATATAGAGATTTGATGAACCTTAATTATCTGTATGCAAAATAGGTAAATGTCATCCAAATGTTTTTCACTTGAAATTAATAAATTTTATTATCCACCCAATACAGACGTGATGTCCACATAGACTTGCTATATGAACCAAAAATAACCATCAAAACCCTAACTGACGCCTTCTTACCTATTCTCTACCCCTGCAACACGCATATACCTTTTCTGCATCACAATGTATATGTGGACTCATGGGTGTATTTCTCATTCATATTATCCTCTGCATGAAGGGGTTCGTAGCAGAAAACACAAATTTTTGTACAGCAGAACATACCATATTCACAGGATCTATCTAGGAGTAATGTTGTAATGGAGAAGATTTCGAACATACTCTTGTAGACCGAAAGCGGTTAACGTTCCGTGGGGAACATGGATGATGTAGTCATACTCGGAGCCGACCTCAAGGTCATGAAGCTCTCGCAAGTCACCCCTTGGTCCTTGCACGACAGTCCGGGTGCCACTAGTGGCAGCACCCCCGTGGTTTCACACACATGCAGTGCACGATGACAATCTCTGGTTCTCTGATTCTTGCCGAGAGTGTGGAAGTAGATCTTCTGGCTGGAATTCCTGCAGCACAATGACGTGCTGCAACGATGTTGTGTACAGTCCTTCAAGGAACGCGCCATCGCAAAATACAATGAGAGAGAGAGAATTCCCTAGAGAATATCTTACTTGTTGTGTTGTATATTTCCCACCCCTATGCCCCTCCTTATATAGGGGAAAAGGGCAGACCCCTTTCTGCCAAGTCCCGGGGTGGGACTAAAGGAGGAGGTGGGAGGAGGCACAAGAGAGGAGGCGGTCGATGGCCAGGTGCCCCCCCCCCCCCCACCCATGCACTAGCCTATGGCGGCGGCTAGGCTTGCCTCCCTTTGGGTGGCTTCTCTCTTGGGCCTTGTTCCCTTCGAGAACTTGGCCCATTAGGGAAGTTTGCCCATTTTAATTTAATGTAAATATATATTTAATATTAATTCCAACAATTAATATGAAATACATACTCCCTCCGTCCCAAAATAAGTGACTTGAGTTTGTCTAGATTCGCATGTACCTATATACTAAAACATGTCTAGATACATCTGAATCTAGTCAAACCCACGTCACTTATTTTGGGACGGAGGGAGTACTATTAAATTCTCTTTGACCTAAAACACCTTTCAGTTCACTCCGAACACCTTACGATCCTCCCGAGACGATTTTGGTTATCTCACGGAACACATACGGTTTTCTCTTATCTTTCATCCTGTGATTCCGATGATTCCATAATTATATCCAAGCATCATTGCATCCTTCAGCATGTTACCCAAATGGTTTGGGAACATCACAGACATGATCGAGACACCTCTCATATCAATGATCATTAGCGGGACCGAGATTCCCATAATGACCCATGCGCATTCCACAATGTTTAATATCGTTTGAGCCATAAACGTCGAGTCCAATTCTGTTTGTTACTTTGATACTGATTTGTCTGAGATCTGATCATTGGTATCACTATATCTTGTTCAATCTCGTTACCGACAAGTGCTATTTTACTCATTCCTATGATATTCCATCCCCGTGACCTAGTCACATGTTGCAACGTTATGGATGTAGTCTCACCGAGTCGGCCTTATGTATCTTTCCGTCATGCGGGTGAACAAATCCCGATCTTGATGCATAGGCCTCAACATATCCCTCTGGAATCCCCAACATATACCGCTATGATCACCCAGTTATGATCATGACGTTTGATGTAGTCAAAGCAACCTCGGGTGATAGTGATTAATATGATCTCATGGTTAAAGGAAAAGGATACTTCGTTTCTAACGTTTGCAACGATAAACCATCTGACTGGTCATGTTGCAATAATTATATTGGGTAATGTCTATCACATCATTTCACTAACGATATGACTTTATTGTCAACTGGCATAAATGCTCCATGATTAGGAAACCTTGATCATCGGTTGCCCAATAAACTAGTATAAATTGAGGGTACTAGGGACTTGGTTTGTTTACATACCACACATGTATCAATATTTCCACTTGATACAATTATACACAGTATGAAACTATTATAAACTTATTGAGATGTGATAGTAAAGTCCATTTATTGTTTTCCTCTAGGGCATATGTCCTTCACCATAATACGGTGACCCCACATATCTATTCTCTCAATACCCTGTCCCCGATAGCTCCGCACATCTGAATCACCACCCGACATTAATTGATTCCTACCCAACATTATATGCTCTCAATTCACACTCCTCGACATTACCATCTACTATCATTTATGCTTATAGATGGTTTTGGCAAATGACATTGACTATGCCACTACCGCGAGGCCACTATCCCCAAAAGGCACTCCTTCACATATGAGGTCTATTGAACCCCAAGGAGAGTTCAATAATTATTTGGCTCAAGAATCTCACTTAATTCAATCATGAGTTGAAATATAAGAAATTATATTGCTTTGCAGAAGCAAGTGTATGGGAAGGTCCAAGCATCGAATATTCGGGCACTAGTCATGGTCCATTTAAAATTCCATAATGGGACAGCTAAAATAAATATGTAAGCCACATCGTTTGTCCCATGTCCATGCTTAGGCCTAGCACAACACCTCATTTTTTTATTCATGGGCCTAGCTCTCTATATTTGTAAATTCATATTGATACTATATATAGAAATAAATCATGAATTTCATTTTCTTTCTTTCCCATTGACCCCAAGTGTGCTTCAATGTGCCCCATAAAATGAACCATACATGTATAGTGCCTTGAATTATAATTAACACATAAAACTTTGGTAAGAATTTGATTGTAGTACATGGTGCGTTTTAATGGCATATAGGAGTTTCTCAACAAAGCCCAGCTCAGCCTGGGGGCTAGGACATGCCTAGGTGGGTTTAGCCCTTTGCTGCCTACAATGCACAAGGAGGAAATGAGAGCGTGTTGTTTGTTTGTCTAAATGGTTGTTATTGACTGCGATGATGCAACCACATGTGTTGTTATCTGCATACATGAGGTCACATTTTGCACAATGGTGATATTACCCTCCAGAACACTATACCCACACTCTCAACACTACTCAGAAATATCACTTTAGGTGCATAATAAACTATCTTAACATGCATATTTGAGCATCTCCACGGCAGCTCCTATAACACGTCTATCAACTGCGCCAGCCATGCGGTGTTGGGAGGTGTCGGCCAATTGGGAGGGGATGATCACACTAGCGTCTCCAGTAGCACATCCCAATAGTTCTATTTTGATTATTTTTACCTAAACATGATGGACAAAAAATACTCAAGTTTTCAAATGCAAATCATATTTTTACCTAAACATTAGCTAGTTCTTGTACGAAATTCAAATTAATTATTATATCGATGTTTAAATATTTTTATTCATCACAAATTTCCTTTATCATCTTCATCTTCTCTTTATTTGCATCACTTTCTTTGAGAAGATCAAATAACATGTATTCTAGCCTCATTTACTCCTCTCTTAGTTCTTTCTTTTCCTCATCCAATTTCTTCTTCTCCTCTAGTAGTAGGTTTTTCTCCTTCACATATTTCCAAACTCAATCTTAGTTTGCTCATAATAGTTCTCTTTTAACTTTGCCATGTTTTGCTCCAACACACGGCTCTCGATGCTATACATCCACTTCTTGACATCCGCTAACAAACTTGTGTATATTTTATCCAATTAATTCTCTCTTCAAACAAATTCTTGACCAACTCAACATTTTGAATTTTCTCCTCAATCCTTACAATGTTGCTCTTCTCATACATATCCCACAAAGTAGATAGTGCCCTTTGTAGTGGTAAAGACCAATCAGGATCATCCCAACACACAAAGCCGCAGTTTATGCCATCCTACAAATTGCAATCTGCAACACGATTGAGAAAATAGTGACAGTACCAATGCATGACATATATATTTGAAGCAATAGCACAAACTACTTACGTTGTGCTAAGAACAAACATAGAACCGTCGGCCTGTATTCGTCCCGTCAAAAGCAATGGCTTTCTCGAGCGCCCGTATGTGGACACGACAAAGCTCATCCAAACTAACATCTTCAAGGCGGGCAATCCGGCTCCATGAACGGTCGAAGATGGTTTCAGGGGCATAATCTACCTCGTGGTACTACAAATCGGCAAACAAGATAAGCAAAATGTATTATAACCATGCTAAATTGAAACCCTAGATTCTAAATCGTACATTGCACAAATAAACGATGACAGGGAAGAAGCACTCACATTGCCTAGCCAAGAAGAATTGGAGATATCTTCATCATTCCATCTCGGCATGTTGGGTGGCGGCGGCGAATTGTGTGGTGGCGGCAAAATATGTGGTGCTCGATGGCAGGAGGATCCGGGATAACGGCGAGATAGAGATATGGTTAGACATGCCGGCAGTGTTGTCGGTTGTGGAAATTCTGGGGGGATATGGGTGGGAGGCAAGCGGCGACGATGGCGATTCTGGGGGTGGGAGGCAAGTTGTGGGGAGTTGGAGAGGGTAGGGAATGGCTTTTTGTGGATGCAAGGGGTCATGGGGCAAAATCAATCGTAGCTTGGAGTGTTGGTGCTTCCAACGCAATCCTTGTGGGTAGGGGCCGGCGTGGACATGCTGACTATTCTATTTTGGTCTCCAAAATATGTCAGTGAGTTTCGGGACACGGCGGTGTGAACCTATTTTGGGTTGGGACCACAATAGGCCTTTTGGGAGGGCGCCGGCGTGAAGCTATTTTTGGGTTAGGACCCCAATAGGCCTTTCGGGGCGCCGATGGAGATGCTCTAAGGGGTCAAAAAAAGTGGCTCCATCCGTCTACCTTGCATGCAATAGAAAAAAAATTGAGCGATGGCGAACTGGAAAATGCCCGACTGTGAAATGTACTCCTTCAACCGAAAAAGGATGTAAAATATTTGCATATATCTATACACACACTAAAATAGGTTTAGATAAATACACATCTAAACCTTCCGAAGTCCTTTTCGGAACAGATGGTTTTTTTTTTCAGATGGAGGGACTAAGTAAGTGTGAAAAAAAAACACCTGGCCAACGCTGCCAACCTACATGTCTTTTATGCAAACCAGCCAACCAACCAACTACGTCCACAGTGCAGATACACGACGCGGCCGGCCGTAGGCACAAGCACACGTACACACGACGTACTACGCACGGAGAGAGAGCTTGACGCGGGACACGACGGCTCGACGACGACGAGGACACCTTTCGCATGCACGTAGGGCTACGGAGCTCCCCCACATCGCACGTGCATGCAGGGACATAGTATACGCGAAGTGAGTGGCTCGCCTTGAATGGCCCCCGCCCGCCCGCCCTCGACCGCGCGCACCAACCAACCGGATCGATCGATGGAACAGCGCGCACGGGGCACCTAGGCCGCGCATAGCCTCTCCGGAAAAGGCAAGCCGACAGCGACCGCGCGCGACGATCTGCACAGACAGCGCGGGGTCTCGTGTGTCACCTCCTGCCGGTGGAGCAGCTGATCGCCGCGCAGGCGCCAGGCCCCGGCCGTGTGTACGTGCGTGCGCCGCGCGTGCCGAGGTGGCCGTGGATCATCAGCCGAGTCGAGTCTCACAGCTGGAATTATTGGATTCTGTTCGGCGCTAGCTGGGGTTCGTGGTGGATGGACACCCGGCCCGGCCGGATCGATGGAGCTAGGGACCCCGCGGCGCATGCGTGCACGGGTGGTGGCTACGGCCGGTCGGTTGACCAGCCCGACGCACTGTGCAGATCTGAGCGAGTACCTGATCGAGGGATGCTCCCTGCTCCCATGCATGCAGCTGGGCCAGAACCATGCCATGAGGATATCCAAAGCTCCCCCACGGCGTCCATCGCCTGCATGCGCGCGTGCGCACGTGTAGTGTAGCATGTACAACTATTTGCATGTCCTTTGCCCTGCACCACCCATGGTTAGGCGCTATATATACTGCATTTACTATCAGTCTCTCGACTGGTTACTATACGGGTGGAAAGGCCCTGCTCCAATGCATGTACGATGTGTTGAATTTTGGTCTAGTCTTATCTCATACTCATACTCGTAAAACCATGACATCAGTTAAATTTTTATTTTGATTTGTGTGGCCAATGACCAATGATTGTAGTGGTATGTTTTGATCGATGGTTTTAGTTATGTTCTTGTATGCCAGGATTTTTCACCCGGTAGATATATTGTTACGGGATAATCTTCATACGGGATTATGATTAAAAAAAGTTAATAGTTAGCATTTAGTGATAAAACATAGGAATCATTTGGGTGACCCTAACAAGGTCGCCGCTCAATACTTTAGCGCATAATACGGGACATCGAAATCTTGCTCATTATATCATATTCGATGTCACTTGATTAACAAACTCCCACCACAAGGTAGATTTTTTCTAGGGGCTCATTTTAGCTTGAAGAATCTCGTTAGCGTGAGCGGGCTATCGTGTTCCAACACATTGTAGAAAAGATCAAGGATTAAATTAATGAGAAAAACTGATTATATATCTCAAAAGATTTTACTCTCTCCATGGTTCTAATTGACTTCTTGTGTATGTCAAAATTTCATCGGCTGGCTCAATTATTACATGATAATCTTGCACATATGTAATAATCCTATTACTTGGATCTAGGATCATGATTCATCAAAAAACGTAAAAATTTGTGTCTAGTGAGAAAACTACCATGTGGGCACGGAGCGTCAACACATGGCTCATCTATCTCATATTCAATATCATTTGATTAATGAACTCCCACTATATGCCGGATTTATTTTTAGAGGCTCAATTTTGATTGAAGAATCTCATCAGCGTGAGCAAGATCTCGAATTCTATTGCACGAGAACATATATTAACTATGACATCAATGGGCACAACTACTTATATATGTAAATCTCGTACCCTGTCTACAAACAAAAATAAATGGTAGATTTCACACTAATAAGATTATATGTTCTATATTTGGTTTTGATCATCAATACAATTATAGTATTTATAATCAATTGTATTTTTGTAAGTTGTTACAAGGTGCAGTTATTATATTGAACCATGACCAAAGTCCTCTAAGCCATGGCCCTAGGCCTGTATGTAAAAACATGTAGTTACTCCTAGAAACCACTCTAATTTTCTCATATTACAATTATCACACTTGTACTAGGATAACTTAACTTATCAAATTCATAATCATGCGATTATCGATGGAAAAGATGGCACACGGGAAGGAATGCATTAGTGTTTTGACATCTCCCACTTGCTACCTCCAAAATTGTACAATTGTTAATTACCGTATATGTTCATGTCATCATTTCTTCCGGTAACTTGAAATTAAAGCCAAACTTAATGAATACATGTTCTTAGCTATGCATAATAAAAGATACAATCCCATTGTGTAAAATCATAGTTATTGTGCTCCATGTGCTCTTTGGACATCATCATTTTGTCATGGCACGCCTTGGGTGGAAATGATTATTTAGTACGAAAACACTAACTTGGACCTATTTCTATTTTATTTGGAGTCGGTGTATGAGAATGAGTATGTAAAACATTATTTTGACATATTATGAGTTGTCTCAAATAGTTTTCCCAAGTTTGGTGAATTTGTACGGAGCTAACAGTATCATTGTTCATTAGCCACATTCCTCGGCTCTAATGAGAAATTCCATGTTTAATAATCAATGGGAGTGTGATGCAACAGAAAGTGGAATCATGCAGGTCTTGGTTGCTTTCTGAACCAACAATGGAATTTTTTGTTCATATTAGAAAAAGGTAAAGAAAATTAGGGAAGCTAGCCAGCTAAAAACCTCACGGCCACGTGTTTATGGGCTTAGTGGGCCTTCCTGGTATGTTATATTTTTTCTTTGTATTTTCATGTCCGGGTACATGGACCTAGCCAGTTGACTACACAATAAATTCCCCATTTTCTACTTTCGATATTGTGCACATAGGAGGTGTGAACCTCTATTTGCATGCATTGCTCTAGCGCAGGTAAGGTTCGGGAGAGTGAAATGCCAACCACCAACTCAAAACTTGACAACTAGGAAATAATATTGGATAAATGTAACATCGACTACCACATGGATCTAGAACTTTTGTTAGTGGAAACAACAATAATCGCATAAACTAATAGTTCAGAGATAATGAGACCGTGGGAAAATCCATTCGTCGAAGCAAGGTTGTTCGGTGAAAATCAAATAACTAGTCCATTATATTTATTAATGCTTTAGAATCTCACTCCTCCTTTATCTAAGAGGTTATTGTTGTATTGATGAGACTCCATTATGTATCATTGTATTTGATTGGTGGCTCGACATTGATAGAGGAAAAATATTGCCATAACTGAATCATGCCAATCAAAGGTCCAAGACATGGGATGTAAGACACAAATGTGTTCATCTCTCCCTACCCTCTAAAAATACCCATGTGGTGGCATAGCTTGACCCAAAACAATGGGTGGGTCTGACTACTGAGAGTGGGTCATAAGCATGGGCGAACCTACATAGGGCTGAGTGGGGCCTCGATTTTTGATTTTCCTTCTTAGAAGCCCAGTAATTTATAGTAAAGGCCCCCGGTCAGCCTAATAACCAGGCCTCCACAATTTTTTTAGGCTAGGTCCACCACTGGTCATAAGTAGTCTGCTAATGGGTCACATTTTGTGTCAAATCTAGGGAAAACATACCGAGAAGGGTGGGCCACAACCTAGTATGGCCCACCTATAGCGTCACCACTTCCCATGCTTAGATATAGATATACTTTATATATGGGAGATTCCATTGTAGAAACTAAATTGTTGATCACCAATGTCTCCAACTCATGAAACAGGTATTTTGTTATTATAGTGAAAAGCACACTCCCTCTATCTGACGTAACACATATTTTCATTTTCCATTTAAATGACATTTTTCCTATGGATGTTGATATTGCATGGATGAGCCAAATTTAATGATAATCATAATTCCACTCAGTGAAAAAACTATCAAAAAGTGTTGTTAGCTACATAAAAGAAATGATAGTATAAGTTTGCAGGAACATAGGGAATGAAAGAAAGATTTATCATTCGGAAAATAGGTAGAGGCGTTAATTGTCACTAGACATCTTTGTCAACACAAAGTCATTAATTAAATCCTAAGTACATGAGCACACAAATCATTAATGCACTGAAATCCTTACCCTGGCCTTATCTCATAGGTAGATTTTTCCTAGAGGCTCAATTTTGTCGAAGAATATCGAGATCATAATCAAGCCTCTTTCAAAAGTTTGTCCATGAGAATTTGATTATTTTAAAATGAAGACTATTAGTTATTAGTTACCACAACATTATTCCGATGATCGTATTATCTAGTGCATGGAAGGAAAGAGCTCCATGGTTTTTAACCATGTCTAAGTCATGTCTTAAAAAACTAATGATTGTTTTCATGGTAATAAGATCATGTCATGTATGTATATGTGCTAGAATTGGACATATGATTTTGTTTATGCCATACATTAACAAAGCCATCGATTAAAAAATCAATTCATAAGTCTATCGATATATCCATGTCTCTATCCCTACAAGTCTATAATTATTACATTTTACATATGCCCATGTCGGAGATTCATTGGATAACCCAATTGTTACTTATAATATTGCATAAATATAGTAAATTACATGCATCTTGAACTATGATGGCCTAAGATCTACAATAAGCACACATAGTATTTATTATGTCTAGACATAATGATATTGGACTGGGTGATTCTTTCATCAAAGCAATGCCTCAATTTTTTGGTAGGTGATAAAATCCATTGAAGCGTCAAAATCTCATGTATATCAAATTTAATGGTTCTTAGCAAACTAATGATGAATTTTTGCCATACATAGATTTTTTCCCTAGCGCGCTAGATTTCATATAGAGGAATTTTGCCAGTGTACCACTTAGCATCAATGTCTAAACCTGGGACCGGGTATAACATCTATGTGTTCATATCACCCTCCCTCATATCTATATTTAGTTCTTAGATGATCAACATCAAATATATTTTTAATACACATTTAGAGATAGAGGGATTTTATGACTAATGAACAAATTATTAAAAATCAATTATTCTATTTAGTCAAAGTATTAGTTGCATATGCCAGATGGAAGGGTCAATGATGATCCTAAATAGACCAAAGCTGAAATAGAACATTAAGGATGTCTAGTCTGCCTCTTTTGGTGATACTAGATTGCATTGAGTCATAGAAAAACCATAATATAAGTGGGGAAGCTTGATGATAGCAAGGAAGGTGTATTCATGCTAATTTTCGAAATAAAATTCCTTCAAAATGTTTGTAAAATTATCTCATTTATCCAGTTCATATGTGAGGTGGTTGTCGTATGCTAAAAACCTCATGTTCTCTCATGTTTCGGTACCAATAAGATGACTCTAATCGGTACCACTTGAGGTGAGGGAATGTCGTACATTATGGTAGTGTTTTGTACCACCGAGCGGTGTGGCGCGTCTCGTACCTCCGAGCCATTTTCCACTAAGTGGACAGGGATATATTGATGTTCACTGGAATTATTGAGTGAATTTCTCCATTCACCTTCAACATATTTGATAAACAAATTCACTAATGAATGCGTTCGTCTTTGCTTTTTTAGGGGAGTATCCCCCATATTTGTTGATTAGTGCTAATATCTATCATAAATCAAATGTGGTATTTTGTTAAAAAAAAGAGGTATTTTTTTAGGATCTCCAAGGATGAATCGTGATTTTCTTGTGTGATCCTGCCACTTTCGGATCTAACTACATTGGACAGATTTTACGATTATAGACGGTAGAATCTATTTTACTACTTATATGGTCCTACAATTTGCAATCTTGCCATACGGTTTGGATCTAATTCAGGATCCACGAATGACAACCTTGGAGATCTCCATTGCTGATCATCAGTCTGACGCATACTATCAAAAGGATTAGTACTTAAGGACATAAGACATAGGGTCCCTCCATTTGTAGCAACAAATTAGTATCATTTTGAAGATAAATTGCTAGGGGCTTGTGCGCAAAATATGGTCGTTCCAGAATGTTTTTTCGCAAAGTGTATGCATGCAGAGACCGAAGGAAGGCCTTTTTATTTTCGACATACGCAGGGTCTTGGACGCAAAAGATAGTTTGAGAGTGTAGGGGGGCAGGAGTGTTAAAGCCATAAAGGCGCAAGCTCTGTAACGCCGCCGTTGTGTGCTTGGCTTCGATCGGCTGCCGCTTCGCCTCTCCTCTCTCCACTCCTCCCCCACCGCGCCGTTCTTTAATGGGGGCAGCCCAACAACAAACACTCTGACACAAGGAGAACACCACCCGGTCACCAGACCAACTCTCTTCTCCTGCTCCTGCTTCTCTCCCCTCCTACCACCTCTTCCCTCCCGGGGAGGCCAAGACAAGAGCCCGGCCACCACCAAACCCACCGCCACCCGTGCCGCCATGGCGCAGCAACCTGGTGAGTGCATCTGTGTTTTCTGGAGGGCAGACCACGGCCGGCCGTGTTCTCTCGGCTCGCTCATGCTGGTTTGTTGTTGGCAGGACGAGGACGTGACCCGGAGCTGTTCGCGGAGCTGTGGCGCGCCTGCGCGGGGCCGCTCGTGGAGGTGCCGCAGCGGGACGAGAGGGTCTTCTACTTCCTCCAGGGCCACCTAGAGCAGGTGCGTTGTGTTCCCGCGGAGAATTCTCTTTCGTTTCTTCCCAGCTGCGTCTCTCTCTTTTGCTCCATCCATTCTCCAACCGCGACTGATGGTGCTTCGCGCGTGCAGCTGCAAGAGCCGACGGACCCGGCGCTGCTGGCGGAGCAGATCAAGATGTTCCAGGTGCCATACAAGATCCTCTGCAAGGTCGTCAACGTCGAGCTCAAGGTACGTGACCGCGGCTCACGCTCCGGCGCCGCCGTGTTTTCTCCTCCCCACCCCTCCCTTGCTGGTTTTGGCTCGAGCTCACTCGTCGTCGTAACTCTTCCTCTCTTGTTTCTTTTTTCACGGCGGAGCAGGCCGAGATGGATACGGACGAGGTGTTCGCGCAGATCACCCTGCAGCCGGACGTGAGTTGTTCCTCACCACCCCACGGTTCTGTGTTCTCTGTCTTTCTTTCTTTTTTCTCTTCTTCCGTGGTTTTCAAATATCCTCAGCGAGCGGCGGCCGTGATTGCTGGTAACCTTCTGGGCTCCTGAATTCTGGTTTTCTGAATGAATTTCAAGTGTCGCAAAATTCGACTATTTCTATCACCTGTTTGTTCTCTTTTCAGACAGGAAGTAGTAGTTCAGTTAGCATTACTCAAATTCAGATAGTGTCCCCCATGTGGATTTGTGATCAACTTTCTGTTGTTTGCAGCAAGAGAATCTTCCCACATTACCCGACCCACCTCTGCCTGAGATGGCGAGGCCTGTGGTGCACTCCTTCTGCAAGATCCTCACGCCGTCCGACACCAGCACCCATGGCGGCTTCTCCGTGCTCCGTCGGCATGCCAACGAGTGTCTCCCACCACTGGTACTGCGCCCAATTCTCATCTTCTTCTTGGTAACCGCATAATTGCATATGCCAGTGGCGGAGCTTGGCCCAAATACTACTGGATTTCAGCTAAACTTCTCATGGGCTGGAACTGTACATAGCTCTGCCATATGGTACTGCAAAAGTTAAATTCTTCCCTGTTTTGCTGTCGATCAGGACATGTCGATGCCGACACCGACTCAGGAGCTCATCTCAAAGGACCTTCATGGATCTGAGTGGAGGTTCAAGCACATCTACAGAGGTATGCAAATCAGTGTTTTTTTTAATATTCCAGTTATTATCAACTGAATTGTTGTGCGGTCATCTGACGACAGATCAGGACCATAATTGCACTTGCTCTGTGTGCCCTTCTGCTTCTGAATTCATGCAATTTCTTGGTTGTCTAGGCCAACCCCGTAGGCACCTTCTGACGACTGGATGGAGCACATTTGTCACATCAAAGAAGCTCATCGCCGGCGATGCGTTTGTCTACCTAAGGTTCGTTTCGATATCAACTGAACTTCAGTAGTAATAATTCTGTTAAACCCGTCGTGCGTAACCGGACAGGTTTGCGCAGATGTTTCATAGGAAGTGTGCATCACAACAACGACGCCATGTCTTGTTTTGTTTTCGCAGGAGTGAGACTGGAGAGCAGCGTGTCGGAGTGAGGCGCCTCGTGCAGAAGCAGAGCACCATGCCGGCGTCCGTTATATCAAGCCAAAGCATGCATCTTGGGGTGCTTGCAAGCGCGTCCCATGCTATCAAGACTAATTCCATTTTCCTGGTGTACTATAGGCCAAGGTTGGACCTTTTCTACTGCCAATTGTTTGATGAAACTGTGCTTATTATTCTTTTCTAATGGAGGTTATTTCTTATTTATTCGTGTAGGTTAAGCCAGAGTCAGTACATTGTCAGTGTGAACAAGTACCTTGAAGCTACTAAGCTTGGATTTACTGTGGGGAAGAGGTTCAGGATGAACTTCGAAGGTGAAGACGTCCCTGTGAAGAAGTAAGGATTCAACATGTGGTCTCTCATGTACTTGTATTCCTCTTTCGGTCTGTTGATCATCTTCTGTATTCATCGCGGTTAAATATGATTCCATGTATGTTAAACCTGCAGGTTTTCTGGAACTATAGTTGGTAATGGGGATCTTTCTCCACAATGGTCAGGTTCTGAATGGAAGTCACTAAAGGTATGGTCAACTCATTCTATTCTCTCTTGTTTGCCTTGTATTTTCCTTCAACAGAATTCTAATCTTATTCATCGTTTAGGTCCAATGGGATCATGAAACCACAAACTGCAACGGCCCTGAGAGGGTCTCTCCTTGGGAAATCGAACCATCTGATGGCTCTGCACCTACCATCAATGTACCAATGCAATCATCAGCCAAAAGCAAGAGGCCTAGGGAGACAACTGAAAACTTGGATATTCCATCACAGGGTATGAAGTTGCAACCTTCTCATTGCTTGGGTCATTGAAAAATAGTGGAATCATTCATTTTACGACGTCCTTAATCTTTCTGGCTTAATTTGCAGAACCGGTTCGAGAGTTTTGGCTGTCTGGGATGCCACAGCATCATGAGAGGACATTTGTTGGTTCCAGTGATCCCAGCTGTATCTCTGGGCATCAAGTTGTTTGGCCAGGCGCAGGTTATGGTGCCATGAGCAGCAGTTCTGTTTGCCAGAATCCATTAGTGTATGACAGTTGGCTGAAGGAATTCAACCCATCAAGCATGGTGCTCTCCCCTACAATGTCAGAGATTTCTCAGAAGCTGTTCCAGGTTGCCAGCAATGAAACCAGAGCTGCTCCTTGGCCAGCACTCTCTGCTTACCAGGCTGTGGAACCCGCTCCTATTCTTCCCTGCAACACTCCTCTTGGTGGTTACCTAGCTGAAGAGGCTGCTGCACCAAGTGTGCCCAAAGTTACTGAAAAAAGCAAGGAACCTGGCGTGTTTCTGTTTGGTGTGAATTTGATGGCACATACCAACAGCGCCGTTACTCCTGACATCGCAAGTGCCGGAGCAGGGGAGACTTCAGCCAGAGTTGCTGGTTGTTTTGAAGAGTCCGGTCAGCTGTCAGCATTCTCAAAAGTAGCAAAAGTTGTGAACGAGAGCCCCCGAGAAATCCAAAGCAATCAGAGTTACATTGCAAGAAATCGTGTGAAGGTACAGTTAACATTTTCCATCTCTTTCTAATCCCTCGGCCTCACTTGTTGACTGTTGTCTTAACGTTATGTTTGGTTTGTACTAGGTTCAAATGCATGGAAATGCTCTGGGTAGAGCTGTGGATCTAGCAAGTCTGGATGGGTATGAGCAACTGACTCGTGAGCTTGAACAGATGTTCGACATAATGGACATCAAGCGGAACTTTAAAGTGGCTTTCACCGACGATGAAGGCGACACTATGGAAGTCGGAGATGATCCCTGGATGTAAGCTTGCATATATTCCCTTCACCAAGAAAAATACAAATTGATTGTTGACTGTTAATCTATACTGACACATGACATACATTCTTTTGTCACCTGCAGAGAGTTTTGCCAAATGGTCAGAAAGATAGTGATCTATCCCATTGGTGATGAGAGGAACATCGAGCCTCGTCAGATGCCGATCCCTGCTGCTGTTGCACCAGAACAGGATCCCAAGACTGAAATTTAGAAGGGTGGGCTAGGACTGAAAGGTGGACTTTTTGGAGCCTTTCACAGATGAAGCATTGGTTGCAGATGGTGGTATATTGCAGCGGCAGATTTGTTGCTGGCCCAGTTACTTTCTTCACAACTCTGAAGAAAGATTGACTGATGTAACATAGGTTTCCAGAAACAAAAGGTGTTATAGCGTCTCTTTAGTTGGCTGTCAAGAAACAAAGTTTGGCAGGGTCTATTTAGCAGTCTGCTTAAATTTAGTCGAAAAAACTTAATAATCGGGAGGTATACCATGACTGTTGGTGTGTACATATTATATGGGATGATAATATCATATGACATTAGATTCTGTCCTGTTTTAACTTCTTGTTATATGGTACATCTGAGTCTGGGATTTTTCGGTGGAGATTGGAGTTTTTTTCTAGCCGGGATTGGGTAGTTTGGTTCACAGATTTTTTTAATCTAGCTGTTAGATTATATCAGAATATGGATTTTTTTTTGTGGGGGATTGGCACTTTTTTCTTGCGGAGAATTGGGGTTTTTGTGCGGGGATTGGGCAAATTGGGTTGACAGACGTTTTAACTGGCTGTAATATTTTACTGAATCTGGGATTTTTCTCTGAGGATTTAGTGTTTTTGCTGCGGGGATTGAGAATTTGGGTTGACAAACGTTTTAACTTACTACGTACTGTATTATATTTGTCCGAATTTGGGACTTCTCAGTGAGTACTAGGGTATTTTGTCTGGAGGGGGATTTGTTTTTTTGGCCAGAATTGGGTAATTAAAGTTGACAGACGTTTTAAATTTGCGATTTTTCTGCAGGGATTGGACAATTTGGGTTGACAAGCTTTTTATCTTGTTATATTCGTATATGATTGGTGATTTTTCTATAGAAACTTTTTTTTGCAGAGATTGGGATTTCTTTCTGCAGGGATTGGGCAATTTGGGTTGACATACGTTTTAACTTTCTGCTATATCCATCTGAATCTTTGATTTTTCTATGGGGATTGTGCAAAAAAAAAAACTTTTACAATGGGGACCAGGAAATTTTGGTTGAGAGACATTTTAACTTGTTATATTTGTAGAAAATATTGACCCCTACTGTGTTATTGTTATATTGATTTGAACTGACCCTCATGGGATTATATAGAGGTGCAAGTTTTGGAGAGCAAGAAGCTTTTGACTTAGTATACAGGTGGACTCTAAAATCCTAATCTATTTGTAAGCCGTCTTCCAAATTTTAGTTTTCTTTAACGGGAATTGGTGTTTTTTCTGCGAGATTGAGCAATTTGGGTTGACAGAGGTTACATCGAGAGTTACCCGGATCGGGGCTTTGGATGCCGATCGATAAGTATATATACTCCTGGTTAGTTTTGTGATCGATGCTTTTCACCTTGCCTTTTTTCATTTGTACCATGAGTGTTTGTAGAATTCAAAATTTTCATTTTTTGAAACCGAGGCAAAAGATTGTAGGAACAATTTCAAGCTAGATTTCTAGAGGATGTTATATATTGAGAAATTGGGATGAAATAAAATGAGGCATGAGATTGACAGAAGTTCGCTATTCACCTGTGTTGCAATGGGTGGATGCAGTCTAGAGGACTTGAGAATTGCAGCCCCCTCTGGAACTCAGCCACTTCTACTTATGCTATGTACTACCTTCGTTTCAAAATGTAAGCAGTTTAATTTCAACTGGTAGAGATACTTACATTACGGAGCAGATGTAGTAGTATATGCCTAGACCGTAGAGTAGTGTAGCTAGCGTCGCAGTAATACGTCAGGGGGGTTTGGCACTTACGGAAGATTTTTGAGGCTTGGGGCAGGGCGTGATCACGAACTCGACAAGGTGCAGAGGTCACGCAAGAGGAAAGTAGCTAGTACGCGGTCGGCACAGCCGCTTCGCTGCTGTCGGTTGACGGGTTGGCTTGCCGTCTCGTGCTGGCCTGGCCGGCCTGTCTTGTCGGACGGAAACCAGCCGACTTCTGCCGCCGTGCATGCTGCCTGCTTTGCCGACCTCCAACTTCCTCATGGCCGCCCTCGCCTAGCCTGAGTGGGGACGCCGGGCGGCGAGGAGAGGTTCCTGGGAGCCCAGGGGCGGAGGGGACGATCGATCGGTTGAGCGAGAGACCGTTGGCCCATGCGACGCCGGAAGGGAGGGGCCCGAAGCCTGGTGGTGGTCTGTTTGCGCAAATGGACAGGCCGAGACTGGACGTCACGTGCATGCAAACCCAATGGGTGGGCTAATTCAGACCATTTCTTTTTTATCCAAATTTTTAAAAAAAGTCCGGTAGCGTTTCCACCAGGAGTTCCCATGCCGATTTTGTGCCCAATACATCCGGGTTCCCAGGCCGATCCTAGGTAAGCTAGGAACGCCGGATGAAACCGTCCACCACTCCCTCTCCCCCATGTGTCCCTCTCTCCCCTCTCTCCCCACCTGGCCGCCGCTGAGCCGCCAGCGTCGTTCCTCGGGGCGGTCTCCGCTGCCCACCTCCCCTTGGCGGCCGAGCCGGAGCTTGACGGTGAGCGGCGGCGCGATGACTGTGACCGCTTCCCACGCGTCACCGCCGGGCACGCCTTCTCTTCATCCTTCGTGGCCGCACGGGCAGCGAGGTCCGGTGATGCCCGCCACCTTCTCCACCCCCTCTAGCCCTAGGCACGGATGCATGATGCGATGACTAGTAAGAGAGATGATCTATTGTCAACACCCGGATTTTTAATCCCAGATGCCTGTTATGCCATACCCCGCAATCCCAGGATTACCATTTTTGCGAGACATAACAGAATTGGCACCACAGTACATCATCCATTACAAACCATAATAAAGGTCTTACAAATAAAGGATCTCATGATCCAGTCTTAATACAATGAAAGCAGCGGAAAATAAACGTAGTAGGGCTCCATCTTTAGGGTCACAGGCAATGCTGACGATGGAAGATGATCCTAGTTGTCATAGACCTTCTGCTGTCCATCTTCCTGGTAGTTCTTCTCATAGTCTGACCACGGGAATAGCCAGGGACAAAGCCATGAGTACTCTTTAAGTACTCGCAAATTATCACTAACAAGTAAGGTAGTTCTAGTAGGAAAATCTTAAGCTCTAGGTTTATTTGCAAAAAGGCAGATTTATTTCATAAGGAGTTCAAAAGTAAAGAACCTAATTTAATTTTCTACCTCACCTAAGTGGGAACCTAGTTTTCATGTCCACAACCCTGTCCTGGTCAAGTCAAGGTCATAGTTCAATTCACAAGTTATTTTTGAAAACATCTGATAACGGAACAGTATGGCCACTCCAACTGTCCATGACCACGGACGCGGCTATTCGAATAGTTTGACACTCTACAGAGGTGGTATACTTTCACCACAATATTCGATACATCTGTCAGGGATAACCCAGAATCATCATACTTAGTATGCGGATAATCAATCATAACCTTTCAATTACACACTCTAATATAGGCATCTCCCCTATGAGCTTGGCCTCCCAGCCATGGCCATCTCCCATCCTGGGCACTGCATAGGTGGACATTCACATTCACGAGGTAGCCTCAGCTCAACCTCTTTCCGCGAGGGACCCATACTAATGCATATAAACTTCCAGTTAAGCCCTACCCAATTCAGGTATTGTGGTTGTACGATAAAATTGGAATGGTATCGCATCCGAACCCAACCATCATTTTTTATCAAAACTAAGGCTCATGCCTCAAGAAGTTTCATCATAAAACCATTGTGTTTCAAAACACATGTCAAAATATTTCAATAGAGTGAATCATCATTCCAAGGTTTTCATAATCATTTTCTCCAAGTATTCCCATCTAAAATGACCGGTAATAGTTTAGCACTAGCAACTAGCAAAGGGGAGGGGTGTCACTAATAAGGGTGCTAATCAAGTGTAACTCTCCAAATCTAGTTTTATGCTTTTTATGGCATCTAAGTATAACTACCTAGGCCTAGTTTTATGCTCTTTATGGTATCTATCCTATTTTTCCAATACTCACAAATCACTAACTAAAGGTAAAGAACTTTGGTAAAAGTAAAAGAATAAAGCTTGTAAGTAAAACTTGGGATTAGTATAATCAAGGTTGCATAACCAAAGCATGCATGATGCATATTACATAGGTTATCTTACAAGGATGACTTGCATAGTTAACTTGTAGTGTTAGACTTGCCTTGAGTAGTGCAGTGGTTAAAGTTCTCTTCTTGTTCTTCGTAGTACTCCTCCTCCTCGTAGCCCAGGTCGATACCAGCGTCTATAAATGAATACGAGGTACACAATCACCAAAAAATACTTAACTACTTATATTTAGCACACTAAGGCTCACACTTGATGATATAGCATCATCACAATCATCACATGAAATAAAGATCTAGTCTTATTTATCTTACTTTGAAAAAGTAATTTCTACTCATTGAAAATACTTAAGATTTAATATTCTCCAATTAAAATATGGGATCATGTTGACACATGTCATCATCACATATTCTAATACTTGGGAATATGATTTAAAGTGGTGGTCATATTTTATAAAGTTTAAAATTACTTTTTAATAAAATTAAAGTGACTATAATTGCCTATATAGCATTCTTTTAGTACTAGTCCAAGATAACTGCATGTAAACCTTAATATTTTTACATATTCAGATAAATCTTATCAAATGTGATTTTTGAGAGTTGGAATCAACTCAAAAGCATTTATGGTTGATTTTTAAAAAATATTTGAAGTTGGAAAAATCTCTGCCTTGTTATTTTTACTATAGGTGATCTATAATTTCAAACGGTTTGAATCCAACGGTCTTAGGTAGATATTTTGAATACCTTTCCAAAAAATTGGAATCATGCAATTTGGTTAAGTGAATCTCTTTGAATTGATTTTTGAATCTAGTGACAGAATCAACTTTTAACTAAAATGAAAAAAGTCTATTTGAATCAACGGGCTCTGCGCGGAAAAATAATTGGGCTGGACTAGCTACGCCGCGCACGCGCAGCGGGCTGTTGACAAAACGGCCCCACGCGTCAGCGACTAATCTAACGCGAAGCGGTACGCTCTATCCTAGGCCATGCGATTAGAGCGCGATCGACGACTGAGCGTCGTCATCTCCGGTGCACAGCTGCGGCGAGAAACTAACCCTAGCGCTATGGTGGGGGTACGTGGGGGCTCACCAGGGCTCCAGCTAGGGTCGGCGATGGGGACGATCGAACGTGTCGAGGACGACGAGTCGAATGGTGGTCGCGGCGGCTCTTAGGGCGGCTCCTAGCTCCAGTTCCTCTTCTCCTCTACAACGGCGGGCTCCGGTGAAATTCCAGCGATGGGGTGCTCGCCTTGCTCTAGGGAGAGGTGTGGGAGGTGTCTGAGAGAGAGTGGAGTGAGATGGTGTGGCAAATGAGGGCTGGGGTGGCCTCTATTTATACACCGGTGAGAGGGACAGAGCGACATGGCTCGGGCTCGTCGGCGACGTCGTTATAGGGGGCTATCAGCATGGCTGAGGGTAGGGGTCGACGTGGTGCTTCAGGGCGGTTGTCACGCGAGTGATGGCGTGGCAAGGGGCGGTCGAGAACGGTCGGGAGCGGTCTGTGCTCTGTGCGGGAACAGCAGCGTTCGAGACGGCGCACAGTGGCCACGGTTTGCGCGGCGGTGAACAAGCGTATCTGGGGGGAAGCTAGGGTAGTGGTGAGTGCGTGCACGCGCGGAGAGGGCAAGGCGCAGCGTGTGTGTGTGTCGGCTACGGTGCTCTGGCGCGCTCTCGGCATGGCGGACAGAGAAATGGGCGCGGCGATTACGGCTGGTCCACAATGTGTCTTCGGTCGAGGGGTGGACAGAGGGTGGCGGTGGAGTGTTGCCTGTCTCCTGGACATCGTGGGAGAGGGCAATGCGGTCTGTGGCGAGTGGGGCGCGGTCGACCGACACGGCGAGCTCGGGCGGCGCTGCACTGGTGTGAACGGCAAAGGGGGAGCGTGTCCACTGCAATGCTGGACACTGGGGCGACCAGGGGAGAAGATTAAGGCACTAGTGGCGACCAATTACTGCTCAGAATAGTAGAAGTTAGGCCAGTGTTTTCTGTGTCTGCTAGGTGCTCGACCAAATGGCCGCATGAATTCAAAGTTTAAATTTTTGGATGAAATTTGGTTAGTGAGTTTGTCACATGCTTGGGTGTCTAGTGTTGCTGGGAAAAGTCAAGGTGAATTGATTTGGTTGGTTTTTGAAAAATGGTGATCTTAGTACATACACTTGATTCAATTTTGAATTGTCCTTTAAATTTATTTGGAATTTGTTTCTGTTAGTTTGTAAAGTTTGCTTGGATTCACTTTTACTTGGTCTAGCAAGGGGTGAAAAGATTTGGAAATGTTTCTATTAGAAATCTTTTACTAGGAACACTCAAAGTGGTCTAGTGGATAAGTTTGGCCAAAATGACCATTTGCTTATATGATTCATATTTGAATTTATTTTCTTTTGATTTTGTTTGTAAATGGCCTAGATGATGTTGTATTCATCTTTAAACCATTCCTTATCATTAGTAGCTATCAAACATGGCAATTGCACTCACTTATACACTAATGCAATTCACACATACACTCATATTAGATCTAATAATAAAAGTTTTTGTTAACCCTAAACTTGGGTGATTAGAACTTGATAATCTTGGTTAATATTTTTGAGGTGTTACAAACCTTCTCTCCTTTACCAAAATCTTGTCCCGAGATTTAAGAAAAACTAGGAACTAAAGAGATTTGGAAACTCAGTCCTAATGTAATCTTCTCGCTCCCAAGTAGCTTCTTCTTCAATATGGTTGCTCTACTGGATCTTGAGAAACTTGATACTCCGGGTCCGGGTGGTTCTGAAGGCTTCTTCCAAAATATGAATAGGTACTTCACTATACGTCAGATCCTTGTTGATATCTATGGCTCGGTAATCAATGTTCTTGAACACTTCGGTCTTCTCCAAAACTTCTAGACATTTGCGAAGTAACGAGATATGGAACACATCATGTATGTATGACATCTCCTCCAGCAGTTCCAGTTGATATGATACTTCTCCTCGGTGATTCGAAATCTTGAAGGGTCCAATATATCTGGGGGCTAACTTCCCTTTAAGTTGAAAACACTGCATTCCTTTCAAGGGTGATACTTTGAGATATACAAAATCTCCGACATTAAAGGTCATGTCTCGACGTCTTTTGTCAGGATAACTCTTATGTCATGATTGGGCGGTCTTGAGGTCTACACGGACTTTGTGAACCTTCTCTTCGGCTTCTCTTAGGATGTCGGGTCCGAAGATCTGACTCTCTCCTACTTGCGACCAATTCAAGGGGGTACGACACTTCCTTCCATATAGAAATTCAAATGGGGCCATTTGCAAACTAGCTTGATAACTATTGTTGTATGAGAATTCTGCGAAAGGCAGAAAATCTTCCCATTTTGATCCATATTCTTGCACACAAGCTCTCAACATATCTTCTAAGATTTGGTTGACTCTTTCAGTTTGTCCATCGGTTTGCGGGTGACAAGTTGTGCTGAAGTTCAGCTTGGTTCCTAATCCTTCTTGGACTTTCTGCCAAAATCTTGAGGTAAACTAGGTTCCTCGATCTGACACTATGGTCTTAGGGGTTCCATGCAAAGTGACGACTCTAGCAATGTACAGCTCTGCTAGCTTCGAACTCTGGTAGGTGGTCTTGACATGTATAAAATGAGCTACATTGTACAGTCTATCAACTATGACCCAAATAGAGTCATTTCCCCTACTAGAGGTAGGCAAACCGGTGATGAAATCCATTCCGACAGAATCCCATTTCCATTCCGGAATCTGCAATAGTTGCAAAAGTCATGCGGGTCGCTGATGTTCCGCTTTGACTCTCTGACAGATATCACACTTGATATGTAGCTTCCGATTTCTCTCTTCATCTTGTTCCACCAAAATTGCTCCTTCAAATCCTGATACATCTTCGTTCCTCCGGGATGGATAGAATAAAGAGTATCATGAGCTTCATGCATGATGACTTGTTTCAACTCAGAATCTGCTAGTACATAGATACGTCCTTTGTACCACAAAACTCATTCTTCATCTTCGGTGAACCTGGGTACGTTCCCTATACCGATACGACGCTTGATTCTGTCGATACTTGCATTTCCTTTCTGGGCTTCTTGATCTGACTGATCAAAGTGGGTTGAAGTTCAATACTGGCTAGGAAACCTTCACTAATTAGCTCCGTTCTAAACTTCTCCAACTCTTCATGCAAACTTGGCTAGGCTTCTTTAATCATGGTGTTTAATCTACACGTCAGTCTACTAAGAGCATCTGCTACCACATTGGCTTTGCCAGGGTGATAGTGAATGCCAAGGTCATAATCCTTGATTAACTCTATCCATCTCCTTTGCCTCATATTAAGCTCCTTTTGAGTAAAGATATACTTCAGACTCTTATGATTCGAATAAATCTCACAGCGGTTACCCATAAGGTAATGACGCTAGGTCTTCAAAGCTAAAACTACGGCTAAGTCATGGGTAGGGTAGTTTTTCTCATGTTGCTTCAGTTGTCTAGACAGATGTGATATTACTTTGCCTTCTTTCATTAACACACATCCGTGACCAATCTTGGATGCATCACAATACACATCAAAAGGCCGGCATAATCAGAATTGGGGCTGAAATCAATCTCTTCTTGAGTTCTTGAAAACTTGCTTCACATTTGTCCGTCCATTCAAACTCCTGATCTTTCTTCAACAACTGGGTCATCGGTCTTGCGATGCTCGAAAATCCTTCAACGAACTTGCGGTAGTATCCAGCTAATCCAAGAAATGCGCGGACTTAGGTTTGAGTGGTTGGGGCTTTCCATTCTTCAACATCCTTAATCTTAGTGGGATCGACAGCAATTCCTCCTGCCGACACGATATGTCCTAGGAATCCTACTTCCTTCAACTAGAACTCACATTTGCTAAACTTAGCATACAACTGATGTTCTCTAAGGGTTTGAAGGATGGTTCTCAGGTCTTTTGACTTGGAATAGATCAGAATATTGTCGATAAAAACAATGACAAACTTATCTAGGAAGTTCATAAAAATCGTATTCATGAGATTCATGAAATAAGCGGGGGCATTGGTTAATCCAAAATACATGACAGTGTACTCAAACAATCCATATCTGGTGGTGAAGGCGGTCTTTGGGATATCTATGGCACGAATCTTGAGTTGATGATAACCAGTTCTAAGATCAATCTTAGAAAACACTCTGGCACCAGTCAACTGGTCAAACAGATCTTCTATCTTCGGCAGTGGGTACTTGTTCTTGATGGTGACATCATTCAGCTTCCAGTAATCCGTGCACAAACGGTTACCTCCATCTTTCTTATCCACAAACAAAACAGGCGATCTCCATGGCGATGCACTTGGTTGAATCAGACCTTTCTCCAGCATAGCATCAAGTTGCTTCTTCAGCTCCACTAATTCAGAGGGGTTCATACTATAAGGTCTTTGAGCTATGGGTCCAGTTCCAGGAACTAGTTCAATGATGAATTGGATATCCCGATCTGGGGGCATACCGGGCAATTCATCTGGGAACACGTCGGGGTATTCACAGACTACTCTAACTTGGTCTAGGGTTGGTTGGGCTAGACTCTTGTTGCATTTAAATTGATGGGGCAGCGTCTCAGATACATGCTCTACTAATACTCCAGTGCTACGGGTCATGGTTATGGCTTTCTTGGCATAGTCGACTAATCCTTTATGTTTCGACATCCAATCCATTCCTAGTACTACTTCCAAACCCTTGGTTCCAAGTACTATTTGACATGGGTATACCCTATAGTTACTCGAGTTTGGTATATACGGCCTAGATACGGTAGAAGCCCACGGTGTTGCCAAGGCCCAATGCAGAATTCGGGTGACCCACGAACTCTTCGATTGCTTGCGAGTTAAGATGAAGTTAAAGATAGAAAGTTCAAAGGGGCGAACCCTAATATGTAACCGACTCGGCCTGCTACCTGAGACCTAGCTTATCTATATAAAGGCTAGCAGGGGGCGGCGAGGAGGAAAAACACAACCCTAGTTTCCACAACTCTCGCTAGATTGCATCTGCGCACCCCTGTAATCTTCGATCCTTTGTTAATTCCAAGAGCAGACAAGCAGGAGTAGGGACCTCTACGAGGCCTGAACCTGGGTAAAACTTGCATCCATGTGTGCTTGTTTTCTAGCCGAGTGATGCCTCCAGCGCTCCCTCCTTCTCCAAAACCCAAATCTATAACAATGGGCATTGACGAGTTAAACCCTCGTCCATTGGCGCTGTCTGCGGGAACTAGGAGTGCTGATGTTGCGGCTTCTTCGGCCCCATCAACCGCGATCTGAAACTTTGCAACAGCAGAGATTCGCCAGCTCTTCAGCGCGTTTGACTTCATCGTCCACATACCGGCCACTCGCCCGGCTTTCGAGTCCGTGGGTGACGGGATCAGCTTGGCGATTGGGAGCTTCCGCTTCTAGGTTGGTCAGATGGGCACGCTTCGCATGCCTGACCAGCCAAAAACACCCGTGATTGCTCCAGCATCGTGGTTCCCTCCACCAATCGGCACCCTCAGCGAGCTCAACGCCCCGGCAACAGCCAGGAGCACGGATAGCGACAGCAGTAGCGGATCTGATCTGGGTGATCTAGCCATAGAAGATGGAGCCTACGACTCTGGATCTAAAAGTTGCGGGAGCAACAGCTTCCTCGACCACTTCATGTGCGCCGTCATCAACACGGGCGACACCACCGCCAATCGCGATAAAGCTGGCACCGGATCTGGCACCGGGCCACCCAACGATGGCATACCCAACGGTGGTCCACCCAATGGCGACATACCTAACGGAGACCCCACCAACGGTGGTAACAGCACGCCCGTCAACAATGGAGTGGGAGGAGAACCGGCGACCATAGTGAATGAAAACATCGGAGAGCGTGTGGTGATCAGGCTCAACGACAACGAGTGCCCCCCTGTCAAGAAGCTCTACAAGGCAATCCTCTACCCCTCAACTCCCCGCAGGACATGCTGATAGGCCACCATTGGCTGCTAAAGGAGGAATACAGATGCCAGCTACATGGAATCACGCAACTCAAGGCGCATAAAAAGGCGGTGGACGAATCAAGCCTTCGGCAAGCTGGGCTCTCCTCCCACGGAGGATCCTCCTCCAAAGGCAACGAGTACATGGCCAGCAAGAGGCGATCTCGACTGGCCCACCTCACCAAGCAATAGCGCGTGAAAGCTGCGAAAGTTGTCGACTTTAGCTCCATGACGGTGGATACACGGGGAAAAATGCTCCCGAAGATGCCGCAAGCCGCGGTAACGGCAGCCACCATGTACCTCCTCAACAACCAGCCGCCAGCTAGAGATCCACGAGCTGCCATGCACCGATCTACAATCACGGGCTTGGGGTTAGTCGAGGCCGCCCTCGACAAGGAACCCGCACCGGAGCCAAAGAAAAGCAAGGCTTTGGCAAAATTCTACTCCTCGCCCTCGTCCAGCGATGATAGCCACGACCTGTCTTGGTGTCACCGTTCACGACAGCACGATCATGACTACGACGCACGTGATGACATCATGCAGCGCAAATTCGACAAAATGTGCGCACAACGTGCTCGTTCGACTGACTCGAAGGACGAAGACGTGGAGCTCTGTGGCGCTAGATGCTTCAGCAGAGCCATTAGGCAGAAGCGAATGCCCAAAGGGTTCAAACTCCCGTCGGAGAACCCAAAATTTGACAGCCTGCAAGACCCGAAAATCTGGTTGGAGGACCACATCTCCTCTGTCAAGCTACATGGCGGGAGTCGAAGCACGGCCATGCAGTGCCTGCAGCTACAGCTGTAGGGGGCTGCTCGCGCATGGCTCAACAACCTCCCGCGCGGATCCATTCGTACCTGAGAAGAGCTGGTCTACAGCTTTGTGCGCAACTTCAAGGGCACTTACAAAAGGCCCGCATCAATCGAGGAACTGAGAAGCTGCCAGCAAAGGTCCAACGATTCGCTGCGCTCCTACATCCAGAGATGGTCCATCATCAAGAACTCCGCGAAAAACATCTCGAAAGACCGTGCAATCGACGCATTCAACAGTAGTGTCCGCCGTATAGAGATCAGGGAGGAGCTAGGCCGCACTAAGCCCAAAACGATTGACCACCTAATGGAAATCGTGAATCGGTGGGCCGACGGAGAAGACTCGGTGAAAAACCGCGCCCACTCCGATGATGACGATGACCTCGGGCGCAGACGCGACCGTCGAAGCAAGCGTCAAATGCGCATCTACGATGACCGCGACAACGTCAATATGGTCGCAGCCGGCTACGCCGACAAACGTGACGACAATCGCAACAGCAATTACCGCAACAACGTATACCGCGACTCCGGGAAAACCATGCAAGTGTGGCAGCGTCTCACTCGCGAAGAAGCACCCGCAACATCTATCGAGGACAAAATGTCCGGGCCATGCAACGTGCACTTCTACATCGACAAGCACGACGGCAAGAAGAAATCTAGCCACCTTCTCAAGGAATGCCATGAATTCCTCAAACTCCATGAGGGCCTGGCTCGGATGAATCGCGACGCGGTCAACCGGGGCTATGGAGCCGCCCCAGGCGCTGTGGGACATGGAGCTCCTCCACCACCGCCCGGACCACCACCACCTGTGGCCGCGCCAGTCCAGCACGATGGAGGCGAACTATACCCACGGGCTGTGGGCAACATGATGATCCAAAAAGGGCGTCCCTCAAATCGAGTGCAAAAGGCCATCACTCGCCAAGTCAACTTGGCGACACATTCCCCACCTCACACCATTGAGTACCTCAGTGGAAGTGACTCCTGCATCACCTTCCACAAACACGACCATCTGCGGCAAGTCCCTCGTCCGGGCCACTGTCCCCTTGTACTCGAGGCGCAAATCGGAGGCTTCGACATGAGTCGCGTCTTCATAGACGGCGGGAGCGGCATCAACCTCATGTTCGTGAGTACCTTGCATGTGATGAGGATCCCTCTAATTTGCCTGGAAGTCTCATACACGATGTTCCACGGCATCGTCCCAGGCAAGGGCATATACCCCCTGGGAAAAATCAACCTCGATGTCATCTTCGGCATGCCGCAAAACTTTCGGCGAGAGCGCATCGACTCTGAAGTCGTCTACTGGCCTTCGCAATATCACTGCATCCTCGGACATGTCGCGTTCGCTAGGTTCATGGCAGTGCCGCACTACGCCTACCTGCAAATGAAAATGCCAGGTCCAAACATCGTCATTACAATCAACGGAAGCTTCGCGAGGTCCGACAGCTGCGACGGGGAATTCAACAGAATCTCCCTTTCCTTCAGCATGCAGGAGGAACTCGCAAGATTGAAGGAGTCGATAGACAACAGTTTGCCTCCCCTAAGCAGGCTAAGTTCACCCGATCTGTCATTCGACTCGTTGGTGCACACGAAGAAAGTCCAGGTCCACCCAACGGACCTGACCAAGATGACCCTCATTGCCAACAATCTGAGTTCCGCATAGGAACTCGCGCTCGTCGAATTCCTGCGTGAGCACTGGGAAATTTTTGCCTGGTGTCCAACGGACATGCTAGGGGTTCCTAGGGAGTTCGCCGAGCACTCACTCAACATGAACCCAGATGCAAGGCCATTCAAGCAGACAATACGGCGACTGTCTGAACCAAGAGCAAAAGAAGTCGGAATGGAGATCAACAGACTCCTCAACGCAAATTTCATACGCGAGATCAAGGAAAACTCTTGGTTCGGTAATACAGTGCTGGTGCCCAAAAAAGACACGGATATCCTGTGGATGTGCGTGGACTTCACCTCCCTAAATAAGCACTGCCCAAAGGATCACTTCCCCCTGCCACGAATCGACCAAATCATCGACTCTACCGCGGGATGCGAGCACCTCTTCGTCCTCGACGCCTACTCAGGCTACAATCAGATTCGAATGAAGGAGGAAGACCAAGAGAAGACAGCGTTTACAACGCCCTTTGGTGTGTTTTGCTACAACACCATGCCCTTTGGGCTAAAACGCAGGAACAACCTATCAGCGGTGCATGCAAGCTTGCCTCAAGAATCAACTTGGTCGCAACATCCAAGTTTATGTCGACGCCATTGTCATCAAAACCAAGGAAGAAGCTTCGCTAATTGATGATCTCCATGAGACCTTCGCCGACCTCGAACGCTACCGGATCAAGCTCAATCCGGACAAATGTGCCTTCGGCGTACCATCTGGAAAATTACTCAGGTATCTCATCTCTGCGAGAGGGATCGAAGCATACCCAAAGAAAATAAAGGCCATACTAGCCATGGAGAAGCCGAAGAATGTAAAGGGCGTCCCACAGCTGGCTGGGTGAATCGCGGCGCTCAGCCGATTCATCAGTCGAATGGGCGAAAAGGTGCTACCCTTCTATCAACTTCTCCACAAATCTGACAAGTTTGAGTGGACAGACGAAGCACAAGAAGCATTCGAAGACCTCAAACACCTACTATCCACCTCGCTAGTACTGGTGACACCTCGCGAAAAGGAGCCACTACTGCTCTACATCTCCGCCACCAACCAGGTGATTAACACTGTTCTCGTGGTGGAGCGAGCCGAAGAAAACAAAGTCCATGGGTACACCACCTAGTATACTACCTCAGTGAGGTGCTCACGCCAACAAAGCAGCAGTACCCGTATTACCAGAAGCTGGCCTATAGTGTCTTCATGACTGCCAGGCGACTGCACCACTACTTTCAGGAGCATCCAATCATGGTGGTCAACGACACTCCGCTCGGGCACATACTCAATAATCCTGACGCCACCGGACGAGTCGTGCTTTGGGGAATCGAATTGTCTCCACGAGACATAACATACGAGAAGCGCAACGCGATCCAGTCGCAAGTTCTCTGGGACTTTCTCCTGCACTGGATGGAGAACCAACTTCCTGACAAGCCAGACATGTCCTATCTTTGGACAATGCACTTCGATGGGTCCAAGCGAAAAGACGGGGCCGGCGCAGGTGTCATACTGACATCTCCCCAGGGGGACAAGATGAAATACATTCTGCGAATGCAATTCACCGCCTCCAACAATGAAGCTGAGTACGAAGCCCTGATCCATGGGATGTGGATGGCGAAAGCCTGCAGCACCAAAAGGATCATCATCTACGGCGACTCTAAACTGGTGGTCAATCAAACGATGCACGAGTGCGACGCACTGAGCGACAACATGATCGCCTACCGCGACCTCTACGACACACTCGAAGGAGACTTTGATGGCTACGAGTCGCGGCATGTAGGCCATGAAAACAACGAAGAGGCGGATACGCTCGCCAACATTGGCTCCACCTACTCCCCCATACCACCTGGGGTATTTCTCGAGCACATCTATGAACGCTCCATCAAGCCAAAGGCTCCAGAGAAGAGAGCAAGCGCGTCAACAGACTCGGGGGCTTTGCCACCCAACGAGCAAATGACACTCGACGACCTGGAGCTTGATACATGACTCGAAGGACCAATGAGCATCATGATGATCGAGCCGCCGTACATCACGTACCTGCTCAGCAAAAGGCTGCTAGAGGAACCGACTGATGCGCGACACATCGCCTGACGATCCAAGGCATTCGCCGTCATCAATGACAAACTATACAAACGCAGCATTATAGGAGTACTCCGATGATGCGTCTCCAACGAGGACGGAAGGGTCGTCCTCCTCGACATACACAAAGGCACCTGTGGGCATCATGTCGGCAGTCGCGCCCTTGTTGTCAAAGCTCTACGAGCTGGATTCTACTTGCCCACGGCCATGCGTGACACCAAAGACATCGTCTAGTGTTGCAACGCCTGCCAGCGATTCGCCGACAAATCTCATGCACCTAGCGCAGAACTTCAGCCAATACCATTGGCCGTGCCTTTCGCACAATAGGGACTCGACATGGTCGGCAAGCTCCCGAAATCCTCGCGCGGGGGGGGGGGGGGGGGGTTAAGTGTACCTCTTGGTTGCAGTCGACAAATTCACCAAGTGGATTGAGGCCATGCCGGTGACAAATCAATCAGGGGCTAGCGCCGTTAAGTTCTTCGAGTCTATTTTCTACCGCTTAGGAGTGCCACATAGCATTATCACGGACAATCGGACGAACTTCGCCTCTAAGGAATTCCAGGAATTCGGTGAAAACCTAGGAATCAACATAAGCTATGCTTCGATGGCTCACCCGCAGACCAACGGTCAAGTCAAAAAGGCCAACGGCCTCATTTGCGGCAGAATCAAGAAACAACTCCTCCGACCACTAGAACAAGCTGCTGGATGCTGTCCAGACGAGCTGCAATCCGTACTTTGGAGCCTGCGCACAACCCCAAACAGCGCCACGGGATACACCCAGTTCTTCATGTTGCACAATGCTGAAGTAGTGCTACCCGCGGAAGTGCGCTACAAAGCCCCACGGGTGGTTGCATACAGCGAGAGGGAGTCAACTCTCGCACTCCAAGACTCCGTCGACCTCCTTGATGAAGCACAAGAAATCATAGTGGAAAGATCAATGATCTACCAGCAAAGTCTTCGCAACTACCACAGCAGATGGCTACGCCCCAAATCCTTCGTCGAAGGAAACCTGGTCCTGCCACTGAAGCAACAAGGGCATCTCAAGCTCGAGTCCCCTTGGGAGGGCCCTTACGTGATTACATAAGTAATCCTAGGTGGCGCTTATCGCCTTAAAGATTTCGAAACAGGAGTCGCATACTCCAACCCCTGGAACGTCGCGCAACTGCATCACTTCTACCCTTGGTCGTTTTCCATTTACAAATAAGGCTATTCAGCCAGGCTACTTAGCCACACATATTACCTCGTACTATTCTGCGAATAAATAAAGCTAAGTGCCTCGAAACTCTGTGTATTTTTCTAAATTTCCTACAACTTCATCACTCGGGGGTCGCGCGCCCTACGATTATTTTTTCTATAGGTGAATGAATATTCAAGACAAACCAATCACTCGAATCTACAGTTTGATTGCGAATTCTGGGTTACTCCCATAGGGAGTGCCGGAAGCAAATCCGACTAAAACAAGCAACATAAGACGATAATAGTCACAAAAAGTCTTTAGTCCCCGCTCGAGTGTTCGACTCAACCAGCCACTCGGGGGCTACTCCCATAGGGAGCGCTGGTCGCGCACCCTATGATTATTTGTACATCATACTATGTGTTGATAACGTCCACACCTGAATGTTATGGCGACTCCGCCTCATACTTTCCCTACAAAGTGACCATGTCTCATGGGCCACCCGAATCATCTCCGCGATGACAAAAATTCAGATGCCGCGCTTACAGCGTGAAGATAAGACCTGAATAAGGCCTGGCAATGCATTTGCTGTGCACTACCAGAAACATATCTGTACCTACAGGTATGATGAACATGCCTTGATGGACGCGTCGAGTGCTCACACTTATACACTTGAATTCGACTCCTATAAGACCTCCGCGGCCTGAGTCGAATTACGCCAGCACTTTTCCGAATTCGAGTCCAGGGACTCGAGTTTGAGTAGATTGCGTTGTTTTGCCCTAAGGCAGTTAACTGATACCGATACATCAGATAAATCAGGCACGTATATCAACAATCCCTATGACACACACAGAACACTCGAAAATATACTCGGTCATGCAGTCGAAAGACTTCATAAAGTCTCCAGTCGAATATGCGATTCCACTAGACACTTGGGGGCTACTGACATGGGTATACCCTATAGGTACTCGAGTTTGGTATATACGGCCCAGACACGGTAGAAGCCCACGGCGTTGCCAAGGCCCAATGTAGAATTCGGGTGACCCACGGACTCTTCGATTGCTTGCGAGTCAAGATGAAGTTAAAGATAGAAAGTTCAAAGGGGCGAACCCTAATATGTAACCGACTCGGCCTGCTACATGAGACCTAGCCTATCTATATAAAGGCTAGGAGGGGGCGGCGAGGAGGACACATGCAACCCTAGTTTCCACAACTCTTGCCAGATTGCATCTGCGCACCCATGTAATCTTCGATTCCTTCATTAATTCCAAGAGCAGACAAGAAGGAGTAGGGACCTCTACGAGGCCTGAACCTGGGTAAAACTTGCGTCCCTATGTGCTTGTTTGCTATCCTACTGATGCCTCTAGCGCTCCCTCCTTCTCCAAAACCCAAGTCCATAACAATGGGCATTGACGAGTTAAACCCTCGTCACTATTAGATTAGCATAAAAATCTATTCCATGGATTTTGATAGGTACAACCTTGCAAATTTTTCTAGCTTTGGTGGTTGAACCAGGTATTTGAACTATCATAACATGCTTTAATTTTGTTGGTTGAATCTTACTAGTGCATGCAAATTCTTCTGGAACAAATGAGTGTGATGCTCTAGAATCAAACAACACTCTTGCAAGTACTGAGTTAACAGAAAACATACCTAGCACGACATCTGGTGCTTCCTGAGCTTCTTCAGCATTCATGTGGAACAGATGGCCGTTGCAGTTGAGCGGGTTCCCTGGGGAAAATCTCCTTCTAGGCTGAACACGGCGTTGCTTCTGAGCGGGTGCATTCACATTGGTGGTTGCTGCAAGCTTCTTGGGGCACTCATTGGGGTAGTGACCCTTAACTCCGCATTCAAAGCAAGTAATCATGGACTTGTCTTTTACTTCAATAGGCATAGCATTGCTTCCAGTCCTTGGAGCAGTATTGTTGTTGTTGGCCTTGGGCGATGCGCGGTTAAAGTTATTGGAGTTGTCGGGGTTATTGTTGTGGTTTCCTCTAGACTTCAAGTTTCCTCTGCCACGACTGGGATAGTTTGGACGGGACATAGGGGGTCTATTGTTTCTTGGGGCATATTCTGCAGATGGGTTGGGGCAATACTTCTGGGTATGGTGGGATCTAGGCTGGTGCATCATGTGATGCTTATGGTTGTCATTGGCTTGGTTGATCTTTCCTTCCATCTAGATAGCAGAGTCCACTAGTTCTTCTAGATCCTCAAAACGGATGTTGACTAACACTGTTTGCATCTCATCATGTAACCCATTCATGAACCTTTCCTTCTTCTTTGTTTTGGTGCTAATCTCATCAGGGGCATACCTAGCCAAGGATAAGAATCTGTCACGATATTCCACCACAGTCATTCTCCCTTGATTCAATTCCCTGAACTCATCCCTCATCCTAGTGACTAAACCTTGGGGCGCATGGGTCCGACTAATATTGATCTTGAATTCTTCCCAAGTCATCGTTTGCCCTTCGTTCATGGTACGAGTGCTATTCCACCAAGCTCTGCCATCACCTTCCAGATAATGGGTGGAAAATAGTACTTTTTCGTTGGCTTCAACTCCCGCGACCTCCAAATTGTTCTCCATGGTTTGCAGCTAGTCATCAGCATCTAAGGGCTCCTCATACTTACTAAATATAGGTGGGTTGGTATTCTAAAAGTTCTTGAGCTTGGATCCATGGTTATCCTGGTTTCCGTGGCCTTGATTATTGTGGGCCATCTGAGCTATCTGTTGAAGAGTGGCTAAGTTGGCTTGGCATTCGGCTCTACTAGCTTCACGGTCAGAAACTAACATTTGCAGAATCTGCAGCATTTGGTCCTGAGATGAACTGCTTCCTCCGGGGTTATCGCGAGTCATCTGAAGATTGCGATAGATAATGAGACAAGGGGGAAATTTCTAGGGTTTATGGGTTTGTCTTAGAAACTTTAAACTTGGAGTATAACTCAGTTTTTGAAAACTAACAACTCCCTCTCATTCATTAATTCATTCATTCATAGCACCCAATACAAACACACACCACAACACAAATAGAAAACATATGGTTTTAGGAACCATTATGTAAAACTACGATACAAAGGGACCGGGTACATCTCATTCCTACGGTAGTGCTCAAGTGCCTCTAATCATCATCAATGAAGGCGGCATCATCGTCATTAGTGTGATCCTCCATGGCCTCGTCCTCCAGGTAGTTGTCATAATCACTGAGGTAAGAGTAGAGATCTCCATGGATATCTTCACCTTCCTCCTCCTTTGCTTCAAGCTGGATCTCCTGTTCACGGATGGTCTTCTCAAGAGTGGCCACCTTCTTGCGAAGACGATCGATGATGCTATCCTTCTTGTCACGCTAACGATGAAGTGAATAGCGTTCCTTGGCAAGGATGACGACGGTCTGGTCCTTCTTGACTGCAATGGCATGGTTATGGTTGGCGTAGGCACGGGCGTTATCCAACTCCTTCTGTCTATCATACAACATGAAGTCGAGATTATCCACCTGGTGCTTCAGCTCCGGGTGTCCTGGCATCTCCAAGGTCATTCCCATAGAATCATGCCTTGCGTAGTGAGCAAATCGAGTTCCATGGATCTGGTTAATGTTTTGCCCACACAGACAGCAAGAGCTTCATGCATAGCCCTGGCTAGTCAGTCTAGCCAGCTGTTCTCCCTCAAGATGAATCGGATCTTCTCCGAAGTGGGTGCTTCTATCTTGCCTCTGAGATCTGTGACTATAAGCCACTGTAGTTCTCCTCCCACTTGATCGTTGAGTTGTGCCCCGAAGAACTCCGGGTGCGGGTGCGCAAGATACTCTGCGAGTGCATCTAGACCCCTCTCAAAGATCAGGTGGCCTCCATTGCCCAGCTGGTAGAACTTACTATACTGGATCTCCATCTATAAGAATTTAGGGTAAGCAAGTTAGTGGGGTGATCAAGTGTGTCAAATTTTATGTAGGATTTCAAAAAAAATTGAGGAACATGATTTTTTTGAAAGGATCTCAAGGATAAGAGTGGGAATAGGTTTTCATAAATACTCACTTATTTTGTTTTGAAACTAAGTTTTTGGTTCAAGCGTCCATTCTAACTAGGGTCTCCTATAGTCAGGATGGCTCTCATACCAACTTGTCAACACCCGGGTTTTTAATCCCAGATGCCTGTTATGCCATACTTCGCAATCCCAGGATTACTATTTTTGCGAGACATAACAGAATTGGTACCACAGTACATCATCCATTACAAACCATAATAAAGGTCTTACAAATAAAGGATCTCATGATCCAGTCTTAATACAATAAAGCAGCGGAAAATAAACGTAGTAGGGGCTCCATCTTCAGGGTCATAGGCAATGCTGATGATGGGAGATGATCCTAGTTGTCATAGACCTCCTGATGTCCATATTCCTGGTTGTCCTCCTCATAGTATGGCCACGGGAATAGCCAGGGACAAAGCCATGAGTACTCTTTAAGTACTCGCAAACTATCACTAACAAGTAAGGTAGTTCTAGTAGGAAATCTTAAGCTCTAGGTTTATTTGCAAAAAGCAAGATTTATTTCATAAGGAGTTCAAAAGTAACAAACCTAATTTAATTTTCTACCTCACCTAAGTGGGAACCTAGTTTTCATGTCCACAACCCTGTTATGGTCAAGTCAAGGTCATAGTTCAATTCACAAGTCATTTTTGAAAACATCTGACAACGGAACAGTATGGCCACTCCAAC
Organism: Avena eriantha; assembly: GCA_910589775.1. Taxonomy (NCBI): domain Eukaryota; kingdom Viridiplantae; phylum Streptophyta; class Magnoliopsida; order Poales; family Poaceae; genus Avena; species Avena eriantha. Next base: position 218,338,015 of record OU342742.1, read on the forward strand.
TATCCATGACCAAGGACGCGGCTATTCGAATAGTTTGACACTCTGCAGAGGTGGTACACTTTCACCACAATATTCGATACATCCGTCAGGGATAACCCAGAATCATCATACTTAGTACGCGGATAATCAATCATAACCTTTCAATTACACACTCTAGTATAGGCACCTCCCCTATGAGCTTGGCTTCCCAGCCATGGACATCTACCATCCTGGGCACTGCATAGGTGGACATTCACATTCACGAGGTAGCTTCAGCTCAACCTCTTTCCGCGAGGGAACCCATACTAATGCATATAAACTTCCAGTAAAGCCCTACCCAATTTAGGTATTCCGGTTGTACGGTAAAATTGGAATGGTATCGCATCCGAACCCAACCATCATTTTTTATCAAAACTAAGGCTCATGCCTCAAGAAGTTTCATCATAAAACCATTGTGTTTCAAAACACATGTCAAAACATTTCAATAGAATGAATCATCATTCCAAGGTTTTCATAATCATTTTCTCCAAGTATTCCCATCTAAAGTGATCAGTAATAGTTTAGCACTAGCAACTAGCAAAGGGGAGGGGTGTCACTAATAAGGGTGCTAATCAAGTGTAACTCTCCAAATCTAGTTTTATGCTTTTTATGGCATCTAAGTATAACTACCTAGGCCTAGTTTTATGCTCTTTATGGTATCTATCCTATTTTTCCAATACTCACAAATCACTAACTAAAGGTAAAGAACTTTGGTAAAAGTAAAATAATAAAGCTTGCAAGTAAAACTTGGGATAAGTATAATCAAGATTGCATAACAAAAGCATGCATGATGCATTGCATAGGTTATCTTGCAAGGATGGCTTGCATAGTTAACTTGTAGTGTTAGGCTTGCCTTGAGTAGTGAAGTGGTTGAAGTTCTCTTCTTCTTCGTAGTACTCCTCCTCCTCGTAGCCCGGGTCGGTACTAGCGTCTATAAATGAATACGAGGTACACAATCACCAAACAATACTTAACTACTTCTATTTAGCACACTAAGGCTCACACTTGATGATCTAGCATCATCACAATCATCACATGAAATAGAGACCTAGTCTTATTTATCTTATTTTGGAAAAGTAATTTCTACTCATTGAGAATACTTAAGATTTAATATTCTCTAATTAAAATATGGGATCATGTTGACACATGTCATCACCACATATTCTAATACTTGGGAATGTGATTTAAAGTGGTGGTCATATTTTAAAAGTTTAAAATTACTATTTAATAAAATTAAAGTGACTAGAATTGCCTATATAGCATTCTTTTAGTACTAGTCCAAGATCACTGCATGTAAACCAAAATATTTTTACATACTCATATAGATCTTATCAAATGTGATTTTTGAGAGTTGGAATCAACTCAAAAGCATTTATGGTTGATTTTTGAAAAATGTTTGAAGTTGAAAAGTCTCTGCCTTGTTATTTTTACTATAGGTGATCTATAATTTCAAATTGTTTGAATCCAACGGGCTTGGGTAGATATTTTGAATACATTTCCAACAAAATTGGAATCATGCAATTTGGTTTAGTGAATCTGTTTGAATTAATTTTTGAATATACTGATAGAATCTACTTTTAACTAAAATGGAAAAAGTCTATTTGAATCAACGGGCTCTGCGTAGGAAAATAACTGGGCCGGCCCAGCTACGCGGCGCGTTCACACCGGGCTGCTGACAAAACGGTCCCATGCGTCAGCTACTAATCTAACGCGAAGCGGTACACTCTATCTTGGGTCGTGCGATTAGAGCACGATCGACGACTTAGTGTCGTCGTCTTCGGTGAACAGCTCCGGCGAGAAACTAACCCTAGCGCTATGGTGGGGGTACTTGGGGACTCACCAGGGCTCTAGCTAGGGTCGGTGATGGGGGCGATCGAACGTGTCAAGGACGGCGAGTCGAATGGTGGTCGCGGCGGCTCCTGGGGCGACTCATAGCTCCAGTTCCTCTTTCGTCTGCAATGGTGGGCTCCCGTGAAATTCCAGCGATGGGGTGCTCGCCTTGCTCCGGGGAGAAGTGTGGGAGGTGTCTGAGAGAGGGGAGTGTGATGGTGTGGCAAATGAGGGCTGGGGTGGCCTTTATTTATACACCGACGAGAGGGACAGAACGGCATGGCTCGGGCTCGTCGGCAACGTCGTTACAGGGGGCTATCGGCATGGTTGAGGGTAGGGGTCGACACGGTGCTTTAGGGCGGTTATCACGCGAGTGATGTCATGGCAAGGGGCGGTCGAGAATGGTTAGGAGCGGTTCATGCTCTATGCGGGAACGACGACGTTCGAGACAGCGCACAGTGGCCACGGTTCGCGCGGTGGCGAACGGGCGTGTCTGGGGGCAGCTAGGGTACGGTGAGTGCGTGCACGCGCGGAGAGGGCAAGCGCGGCGTGTGTGCGTGTGTCGGCTGCGGTGCTCTGGCGCACTCTCGGCATGGCGGACAGAGAAATGGGCGCGGCGATTACGGCTGGTCCACGACATGTCTTAGGTCAAGGGATTGACAGAGGGTGGCGGTGGAGTGTTGCCTATCTCCTGGACATCGTGGGAGAGTGCGGTGCGGTCTGTGGCGAGTGGGGTGTGGTCGACCGGCACGACGAGCTCGGGTGGTGCTGCACTGGTGCGAACGGAAAAGGGGGAGCGTGTCCACTGCAATGCTAGACACTGGGGCGACCAGGGGAGAATATTAAGGCACTAGTGGCGACCAATTACTGCTCAGAACAATAGAAGTTAGGCTAGTGTTCTATGTTTGCCAGGTGCTCAACGAAATGGCCGCATGAATTCAAACTTTAAATTTTTGGATGAAATTTGGTGAGTGAGTTTGTCACATGCTTGGGTGTCTAGTGTTGCTGGGAAAAGTCAAGGTGAATTGATTTGGTTGTTTTTTGAAAAATAGTGATCTTAGTACATACACTTGATTCAATTTTGAATTGTCCTTTAAATTGATTTGGAATTTGTTTCTGTTGGTTTGTAAAGTTTTCTTGGATTTACTTTTACTTGGTCTAGCAAGGGGTGAAAAGAAATGTTTCTGTTAGAAATCTTTTACTAGGAACACTCAAAGTGGTCTAGTGGATAAGTTTGGCCATAATGACCATTTGCTTATATGATTCATATTTGAATTTCTTTTCTTTTGATTTTGTTTGTAAATGGCCTAGATGATGTATTATTCATCTTTAAGTCATTCCTTATCATTAGTAGCAATCAAACATTGCAATTGCACTCACTTATACACTAATGTAATTCACACATACACTCATATTAGATTTTATAATAAAAGTTTTTGTTAACCCTAAACTTGAGTGATTAGAACTTGACAATCTTGGTTAATATTTTTGAGGTGTTACATCTACAATGAAGACTATAAGAATTGGAAAATATCATTATAAGATTTCTATAAATAAAATCCCTATACGATAGTTGGTATACAAATAAAAGAACAAATAAGATGACATAAATGAATATATCACCAAGCTTCAGTAGATATAGATCACCATATTTTATCTCTTTAGGAGATCATCGCTATCATGTTAGCATATTGATCTTACCAACTTACGTGGTATGACAATATTAGTTGCTTGTTTATTTGTATTGAATCATATGGTGTGATAACTTGTTTTTAAATTGTTATTGTAAAACTCTAAATGTTCCAAAAAATTTGTGGACATTTTATAAGGTTTTAATAAATGCTTTTGGTTAAAAGTTATGTTGTGTGGAGGTGTAGTTTTCTGCACGTCACTGTTTTCTGCGCGATTTTACATATTTTACTGGTAACTCAAAAAAATCTGCAAAAATAGGATCTGGAGCGTAATTACATGTAGCACCTGCTCAAATATTGGATAATATTTCTGATGAGTTTAAGTCTGTAAAATAAATCGTGAAACCTGTTGTACTGTTTTGACATATTTTGTTTATTGTTTATGTGTTGCTCTACTTTACCTTAGTATTGTTGCCAACGTCTTTAAAGTATTTTGTGAGTGTATACCACTAAGTTTAAACCCCTGAAACCACGTTATGCAAGTGTTTGCTTGTGTGTTGGTTGCTTGTGGTTAAATGTTTGTATGATTGTTGTTGCATGAGCTTGTTTGCATGGGTAGGGTTATTTTCGTGGTAGTTTCTTTTCTCTAGAATTTATTCTTTCTCTATCTTAAACCCTTGGAGTTCAAACAATGTGTTAAATATATGGAGCATGTGTTAGTGGAAATATTTGGAATATGGCGCCCAATGAATGTGAATAGTTCGTCTAATGCAACAAAAAGATATGGACGTATGAAGTGTTGCAAGTGGTATTATAAAGTAGATTACGCAGCCCGAAGGTGTTGAAGTATCGATAATTTACCTTTTGTAGTAGCCTTGTTGATTGACTACAAGGGAGTCTACACTGAGCCTTGGTTCATGCCCATGGAAAACTATATGAAAGGAAAGTGAGCATGCCCGAGTGATAAGTTGCGTGATTCGCCTATCCTCATGTAGAGTAATAGTTTGGGTGCAGGATGGATTGGCCCCAATAGTGAATACTCTTATTATTCGCTCTTGTAATATTGGCTTTGTGAATCTTGAATGTCTTTTCAACCTTAGGAGAAAGTCGACATTAAGCCTAGACCTTAGAATGGTACAATGTTCCACCTTTATAAAAGCATCTGTTGCTAACCGTAGGAATGAACGGCAAGGATGAACCCTGAAGCTCGTCGAATGGGTATCGTGAAGCAAACATTTCCTAGTTGACCACCATGAGTGCTTTTCTAATTCATGTAGTGTTGCGTAGAATCTGGCAACCATAGAGTTCATAATGTGCAAGGAGCATTGCACTAATAAATGTCTAAAGGAGAATTAATATAAGCCTGGTGAATCCTCAAGAAGTGACCTAGTCAATTTTATTTTAAGGGTGATATCACCCTAGTGGATGCCTAACCCATCATTATTTCTAGCCTTCCGAATCTCGGGATGAGATTCATTTAAGGGTGGTAGTTTGTCACATCCCAAAATTTTCCTAACTTTGGAATGTGAAATAAATAAAATAAGTTTGGTTGATTGTTTGACATTGTTGATATTTATGAGTGAAAAGAATATTTTGAGAACTTTTTGAATTTATCTCAACCATGGTTTAAAAACATTTTTGTATGAGAGGATTAACATGAGTATCCAACTTGAATGCATTTCTTTTCAACCATTGGATTCTTTAAATATCCAACCATGCTTAAATGATTAAAGAGTGGGAATAAAATGACTTTTCCAAATTATGGTGGAGTGATATTTTAATTTTTCCTATTGGACTCATTGAGTCTCTAGTTCAATTTGTGAAACCATTCTAGATGATTTTCACCACTCGCATGAAAAGAGAGAAGATATAACATGACATCTTCATTTTCACTGGATGTCAAAACTGTGTTCCTTTATGTTATATGACTGAACTTGTTGTTTTAGGTATTTGTGGCATTGTGTGTCTTGATTAAGTGGTTAAAATAAATCATAAGAAACTGTTTAGAAATATTGCATAGTAGCCATATAAGGCCAATTGCATAAAACCCTATACCCTTTTGATAATGCCTAAGTAGCCCTATTTGGAAAAAAGGCATAAAGTGATTTGTGTTTCAGTGATTGACATATGGCATGCATCTATGCATTGCATCAAGATCATCATGTCAAAGTTTATTTTTCCAAAAAGCCTTTTATCAATTCCCTTTTTATTTCTCTTAAATGCATCTATTAAGGTTTTTATAGAAAACAAAATTTGATACCTTGTTTTGGACCGAGATATGCTTCCTAGTAGTTCTAAAATGAAATGTTGATTTTTAGAAAAATTTGGGTTTTGGTTCGAGCTCATTTGGAGATATATAACAAAAGTTACAAAAGAAATAAGAAAATAATAAAAGAAAACTGATAAGGAAAAAACAGCCAAGCAAACCAGCCGAGATCGTTGGCCCAGCCCGCCTTCTGGACCCTCCTCTCCTTGTCTACCTACCACATCGCGCGACACGTAGTGGCCCAATATCGTCCCAACCACAACTGCAGCTCTAGCCCGCCTCCTCTCTGTCGCTGGCAAGAAGGACCCACTCCTCATCTTCTTCCTACGGCTAGAGAACGACACATGCATGCCGCCTTCGATCCAATCAATCCCTCCCCACTGATTCCGCTCGTGTTGTTTGATTTCCTTGCCCCCCTCTGCACTAAATCTCTCCTTATAACACCCGCACCTTCCTCGTTGTTCTGTTTTCCAAAATTTTCGAAGCCGTAGCCTCTACCGGAGCTTCCGATCTCATCGGCCGCTATCGCCATTGTCGCCCCCTTACTGAGCTCGAAACCGAGGTTCCTCTCGCCCCCGCCCCTCTGTTTCCTCCTATTCCTCTCCTGTTAGGGATAGAATTCAAGCCGAGCCGAGCCAGCTAAAGCTCATTCCACTAACGAGGGAGCTCGGCTTGGCTCGGTTATGCAACGAGCTCAGATTTGAAACTTGGCTCGACTCGGTAAACTTGCAAGTAGCTCGTTTAGCTCATTATAAGATGCGAACATGAGGACATATAAGAAAAAACTAGTAATTCTTTCACAAATTTACAACAATGATATTATTTCCATAATTCCACAAAGACAAGATTAATGAAAAATATAGTATCTCTACACCATTAAAGATTCAATAAACATTAACACTTTGGTACTCATTTATGGAAAAATTGAAAATCCGTATTTGAACGAGTTTAATGAGATAAACAAGTAACTCATGAGTAGCTCGTTTAGCTTGGGTGAACAAACAAGCTTAAATCCAAAACTCGGCTTGACTCATTAGACATCGAGTTCAAGCCGAGTCGAGCCGAGTCATGAGCTATTCGTTTAGCTCACGAGTTTTGAGTTATAGTTCCATCCCTACTCCCCGTACATCACTGCTTCCCCTCATCCTCTTTTTGCCTCCACAAGAGCACCAGGGCACTCACATGACACCGCCAGAGCCTCCACCAACCACATCCCCTCACTACCCCTAGAAGCAAAGGACGAAGCTGAGGACACCAGCGAGCTTGGCACACTCACCTGCATCACGTGGACCACCACACCACCATCGCCGGAGACACCACAATCATCGTCATTGTCATTGCCTGAAGTCAACCACCGCCGCCACATCATCCTTCCCGTGAGGCCTCACCTTGGTCATCCACGCTCGTCTGATCGTCTGCTAACGGTTCAGATTAGAACCGACGCAAAGAGGTATCAGCGAATCACGGCGCTCCACCTGGCCAGCCGCATCGTGTCCGTGTTAGCGCCACGTCGTGCCAGTCAAAGTCTGCACGCTGAGTCAGCTGGCCGCTTCAACAACATATTACAGGAATATTCTGTTGTATTTCAGAAATGAATGAAATACAGAAAATGTATTAACCTTATAAAATTCATAGAAAATAGAATACTAGTTTTAAAAATGCAAATCAGACACCCTGGATTCAAAAAAATGTCTAGAATTTGATTTTTTAATTAAATTTGCACTTTACGAAATGAATATTTTCTAGAATATTTAAATCTATTTAATGGTATTTAATTCATAGAAAAATATCCACAGCTCCAAATTTAGAAAATTCGGTGCCTATGGATTCAAAAAATTGTAATCTACGCCATTGTACCATTAGTTGATTTTGTGATTGTACAAAAGAATTATCTATAATGAAATCCCTTAATTCAATATTTTGGCTATATCGTTTATTCTATAAATCATTTGAAGGTGAAACAAGTGGAAAATGAAAGCTATGAACATTGTCTATCCAGTAGCATGTTTTCAAAAAAATCTGAAACTATTTTATACTGAAAGTATTCAGATTCAGATAATGCATATTTTAAGCCAATTTGTTTAATAGGAAATGTCTGCGAAAAGTTTTTAAACTTGTTTCTCTTTTATAGCATGCACACGTACTGTTTTGTTGTGTTTGTGTTGTTCTATGTTGATTGCCTTTATTCTTGTCTGTGATAGGTTGCCAAAGTGCGATTATTGTGATTGCAACGAGTGTGTGGACGAGAACATCGACTAAAGGCAAGTGTCACTATCATAAATATTCTATTGTTTTCTTATGTATTTAGTATTCAATAGCTTTTGCATGTATTGGAAATGTTTTACCTTATATTCTAGTTATGATATGAGTACCCAATAGATTTTTCATAGACCCCAGATGATTCCTTGATAGCCATCGTATTGTAGATTCTTAGCCATGCTAATAGTTGCATGGGTGGTTTTCATGATACTATCTAAGAAGGAAATTATGTTTTGTTATATTGAAAACATATTAATCAATGAATCACCTAGGTGGAATGGCATGGATTGGGTCATCGAGTGTGGTTTATGGTGGGAATTGCAACCCAGGCTTCAAAGAGATAATAGACGGTCATGATTAGTAACTTCCATGTACAACCACATATCATATGGGCTCTGACCTGACTGCGTAAGTTATGGGATGATGTCCTACCGTGACTAGTAGATGTAGGTGTGTATAGGATGGTACGGTCCGTGGTTAGGCTCATGATTCTATTTTCCAAATGTCTCGTCATGGTCTTCTCTCAAAAGGGGTTGATTGGGTCTTGTGGGTAAAGTGTACTAGCCTCTACAGATGGTTTAAAACTAAGTATTTAGCCATGTCCCCGGTAATGGAAAATTATGAGTAACTTCTCTTGACGCAGTTGAAAAGTCTCATTCATTCCAATTTCTCTAATAAAACTTGATGGATGAACTTAATGGGTTATAGGAGCACTTGAGTGACTCAATTTGTCCATAATTTATATTATAAGCTCTCGAGTGACTCGAGTTGTTCTTAGTTATTTTGGAGAATTGAAACCTTATTAAAAAAGGTAGGAGAAAATGCCGCTTTCTGCAAATAGCCTGAACTCCACCAGCCAAGGTGTGCATATATATGATAGGTTGCCAATTTTGTCCACATAACAGTGACATCTTGCCAATAGAATTCAAGTATATTGACCATTTGTGGCTACAACTTTTCATGTTGTAGGATATTATGAGGATGAGTAAGGTTTTTGTTTAGGTTGCGAATCTCCACTCAGCATGTTGCCTATGGCATGATGGAGCTTTCATCTATTGTTTATTTGTTGAACTATGTTATTGAAGGAAATATGCCCTGAGAGGCAATAATAAAGTTGTTATTATATATTCCTTATATATGATAGATGTTTATTTTACATGCTAGAATTGTATTGATCGGAAACATCAATACATGTGTGTTTAATAAACAAAAAGGGTTCCTAGTTATGCCTCTCTTATAGACTAGCTTTGATTAACAAGATGATGAAGTTTCCTGATCATGGACATTGGATGTTGTTAATAACAAGGTCACACCATTGGTGGAATGATGTGATGAACATTCATCCGAAGTATAGCATTACGATCAAGTCATTATGTTTATATTGCTATACCATCATACTAAGTAATCTTTATCCTTAGACCATGAGATCATGTTAATTGCTAACACCGGAAGAGTATCTTGATAACATCAAACGTCACACCGTAACAGGGTGACTATAAAGATGGGTTCAGTACTACGAAGGTGTTATGTTGAGGCTCATGGATCAAGAGTGGAATTTTTCAATCCAGATGACGGATAGATATACTCTGGGCCCTCTCGGTGATATCACATTAAGATAGCTTGCAAGCAAGTGATGTGATCACTAGAATGTTATATCACGGGAACGAGAAAAGAGTGCATGTCGGTAACGAGATCAAACTAGGTATGGAGATACCGATGATCGAATCTCAGACATGTAATATATCGAGAGACAAAGGGATTTAGTTACAAGCGTTAAAGGTTCTCACGATCACAGAAGTCATCGTTGAATGTGTAGGAGTCAGTACGGATCTCCAGGTCCCGCTGCTGATTATTGATCGGAGAAGGGTCTCGATCATGTCTGCATTATTCGTGAACCATAGGGTGGCACACTTAAGAGTTACCGGACACCTTTTTGGAGCACATATGTTTCAGACGAAAGAATTGCAAAGCGCAGGAATTGTTTTAATAGAAACCGGAAATTGTTTCGGGTGAAATTGCAGAAAGTGGTTCTGCATGTGATATTGAAATATTGCAAGGGGCTATATGTGAATGTTTGTTAATTAAATTAATTAACAAAATTCTGAATAAATTTAATAAAAAGAGTTTTATTAAATGAGAGAGCATTAAATTTGGAGAAATTTAATGCATTTAAAGTGGAGACTTTAAAAGGGAATGTGAAGAGGCACTTTAATATGGAGGGGTTACCACCACATGAATGGGGGAGGTGAGGGGTCACCCCCATGCGCCGGCCATGGAGAGAGGGGGCACCCCCCTCCTCCTATAAAAGGCCACCCATTCCCTCCTTCATCCTCACACCTCCTTGTGAAGGATCTCTCTCCCCCTCTAGAATTATTCCCCCGTGGTCTCGGATTAGCGAGATACATGTTCCCGGTGGCATTTCGTCTGGAAGGAGTTGCTTCTTCCGCTGGATCACTGGAGCGAGGAGGTGGAGGTTGTCTGGTGGCTTGAACGTGTGTGCGAGTGTGGATGCGCTGCTGAGTTGCGGTGCTCGGACTTCCTCACGATCTTGATATCGGCAAGTGTACGACTACATCAACCACGAGTTCCTACTCGTTAACAAAACTCGTTGTCTTCGAGGGTAAGTTCTCGTTGGATGTATGTCCACCCGTTGCTTTGTACCTAGTAGATAGATCTTGGCGTGTAGTTCACACCGTAGGAATTTTTTTGTTTTCTATGCTGCGGACCCAACAGTGGTATCAGAGCCTGATCTATGTGTAGGTGCTTTGCACGGGTTGTACACATATGTTTATATGTGGGCGATGATGATCATGTTATTGCATCTTCTATGTATTTTGGAAATTGGTGGCATAGTGGGATGAAGCGGCCCGGACCAACCTTACATGTCATCGTACATGAGACCGGTTCCACGACTGACATGCAACTTGTTTTGCATAAGTGGCTGGCGGGTGTCTGTCTCTCTACTATAGTCAATATCTGATTTACAACGAGTTACTAATAACTTAGTTATCCTTGTTGTGGTTCATGTTCGTAGGTGAGAACGGTTCTATCTCCGAAAGCCCTAAGCCACGTAAAACTTGCAATTTATAAATTAGAGGCGTCTAGTTTAGATCGTTGCTGGGCTAGTGTATTGATATGGTATTGTTGTAAGTAGATGTATGATAGATACTCTTACAACACACTCAACGTGTAAGTTCCATAGACATTGGCCTTACACACAAAGGAATGATAGAGATCATACCACGATGCAAGTGATAGAGATCAAATGCATGGACCATATCATCTCACTTTACACATTAGATGTTAGCATCTTATACTGCTAGTTTGGCGCTTTTGGTAGCATTATAAGATGATCCCTCATTTAGATATCAAGATAAAAATGTGTTCTTCCTTAAGTATGCACCGTTCTGTGGATCGTGTTTTGAGATATCACGTGATGATCGGGTGTACTCGAATCTATGCTTTCATAGGAACGGGTGTAAGACAGTTTTACACACGCGAATACTAAGGTTCTTACTTCGCGAGCCTAACATGTACAGACATGGCCTCGGAACACGGACCGAAAGGTTAAGAATGAGTCATATAGTTGATATGATGCCCATATAGATGCTCGCCTTTGAAGCTACATCAACTCACGTGATGATCGGACTTGGTGTAGTGGATTTGGTTCATGTAATCACCAAAAAGACACGAGGGATGTCGTTTTTGAGTGGGAGTTCATTAGTAATTTGGATTAGTTGAACTCAATCTATCATAAACTTAGTCTAAATAAAATTTACAAATTCTATTGTAGATGGCACCACATGCTTTTAATTTCAATGTGTTCACGGAGAAAGAGAAACTTGCTACGAATGGTAGCAACTTCACCAACTGGGCTATGAATTTGAGGATTCTCCTCACTGTTGCACAAAAGCAATATGTGCTAGATGCGCCGCTAGGCCCCCCACCAGCTCCTGATGCCCCTGACAAGGAAAAGAATGTCTATGTGACTCGTCAGGAGGACCACAACTTAGTTCATTGCGGTATACTGTATGGGCTAGAGCCAGAACTTCGAAAGCGTTTCGAAAATGGAAATGCCTTTGATACCATGGGAGAATTGAAAATGATTTTCGATACCCATGTTGCCGTAGAGAGTTATACTGCTACAGAAAAGTTCTTTAGCTGCATGATGGAGAAAAACAGCTCCGTTAGTGAGCACGTACTCAAAATGTCTGGGTACACCGATAAGCTTGTGTCCTTGGGATTAACGATTCCCATTGACTTAGGCATACAACGTGTTCTCCAATCTCTGCCACCTAGCTACAAGAGCTTCGTGATGAACTATAATATGCAGGGCATGAAGAAGTCTCTTCCCGATCTTCTGTCAATGCTTAAGACTGCAGAAGTGGAGATTAGGAAAGAACATCAAGTGTTGATGATCAATAGGACCATCGGTTTCAAGAAAGACAAGAAAGGCAAGCACAAGGGAAAGAAGGGTGGCAAGTCTGTTGCCACGCCTGAAAAGAAACCCCGAGCTAGCCCTAAGTCTGACACCGAGTGCTACTATTGTAAGGGGACTGGCCATTGGAAGCGCAACTTCCCCAAGTATTTGGCGGCCAAGAAGTCCGGCAAGGAAAACAAAGGTATATGTGATATACATGTTATTGATGTGTACTTGACTAGTACTCGCTGTAGCACCTGGGTATTTGATACGAGATCGGTTTCTAATATATGTAACTCGGTTCAGGGGCTACGGAACAAGCGACAACTAGCAAGGGATGAGGTCAGAATGCGGGTCGGCAATGGATCAAAAGTTGATGTGATTGCCGTCGGGACGCTACCTCTCCATTTGCCATCGGGATTAGTTATAAACCTAAATAATTGTTATTTAGTGCCTGCACTGAGCATGAACATTGTATCTGGATCGTGTTTGATGCAAAGTGGTCATTCCTTTAAATCTGAAAACAATGGTTGTTTGATTTATAAGAATGATATCTTTTATGGTCATGCAAAGTTGAATGGTTTATTTCTGTTGGATCTCGATAGTAATATTACACACATTCATAATGTTAATGCTAAAAAGATTAAACTTGATGATGATATGTCTACATATATGTGATACTGCCGTCTAGGTCATATTGGCGTTAAACGCATAAAGAAACTCCATTCTGATGGACTTTTGGAATCACTTGATTTTGAATCATTTGATACATGTGAGCCATGCCTTATGGGCAAGATGACTAGAATGCCGTTTTCCGGTTCAATGGAATGGGCGACAGATCTATTGGAAATCATACATACTAATGTGTGTTGACCAATGAGTGTGTCGGCGCGAGGTGGATATCGTTATTTTGTTACTTTCACGGATGATTTGAGTTGATATGAGTATATCTATTTGATGAAACACAAGTCTGAAACTTTTGAAAAGTTCAAGGAATTTCAGAATGAAGTGGAAAATCATCGTAATAGAAAGATCAAATTTCTACGGTCTGACCATGGAGGAGAGTATCTAAGTTACGAGTTTAGCACACACATGAAAGAGTGTGGAATAGTTTCACAACTCACGCCTGCCGGAACACCACAATGTAATGGTGTGTCGGAATGTCGTAATCGTACCTTATTGGATATGGTTCAATCTATGATGTCTCTGACTGACTTGCCACTGTCATTTTGGGGTTATGCACTGGAAACAACTGCATTCACTTTAAATCGGGCACCATCTAAATCCGTTGAAACGACACCATATGAATTATGGTTTGGAAACAAACCTAAGCTATCATTTCTTAAAGTTTGGGGATGCGATGTTTATGTGAAGAAACTTCAACCGGATAAACTCAAACCCAAAGCGGAAAATGCGTCTTCATAGGATACCCTAACGAAACAATTGGGTATACCTTCTATCACAGATCCGAGGGCAAGGTTTTTGTTGCCAAGAATGGATCCTTTCTTGAGAAGGAGTTTCTCACGAAAGGTGTGAGTAGTCGGAAGGTAGAACTCAAAGAGGTTATTGAACCTTCTCTTCATGGAATGGCGAGTGGCGCAGCACCGGAAGTTGTTTCGGAGTTGACTTCACCTGATGAAGAGAGAGATAATGATAATGATCATGAAACTCCGAAAGAGGACACTACCGAACCTCGCAGGTCAAGCACGACACGTGCAGCTCCTAAACTGTACGGCAATCCTATTGTGAATTTCATGGTTGATGAAATGAATGACCCTGCGACGTATGAAGAAGTGATGATGAGCCCGGATTCCAACAAATGGCTAGAAGCCATGAAATCTGAGATGGAATCCATGTACTAGAACCAAGTTTGGAACTTGGTGGACTTACCCCACGACCGAAAGGCCATTGAGAATAAATGGATTTTCAAAAGAAAACTGATGCTGATGGTAATGTGACCATCTATAAGGCTCGACTTGTCGCAAAGGGGTTTCGAAAAATTCAAGGAGTTGACTACGATGAGACATTCTCTCCCATAGCGATGCTTAAGTCGGTTAGGATTATGTTAGCAATTGCTGCATATTTCGATTATGAAATATGGCAGATGGATGTCAAAACTGTGTTCCTCAATGGTAATATTGAATAAGAGTTGTATATGATACATCCTAAGGGTTTTGTCGATCCTAAGGATGCTAATAAGGTATGCAAACTTCAGCGATCTATCTATGGACTAAAGCAAGCTTCCCGGAGTTGGAATCTCCGCTTTGGTGATCAAAGAGTTTGGACTTGTGCAAACTTATGGAGAGGCTTGTATTTACAAGAAAGTGAGTGGGAGCAATGTGGCATTTCTGATATTATATGTGGATGACATATTATTGATTGGAAATGATGTAGATCTTTTAAACAGTGTTAAAAGTTATCTAAATAGCAAATTTTCAATGAAAGACCTTGGTGAAGCATCATATATATTAGGCATTAAAATCTATAGAGATAGATGAAGGCGCCTAATTGGGCTATCGTAGAGTACATACCTTGATAAGATATTAAAGAAGTTTAATATGGACGAAAGTAAGAAGGGGTTCTTACCTATGTTGAAAGGCAAGGCATTGAGTAAGACTCAAAGTCCGGCTATGGCGGAAGAAAGAGAGATGATGGATAAGATCCCATATGCCTCGGCCATAGGCTCTATTATGTATGCCATGCTATGTACAAGACTGGATACCGATGATCGAATCTCGGACATGTATTATATCATGAGACAAAGGGATTAAATTGTTGACGTTAAAGGTTCTCACGATCACAGAAGTCATCGTTGAATGTGTAGGAGTCAGTACGGATCTCCAGGTCCCGCTGCTGATTATTGATCGGAGAAGGGTCTCGATCATGTCTGCATTATTCGCGAACCGTAGGGTGGCACACTTAAGATTTAACGGACACCATTTTGGAGCACATATGTTTCGGACGAAAGAATTGCAAAGCGCAGGAATTGTTTCAATAGAAACCGGAAATTGTTTCGGGTGAAATTGCAGAAAGTGGTTCTGCATGTGATATTGAAATATTGCAAGGGGCTATATGTGAATGTTTGTTAATTAAAGTAATTAACAAACTTCTGAATAAATTTAATAAAAAGAGTTTTATTAAATGAGAGAGCATTAAATTTGGAGAAATTTAATGCATTTAAAGTGGAGACTTTAAAAGGGAATGTGAAGAGGCATTTTAATGTGGAGGGGTTACCACCACATGAATGGGGGAGGTGAGGGGTCACCCCCATGCGCCGGCCATGGAGAGAGGGGGCACCCCCCTCCTCCTATAAAAGGCCACCCATTCCCTCCTTCATCCTCACACCTCCTTGTGAAGGATCTCTCTCCCCCTCTAGAATTATTCCCCCATGGTCTCGAATTAGCGAGATACATGTTCCCGGTGGCATTTTGTCTAGAAGGAGTTGCTGCTTCCGCTAGATCGCTGGAGCGAGGAGGTGGAGGTTGTCCGGTGGCTTGAACGTGTGTGCGAGTGCGGATGCGCTACTGAGTTGTGGCGCTCGGACTTCCTCACGATCTTGAGATCGGCAAGTGTACGGCTACATCAACCACGAGTTCCTACTCGTTAACAAAACTCGTTGTCTTCGAGGGTAAGTTCTCGTTGGATGTATGTCCACCCGTTGCTTTGTACCTAGTAGATAGATCTTGGCATGTAGTTCACACCGTAGGAATTTTTTTGTTTTCTATGCTGCGGACCCAATAGTTATTTGAGCTAGTTGTGAGCTATGCAACTTTGTAATAATTATATTCTTGGATCAATCGTTGTAATATTGTGACGCATTGATACTCTTTTATCCATTGAAACTGTGTGTGCTAGCTAATCGATCCAAGGGACTAGCACGGTAAACACATGATCCAATCTATAACGGGTTGGATCGCTTCATGAGTGGTGGGGACGGGGAGTGGTTGGCGTCGGCGGCATGGGCGTGGTGGGCAGACGATGAGCTAGACTCGAGGCGTGGTCGGCATGTGCTGGGAACACGGCTGGAAAAGGTCCATTCCTAGGCCAAAAAAACATCCATCCAGATCAATTAGCTCCAACCGGAGCAAAATTTTGACCTTGGAATGCTGCAACGAGTGAGATATTCTTGATTTTGGCCTTTTGCTTGCCTGTCTCCCTTTTCTGAAAAATTATAAGAATGAACATTTTGATTGTGCTCTCTGAAGGGAATATGCCTGATGGGCAATAATAAAGTGGTTATTATCTTATTCCATGATAAATGTTTATTTCTCATGCTATAATTGTGTTGACCAAAAATGTTAATACATGTGTGTTTAATAAACAAAGAAAAGGTTCCTAGTAATGCCTCTCATTACAATAGCTTGTTGATTAATAGATTATCAAGGTTTCCTAATCATGACAATGGATATTGTTAATAACAAGGTCACAACATTGGTGGAACGATTTGATGAACATTCACCCAAAGTATAGCAATATGATCAAAGTCATTATGTTTACATTACTATAACATCATGCAAAGTAACCCTAATCCTTAGACCGTGAGATCATGCCAATCACTAACACTGGAAGAGTACTTTGATTTCATCAAACATCATGCCATAACAGGATGATTATAAAGATGTCGTTGGGTACTTAGAAAATTTTAGTTGAGGCTCATGGATCAAGAGTGGGATTTGGCCATCCTGATGACGGAGAGATATATACTTAGGACCCTCTCGTTGATATCACATTGACATAGCTTGCAAGCAAATGATAAGATCACTAAGAATGCTATCTCATGGGAACAAGAAAAGTGTACTTGTCGATAATGAGATCAAACTATGGATGATACCAAATGGTCGGATCTCGGATAAGTATAATATCGCGAGACTAAAGGAATTGCTTATTATGAAAAAGGTTCACACAATCACTAGTTCATCATTGAGTAATGGGAGTCATTATGGATCTCCAGATCCCACTAATGATTATTGATCGGAGAGAGTATCAATCATGTACACTTAGTTCATAAACTGCTGGGTGACACACTTAAGGCTCGTCGAAGCATTTGAGTGGATACGGAAGAAAATACTGGACAGTGCAGAAATTGTTTTGATAAAATTTTCGGACTAGTTTTGGTGTATCGAAATATTGTAAGGGAATAAATTGTTAATGTGTTCATTAAATGAAGTACTTAATAGATAAAGTGTTCGTTAATTGGAGTGGCATTAAACCAAGTGAATTAAAAGTGTTTCAATGGAATACCTTTGGTTTTTAAGTGGAGACCTAATGGAATTATGGTGACCCTTTGATTAGTGTGAGTGGACACTCCACTACCATCAAGAGGGGAGAGGCGAGGGAACCACTAGGGGATGGTGCATTCCCTTTGGGTGCAGCCGCCTCTCCTATAAAAGGTGGAGGTGGTGGCATCTTCCTCCCCTTGCTAGTTGATCCACTATCATGAGTATCGTGCTTAGGTGAAGAACTTCTCAAGACCTTATCCACCACCATCACCACCATGTCGTAGTGTTTCTGGAGTTCCCGAGGATCCGTTGCTTTCGCTGCCCAACTGGAGCAAGGGACAGAGGTCATCGTCGTGTTGGACGTATGACCGATTATGGAGGCGTTCGCCATTTGTGGCACTAATTGTTTTCGCATCCTTGAGGACGGAAGAGTACATTCTACACCAGCCACGTTTGTTTGTGGGAACATTATCCCACTTTTGGTATTCGAGGGTGAGTCCTTCTGAAACCGTTACAAGTATCGCCTAGATTTGATCTTGGAAGTTGCAACCATAGGATTTTTTTGGTTTTCTATGCAATGAACCCATCAGTGGTATCATAGCTATGTCTATGTGTAGATACTTTGTATGGGTATAACACATATGAAATATGTGGGCGATGATAATCTTGTTATGGTATCCCCATGTGTATTTTGGATATTAGTGGCATAGTGGGATGAAGCAGCCTGGACTAACTTACATGTCCTCGCACATGAGACCTGTTCCACGCTCAACATGTAACTTGTATTGCATAAGTGGCTTCGCCGGTGTCTTTCTCTCCCACTATAGTTAATATCTAATCTACAACGGCTTACTAATAATTCTATTGTCACCATTGTGGTTCCATGTTCGTAGGTAAGAACGGTTCTATCTTTGAAAGCCCTAAGCCACGTAAAACATGCAACAGATAAATTAGAGGCATCTAGATTTATTTTTGTTGGGCATGTGTCATGATATGATAAATGTTATAATTTTTAGTATGGTAGGATACTCTCGGGAATTATAACAAAGTAAGTGGTAGCACCATAGACCTTGGCATTACACAAATGGAATGATAGAGAATGTACCACAATGTATAAGATAGTTATCAAGTGCAAGAACCATATCATATCACTTTACATGTGATGCTTGTTTGCATCTTATTTTGCTTAGATTGTGCTTAGTAGAATTATAAGATGGTCCCTCATTTTCAATATCAATATAAAAAATGTGTTCTTCCTTTAGTATGCACTGTTAAGAAAGTTCATCGTTTCAAAGAACCACGTGATGATCGGGTGTGATAGACTATATGTTCACATACAATGGGTGTAAGCCAGATTTACACACGTGAATACTAAGTTTCTTACTTAGCGAGCCTAGCATATACAAACATGGCCTCGGAACATGAACCTAAAGGTAAAGCACGGGTCATATGAATGATATGATGACTATATGATGCTCGCCATTGCAGCTGCACCACCTCACATGATGATCGGTCGTGGTGTAGTGAATTCAGTTCGTGTAATTACTAAAAATGACTAGAGGGATGTCGGTTTTGAGTGGGAATTCATTAAGTAATTTGGATTAATTTGAACTCAATTTATCATAAACTAAATCAAAGTGAATTTTCATAGTTCGTTGTAGTCACTAACTTTTGTTTACTACCTTTTATTTAGAACTATAGAATTCTAGAATTTTACTTTACGAACTGGTATCATATTGTTTTTTGAGTGTCAATCTAAAGTTTAAAGTATTATTGCAAACTTTCAGCAAAAACTCACTATGTGAAATTCAATAAGTAGTACTGAATCAAGAGTAACAAATTCTAGGGTTAGTATCCAAGTATCATGCTTGCCTCCATGATTCTTGATATCGAAAATTTGTTTTAATATCAATGTTATCTAGGAGCTGATTTTTTTTCAGAAACCATCATGTGTAGAAGATATTGTGATATCTGAAACAATGCTTGGTTGCAATATGATAAAGTATAATTTAATTAAATACATATTCTCGTATTGTATGAGAAGTTGCAAAGGTTGGAGACGCTAGGCATCCTAATCACCCAAAAGGTTTCGGGAATTAACATTATATTCGTGATTCGTCCTAATGAGATATAGTAGCTTGATCATGAAAGTTGTCATGATAAGTATAGATAGAAGATGTAGGTAAAATGTTTACTATATTAAAAGGATTACTAAAATGTATGAAATTTGTAAGAGCACCAAACATTTAATGATGGTGATCTACATCAAAAGTGCAAGTCCAAGGATATTAGTGTTTGACTAACATGATTTGGACTATGTGTCATGTGTATGGACCACTATTGATGTTGATAGATTATTTTAAGAAGGAAAAGGAAATGTTGAAAGAGAATCTTGGAAATATTTGGCGGAAAAGAAAAGACTAGAAATGTCTAGCTTAGGTATATATATGATATACACGTTATGGGTGTACTCTTTGCTTGTTAAACAATGTGGTTCTTAGGTATTGGATACCGAATTGTTTAGTGTGAAATGTCATACAGAGAAACACAATTCATGAACAGCAATTGTCTAAGTAACTAGCAAGATAATATGTGATGATATTCATCAAAAATAAATAAAGTGTTATTGTGTTTCTCGTGGGATTCAAACCTAGCCTTCAAGATTTGTTTTAATAATTTTTATTTTGTTCTAGTATTATGAGAACAATGGTTATTCAAATAATTACCATATTCCATTAAAGATGGATGAACTCTTACAAATCTAGTTGGATAAATCACTGTCGTGGTGGTGGCACGGAAGATGCCATGTATAGGCTACCTATGGGGCCAATATGCGCTAGAGGAATCTAGGGAGGGATAGTGTGGTGATTCCACACACAGATGTTTGTATTTTATCTCTATCAATGGTGGATTACAAGGGCTCCTCGAGCTGTCCGTGAGAAGGACACTAGTTCTCTTACTTCCCACTACTATGCTCTAGGGTTCTTCCTTAGCTAAAATGATCGATCCCTCTCTATGGAGGCATTGGTGCTCCTTATATAGAGGAGCCGAGGTTATAAGTCTAGGGTATACGTAGAATATGCTCTTTGGTTAAAGCAAGATGCTCTTTTTACACTTTAAATGGCTAGTCCGCACTCAGGGCGTAAGCCTCCCTGAACCCCCTATGGCGTTGCATCACCAGACACTGATAGCGTCAGCCGACACTGCTTGTGTCACCTTTGTCAGCCATGCCGCACTGGTCCCTGCCTCTTCCTGCTTCGCTCACGCTGTAGTGGACAAAGCGCACCTTTTGACCAGTGAGAGATTCCTTCCTTCCCTTGGAAGCCAAGAGATAACCAGGCTAGCGCCTAGCTAACCCAGCCACGAGGGTACCTGCAAACAAGGTAGATCAAACATAGCCGACATATGTTTTATGCCGGCCGGGTTAACATTAGGTGAACACCCACCAGGCCGGGTTACTTCGTAAGTAGGTCTGCCTTGAGATGACTCGGCCATCATTCGCTCTGACCACTCTGTACCTCGGCTAACTCAACCTTTATACCTCAGCATGGCCCTACCCGGGGGTATCCCCCAATATTAGTCCCCAAAGCTAGTGCGGTCTTAGCAACTTTAGCTGATAAGGCCACAGCAGGTTCCACTTATCAAGATCTGCACTTTCCTTGCCGAGTTATCCTGTAACCCAGCTCTTTTGTTTAACATTCCCTTGGCTCAATCCGAGTTACTTATCGTTAGCCAGGTTATTGTCCATATATACGAACCATCTTTCCTTCTCTCATATGCCTCCCCACGTCCCACGTGGAGGGTAATCATCGCTTTGCCTCATTTTAAGAGCTAGAGCCATTTACTGCGCAGGTTACTGTATTCATTGTTAGGAATAACTGCTGCACACGTCGCGTCGTGGCAACCCCCTCATTAACTGTATCATGATGTCGCATCATGGGATTCGCTGCTCCATGTGGCCCTTGGTGTGGCGTGTGCCTGTTTGGCTGGCTTGAGAAATACACAGCCACACCGTGTGGCGCTACTGCAGCCCTAGAACCCACTACGCCTCCCAAGGGTGCAGTTAAATAGGGGACAGGGGCAGCCCTTAGGGATTTCCCCCACTTCGCATGCGCCCCTGCCCTCTACTTCCTTCTTCCCCACAACAACGTCGCCGCTGCCGCTTCTGTTTAGCGTAGCTCCGCGCTGTCGTGCCTCGCTACTCTTGCGCTAGATCTCCGCTACAGGGCCTTGCCGTTCCACGCTGTTGCTCCCCATCGCAGATTAATTCAGTGAGGATACTGATTTGGAGATGACAGAGGAGGAGATCATCATTGCTGAGGAAGAGGAGGAGGAGGAGGGAAATGTGCACGAGCGCAGCGACTAGGCTGGTTCATGGGTCTGTCAAGATGACCTTGACTGGCTCTACCAGACCCGTCGCATCCCTGCAGGCGTCACCTGCCACCTGGCCGCTGAAGAGATTTCTCCCTCCCCAAATCCATGCGAGTTCGTTGTGTTCTTGTCCCACTTTCAGCGTTTCTTCGTGTAGGGGTTCTGCGCATAAAAACAATAAATTTTACTCTATGCCCCTGAACCCCTAAAGCTGCTAGGACCTATCTATTAGTAATACAGTAACGGGAGGGGCTTTTCGCGAACTTACCCTCGAAAACCGAAAAGCCTTGTTAACGCTCAAGAGAGCGTGGTTGATGTAGACGAGCCGAAGCCGACCTCAAGGTCGTGATGAAGTCCTTGCGCTCCTTCTGGCTCCAACGACTTGAGTGCCTCAAGTGTGACACCTCGTGGGAGTTACACACGTCCGGTGCCTGACAATGACTCCCGCTTCCCCGATCCAGCAGTAGTTGCGGAAGTAGAGCTCCCAGATCCGAATCCCGCAGCGCGACGGCGCTCCGCGGTGAAGATGTCTCTTGCTCGCGTAGTCCAGACTTGGGACCACAATCACGAGAGAGAGAGGGGGAGAGAGAAAATATCAATTAGAGGTCCTCCCAAAAGTGGGGAGACCTTTATTGATTATTGGCTTGTGTTTTCTAGGCCAAATACCCCACCTTATATAGGGGAAGGGGAGGTACTACCTCCCCTCAAGTCCCGGGGTGGGACTAAAGGAGAGGAGGGGGTGGGGAGGCCACCGGCCGCCCCTAGTGGGCCCCACGGGGGGGGGGGGGGGGGGGGGGGGAAGGCCCAGCCGGCCACCCCTCTTTGGTCCTCCTCCCTCTCTCCTTTCCCTAATGGGCATTCTCCCTCCGAAAATTGGCCCATTAAGCCTTTTGACCTTTTAATTTATTTTCTCTTTATTAAATAATTATGAATAAATGATTAAATCAATATTTAACATTCATTCACACATTATCTAATCTCCGTGGCCATGGAACACCTTCCACCTCCACTCCGGACATCCTTCGGACTTACCGAAACCCTTCCGGTTTTCTCCCTTGTTTTCTTCGGTGATTCTACCGATCCTATAAACACTCTCTAAGCATCATCAAGCCCTTAAGCGTAATACCCTACGGTTCGGGAACACTCCAGACATGGTCGGGACACTCCCACACCAATGATCAACAGAGGGACCTGGATGTCCATGTGACCCCTATGCGCTCCACGAAGACCTTTCGTCGTTTGAACCAGGACAGTCGTGTCTTATTCCCTTTGTCATTCGATACTTGCATTTCCCGAGATCTAATCATTGACATCACCATGCCGGGTTCAATCTCGTTACTGAACAATGCTACTTAACTCGTCCCAACAAGTGATATCCCCGTGATCCAATCACACGCTGCGCAGCTATTGGATATAACTTCTCCGAGTGGGCCCTTGAGTATCTTCCCGTCACATGGACGGAAAAATCCGGCTCTCGACATATATTGCCTCTACAGTTTCCTCCGAATACCTGAACACACCTTTATAACCACTGTTTTACCAGATGGCGTTTGATGATATCTAAGCACCCTCGGGAGACAGTGATTGATATAGCCTCACGGTCTAAGGAATAGTCTACGAGGATCCATTTCTAATCATCGTAACTTGAACTTCGTGACATGATCGGGTCACGATGTTTAGGTTGGGTATTGGTTCATCATCTCATTCTCCGAATGAGATGACCTCATTTCCAACTGGCATAAATGCCACATGATTAGGAAACATGATCATCTGTTGACCAATGAACCAGTGACTAGAGTTTCACTGGGAACCCATGGTTGTTTGTATATCACACGTGTATTGATGTTTCCACTCAATACAGTGATAGCATGATATAAAACTTAATCACAAACTATATGAAATATGATAATAGTCCTTACTATTATTTGTCTCTAGGGCATATTTCCAACAGTCTCCCACTTGCACTAGAGTACAAATACGCTAGCTGCATTTGTTCTCAATCATTGGAACCATATATCCGGTACCCTGAACATGCTTGCTCATGGAAGAGGTTGAGTCTTGGGTCTGTACTTTACAGTCCCAAATCCTTTGCAACTTACTAATGTCACCTTGATTGACATTAATACTCTATCATCACGTGATAGCATCTCTGTGTATGCATCGTCGCTATGGCAGCAGAACGAGGTCTGATCCAGGAGCCTACAGTGACGTTAGATCAACCTCGAGGGCTTTCTCATGGGCACTGTGCCCTGGGACACATCATTCTACGTTAAAAGCGAATTAGCCCCGCCATAACATTATACAACACTTTAGATGGTACCCTTATTTATTATTATAAATGTAGTCATCGAAACTCCCGTGCACTCTGTGCAACTTTCGATGTTTTGTTCACCTCGCTTCCTATTTGACTTTAATTGGTATCTACAGGAGTTTCCAACATATTCCCTTATAACATAACCCTTTATGTTTAAAGATATGTTATCCTTTATGGATTTGGAAAATATGTCCATAGTTCTCTACTAGACACTGCGGACAAACTTAGCTCAATGTTCCGTGATTCGGACTTACTCACTTTCAAACGTTCTTACTTTGGATCACATATTATGCTAAGTTATCATCATGGTTTACTAAGGTAGAACCTATGTCTCAACATAGTGGATGACGATCATCATTTTCTTTCTTTCAACCATTGATGTAATACTATTCCTAATTTGAGTTATTAAGGACCAGTTCCTTAATTAACTTCTATTCTAAAACACTTTTCAGAATCCCTTAAGGAATACTACATAATATCATAATACACCTATTATCAACTTCTACATCTTATAAATCATCATTTATAAGTATTTGCACTTTCATCCTTAACTTACTTTAAGAATTACTCCTATAAGCTCCCACTCAAACAATGTTGCTAACATATTTGGGTATGAGTTAGTACTCTTACTCAAACAATGTTCCTACATATTTGAATTTGAGTCTTATGTTGCTCCCACTTAAAAATATGTCAATCACATATTGTTTCAGGAAGACTTTCATAGCTCCCACTCAATTTTATGCAAATTGCATATCTCCCACTATTTTGAATGACTTCAAAATCCTTTGATCAAACATCAAACTCGGAGATTTACTATGAGATACTAGTACTTTACTAGTTTTAAATCCACTAGACATTTTAGCACACATGAATCAAATTCATTCTGAATTCATCCTATTCTTGATAAATTGTGCTTTTGTCATTTACCCTTTTTCCTACTATGGCTTTGCGGTCATTTGGGAAAATTCCAAGCAACTCCTTTACTTGTGAGATTCGGCAACGAATTGCTTTCTAATCTCAAGGGAATCTTGCTTCTAGGATTTCTCATAATTCTAGTTTACCATTATTTCCTTTGCAGTCCGTAGGTATGTCATATTCCAAAAATCGTGACAAGTGATTCACAAATGTCTCCATACAAGATATGGATTTACATTTTGAATCCTACTTTAGATAATGAATAACAATAGTGGAGGGAAAAATACAATGATCAAAATCACTGATTCTTTCCTTCTGTGAAGAGAATCGTTCAGGAACGTTGTCCGTTGCGCTTCTCAACACTCTGATGCAGGGTTTTGAATCCTCATCGTGTTTTACACTAATTTCCATTTGCTCCATAATTGAGAAACATCACTAGAAGCGAGCTTTCTCAAGAATGCACCAAAATCCAAACAATACAAGTTTTGCTTTCCTTTTGGTTTAGCTATGGATTTCGTATTCAAAGTTTCCAATGAATACTCTACAAGGACTTATTCGCTATTGTTTTGGTTATATCGAATAACCCCAAAACTTTCACGTATTCAATTGGTTCACTAATTCTAATTGAGTGCTAACTATTTCTAACTAATGGTCTCTACATATACTCTAACGATTTATTTGGTGCCTTCTATTTAACCCCTTTGATATCTTATATCATATTGTGATGCTTTGTATTTTGAAGTTTCAAAACACTTTGCATTCCACAATTTCTTTCATGCCATTCTTATAAAGTTGAATTTCATTACTATTGATCAAATCATAGCAATTGGATTCTCTTTTATATTTATACCCTTTTATTGATGAAACATTTTGATCAAATCAAATAGTTTCATATTCATGTTTCCTTTGGTAAACTACTTTACACATTTAAACAATCATTTAATGATAATTACCATTTTCGTTAAAACACAATACATCCAATATGTATTTACTTTTAACAATTCATTAAACACTTTGTATTCAAGTAATACATGGTGTTCAAGTTATTTTTCCGAACTTAGGCATGATTTATATGTGAGAAGAAATCGAATAACTTTGACATATTATCACATAACTTTGAATTTAAACAATGGTTTCATTCATTAATGAAATATCATTAAGTTGGGTATTTTAAACAAGGCATTTTAATGTTTTACAAATGTTCATACATTATCAATTAGTTTCAAACCACAAGGATAATTCACACATAATCAAACAAGATATGAACGCGAATAGAAGTCATTCATAAAAGTAGAACAACTGATTGTTACAAACTGATATGAATAACTGTCTCACGAAGTGTGAGACAAACTAAAGAAGTTCACAATCTCTTGATTACAAAAATCATCCTAAACACAAACTAAATGATAAATGTCGAGGGAGTGTGTCGTCGGGCATCATCATCATGCTCGCCATGAACACGCAACGTCACCTTCTCTCCAGCAAGCACCTCTATGCAGAAGGACCCGTTTTCAGTAAAACAGAACAAGTATCAGATATACTTAACACTGCAATGTGTTTGCAAGATTATAACATTTATAAAACTGTATATCAAATATATACCTTTGTCGTTGATGACTCCAGCGAAGTTGGGTTCATCTATCACATTTCTGAAATGTGATATGAACTCAAGGAAATCCAGTGTTTCCGTGTCACCTCTCATAACGCAGATCCTGACTTGTGCTTGGAAGCTTGGAGAAAGCGACCGTAGCACAACTCCCATCGCAAATGAGCTTGAGTACCAGTTGTCTAGGTAGTATGCCAGACTCATATACGCATCGTAGAGGTGCAATAAGTGCTCATCCAGTGAGGTTCCCTCC